>CM041644.1:34138953-34165463 GCA_023333625.1 Bothriochloa decipiens | reverse complement strand
GAATGTGTGCAAATGATTGTGGTTAGAAGCTAAACATGTTTAGAAGGGTATTAGGGTCAATGTTTGCTTGGTCGGGTGGTTTCAAAATCAAGTATTGCAAAATTAGGATTTAATTACCCTAATTGTGATTGCTCGACCTTAACTAGAAAGGGTGGCTACAGGGCTTATCTCAAGTTGGACCCCTAATATGATTTGTAGACAAAAATGTAGGAACAAACTTCCTATTTTTACAAAATCATGAAAATGCTTTTAAGGCCTTCAAAAAGGGAAAAAATAGTGGGTTGAATATTGGAAAATATAATTTTTATAATTCAAATTTGACCCAAATTTGCACTTTCAAAAAAAGGCCGAACTAGCCAAAACTTCCTATATATAGCCAAAACATTTTTCGTATGTAAAGTTTTTCAAGATTCGGCACGGTTTGGAAGCCACAGCGTGTCAAAAAATTTAGTTCAAAACAAAAGGGGGTGGGACCCACCTGGCCCACCTGTCATCCCCTCCCCATCTCTTTTCCATTTTATTCTCTGTTGCCCACCGCCGCACCATTGCCACTCTAGCTCACGTGTGTGACTTCGCCAAGGCCTGCGCCATCGCTTGAGCTCGCTCGCAGCCACCGTCGTGAAAGGTGAGGGCCGAATCGGCCGTTTCCGCCATTGCCGCAACCGAGCTCCATGGCCACCGCATTCCTCGCCTTCCTACCATTCTCGCGCCTAGCTAGCACCACCTCCACCTCTGCTTTACTTTCCACTTCTCTCGACGCGCCTCATCTAGGCCGAAGGAGATGGCTGCGCCACCGCCGCCGTACAGCTCCGTCGGTGAGCCGCGACCTCGCATGGATGCGCCGCCTTAGGCCGCCTCGGGCTGAACCATGGCTGCCGGAGGGTGCACGAGGAACTCCCAACTCTCTTTTGCCACTTATTCATCGCCGGCGCTACCTCTGCCGGCAAGGAATGATGAGCCCGGCCACTTCCTCTGCTCCCCATCCAGCCGAGGACCTAGCGCTGCAATTCAAGAAATGTTGAGGGTCGATCTGCAAAGAAGCAAGAAAGGGAGATTTGCTGGTCTGGCCTCGGCTAATTTCAGGAAAGTGCAGGGTCCCCGGCGTAAAGAGTGTCTTTTATTTTTTTAGTTTATTTCAAAAATGATTTCCAGAAAATTTTAAAATACTTCTAAAATTCAAATCTCATAGAATATAGCTCCGATTGAGGTGATTCAAATTTCTATATTTTTCTTATGATGTTTACTACCTGGTAACAATATAAAATACCATTTTTGGGATACTTGTATGTATAGTTTTATTTAAGTTGATTTATTTACATGAAATGCTTAGAATCCTTGGAAATGCATAACTAAATCTAGGTTGCTCAGAAAAATATAGTTCCAATTTTGTTAATCTTCTTTGGTGATGCTCTAGCTATGAAAATCGTATCATATACACCTTCTGTATAAAAATACAAAGTTATAGTTCAAGTGGGATATTAGGGCTATTCTTGGAACAATTCATAAATGCATTGTGTGGACTTAGTTTGTGGTGGATAATTTTGGTAAGCTATTTATATGCTATGAGGTATCTTCTGATGTAATGAAACATGGGGTTTGGCATACGTCATAGTACAAAGTGTAACAACCCAAAAATTCGAACTACAAAATTTTTCGACAAAACCTCGAGTGATGTGGTGCGACATGTCATCATCTACCCCTTACATATGCATCAACCCTAGCATGTCATGCATGGCATTCGCATGTTGCAAATTAATTAATATCTCATAACAATGCTCTATGTTCGCTTGTTACATTTTAATGTTTCGTTTGTTTAATCCTCATAATGCATTAAAAGAGTGAGTTGGATTTTTATTTGGTTTATGTGTTGATTATTAAAAATGACAACATAATATTTATTTTGACAAATAAATATTAAGGGAATAATACCCTAGAAGTATTTGGGCCATGTATGCTCACTATTCTGTAGCACAAAATAAGCACACTGCATATATATATAAGTATATATATAAATATATTTGAAAATGAAAAAGAAAAAGAAAAGGAAAAAGAAAAGAAGGAACCGGCCCGAGCAGCCCAACCGCTCGACCCCTGCTCGCCGCTCGACCCCTGCTCGCCGCTCGACCCCTGCTCGCCGCTCGACCCCTGCTCACCGCTCGACCCCGCGCTGCGCGGCCCAACCAGGCCGACGGCCCAGCAAGAGCCGCGCGCGTCCGCGCGCCGCACCGAGCCTCCGTTGCCAAGGAGTCGCTGACGATGGGGCCTCGAAGTGGAACCCACGTGTCATCGCGCCCGCTGAGGTCACCCGACCGGCCGTGCGTGCTTGCGTCAGCACTGTTCCCCGGCGTCGCTCCTAAGCAACCTCCCTCGACCGCTCGATCCAGTGTCGCCCCGCATCGACGCGCGCCCGCAAGCCACCTGGACCGACCAGCCCGCGTAAAGTTCCCACGGCCGCAGGCAATATTCTCTGCGCGCGCGCGCGCACCTGCGCTGTCGCCGCAGTGGAGCGCTGCCGCCATAAAGAACTTCGACACCCAGCGTTACCTAGCCCCCTCTCGCTGTTCTCTGGACCCAATTCGAACCCCAGCTGCTGACTTGGACATCCCTTGACCGCTCGATCAAGCAAAGCTATGATCGGCCGTCCGTCTGCTACCTACCACCGCGTCCGCCCTATAAAGCAAGCACCCCGGCATCCTAGGGTTCCCAGATCGCCACCACCGCTCTGGTGAAACCCCATTCCACCTTACCAGTCTCGTTTGGAGAAGAGCTGAAGGGGAAGGAAGGAGTCGGGGAAGAAGAAGACGCCGCCGCTGGAGCTGAGGAGGGAGACCGTCGACTCGGAGCCGCTGCTGCTGCGTCGAGGGCAGGAAGGAGGAGCAGTACCGCGAGCCGGAGCCGCTTGGACTTGTACCGCACCTCCATCCTCTTCGACCGTCGGTGAGCACCGCCATCGCCGCCCTCTCGAACCCTCCGCCGTGCTGTTGGCCATGGCGCTCCGCCGTGAGTGCGTAGGCCCGGTCACTACCGACCTCACTGGACACACCCGCACACACACACGAGACTAGCCGAGCCCCTCGGACCACGGCATCGGGAGGATGCCGGAATGGAAGCCGCCCAGTTCATCGCCGCGCGCCAAGCTCCGCCGTGGCAAGATCACCCAGTCGCCTTTCTGTTGAGCCTCGACCTCCGTTGTTTCCGGATCCGCGCTCGCCTTGATGAGACGGACCCCGTGCACACCCTAGCTCTGCGTTTGCCTCACCAGAGCATCGACCCGAACCACCTTGTCGTCGACGTGTCAGTACGTTGCCGCTCCAGAACGCCGTCGTTCACCGTCGTTCCTGCCACCATCGACCACCCTCGAGGAGCAGGAAGAAGCCGGGAAGCTCCGCCGTGACGAGCTACATCGAGTGGGCAAGATGGAGACCGTGGACCCTCTCGGAGTGCCGTTGCCGTGCACCGAGGACCTGTCGAAGCTTCGCCGTGGGAGTTGCTGCCCGCGCGGACTCCGCCGTGTGTTTTGGTCACCGCCGACACCTCGAGCAGGCGTTGCGTGACTCCAACCGTCCGTCGACGCCACCAATTGGAGCTATAGTGACTCGGTGTGAAGTGTACATCGAGCACCGGCGCCATCGAGCCACCGTCTGCCGTCGAGCTCGACACGGAAGTGAAGCTGTCGCCCTGAAGCCCATCGACGTGACCGTCATGAAGTCCCGAAATCGACGGGCGGGTTAATGGCACCGGAGATCCTTTGTGGCACCAGGAATCGAGGGTTCTTTCGCCGTCGATCGCCAAGGAGGAACTCAGCGTTCGAGCCGATCTCGTCCGAGGCAGATCACGACCTCGAGTTCGATCCTTCGATAACCGACCCTCGAGTTTGACCCTTCGACAAACCAACCCTCGAGCACCGACCCTTCGACAACCGACCCTCGAGTTCGACCCTTCGACAACCGACCCTCGAGTTTGACCCTTCGACAACCGACCCTCGAGTTTGACCCTTCGACAACCGACCCTCGAGTTCGACGCTTCGACAAACCGACCCTCGAGTTCTACACCTCGAGCACCGTCACCCTCGAGAGCGAGCACCGTTGTGGGAGCAGAGCAGTTTCCCCGCCTTCGAGAGTACCCTCGAGAGCATACCCTCAAAACCGTAACCTAAGACCGTGTCCTCGAGACAGTACCCCTCGAGACCGCATCCTCGCGATCGTGTCCTCGAGACAGTACCCCTCGAGACCTAACCCTAGAGACCGTAACCTGAGACAGTACCCTCGAGACAGTACCCCTCGAGACAGTACCCCTCGAGACAGTACCCCTCGAGACAGTGTCCTCGAGACAGTACCCCTCGAGACCGTACCCCTCGAGACCGTACCCCCTCGGGATCGTACCCCCCTCGAGACCGAAACCCTCGAGATCGTAACCTTGAGACCGTAACCCCTCGAGCCCCTTTCTCTTTTCAGAAAATGGTTAAATCTTTGAAAATTCATAACTAATTCATACGAGCTCAGAAAATTATGATCCACATATCCAAATTTTCTATAAATCGAGCCCTATCTATCTAGGCTATGTTTGAGTGTATTTGGATCTTCTATTTTGCATTCGTTCTTTGTGCTAATCTATAGGGGTCGCTTCCGCGACCGTTAAATCTCGTTACAGGCTCGAGCGAGGACAAGCTTGATGACAGTGACTACCAGGAGAAGTCCGACAGCTACGTCAGTGAAGGTGCCACACACCATCCAACCTCGTAGATCCCATTACGCATGACAATTATAGTATGGCTAGTGCTTTAAATTCATGTTGCTATAATGCTATGCCTGTGCTAGGACTGCATGATAGAGTATGTATTTGATGAGCCCTACCTTGTTGTAAACTATCACCTGCTTACCCGCTGTTATGCTAGTCACCTGCTTATCTGCTATACTTATAATTTTTATACTTCACTCGCTTATATTTTGATGCGACGTGATGAACCCGGGGAAGGCCTAGAGGGTGCCAGGCTGGATGTGTGAGTTGATGCTTCAGATGAGCATGTAAGCTGATGATGTTGTATCCGGGTTTGGGGTGGAACTTACGGCAGGGAGTAGGGTGAGGGTTGAGTCGATCGAGCCGGGATCTACGACGAGCTTTTGGAGCAAGTCTTGCCAGGGAATGGTTCTGGATATTCCCATGTGAGGAGCCTGTGGCGGGCTAACTGAGATGTGATGGTGGTCCTTGGGTGTGATCCTCGGAAAGGTGGAGCCCGGGATGAAGGTGCCGTGGTAGCACGTTAAAGATAAACCCTGATGAAGATATCCCGGTTTGGTCAAATCTAGGAACTGTTGCGCTGGTATCCGGACCTAGGAATCTCTTGCTTTCCACTCGCTCTCCATGGGGGGGAGACGGCCGAACCGCTGGATAGGTCGATGCCACTACTGCTAGGCGAGAGTGATAGGAAGGTATATGCATGGGATGGAGCTAACACCCTACCGAGACGATCATGGCACCCCCTTCGGGAGTGGGTACATGGCATGGCATCCTCTTCGGGAGCGGATACATGCTCTCTTCACAGTTCCAGTGATCCAGTGCTGGATGGTAGAGTGGCATCGCCTATGGCAGTAGGCACCCGGAATCTGCCTAGGTGCGCGCGTGCATCGATGATGGTTATCTGGTGGATTAGTGAAACCTCTGCAGAGTGTATGGTTGATCGATCGATACATATGCCGAATCTTCGGCTATGGACCTTTCCTATGTTTCGCATGCACCGGACTAGTGAGTGGAGTGTTCTACCTTCCTCTGAGTGTGTTTTCCGGTCGTGAGCCAGTTTGAGGGCTGCGGGCCGCTGAGGCAAGCCAAGAGGGAGTTGGCTTGTCGACCAGAGTCTGAGAGGGTGTTGGAGATGAGATGAGATGATGCTACAGTTATGGATGGAGATAGATGAAGGGAATGGGTTTATGTTTAAAAACTTGTTTATTATACTTTTGTTTTATATACTTGAACATTGCATAGGAAAACCCAGCCTTTATAGGTTCCTTTTGAGATACCCTTATTTTGCACCCACTTCCACAAAGCAATGCATAGGGTGGGAGTGTGGCCAGTACAAATCGTACTGAAAATTTGGTTTCAGGTTCAAGGAGTGAGTACTCATCTGGGGAGTACAGCGATTGAGGGTTTCGTGCCTACGCTCAAGTTGGAGAGAAGAAGATAGCTTCCGCACCTCAAGCTTTTGTTGTAATGCTGCATGAACTCTGATTCCGCCCTGTGGCGATATAATAAGTTATTGTAACTCCCTCTATTTGCACTCTTTTGTTCGATGTATGGATTATGGATTCAACTGTTATCGGGTAATGTGATTTAAATGGTCATATTACACTCCGACACTGTGGATTTCTCTTCGCGGAAATCAAGGTCGTTTCACAAAGTATTTTTAAGTCTCCTTTTATTTGTAGCCTTGTTATTTATGTAGGATAGTAGGCACACCCAAATGAGATGAAATTTGGATGATAAGCTAGAATTGCCATGTTTTATCTTTTGTAATTTTTATAGATTTTTATATGAAGTTAAACTAGGTGTTGCAGTTACACCCTATTTATAAAATTGTCTTAATTAAACCTTGCTTAGCCATGTCATGCCATCAATAATGTTTTTCAAGGCATTATAGGATGTTTAATCTGTTAGTGCTATTATGCAGCTTTAGTTGACGTTTAGGATACATTGCCTGGTGTAGATTTACTAGTATTGTATTGTGTGTGCTATGTATGGAGTAGAGATGGTTTGACCTTTGTATTTGTCTTAGGAGGTCGAATTGCGTGAGTTGCCTCATTATGGACTAAGTTGTTGTATGTCTAGAAGTTGATAGTATGACGTGAATGTATGTGGTTTTATGAATGTCTAGTGGATTATTGGTTTACGGTGTTTTGAATAGAGTTGTGGTAGTTATTAGAACCTGATGAATGTGTTAAGAGGATTATGCCTGAGAAAGGATCTTTGGCTTTATTGGCTTGTTTGCTAGTGATAGTAAGATGGTTAGTTGCTTTACTGGCTTGTTTACTGGCGATAAGTAGAAGGAAGGTTTCACAGATAGACTCGTATTGTTGTCAGTAGAGAATGCAGTAGATGACATGTGCTTATGGTACATGTTCTTGGATGATGTTGACTACCTTGTAGAAAGAATATGCAAGCATTCATCATCATCATACTCCATTATCATACCATGTGCATTTTTTGTATTCATTCATGCATATGCATCATACAGGATCGCTAGGAGAACAGAACGTGGCGTGAAACGAGAACTCAGAAGAGGAATCCCAGAGGGAAGCCTCTGCACAGGGGGTGAGCAGGAACCAGGAGCCAGACGTGGAGTGATCGAGTGCCTGGAGCTACAACCTCGCTCGTCAGAGGAAGGCAAGCCTCGAAGCATTCTCCCTACAGTTTTCCAAATAACTTAACTTGCGTCCTTTATTGTTTATGATGCATTAAGTTTATATGCGTTGATCGATACCGTTGATGCATTATGATTATCCTTGTCCACCTGAGTTACCCATACACCCGTTAAGTTTAGGTTCACTTATGTGCTTAGCCCTGCCTAATTAGATCGGTAGAAGTGTGGGTGATTTCCTGTCATCCGCGAGTTATAGGTGGTGACTCATAATGGTGAGCTATATTGTTATCTTGGAATAACCATGTGGTGTAATAAATCGAGACCGGGCGGGATTGGTGCTGTGGACAGAACGGGAGGTTCTGTGTTGTTTATCCCGTCTGTGTCGAACTAGGGCCCCCGTCCGATGTCTTAGCCCTCTTGTCATGTTGAACGCATGCCCCATAGATAGCTGAAAGGGTGTGATCATTCAACCGCGAAGCCTTGAGTTCTGTTTGGGTCGGGTTTCGACCTAGCTGAACGCACGTATTAGAGATGGCGCGGGTGATTACAAGGGCGCGGAGAGTAAGCCTGATGTCGGCGTCCGACTAGTACGCAGCCGGCGGCCCTTGGGTACTATGGTTCTTGTTGATCCCACGACTCTACCCGAGCAGATCAAGGTGACCTAATCGACCCCGACGGAAAAAATGTGATTTATTTGGGAAATACCTCGCTAGCTGGTTTGCGTTCGATCGGCGGTCCCGTGCCACTCGTTTCATCGATCGACATGGACGGCAACTCAACCGGGAGTGGCACCTACTCCGCACAAATATATCAAGCCAAGCGATGGCAGAGGGTGGGAAATTAATGAGAGAACATGCTGCGTTCTGTGCATTCGTCCAAGATTCCATTGAATTTGTCGCACGTGTCTCCTCGACCCACGCGCAGGTCACCAGCATGAAAGAGAGACGATACAGAGACTGTTGCATTGGGTGGTCGAAAATGAACCAATAATGTCCGCGTGATGCTCTCCCGTCCCTCTCCTTGCCGGCCCAACCGGATGCAACCAGTCACGGTTCCAATACGTCTCACGAGGACGGCCGTTTCGGCAAGACCAGGGCCCGGACCATCAGGACCAGGACCGGCAGTGTCTGCATGCCTCCCTAATTGGTCTCCCATTTACCCTTCTCCAAGCATTATATAATATATATATATATATATATATAGGGTATATACCGTGTGTTGGTAGAGGATTGGTGTCGAGGTAGCTAGCGGATCGCAGACAGTGTGGGCGCTATTGTGGACCCTAAGTTCCAATAATGTATACTGTATGATAGTTACATGTAGATTCAATCTTATATATCCTAAATGACGAGTAAAAAATCGACATTTACTATACTACGTAGCTTAAAGAACCGAAGGCTCACATGCTTAATTTAAGAAAATAAAATTATGTTCCACAACTTATATAAATCATCGTATACCAAGTACCAAAGTTTATAAAATAGATTATGACAGCTATAGATATTTAATTTATAAGCCATCATTCGTTATCATTTTAGTCGCAGCGATATTACTTTTTTTCTCAAATACGCAAAAAATTTGCACACCTTTGTATTTGAGAAGGATATTTTTTACAGCTCGCGTCGTTGCGCGTTTGGGAGGTTTAGATTTTACAATGAGCGCGTCCTCCCTAAGGAATATCTCATACGGACTATTCGCATAAGAGACAGTATAGTTTAATTACAAGCTCTGGCTTCAACCTATAAGTCGGCGGTCTGCTTGACAACGGAGTAATACGTAGCAGCTGCTAAATATATTTTTAGTAGCTTGTCCTCTTCTCGTGTGCTGCGAATAATCATTGCTGCTAACTGATGTATGTATGGAGCCGAGGACAGTGACGCCACAGCGCCAGCAGCAGCACCATGGCCACGTACATGCGATCATCACCACAAACGACGACTACCGTCCATCGGGGCCAACCGTCCTAGCTGCTGTTCTCCGCCTATATTGGGACACACTGGCCTCGCAAAAAAAGTACATATTTAACACATTTCCAATAGCGTAGTCTATTTTTTTCCAAAAAACTAATATATGGCTGCATTCTACTCCAAACAATCTGGAGAGCCATGAGTTATATATGGATACCATTAATCAATGTGTCACACTCCAAGTATTGTCATCAGTATGGAATAGTGATGTGATTGCGATTTATATAATATATACTCGGTTCCGTTCTCTAAGGCTCACGAGAGCTAACCACTTTATAGGCGCCACGTGATCAATTCGACGCCGCATCCGTCAAAAAGTAAATCAGCACGCATGATCAGGGATCCGTAATCTACTTCTTCCGTTCTAAATTATAAGACGTTTGACTTTTTTTCGTATATGTATTTTGCTATTATCTAAACATAATGTTAAAATACATAACAAAATATATGTATCAAAAAATATTAGACAACTTATAATTTGAAACAGAGAGGGTATTTTTTTCTTTGCTTCGTGTCTTAGAAACACGATTGAGGTGTATATGAGAATGTAGATTTCTGAATATTATTGGAATTTGGGATACAAACAAGTTTTCTACACTACTACTGTAAACAATATACAGGAGCCTATATGATTTTCTAGCATGTCATATTCACATTTAGCGTGATGTATATGTGTGTCTTTTCACAAATCTTTTCTTCCTTCTGCACGTGATTGTTTAATTATTGTGATCGAAGTGGACGAGTCTTATTGGCGGCTACGCCGCCTACTGATCGACGACGCCTGATAGATTGGTGGCTACACACCGCAGAGCCATCGTGTAGTGGATTCGACTCTCTGCTCCTATATGCTTCTTGGTGCGTCGTTTTGGGCGCTCTCCCGAAAGTGACCAAATAGATAGTCTAAGAGAGGATTTATTGGACAGAAGGACGCAGTTAGCGAGTGAACAAGAGTCAGGCTTACACGTTTAATTTTCCAAAACAAACTCTCTCACATGAAGCTCAGGTTGCCCTTCAACGTTCCTTTTTTTTATTATTTCTGAAGCTAAGATGCTAGCGATTTGTTTCGTAATGCTGAAGAACAAAACCACAGGGTCCTTGAAGACCGCTTTCGAGATCTATCAATAGACACATTCATCAGTTTTCAACCGTGGTCTGCATAGACATTAATATGTGGCCGTGGGCAACGACGTTCGGCTGAAAAAATTGACCTCGTGATATTATTGTACCATAATTAATTGCTGTGGACACTTAGTCGCGAACATCTTTTCAACATCTAGTGCCACACTAATTAAGATAATTATTTTGCGGCGTAGCCGGCATATTGAAACACGTGTCGACGGACAGGTTTTCGAACAAATAAATAACTAGGAGTATATAACTGACGAGGAAGCTGCAGCTGCAGTCGTGTGTAGTTCGCCTTGGTGTTCATGGAGTTCATGCTTCGTAGCCTGTAGCTTGGCCACGCAGGTACCACTCGTACAGCTTCTTGATCCCATCACGCAGCTCGACCTTGGGCTCCCACCCCAGCGCCGCCATCTTGGAGCTGTCCAGCAGGCGCCTCATCACACCGTCCGGCTTGCTCGTGTCCCAGACGACCCGCCCCTCGTACCCCACCACCTCCCTCACTATCTCCACGAGCTCGCGCACCGTCACCTCGCGCCCGGTGCCGACGTTGACCTGCTCGGGCCCGGAGTAGGTCTCCATCAGCAGCACGATGGCGTCCGCGGCGTCGTCGGCGTGAACAAACTCGCGCAGCGGGAGGCCGGAGCCCCACACGACGACCTGACCTGACGACCTGACCTTGGCGTGGTGGAACCGGCGGACGAGCGCCGGGATCACGTGGGAGTTCTCCGGCGGGAACGGGTCGCGCAGGCCGTACAGGTTGTTGGGCGTCGCCACGATGGCGTCCATGCCGAGCGCGGCGCGGTATGCCTGGCACATCTTGATGCCAACGATCTTGGGGATGGCATACCTGAAAAGGCCGTGTAGAATTTCAGTCATATTGAACTACGTACTGCATCACGTCGCAACGACCGACCGTACATGCATCCACGCTCTTGCAAGCTTTGCCGCGCGCCGCCATGGACGATTGGAGGACGACGTACCACTCGTTTCCCTGCGCCGGCGGCCCGGTGAGGAGCGCCGACTCCGGAATCGGCTGGGGGGTGTTCACGGGGTAGATGGCGGAGGTGGCGAGGTAGAGCAGCTTGCGCACGCTGCCGCAGCTGCGTGCGGCGCTGAGGACGTTCACGGTGATGCGGAGGTTCTCGGTCAAGAAGTCGACCGGCGCGGCGGAGCTGGCGTGGAGGCCGCCCACCTTGCCGGCGGCGATGATCACGTACCGGGGCTGCTCCGCTTCGAAGAACTTTTGGACGGCGGGCTCGCACGTCAGGTCGAGCTCGGCGCGGGTGCGGCCGATGATGTTGGTGAAGCCCAGCGCGGTCAGGCGACGGTGGATGGCGGAGCCCAGCATACCCTTGTGCCCGGCGAGGAAGACTTTCGCCGACTTGTCGGCGAGGAACGACGACGGCGTGCCATTGTCGGCAGCGTCGTTTGGCACTTGCAGAGCACCGTGTGAAGGCATTGTGTTGTGTAACTAAATTCTGCGCGCTTGAGAGCTGATCGAGGTAGCGAGTGAGCTGTGTGTTTCCGGGGTGCGGTGCCTTGGCCTTAAATAGAGGCTTCAGATTTGAAGGGGTGTTTTTTAATATTTTTTTGATGGGCAGATTCTGCAGTTTTCTGGTGAAGCCGACTAGTATTTTCAGATTCTGCAAATTACAAGGAATGTCCCTTTTTCTTTTATTATTAGTATATTACAAACATGAAGCATGCGACTGTGAGAGTGGTAATTCGTTTATTGATGAATACGGCTGCGGGTATTCTCTAGACATGGAAGAATGGTAGCTAGACTAGTCGTACCAGTGGGATTGCTAGCCGGTGGGTAGGGTTCGCTTTTTTAGTGTTTACGCAATTTTCTACGCGTCACGAGGCAATGAAATAAATGCCGCGGCGGAAAGGCCGAGCGTGCGCCCAGTTCAGCTCAGGGGTAAACACGTTAAAAATTAGGCCCGCTAGCCAGAACGACTTCCTTTACCCAAATCACTCGGTGACCCAGAACGACTTGTAAAAGCGATATGGAGGGAGTATTTCTAATTTGTTCGGTTTGCACCTTCTGCAGTTGTCAGACTTTGGTCTGACACCTTGGTTCGATGTCCGCAGTGTTCATGGTTTGGTTAGGGAATCCGCAATGTATAGAAGCGACCTTGATTCTATATCTTGTTATGACGTCGTATGATAACTATGGTACGATGTATAGGACCAACCCAGATCCATATATGGACCCCACCAAAATAAAAAAATCAACCAGTCTGCTATCGGTAGAGGAGAAGTGCGGCAGGACAGAAGAACGGAGAGAGACAAGGGTAAGAGAGAACGACAACTTTTTACCTCATTGAAACCCCTCCCAAGCATCAGACCTGATTCTCTGTTTTTATATTGTTTTCTTGAGCATCTTAACAACCTTAAATGTAAAAACTCAAAACTATAAAATTGTACATCTCATTGAGAGCTACAATTTTGGTATAAATGGTATCTTCATTTGAATCTATATAAAAACAATATTATTTTTCTAATGAGACAAGCAATAATACATGATTATTTTAGTGCTAAAACTTTCTATAATTTTTTTGAGCATATTAACATCATCAAACAAAAAACTCAAAACTGTAAAGTTGTAGATCTCGTCGAGATCTACAAGTTTCATATATAAATCAGCTTCATCCGACATCGTGTCAAAGAGTTGTGATTCTTTTAAAAAAAAATAAGTCTTATCACGCCACTCCCGTGGCACGATAAGACAATAGTGTCACGCCAACGGAGATTGGCGCAACAAGTTTTTCCATCTCGGCAATGCCATAGAATGTACAGTAGCTGGCCGCGCCACCACATGTGGTGCGATTATGTTATTTGGTCGCGCCATTGGAACTAGCACGACCAAAAGGACTACAGGATGCAAAATATTTTTGGAATGATTAATCTTAAAATATTTATTAAAAAGGATTAAAATTTCAAAATTCTCCGTACCAGAGACACTCGCTTATTTCCACAAACATTGACCATACGCTTATGAGTATCTTTGAATGATTTTGTAGATACAGTGGATAGATCTCGAGGCAACACATTGTCGACGTGGCTAGCATTGAAGAACTTAAGACCACTAAATATCCTAAAATGATTGTAAAAAATATAAGCCCCCCATGTCAAGTCGATAGTTTAAGCATGAGTATATAGATGCTAAAAACTTAACAAATCGATCTACATTCAGTTTACATACATATGACGGCAGACTAAATTACCTCTCGTATGTAGGCCTATAATTAGTTTGTGACCATAACACGCCATTGCCACTCTAGCTCACGTGCATGACTTCACCAAGGCCTGCGCCATCGCTTGAGCTCGCTTGCAGCAACCGTCGTGAAAGGTGAGGGCCGAATCGGCCATTTCCGCCATTGCAGCAACCGAGCCCCATGGCCACTGCAGTCCTCGCCTTCCTGCCATCCTCGCGCCTAGACAGGACCACCTCCGCCTCCACTTTGCCCTACTCTTCTCTTGACACGCCTCATCCAGGCCGGAGGAAATGGCTGCGCCACCGCCGCCATACAGCTCTGTCGCCGAGCCGCAGCCTCACATGGATGCGCCGTCTTAGGCCGCCTCGGGCTGAACCACGGCCGCCGGAGGGTGCACGGGGGACTCCCAATGCTCCTCCGCCACTTCTTCATCGTCGGCGCTGCTTCTTCCAGCCAGGAATGATGAGCCCGGCCACTTCCTCTGCTCCCCATCCGGCCAAGGACCTAGCGCTGGAATTCAAGAAACGTTGAGCATCGATCTACAGAGAAGCAAGAACGAGAGATTTGCTGGTCTGGCCTCGGTTAGTTTCAAGAAAGTTCAGGGTCCCCAACATAAAGTGTCTGTCTTTTATTGTTTTCAGTTTATTTCAAAAATGATTTCTAGAAAATGTTAAGATACTTCTAAAATTCATATCTCATAGAATATAGCTCCGATTGAGGTGATTCAAGTTTTTATATTTTTCTTATGATGTTTATTACCTAGTAAAAATATAAAATGTCATGTTTGGGATACTTATCTGTATAGTTTTATTTAAGTTGATTTATTTACATTAAATGCTTAGAATCCTTGGAAATGCATAACTAAATCTAGGATGCTCAGAAAAAAATAGTTCCAGTTTTGTTAATCTTCTTTGGTGATGCTCTAGCTATGAAAAATGTATCACGTACACCTTATGTGCAAAAATACAAAGTTGTAGTTCAAGTGGGATATTAGGGCTATTCTTGGAATAATTCATAAATGCTATGAGGTAGCTTCTGATGTACTGAAACATGGGGTTTGGCATACTTCATAGTACAAAGTATTTTTAGGTCCCCTTTTATGTGCAGCCTTGTTATTTTTATGTAGGATAGTAGGCACACCCAAATGAGATCAAATTTGGATGATAAGCTAGAATCGCCATGTTTTATCTTCTGTAAGTTTTGTAGATTTTTATGTGAGGTTGATCTAGGTGTTGCAGTTACACCTTATTTATAAAATTGTCTTAATTAAACCTTGCTTAGCCATGTCATGCCATCAATAATGTTTTTCTAGGCATGTATAGGATGTTTAATCTGTTAGTGCTATTAAGCAGCTTTAGTTGACATTTAGGATACATTGTCTGGTGTAAATTTACTAGTAATGTATTGTGTGTGCTATATATGGAGTAGAGATAGTTTGATCTTTGCATTTGTCTTAGGAGGTCGAATTGCGTGTGTTGCCTCATTATGGACTAAGTTGTTGTATGTCTAGAAGTTGATAGTATGATATGAATGTATGTGGTTTTATGAATGTCTAGTGGGTTATTGGTTTATAGTGTTTTGAATAGAGTTGTGGTAGTTATTAGAACCTGATGAATGTGTTAAGAGGATTATGCCTGAGTAAGGATCTTTGGCTTTACTGGCTTGTTTGCTAGTGATAGTAAGATGGTTAGTTGCTTTACTGGCTTGTTTACTGACGATAAGTAGAAGGAAGGTTTCACAGATAGACTCGTATTGTTGTTAGTAGAGAATGCAGTAGATGACATGTGCTTATGGTACATGTTCTTGGATGATGTTGACTACCTTGTAGAAAGAATATGCAAGCATTCATCATCATCATACTCCATTATCATACCATGTGCATTTTTTGTATTCATTCATGCATATGCATCATACAGGATTGCTAGGAGAACAGAACGTGACATGAAACGAGAACTTAGAAGAGGAATCCTAGAGGGAAGCCTCTGCACAGGGGGTGATTAAGAACCAGAACCCAGATGTGGATGATCGAGTGCCTGGAGCTTCAACCTCACTCGTCAGAGGAAGGCAAGCACCGGAGTATTCTTCCTACAGTTTTCTAAATAACTTAACTTGCATCCTTTATTGTTTATGATGCATTAAGTTTATAGACATTGATCGATACCATTGATGCATTATGATTATCCTTGTCCACCTGAGTTACCCATACACCCATTAAGTTTAGGTTTGCTTATGTGCTTAGCCCTGCCTAATTAGATCGATAGAAGTCAGGTAGTTTCCTGTCATCTACGAGTTATAGGTTGTGACTCATAATGGTGAGCTATATTGTTATCTTGGAATAACCATGTGGTGTAATAAATCGAGACCAGGCGGGATTGGTGCTGTGGACAGAACGGGAGGTTTTGTGTTGTTTATCATGTCTGTGTCGAACTAGGGCCCCGTCCGATGTCTCGACGCTCTTGTCATGTTGAACGCATGCCCCACAGATAGCAGGAAGGGTGTGATCATTCGAGTGTGAAGCCTTGAGTTCTGTTTGGGCCGGGTTTCGACCTAGCTGAATGCATGTATTGGAGATGACGTGGGTGATTACAGGGGCGCGGAGAGTAAGCCTGATGTTGGCGTCCGACTAGTATGCAGTCAGGCGGCCCCTGGGTACTATGGTTCCTATTGATCCAGCGACTCTACCCGAACAGACCAAGGTGACCTAATCGACCCCAATGGGTGATGTGTGGTTTGGTAGGGGAATACCTCGCCAGTTGGTTTGCAATCAATTATAATCGCCATCATTCTTCGATAGTGAACACTGAATTGAGCACCGGCATCATAGTAAAAACTTGAACAAAGAGATGAGATGGTTATGATGTTGATGCTAAAAGATGATCAACCAAAATTAGCAACTATTCTTGCTTGATAATTACACCAGGCTTGTTTAGTCTAGGTGCTAATCTAGCATCAGCAGGTTAATGACTTTAAAATGCAAGGCTAGAAGGTTATAATAATGATTCTTAATAAGCTCAAGCTTTTCTACAAAGAAATGAGTCAGCTAGCCTCCTTATAAAGCCTTGCATACCCCTTGGAGTCACTTTATTTTTGTTTTATGACGGGTAAGTCTAGCTGAGTACATTCTCGTACTCAGGGTTTTATTCCCACTTGTTGCAGATCATAAGACTTTTTCTGTGGCGACAAGATAGACTTGTATCCCTCTACGGGTGGATTAGACCTTGGACAAGGTCATCTCTTATATCTCATCTACTTCTTGTTATTGGATGTCGACCCTGATCCGGCACTGTATTTCTAATCATAGGTGTGAGTATATGTCAAAAATATATCTACTTTCGCTGTTTATTTGCAACTCTGATTCAAAAAGAATTTATGTAAGATACAGTGATGTAATTAGGCTACGTGTGAAAAGTAAGAATAGGTGAATGGTGACTGCTGAACTGTGCAATTTGGGTGTGTCATTGGAAAAGTTTGAAATCCTTCGAGATTTCACGGACTACCGGGTCAATATGAGCACAACGTGCTAATTAAATACCTCGGTGGTTTACTTAGTACCTTGGGTTTATATTAATTGGGCGGTTCTATTACAGAGGGCATCAGAGCAATGGTTCAACTGTTACTGTTCATTTGGGTATTTGCGAAACAAAGAATCTGTTTTACAAAACTATTTGCTAACTTCTAGTTATATAGGTGTTTGAAAACTATGAGTTCAAAATTAAGAGTGTGCTAGTGGTCGTATCCTTTATACCCAGTTAAGGACTCCAGGTGGCTTATTTAAGTACTAACTTTGGGATTACTTCATATTTTCTGTTTGTCATGCTCATACACGACGAATATGTATGGGGGCCATTCACTTGAATGGTTATGTATGGGTCATTTTACCTCTATGCCAAGGTAAGGTTGGTTCGACGCTAAGGTTAGTGTGAGTTGTGAGAGCATGATCGGATACACTGCCGATCTAGGGGAGTGCTTGTATGGTGCTGAATTATATACATGTTTACACATGTTTATATGAAGGTACCCCATGTGTGGGTGTCATCTTCTGGCGACTTGTTGGGTAGTATGCATCCATGGGAATGGGTGTGGGTAATCGGTGTTTTCACCTTGTTCGGAAGGTGCGTGGAATTTTCGTCACTAGCATTCATTGGGGGTTTTGGGCTGAAATGGAATTTTCTGCAGGTACACTAACTATGCAAGATCGCGTAGCCCGACTAGATTTTGTTGTATGAGAGCATGTAGATATGCCACCGTCTATAACGCTAGCATACATTATACTCTAGGTTTGTGAGGACGTACGAAACGTGCATGCATCATGGCATACTCTATGTTGAATGAAGCCTGGAATGAGGAATACCGCCTGAGGGACCAGGTGATTTCCCTGGGAGTCATTAATGGTGCTCTACAAGGAGAACTGTAATGGGTCTATAATCAGCTTCACGACAATCCTCCTGGAGCTGCTGAGGAAGGACCTCAAATAGTGCCTGACATTGATGGTGCTAATGCTAGAACTGCAAGTGGTGTTGAGAGCATGGACCATGACCATGAGGAGTAGGCTTGATGATGCGTCTCTATAGGATTGATGCCTTATTTTGTTGGACCTTTATGTAATGGCCTGTAATACTAAGCAGTTGGTACAATGGTATGAGGGTTAGTGAACGTGTATGACGTAGCGTGCTCCGGTGATGTACCTATTTAGAGTATCCTGCAAGGACAAATACTATGTGCCACTAATATTGTGAACTAGAACTACGTCGTGCTCCAATATGGTTCAATCTATGTCCCTGCCAATTCACTCCTATTCCTCTCGGTCTATGATGATATGTCGACATTTGTTCCTTGTTGTCACATGCCTAGACCAAATTTTTTAAGCGAGGATTGCTCTGGATCGTTGAATGACTTGATGATAGAGTACATGGTAATTGCCATGATCATTCCCGAACTACCCTTTTTTGACCAAAGAGACTATGGGGAGGTCCCCAAAGTAAAGATCATTTTCATTAAATTAAAAATGCCAAGGGTAATTCCCGAACTACCCTAGCTATCCTCAATTTTGGAATCCCTGGTAATTCCTTTATCTTGTTTTGTGCACCTAGCTTAGTTGTACAAGACATCCAAACATGACTCAATTACCTGGTGGATTATTCTGCGGGTCATAGTTTAGTAATGTGGTTTTGATTAAATATTTTTACAGTGCCGTGAAGGAACCTAGGATTACCCCTGTGAATTAATTAGCACATGGCTGGTTTTCTAGGGAACCCGCTGGTATTGTAATCTTGGATCATGACCCGTTATTTCAACTACCCCTAAACTAAATCTGAGGTGCAACTTCCCTTGAACGATTGCGTATACATATCTCCTCAAGATAGTCCACCAACCCACAACTCACGCAATCAGAAGTTTGATGATATTGTAGTCAATGGTGGTGAATCCTTGTCACCCCATTGGCATCGAATTGTGTCTCATGAATCCTTCTAGATCCTAGGACAAACATATATAGAGAGATGCCTTCTCAAACATTACTATTAGATTCTTGTTAGAAAGGCCTTGCATCGAGGGATAGATACAGTAGGTATGAGATGTGTCCGCATATACGTTATGCAAAATCCATCCAGTTGACCCTTCCTTGTTATCTTGTGATCTTACGACTATCCTTGTCTATTTCACTCTTGTCTTGCATGTGATACCTATTCGTGCAGCATATCATGTGAAATTGCATTTTGAAAGTAAGATCTGTAGTGGTGTCTTGATTAATCACTGAAGATGCCACGACGAATCTGACAGCCTACTGTGGTACGTGACACATGGTTGTGCTACTCGGCACGCGCAGGTATCACAGTTATTATCCTCGACCTACTAAGGAAATTGCCTCAAGGTACTATTTTGCGTGACCCTACCTTGATTATCTTTGATACACGTTGACCAATCGATGAGGACTTATCAATGATGACATTTTTCTCCTGAAGTGCGACTAAAGTCAACTCAAACTATCTCTTGTAGAATGTGTGTCTTTCTCTATGGTTTGACTGGAAATACACCATCCTTGCGTTGGATGAGCCTCAGATGAACATCAAGCTAAGTGAGAGCCTTTGGAATGGAATATGAATAAGATTGGTTGAATTCTCATTGCTGTCTAGTCATTTCATCTATTCGTCTCTGAAGCGCTTTATCAGTATGAACGTTGGAGTCTTTAGAGCATCTAAATCAGTGTTAATTGGGTTATGGGTTTTGTCTGATCTGTGGGATGATTCCCTGTTCCATGGTGCTTCTTCAAAAGGACTTAGAACTTCCTACAACCGTTAGATCTTCTAATGTCTTGTGGAGTATCCATGCTTTATGGGAATCAATGAAGGAAATTCTTCAGACAAAAACCTTTACTTAGACGTTCTCGAGAATTGTCCTGACTAATGTCATAACCTTGTGCTTACAACCTAGTAGTGTTCGACCGTTACTCCTGTCCCTACACGAGAAATCTAACGTGTCTTGCTTCCAAGACACTAGGTCTTCTATTGGGCTGGAGGTTGGCAGCACTATTGGGATTGTACCTCGATTGTATCAAATCGCCCATATGCCAGATTCGATTGTGCGTTGGGTACGCATTGTATGCACGATTTGGTATAACCATGGGTTTACCCAAGTGGTTGGTGTCAAGTGTCAAGCAATTATCCTTTGAATGTGAGAATTTGGTTTAGTGGAAGTACCTTTGGAGTGAGAAATTGGCATGATTATTTTTGAGAAAGGTATTGGATAACAAAAGTCAGCAAGACCATATTACAAGAATATCGGTCTTATGGTAGATTGGTCATCATAAGCCCTTCGCCAAGTATTTACTTAGATAGCAATGCTACTTAGTGGAAAGAGAAAATTAGAGGTTTCTACTAAGTTAGAGAGTCATTGACCTAAGAACTTTGACTTCTACATGAGAAGATTTGTCTCTGACCTAAGAACTTTGACTACTACATGTAAAAGTTTGGACTCTCTTCGTCCAACTTGCTCATATCGGCATTTTATTAGCCAGTGTTCCTATGAAGGGCTATGCCAGTATTGAACTTGCTTCAAGGAATCCTATGTTGTCACACATTTCACCTTGTCTTCTTCCACACAGGTTCTAGGCGATATTGTAGAGAGTATTGCAGGTGCTATCCTTATTGACAGCAAACTTGATTTGGATTTAGTTTGGCGGGTGTTCAAACCTCTTCTTGCCCTGCTTCTTAGTGATAAACACTTTAAAATTTTGAAGCACCTTTTGATGTATTTGATGATTTGAATAGCATATTTTCTCACATGCAACCCTTCAACACCTCCAAATGGGCAGTCGTCGGTCATATTTCGCGATAACCTGCCCTAGTGAGTTATAATTTTGGGTTTAATGAGAGAGTATGTCATACTATTCTTATCATCTTCATACTTGAAATTGACGAAAAAGATTTGACATCATTTTGGAATTATGGGTATAAGTTGAAAATATCTTTGGATGGACATGTAAGGAGGAAAAGTGATTATATAGGCAATTAAGCATTACAAGTGTCGATCGAAGAATCAGGTTTGGAAAAGCCTATCGCCTTGCCTACCTAGCATTTTTATAGCCCTATTGAAGCCCAAAGGTTGCACCAAAGTCAACCCAGATGAGGACCGTTGCATCCCTAGGGGACCTACCTGTGCACGTGATCGTGGTGCCGCACTTGCCGCAACTGCACAGTGTGCCCTCCTCCTTTTTATGTAGCCCTGTCGACCCTCGCGCCTCGTCCTCGTCCCCGTACCGGGCCCCTCTTCTTCTTCTCAGCTTCAGGCTCGATTGCTTGCACGCCTCCTCGCCGAGCGAATATCTCCCCTCTCTTTTTCTTCTTCCCAACCGAGCTCGAGCACCAGAAGCATGCCATAGCCTGCCTTCTGCTTGCTTGGTGACTCATCGTCGATCCTCTTCCATCTGCCTTCCCTTTCGATATACTGCATCACCACCTCTGCCACTCCGCTGTGGATGCTGTTTTGCGCATCTCTTCTTCTCCCCATCCCAAAAATCTGAAGCAGTGCTCAGAGAAGAGAAACCTGAGGAGCAAAGTTGGAAAGAGATAGCAATCAGGAGCAAAGTTGTAGTGATTGCTCGTGGACCTAGTATCGCCATCTCCAAGAGAAGGGAAGATATGTATTTCATGGAAAAGTTCTAATCTGCTTTGGATTGATTTTGATGGTTGGGTTCACAATGATCGAGTTCACACTCACTGTTTTCTGGATCCCGTGGACATTTTTCATGTTTTGGATCGTCATTTTCTTGTTGTTCCTCCACTGTCCCTGTAACACCCCTGGTGTTAATCACATCTTTGCATTGCATATCATGAGCATAATCATATCTTTGCATCAAATCACATTGTTAACAAGTTTTGCATTGGTGTCTATGTGCAATTCATTTTAATTGTTTGGCCCGAGGGCATAGCTGTGATGAATTTGTGCAAATGATTGTGGTTAGGAACTAAACATGTTTAGAAGGGTATTAGGGTCAATGTTTGCTTGGTCATGTGGATTCAAAATCAAGTATTGCAAAATTAGGATTTAATTACTCTAATTGTGATTGCTCGACATTAACTAGAAAAGGTAGCTATAATGCTTATCTCAAGTTGGGCCCTTAATATGGTTTGTAGAGAAAAATATTTAGAGCAAACTTTCTATTTTCACAATTTTACAAAAATGATTTTAGGCCTTCAAAAAGGTCAAAAACAGTAAGGGGAATATTAAAAATTAATATTTTTATAATTCAAATTTGACCCAAATTCACATTTTCAAATCTAGGACGAACTAGCTAAACCTTCCTATATATGAAATGTTCTATTCGTCGAATGGAGCAACTTTTGTATTCCAAGTTTTTTGAAATTTGGCGTCGTTTGTAAACTACAGCGAGTCAAAGTTCGGTTCAATTTGTCAAAGGGGTGGGACCCACCCGGACCCACACATCATCATCTCCCTCCTCTCCCTTTTCCCCTCTTCCTCTGCTGCCGAGCACCAGGGCGTCAGCGACACCGCTGCTGCCTCGCCTCCCTGCTGCCCGTCTGCCTACCCGCTACGCCCTGCCACCGCCTCGCGACACGTGCTATCGACGTGGCCGCAGGCACTCAAGTGCCCACGCTGTCGCCAACCGCCCTGCCCGCCATCATTGCGCATGCCAGCGCTCACGGGCGAGTGCGGACGCTGTGGCCGAATGCGCGTTAAACCGCCTCACCCACTCCTCCTTCTCTATTCGCCTCCCCAGCGCCCTCCTTCCCCATCTACTGTAATGGCTAGCCACCGCTCCACCCTACCATTTTCTTTTCCATTGCCACTGCCTAGCTTGCCATCGCATGCTCCACCTTTCCTATCCTCTTCCATCGTCGACGACCACCGACAGTGGCCTAATCGGCCTTTTTCTCTCTGCCAGCCATCACTGTCAAGCCGACGAGTTCACGATCGTCATCATCCTCCTCCATCCAATCCGAGCACTTCATCGTCTTCTCCACATTGTGGTGCACCTCCTACGCCTCTTCCTCGGCCCCGACCGCCGCTGCAGCGCCGCTGCCGCACACCGCCACAGTCGCGGGCCGCCGGCGTGCATGGCCACGCCACCACGGGCCATCGTGGGTCGCGCTACAAGCATTGGTGGGTGCTCCTCGCCGCCCATCATCCTCCCCGCCGCTTCGTGGCTGCTGGCGAGCCCTCACCGGCCAGATCCACGAGTTCTGGCTTCTTCCTCTTCTACAAATCCCGTCAGGGATCTTGCACATGAATTCGACCAAGATGAAGGCCCTTCCTACAAATACGCCAGACACAACAGTTCATAGATCTAACCCTGGTTAATTCTAGGAAAATGCAAGGGTTAATCTGCAAAGTGCACGTCCTTTACTGATTTTCAATTTAATAAGAAAATAGAATTTTAGAAATCTGGATAATAATTTAGAAATTCATATCTCTTAGAATAATTGTCCAAATTTAGTGAAACCAATTTTTTTAGCTTCCTTGTGGTGAGATATATGCAGAAAAAAATATAATATGCCATGTTTGGGATATTTTACTATATAGTTTTATTTAAGTTGTTTTATTTACATTAAATGCTTGATATATTTAAAAATACATAGGTAATTCTAGGATGCTCAGAAAAATGTGATTCTTGTTGGGCTGGTCTTGTGTTGGCATGCTCTACCTGTGTAAAATGTATCATGTGCATGTACTATGTAGATTTATAAAGTTATAGTTCAAGTGGGAATTTTAGGGCTATTATTGGAATAATTCATAAATGAATTATATAGACCTAGTTTGGGGTTGATAATTTTTGTAGGCTACTTATATGCCATAAGGTAGCCCTTGATGTGATGAAACCTGAGGTTTCGCATACTTCATAGTACACAATATTTTTAGATCTATTTAATTGTGTTGCCTTGTGATTTTTGTGTAGGGCAGTAGACATGTTCATATGAGGTGAAAATTGGATGATAGCCTAGAATTAGCATGTACTATCGACTGTAGTTTTCTAGGAATTTTATGAGATGCTGATCTAGTAGTCCCTAATATAGCTATTCCCTTTTTGGCATGAAATCGGCTTGAGCATTGAGTTAGCTGGGGCCATAATTAGTTTTGGGAGATGTTTAGGATACATATGATCTGATGTTAAGAATGGTTTGGGTTAGTACGTAACCTAAATTATAGTCCTCTTATAATTAATCTATAATTCAATGGTAAGGTGTGCAAGTGCTTTATTTATGTATGGCTATGTGTGTGCTGCTAGGACCGGATCATCATGGTTAACATAGCATGATATGTTAGCACGAAAGACATGGTTAGCAATGATGATGGTTAACATAGCATGATATGTTAGCACGAAAGACATGGTTAGCAATGATGATGTGCTAGTTAAGGACAATGTGATAATGCTTGTGTATTAGTAGATGGTTAGTTGTAGGCCATATATATATATATGACTACTGCATGTTTTGTTTGTCTTGTGGAAGCCATAGTAGTGTGGGTTAGGGTAATTAAATAGAATTGTAGTAAGTAACGATTAGAACATGATGAATAGTTTAGTTTGACGTAACTATGCGTAGTATAGATCTTTGGCTTTACTGGCTTGTTTGCTAGTGATTGTAAGATGGTTAGTTGCTTTACTGGCTTGTTTACTGGCGATAGGTAGAAAGAAGGTTTCACCAATAGACTTGTATTGTTTATAGTAGAGAATGTAGTAGATGACATATGCTTATGGTACATGTTCTTGGATGATGTTGACTACCTTGTAGAAAGAATATGCAAGCATTCATCATCATCATATTCCATTATCATACCATGTGCATTCTTCGTATTCATACATGCACATGCATCATACAGGATCGCTAGGGGAACAGAACGTGACGTGAAACGGAAATCCAGAAGAGGAATCTCAGAAGAAAGCTTCCGTACAACCGGTAATCGAGAACCAGGATCTAAAAGTGGAGTGACCGAGTGCCTGGAGCTTCAACCTTGCTTGTCATAGGAAGGCAAGCCCCAGAGCATTCCTCCCTACTAATTTACAAATAACTTATTTTGCGTCCTTTACTGTTTATGATGCATTAAGTTTATAGGAGTTGATCGATACCGTTGATGCATTACGATTACCCTTGTCCACCTAAGTTACCAAACACCCTGTTACGTATAGGATCGCTTATCTGCTTAGCCCTGCTTAATTAGACTAGTAGAAGTCGGGTGATTTCCTGTCATCCGCGAGATATAGGTGGTGATTCATATTGGTGAGCTATATTGTTGTTTTGGGAATAACCATGAGGAGTAATAAATCGAGACCGGGCGGCATTGGTGCTGTGGACAGAACTGGAGGTTCTGTGTGATTTTATCCCGTCTGTGTCGAACAAGGGCCCCGTCCGATGTCGCGGCCCTCACGGCATGCTGAATGCATGCCCCACAGATAGTTGGAAGGGTGCGATCACCCGACCGCGAAGCCTCGAGTTCTGTTTGTGCTGGGTTTTGACATGAATGCATCGTATTGGAGAAGGTGGTGTGTGACCACAGGGGCGCGGAGAGTGAGACCTTAAGATGGGGCGTATCATTTGATGGAGCGCTGACCTGTTGGTAGCAGGGCGGCCCCTGGGTATGATGGTTCCTGTTGATCCCACGACTCTACCCGAACAGACCTAGGTGACCTATGGCGACCAAGGAACAAGTTGTCTGGGTTTGTGTGGGGAATACCTCACTAGCTGGTTTGCAAATCAATTATAATCGCCATCATCCCTGGATAGTGGACACTGTCTTGAGCACCGACATCATAGTAAAAACTTGAACAAAGAGATGACATGGTTATGATGTTGATGCTGAAAGATGCTCAACCGAAATTGGCTACTATTCTTGCTTGATAATTACACCAGGCTTGTTTAGTCCAGGTGCTAATCTAGCATGAGCAGGTTAATGACTTTAAAATACAAAGCTAGAAGGTTATAATAATGGTTCTTAATAAGCTCAAGGTTTTCTGCAAAGAAATGAGTCAGCTAGCCTCCTTATAAAGCCTTGTTCTCTCCAAATCCTGAATGGCTTGGTAATTGAAGTCGTGTAATCCTCGATGTAATTCCAACTCTGTGCAATAAAAATGATGTCTCTCCTCTTTCCCCACTTCTTGCTTCAAATCTCAGGATGAGATTTCTTTAAGGGGGGAAGGCTGTAACACCCTTGGTGTTAACTACATCTTTGCACTGCATATCATGAGCATAATCATATCATTTGCACCAAACCACATTGTTTACATGTTTTACTTTGATGCCTATTTGCAATTCGTTTGAAGTGCTTGACCTAGATGCAGAGTTGTGACGAATGTGTGCAAATGATTGTGGTTAGAAGCTAAACATGTTTAGAAGG
>CM041644.1:34058412-34138853 GCA_023333625.1 Bothriochloa decipiens | reverse complement strand
CCTTCTAAACATGTTTAGCTTCTAACCACAATCATTTGCACACATTCATCACAACTCTGCATCTAGGTCAAGCACTTCAAACGAATTGCAAACAGACATCAAAGTAAAACATGTAAACAATGTGGTTTGGTGCAAATGATATGATTATGCTCATGATATGCAGTGCAAAGATGTAGTTAACACCAGGGGTGTTATAGGGCACGCCAACGGTGGGGCAGCGTGCCTACGTTCTTCTTCGACTTCTCTGCTGGGACCCAATAACGACGCGGTATGCACAGTTTGGTCGCGGGCTTGCCGACAACAGGGCTTTGTGCACTCTGTTGCTGTTTACGGGGAGGGCAGGGCATCATCTGGGCTGAAACGACCTTGATTTCTATGAAGGGAAATCCACAAAGTCAAAGTGTAATATGACCATTTAAATCACATTACCCGATCACAGTTGAATACCACAATCCATACATCGAACAAAAGAGTGCAATAGAGAGGTTTACAATAACTTATTACATCGCCACTTGGCGAAATCAGAGTTCATGCAGCATAAAATTGAAAGCTTGAAGGTGCGGAAGCTATCATCTTTGATCCAAATTGAGCGTAGACACGAAACCCTCAATCGTTGTACTCCCTTGAAGAGTACTCACTCCTTGAACCTGAAACCAAATTTTCAGTACGATTTGTACTGGCCACTCCCACCCTATGCATTGCTTTGTGGAAAATGGATGCAAATCATGGATATATCAAAAGGAACTATAAAGGCTGGGGTTTTCCTAAGCAAGTAATCAAGTATATAAGTAATGTAGTAGTCAAGTTTTAAACACATTCCCATCCCACACATCCATCACCATACATCTCTGAAACACCATCCCAACTCCTCCAACACCATCTCAGACTCGTGTCAACAAGCCAACTCCCTCTCGGCTTGTCTCAGCGGCCCGCAGCCCTCAACCTGGCTTACGACCGGAAATCACACTCAGGGGGAAGGCAGAACACTCCACTCACTAGTCCGGTGCATCCTCCTAAGGAAAGGTCCATAGCCAAAGAATTGGCATATGTATCGATCGATCAACCATACACTCTGCAGAGGTTTCACTATTCCACCAGATAACCATCATCGGTGTTGATCACCACCTAGGCAGATTTCGGGCGCCTACTGCCATAGAACGATGCCATCCTACCTCTCAGCCCTGGAACACCCTTAGAGTGGCTGATACTGTGAAGAGTCCATCTCATGATCCTATTCCCGCAGAGCATCATGATCATCTCAAAAGGGTGTGAGACATCATCATGCTCCTACCTCCCTGACACATGCTCGCCTGATAGTAATGGCATCGATCTATCCAGCGGTTCGGCCGTCTCCCCCCATGGGAAGCGAGTGGAAAGCAAGAGATTCCTAAGGTTCGGATACCAGTGTAGCAGTTCCTAGGTGTGACCAAGCCAAGATGTCTTCTCCAGGGTTGATCTTTAAAGTGCTACCACGGCACCTTCGTCCCGGGCTCCACCCCTCAGAGGCTCATACCCAAAGACCACCATCGCATCCCAGTTAATCCGCCACAGACTACTGTTTGTGGGAATGTCCAGATACATTCTCTGGCAAGACTTGCTCCAAAAGCTCATCGTAGATCCCGGCTCAGTCGACTCAACCCTCACCCTACTCTCTGTCGTAAGTTCCACCCTAAACCCAGATGCAACATCATCAGCTCACATGCCCATCTGTTCCATCAACTCACACACGTCCAGCCTGGCACCCTCCAGGCCTTCCAGGGTTCATCACGTCGCATCAAAATATAAGCGAGCGAAGTATATATATATAGCAGATAAGCAAATGGCTAACATAATAGCAGGTAAGCAGGTGAAAGGTTATAACAAGGTAGGGCTCATCAAGTATTATCTACCATGCAATCCTAGCACAGGCGATCCATTATATAGCAACAGAAATTAAAGCACTAGCCATACTACATTTGCCATGTGTAATGGGATCTAGAAGGTTGGGTGAGGTGTGGCACCTTCACTGATGTAGCTGTCGGACTTCTCTTGGTAGTCACTGTCGTCAGACCTGTCCTCGCTCTAGCCTGTAACCGAGAATTAATGGTCGCGGGAGTGACCCCTATAGATTAGCACAAATAATGAATGCCAAACAGAAGATCCAAATGCACTCAAACATAGTAAAAATAGGTAGAGCTCGATTTGTAGAAAATTTGGATATGTGGCTCATAATTTTTTGAGCGTATGAATTAGTTATGATTTTTCAAAGATTTAACCATTTTCTAAAAAAGAAAAGGACTAGATTTATCTGGTGCTGACACGTGGCAACCTATGATTGGTCCACGTGTCGCGTGTGGGTCCAATAGAGATAACACAGTAGCTGACGTGGCGGATGACATCATGCTGACATCAGCATTAACTGGGTCAACGATCGTGTGACATGTGGGTCCAAGGTGACGTCACCGCTGACGTCATCAGTCATCGGTCAACGGTCAACTAACAGGTGGGCCCCACTAGGCCATTAGCGGGCCGTTATTGGGCCGAATGGGCCAGATATGGGCCGGGCTTGGCCCGCCATGTGGCACGCTCCGGTGCTACCACGTCACTGCTCTAGATCCAAACCGGGCTTGGTTCACAGCTCTCGGTCCACGGTGCAGCGGTGCCTGCTGGGTCCACTGGCAGCGGCTCCAGTCCATATGAGCCGGGTGCACGGGCATGTCCTCGGGTCCACACAGTCCACAGCTCGGTTCCACGGTGCACCGGCTCTGCTTGGTCCCACGCGCAGTGGCCCTGGTTCACATAGACAACGTCCACTGCCTTCTCTGGGATCTCATCCCCTCCTCTGTTCTCCCTAGCCCAATGGCAGGGCTCACCGGCGAGAAATCCTCGATTCCTGGTGCTACGGTGGTCCTCCGGCTTCATCTTCTTGCCCATCGGTTCTAGGACGCCATGGCGAACACGAAGGTGGTCTTCAAGGCGGTAGCTTGGCTCCCGACGGCGTGCTCCATGGCAGACGGTGGCTCGACGGCGACGGCGCGTGGCTGCAGCTCGCGAGTGACTCCATCCAGGACCAAGCAGTGCTCAGGGGTGCGATTGAGGTTAAGCAGCACCTCCCCGATGCGCCGGCGGCGACCTAAATCCATGGTGGAGTCCGCGTGGGTAGCAACTCCCACGGCGGAGCTCCGACGAGGCCTTGGTGCGCTACACGGCACTTAGACAGGCTCCCCGGCCTCCATCTTCTTGTCCAGCTGATGCAGCTCGTCACAGCGGTCCTCGACGTCGGCTTCTTGTCCTTCACGGCAGCCGGTGGCGATGGAAAACGGCGGTGCAAGGTGGCGCTCTAGAGCGGCGGTGCGCTGGCATGGCCACACGTTCGTGGCTTTTCGGTGTGGCTTCCAAGGGCTAGCGGGCGCAACGGGTGCGCCTCGCCGAGGCGGTCATGGATCCGATGTCGAAGCGGCTCGGGGCTCGGAGATGAGGCAGCAAGGTGGCCTCGTGGCGGCGGTGTGTAGTGCGGCGACAGGCATGGCGGCGTTCCAGTCCGGCATCCTCCTGATGCCATGGTCCTTGGGGCTTTAGCCGGTCCGTGCGTGCGTGTGCGTGTGTCCAAGTAGGCCGGGTGAGGCCTTGGCCTACGCACTCCAAAGCGGAGTGCCATGGCCGTAGCAAGGTCAAGGTTGGAAGAGGGGTACTCAGCTGGGCTCACCGGCGTTGACGAGGATGGAGGTGCGGTACGAGTCCAACTCCAGCTTCGGCTCGTGGTTCAGCTCGGTCCCTCATCCTCGATGGCTCCGCAGCAGCAGCAGCTCCGTAGCGACGCTCCTCCTTCTTCTCCGGTGGCGACGGAGCTCCTTCTTCCTCTTCCCCGCCCCCTTCTTCTCCTTCCTCCCCTTCTCCCCCAAATTGGGCAGTCTGGTGGCAAAATTGGAAACCACCGGAGTGGTGGCTGCGGCTGGGAAGCCCTAGGGCGCCGGGACGCTGCTTATATAGAGGAGTCGGGGTGGTAGGTGGCCGGCGAACGATGATCGGGCGAGGGGGATCTATCAGGTGGCCAGGGAGCAGTCCAGGTCAGCGGTGGGGAGCTTGGCTGGGTCAAGGGGTCAGCAAGAGGAGGCTAGCGGGTGCTGGGTGCAGGATTGCATTACAGCGACAGAGTTCACTGCGGCGGTAGCGCATGTGCGCGCGCGCGGGAGGAAGATGCCCGCGCTGTGGGCATTTTTCTGCCGGCTGGTCGGGCCAGGTGGCATGCTCGCGTGCGTTGATGAGGCGGAGGGCTGGATTGAGCGGCTGGGGTAGTTTGCTTAGGGGCGACGCGGGGGAGCAGCGCCTGACACCGGCGACGTCACGCGCGACCGGCCGGTGGGACCGTGGGAAAAGTTATGACAGGCGGTCCCCACCCGTCAGCGGCTCGGCGATGGCTCGGTGCGGCACGGAACGACGGTCCATGCTGGGCCGTCGGCCTTGCTGGGCCGGCCTGCGCGGGAGAGGGAAAGAAGAGAGTGGGCGAGCGGCTGGGCCGTCTTGCTGGGCCGGTCGGGCGCGAAGAGAAAAGGGAGAGAGAGGAAAGGAAGGGGCCGGTGCTGGGCTTGGTTGCTGGGCCGGCTGGTCGGCTTGGGCCGAAAGGCTTCTTCTTTTTCTCTCCTTTATTCTTTCTCTTTTCTATTTTTCAAATACTTGTACATATACTTGTATAGCATGTTGTAAAATACTTCATGGTATACTTAGAGGTCATAGGCCATGTTGGGTATATTTCTCATAGAATATATTTATTTATTACATAAATAAATATTGTGGTTCCATTTTATTTAACATCACATAAATCAAATAAAAACCAAATCACATTCGAATGCAACATGACATGTTAACTATTGAAACATAGAAGGTATAGCTATTGCAACATTTGGAAACAACCTGTGAAACATTGATCAAGCATATTACTATGAAACATTTATCATGCTATGATTGCATGGATGCTATGGCATGACATGTTAAGGTTGTGTGCATGGTTAGGGGTAGATGACGACATGTTACACTCATCACTCATAGGTTTTTGAAGAAAAATTTTGTAGCTCAGATTTTCAGGTTGTTACATGGGCAGTGCGTTGGCTTCGGACAAACCTGGGTGAAAACCCCTCCTAGCTTCTTGCTGGCCGGCATCGATGGCGCAACCTGCGTCATCTACCTCCTTGGAGGCGTTGTCGAAGGTTATGTTTTGTCATGCATGTCATGGTCATTTTGGTGAAAGCCCTACCTGCTCTAGCCTACAACGGTGATGTCTATGGATGTCACTTCCTTGCCGAAGGCGTCGTTGCGTGCGGCCATCCTTGTCTCTGATGCCACTTGAGCTCTGCCTTCTCTCTCTACCCCCCTTTCCATCTTTGGATAAATTGGCTTAGCTACTAGCTGCTACCTTGTCGCTTCGACGAGTGTCTGGCGCCTCTTGCACCTCTGCTTCGTCGACGCTCTTCTTGATAGTGCTTAAAACATCTTATGTCGGGTAGAGGCCCGAATGTGCTGGATGTCTCACCATCAGCATAAAAGAGGTTGTTGTGTCCAGTGATCTTGGGCTTGTATGTCGGCCGCCACTCTTAGTCTCCATTCCATTGTTCTTTTCCACATTTCGCGCTCTCGGGTAGAAGGCAGCAACTGAGCGGCGTAGCTACGAGGAATGGCGCAGGGCACAAAGGCTCCGGTGAAAATGGAGAGCACGTGGCTCAGTGGTGGTGCAAATCGGCGATCGGTTAGCGCCTCACGACTGGCGTCTAGACTTACCCTAGGGTTATCTTTTTGTTTTCTCCTTACTTCTGCTAGTATGTTGTTAGTGTCGATGTGTTGTAATCCCTCTCTTTCTCATTGCACCTTTTTGGGATTATTTGCATTCAGATTGACGTCATGCCCTTTCACCAACCGGGGGTTCCCCTCGAGTATGTGTGGAATGAAAAGTATGTGGGGATTGCTTAATCTCCTCACCCCCACCCACCCACCCCAACAAAAGTTCTTAAAAATCGTTAAAATCTGAGTTGGAATGGAGAAGAGACGATGAAGATTCCCCGTGGCCCATTCACCAGATCATCGTTTGATCAGGACCATACGTTGAAGTTCAGTAAGTCAGCTAGTTAAACAGAAACACACGTACTGGATGCAATTAATTTCATCCATTTTTTAGTCACATCCTGTATTTTATTTGAAGATCTTGGTTTATACCTCATCTATGTTCACAATCTATGAACTTCTGCCATGTTTCTGACCGGGACTTTTTCAATTTTGTGGTCAGAATGTTGATGTATTATTCTACTTATTAGAACAATGTTTTTAGCATATTTACGTATTCAACCAAGGAAATTTCCAGTTAGAGGGCTGTAGTATAGATCTTCTCAACTATAAATTTTATAGAAAATTTATTTTTCATCATATATAACCATAACTGCGTCTACAGGTTTGGGGGGTGGGAGCAAGATACAAATTGGGCACCTCCAATTATCAAAACCATACATATATGGCTAGTATATATCACATATACTTTCACTCAAATATATACGTTTAATATGTGTTTTCGATTAATAGCTTGTCAAAAAGGAACTCATGAAGAAAATAAAACAAAAAGAAATCCAAGCCTGGATCAAGAATTAGTCAATAATATGGCGTGGCCGTGATATATGTAACAAAATGAAAACAAAAACAGAAATAAATAAAGGGCCACGGTTACTTAGTGGGCCAAAAGGCCCAATCGGTACAGTAACATTACTGGCCTTTTGTCCGCCCACTAGGCCCGCTCGTTTACATCAGAAATGGTTAGCACAGATCTGTTGGTTTTGATAAAGTGGGTTGGGCCACACGACACAACAGGCTATATACTACGGCCTGGCTGATTAAGTGGGTTGGGCCACACAGAATGGGTCGAACCATTGGCTGAAAGTGGTTCTGAAGCCCAGGTGAAGTTGCCAGCCCCAGCCCGTGTCGATTCCACTCCTTCCGAATTCTGGTCGATAAACCTAGGTTGTGTTCGGCAGGTGCAGAGCTGGACAGATTTTGGCTGAGCCATTGGGACAAGCTTCAGTGACAGCCACGGCCGATTATACAAGCTTCAGCCGAAACCAGCTGGATTCTACCAGCCGAACCCACCCCTAGCTAGGTTGCAAATGCATTGTGCCGTGTAATCTTAAAAAAAGCAACAATTACAGTATCGTGCTTGTTTTCAACTGTAAATGCGTTTTTATCTTTGTTTTCTTAACTTTTCATATTTGCTCCGGTTTTCTGAATTAAGAAAACAAGGGCAAATCTAAGAAAAGTTGAAAAAACAGAAATAAAAGGTGCAATTAGAGTTGAAAACAAGAGTAGTACACTGCAATTGGCCTTAAAAAAAGCGTATATGGTTGCTTCCATCACCTTTAATTCTTGACTAAATGGATCCGTACAACCTCAACAAATAAAACCATCAAATGACATCGTCTAGATAATCATTTTCTCAGATACACAAATAGGCTCTGCCTCCTTGCAGGAACAAAACATAATCTCTACTGCATCTACCGGTGACTTTGTGACTCTAGTATCAGACGTAATTTTAAGATTGTCAGGATTGTCACTGGTACCGAGAAGACAGCACAATGAAAGTAGCTGATGGGCCTCGACGAAATTTGCACGTCCACAAGTTAGCGCAGCTCGCATGTTTCTGGACCAGAGTGGTCTCAGCCAATGTAGCTGGTTTGTACTATGCCTGAATGGAGCAATATATGTGGAGAGGAGTGAGAGGGAAGGATAAGAACAATATTCTAGCAAATCTGTTATATCTTGCTGCTTTAGGTGTGGGTAGCACTGAAGGAGCGGAGCATATGTCATGCGAAGTCCTAAATAGTGTTGATGTAATTGTTGTTAACGATTTGTTAAGTCGAGTGCAATGAAAAGTTACTAAATTAAAAAAAGTGTCTTCTCTTATCCCCATCTGTCTCGTTCCTCTTGATGTTATGCTAAGATCTGCCATGTAAAATTTAAATACTATGAAATCATAAATAGAGTTTCTTCAAACTAGCAATGGAGCCCCAGTCCTCCTAGACTTGTTATAATGCATGTGCCATGACATATAAGGCATCAGTGGCTCTTAAATTAAAAAAAAGTGTCCTCTCTTATCCCCATCTATCTCGTTCCTCTTGATGTTATGCTAAGATCTGCCATGTAAAATTTAAATATTGTCAAGGCATGAATAGAGTTTCTTCAACCTAGCAACGGAGCCCTAGTCCTCTTAGACTTGTTATAATGCATGTGCCATGACCTATAAGGCATCCATGGCTCTCGAATTTGTTAAATGATGTCATTGAGGTCCATGAACTTTTAAAATGTATTTATGAATCTAACTTGTTACTTGGTGCACCACACATTCTTAAACTTGTACTGCATCGCTGGTCATTTGTAGTGCACCCACTAACAAGTTTAGGGGGCTTAGAAATTCAATTTCGAACTTCATTGACCTAAGTGACACCCCATAACAAGTTTAGCGGCCGTTCATGGATTTAACTAGTCCATTTGTGGATAATAAAGACCACCGACCTAACAAGTTTAGAGGCCTAACCAATTTTAAAGTTGATTGACCTAAGTGGCACCACATGACAAGTTTAGCGACCGCTCATGTATTTTATTCTAAAAATTTTATAGGGGCTCCAAAAGTAGTACGGACATTGGGGGCTTGTGCCCCCCTTCCCCAACAAAGCTCCCACACCCAATGTCAAAGAGATGATCATCAGTTGTACCGTCTCATTGTCACCACATGGTAATATGAAAACAACGTATGTGCAATAAAAAGATTATCCCATAAAACACGTCCTACTCCCATGCAGCAATGTTGCTCCAGACGATAGTTTCCCGATATCTATTGTTTGGTGATTGCCGAAGGCACTGTAAAATTTCTCTACATAGATCGTCCTACAAAATAATTCACGGTGTGCCAACCTACGATTCAATCTTACAAAACATAAGACGCTTTTGATTTTGGTTTTGAGCAAAATAAGATGCGTTGGATCACAAATTTTTTTAATTTTAATCATTTTTAATCAATATTTCAAAAATAACCACACTCAAAAAATATTTGCATCTCATATCCTTTTGGTCACGCCAAGTTATTTGACGCGACCAAACCATATAGTCGTGCCACATGCATTGGCGCGACCAAAAAGTCGTTTTTGGTCACCATTTCCGACGTCGAAAGCAGTCTGGTCGCGCCAAGTTATTTGGCGCGACAAGACTGAATTTACAAAAAAATATAACTCCTCAATACTACGTCGGATGAAGATGGTTTCTATATGAAAATTGTAGCTCTCGATGAGATTTACAACTCTTTAGTTTTGATTTTTTTCATTTGAAGAAGTTAAAAGGTTCAAAAAATTATGTAAAGTATTAATACCAAAATGATCGTGTATTAACGCTTGCCACATCATAGAAATAATATTTTTTTGTATGGATTCAAATGAAAATACTTTTTATACCAAGATTGTAGCTCTAAATGAGATATACAATTTTTTAGTTTTGAGGTTTTAGACTTATAGTCATTAAAATGCTCAAAAAAATAATATAACATTTCAACACGAATTTTGCTTTTGAAGCATCATATAATTTTTGGGAGCATTTTAATGACTTCAAATCTAAAACTTCAAACTAAGAAAATTGTATATCTCATTTAGAGCTACAATTTTGGTATAAAAAGTATTTTCATTTGAATCTATAAAAAAATATATTATTTTTATGATGTGACAAGCACTAATACACGATTATTTGGTATTGAAATTTTACGTAGTTTTTTTGGACCTTTCAACTTCTTTAAATAAAAAAAAGTCAAAACTAGAGAGATGTAGATCTCGTCGAGAGCTATAATTTTCATATAGAAATCATCTTCATCCGACGTACTATTGAGGAGTTATGATTTTTTAAAAATTCAGTCTTGTCGCGCCAGATAACTTGCTACTTTCTACGTCGGAAACGGCGACCAAAAACGACTTTTTGGTCGCGCCAATGCATGTGGCGCGACTATATGGTTTGGTCGCTCCAAATAACTTGGCGCGACCAAAAGGGATATGAGATGCAAATATTTTTTGAATACGGTTATTTTTAAAATATTAATAATTAAAAAAAGATTGAAATTAAAAAAGAAAATCCTTGGATCACTTGACGAGATCGGCTGGTTGGCTGGGCCTGGCGCCAGGCAAGGCGGCTCGATCATCGTCCTGGGCCGGCATGGAGCCTGCTAAGAGATAAGACGACGGGTTAGTTTCGTTCCTCCCTGTCCATCGATTTTGAAATTTGATGATCCGTGCTGGCATCAACTGACCTGCTGTGACCCGTTTCCTCCCGTATAAAAGAAAAAGAAACACAGAAACCTGCTACTCCAACACAACATGGAAGGAGCACAAACTAGCCAGTTTGGTACGCAGGGTTGGACACGTGCTCAGCATGCGGCACTGCGTTGCACGGCCTAATACATCACCCAGAGTCAGAGATGTTCATTCGGTCGCACCACGTGGCGCCGGGGCTTGGCTTGCTGTCCATTATTTGGGGCCATCAGACGACTCGTGCTGAAATCGCTCATCGGCCACGTTTTCAGCACGCCATGACTCTCTGCACACCTCGTTCACATGTAGTACAGCCGCCGGTACAGCTGCGGCCGGTGACCGTCCCGCCTCCCGCGCCGTGGTCGTGCTCCCGACCGCAGTCACTCGGCGTCTTCCGTTGGATCAGACACACACAGACGCAGTGGGGGACGTTGAACTGTAGGATGGGCCGTTCTCCAACCCGACCCCATGAATCTTTAGTGTTTTTCTTTTGACAAGTTGACCGATGCATCTTTATTAACAACGCAAAATGCAAAACACACAATGAATGGTCATGGACGAGGTCGTCCGTTTTGCCTCCCAACCACCTGGCCTGCCCATCCATCGAAACGCAAAAAGTACTTGGCGAACTCGGCTGGAACTTTCCGACGACCGGTCGCAGCCGTGCCATCACGTCTCGTCTCGTCTCGTGTCAGCAGCCGCGCCACTAGTCCACCCATTGACTGACCCGATCCCATCTATCTATCTATCTATCTATCTAGAACGTGCAAATCTCCCGCGTCCCAGAGGCAAATGAATTGAAGCCGCCTCTAGTTGACACATGCCGCCGGTCCGTCGCGTCATCAGCTGGATCGGCCAACCTCCCCAACCCTCGCCGCGCCGTCCGCCCATCAAGGCGCGGATATAAACGTGACGCGCCGAGCGGGAAGGGTGCACGCCACTCAGTCACTCATCACGACCCCGATCAGGGAGGGCATTAGGCAGGGTTATCTCGCGAATCCGAATCCAGCGAGTTACGCACGGAGTAGTGACTCGGCAGAATCCGAGTTGTAAAGGGCAAGGGCTAGTACACCAAAAGACACGAGCACCTGTGGTGTCCGGTGAGAAGTCCCAACACAAGCTCAGAGCCCCAGAGACGACGACGACTTTGCATCCAGTTCGGCTCTCGGCTTCCCTTCCGTGCGGGGTTTCGCACGAACACGCACGCCCACGCACGCCGCCAGGGTCACGAGTCGGGTGTAGGGGACATCAATCGGGCATGGCCACCACGACGACGGTGACCACGGCAGCGGCCGCGGTGACGGTGAGCGCGTGCGGGACGAAGCGGCGCGGCGCCGGCGGGGCGGCTGCTGCGCCCTCGCGGCGGCCGCGGACGTCGTCGTGCCAGCGTCGCGAGAGGAGCAGCAGCCGCAGTCGGCCAAGGCGGCGGAGGAGGAGGAGGCGCAGCGGCAACAGCAGCAGCAGCAGCTGCCGCGGCTGGTGCGGTTCGAGGAGCTGCCGGACTACCTGCGGGACAACGAGTTCATCCACGCGCACTACCGCTGCGAGTGGTCCGTCCGCGACGCGCTCCGCAGCGCCTTCGCCTGGCACAACGAGACGCTCAACGTCTGGAGGTACGCCGAGCCGCCACCTCTCGTCTTCTCCCCCTCTCTGCTTTCTCTGTTCTTTCGTCGGTCCGCGTTAGCCTGCCTCGCCTCGCCTCGCCCGCGCGCATTGCTAAATGCCGTGCGCTTTTGCCATGTGATTGCAGCCATCTCGTAGGCTTCTTCCTGTTCCTCTACCTCGCAGTCGCCGAGCCGATGGCGAAGACGGCGGCCGCCGGAGTCGCAGCCGGAGCCCGAGCCGCCCCGGGTGTCGTGACGTTCGTGCTGGCGTCAGCCAACGCCTCGTGGTCTTCGTGGGAGACCACCACCAACTCGGTAAGCAACGGAGGAATCTTGGAAATTTTCCGTTTCCGTTTCAAGTTTGGACCTTTTGAAGTCTTGTTCCACGCGGAAATTTCTTTTTATAGCACTCCAAATTCCAAAACACAATCACGCATTGCACGCACACGCTTCACTGTACTTTTATTTTAGCCAAACAAGTAGCGTTACATGCAGGCATAATCACATTTCTTAACCTTCCAATAAGAAAGGAGCTAGAGAACAGACACTCCCCAGCTGTGCAAATTATTTGCAGCAGCTAGTTCAGCGACCAGCGGCCACAAACTGAGCACAAACTTTAAGCGCCCATACCCTGGATCCAGTTCACGGCCGTTCCGACACAAAAACTTTAGTGTATTCCTATAGAAAGAATAAACAAGAGCACAAAGCGCCCACTTGGTAAAAGGCCAAGATCGCATCCACCACAACCACAACTGTGCAAACCCACCCGTCCCACAAAATAGCAGCACAAACACCACCACTAGGCGCCAAGCAGGCCAGGCTACACCCAGTTGGACAAGATATCCTCTGCGGCTCAAGATTTTCTCTTGACAATGCTTAAGAAATTAGGTTGACAGACACTGCGCTGGACCCAGCAGCTAGTAAGTAGGCCATTGTATGGTACGACTTTGCCGCCGCCTCTGCCGAGATTTCAAACCAAGAACAGCTCAGTGTCGTGTGCCGATGCCTGATTAATAATGGCTAAGTACGATAAGCCTGCATATGTTCATGGTCCTAGATCACGTCATTATCTCCTCTGTCCGCAAGAACAATCAACAACCTGTTAGCTGGGAAAACTGTTGCGCAGGTTGTGCATTGGTCTACTCTAGCTGGATGTTTCTAATCAATTAATCCGTCGATCTCCATCCCCCCACACACACCTAACTGCATTCATCGATCTGCTGATTACATCCAGCCAGCTAACTGAAACAATACAATGATCGCATCTCGAGTCTTCAGGCACCAACCTGCAGTCTTTTGTCTTGTCTTGTTATTGAAATCCATGTCGTTTGTTGCACATGGGGATGGCGATGCCGATTACCGATCAAGAAAATAAAGCATTTTTAAAAACCTTTACGGAAAATTTTAGTACAATCTACTATGTGGTAGCTCTGTCGGTTGATTCCTGCGTTCTGACAGCAGTTTGGCAGTGACTGATGATGCTGATCTGATGCTTTCTTTCGATGCCATTTTTTTTTTACAGACCTTGGCGGCTAGCAAGGGTTTCACGCACGTGTTCGGGATCAGCGACGGCCACGGCCACGGCCACGCAGTGCCGAGGTGGCCGCGGACGGTGTTCCTGGCGGGCGCGATGACGTGCCTAGCCGTGAGCGCGGCGGCGCACCTGCTGGCGTGCCACTCGCGGCGTTTCAGCCGCCTCTTCTGGCAGCTGGACTACGCCGGGATCGCCGTGATGATCGTGGCCTCCTTCTTCCCGCCGGTGTACTACGCGTTCCTCGGCCAGGCGCGGACCCAGCTCCTCTACCTCGCCGCCATCACGGTGCTGGGCGTGCTGGTGGTGGCGCTGCTCCTCGCGCCCGCACGGTCGTCGCCGCGCCTGCGCCACCTCCGCGCGGGCCTCTTCGTGGCCATGGCGTTCTCGGGTGTGCTACCGGCGCTGCACGCGCTGTGGCTCAACTGGGCGCACCCCGAGTGCCACCTCGCGCTGGCGCTCGAGCTCGCCATGGGGCTCGTGTACGCCGCCGGTGCAGGGTTCTACGTCACCCGCGTGCCGGAGCGGTGGAGGCCCGGCAAGTTCGACTGCGTTGGGCATAGCCACCAGATCTTCCACGTGCTCGTACTCGTCGGCGCGCTCACGCACTACGCCGCGACCGCTATCCTCATCGACTGGCGAGAGGCCATGGCCGTCGCCGCTGCCGGCGGGGCATCGTCGGCGCTCTTGTGACTTCGTGACTCGAAAACGCAGTGCCATGTAAATGTAGGTGAAGGGAGTGCTATCGATTCATTCATTCTTTGTGCACGATGTGATCGATTTATTTACAGATATCAAAATATTTGTTCGTGGCATTCCATATGGAAATTGGAAAGTTGGCATGCCTATCTGAGACGTATACGGTCCTGTTGAGGATAGTGTATACGGTGTAGAGTTTGACCACAGTTGTACACTGCCTATGGCAGTGAGCGCAATCACCGCGCTCCACCACGCGCACGTCGTGCGCCGAATAACGTTTGGTTGCATAGGCGCAACCCCGCTGATGTGCCCGTTTGGCAGGGCTTCGTTCTTCACCGGCTTCAGGAACCGTTAGAGCCGTTTTGTGCCAAACAGAATAACGCAATGAAGTATAGTACACAAAAGTGAAACACTATTTCATCACACAAAAATAGAACACCAAACTATTCCATAGAATGGTATGAACAAATACACATATTACTACTCTCGAAGATTGCATTTCCTTTGTTCTAATGCTATGTTTGTCACAATCTAGTGACCCAACATAATTTGCATACTTTTGCTACAACAAATGGACAAAACTAGGCTAATGGGAGACAATTCACACCTGCTTTCATGGATGGAGTTAAACCGAGATCCTTTGGCTATGTCGTTGATGGCCTAATCAGACTTTACGGCTTCACGCAGAAATGCATGACCACATACATCTATATATTGGAATGTCGTCCACCTGCACTAGATGGATTCACCATGGGGAACATTTAGCTACTGACATTATAGAACCATCATATATGAATGAATCTCTATCATGATGATAGGATTGCAGTGTAGGAGGACAATAATGATGATAACAAATTGCCAGATATTGATTTAATTAGTTGAAGAAATATTCACAATTGAAGAGCGGGTTGGACAAAGGCCAAAGTTTGAAAGATTGCTTGCTAATTTGAAGCGGTCAGTTTCTCCTGGATCTAGCCAATCAATATTTTCCTTCCTTGTTAGGTTGCTCTATATCAAGTCCCAATATTGAATTAGCAACAGAGTATTTAATGCATTATTGGCGATGTTTTGTCAGCATTCCCTAAGGGCTAGTTACCAAAATTAAATCAGGCAAATATAGTTAAGAATGGAGTCTTAGTTATGATATGATCCATGTGTGCAAGGACAACTATATGTTGTTTTGGAAGGATCGTGTCAAGATGCAAGTGTTCCCAAAATGTGGTGAGTCCAGATGGCATGATGTAAATGGTAGGATGCATGTTCCTCATAAGGTTCTGAGGCATTTTCCATTGACACCAATATTGCAGAGGATCTTTGCTTCATATTTATATTTTTTGGGACATTTCACTTTGGGATAAGGAAGCTTTTACCAAAAAAAAATAGTTCTATTGTAATGTTCAGACTCATGGTGAGTTAGATATTAGGGAAAAAAAAAAAGGTTGAAGCTCCTTCCTGGGTCCCCCTAGTGACTCACAAAACATGCCAGGGATGTATTATATGTTAGGGACCTCATAGTGTTTTCATGTCCTAATAACATAGCCAAAGGGTTTGCAAGATAATCAGAGCCCATTTGTAGCCCCAATTGCATCTTTTGTAAATACATGCCCTACCCTGAGAAATAAGAAAATCTCCCTTCTTATCTCCCTTATATAAAAGGGGGAGAGCAGGATGGTGGAAGGGACTCGTTTGCCTCTTACTTATTTGACTCACTCTTTTTCTCTCCACTTTCACCTCTCTCATGATCGGTCATGGACCAACAAGTGAATTTAATCTTTACATGAAAATGATAAATAGTTACTTTGTTAATTCTTTGCACATGCTTAATATCGAATATCACAATCCTAAAACTGAGTTAAAGGTGTGAAATATGATGTAACAAAGAATGGTGTATGCTTTTGTCAAGTTCTTATAATATTTATCAATCACCAGGTGAGACCAGCGACATCCGTTGTTTAAAGCCCAAAGCATCCTGTAATTAAATCACTAGCTATAAAAGGATACTTACACTTAGTTTCTTAGCCGTGATCTTCGTCTCCATCTCCGCTTTCTTGGACATCACGTCTGAGCCGACGGCGTGGGTGGTGTGGGATGGCAGCTTGGCGTATGAGTGGGAATCAAGAGGGTATTAGCTTAGGGTTTTCTCGGGGGTTTTTTAGGAGGATGTATGCGGTACAACTAGCCGCTAATGTACCCTTTCGCTAGAATTTGTTTTCATTACGAGGAAATGTATAGGACAGAGGCAGCACGACTCTTTTCCCATGCCGCTCCCACAGTAGGCATATGTTCTCCATGCGAGGGCAGCCTCCATGCCTGACTTTTTTATTATAAACTTTCTTTTACTCCCATTTCGTTTTGGAATATTTTTTTTATTTGAGTAGATAATAAGTATTTGCCCAATCGATTGATAATTTTGGAAGATATATGTAGGTCAATTGCTTAATAATCAATTTTGTTACTTAGCAAGGTCAGACATAAGTGTGAAATCTTGTCGATTATTTCATTACATAAAAAATAAAATTCACAAATTCCATTTTATTTATCTTCCATTTAGGCTGGCTTTTAACTCAGTGTAGTTCAGAACTTTAGTGAGGTGATTTTAGACTTTCAACATTGACATGGCTCAAAACTGTGAAGTGGGTCAATATTCCTATGGACACAAAACTATTGTCAAGCCTCCTCTTTTTAGGATGATGTGTTCCTGTTAGTAGTCTTATATAACCAAGTAGACTGTAACTTCGTACTTAAGAACTGTATACATATATGTTTTATGTGTAGCGAGAATATAACAATAGGGACATATCAATGCATACCAATGAGAACATGGGCTTCAATAAATTAGGAAACGATTAAACACAAACTCTAAAGACTCTACTACTGTTTGCAAAAGATAAAAAACTCTAGTGCTACACTAAAAATGCTAGGAGAATGCCAACAGGGAGTAGAGGGGGGGGGGGGCGGCGGACAAAGCGTAGTCACAATGTAACTCGTTCCTTATACAGAAAATGGTTACTGTTGCTGCTAGGATCAATATCAGGTTCTAGGTATAGGCAAAGGACATTAGAAATAACTATCATAAGACAAATGTATAGTGGCCTAACATGCATATTTGCGCAAAAATGAGAAACATTATGCATTGGTATAGATTTCTCGATAGCTATGCATATAGACAATAATTGAAGTGACCTGCATACTTAGTCATGTCATATTGCTTTGTACCTAGACACATTGTAAGCAAAATCAAAGATCAAAAGCCTACCTCTACATGAAAAACACACACAAACACAAAATGGTGACTTGCATAATATAAAAGAGATAAATTTAAGGGACACAGTAAAATATGAATCAAGGAACACCGACATATAATAGCAGAATTCGATCTGAGAAAGGAGACTAAGAAACTGAAACACCCAAGAAACAAATGTTTCGTGATAATAAGGTGGGACACCATGATTGGTTTCCTCAATCAGTTCTAGCAGCATAGTGAGAGAAAATGCTAGACTGGTCATTAACTTTGCATGTGGCATCTTATACAGGACTATATCTAAAGATAAAAAGAAACAACACCATAAATTCAGCATACATGACCAAATTGATGGGTGTGTTAACATTACAAAATAATTTACCCCAAAGTTCCCATTATGTGTGTACAAGAAGTGGTAACTTCAGGTCCTTGGTATTTGGTGAACCCAATCTGCAATCAGTATCAAAAGAAATTGTATCTTTTAGTAGAAATGCAGGAAGTAGAGAAAAAAACACTTCTTACAATGGACCTTCAGACAGTAATCGTAATCTAGACGATATATAGAGATTAAATAGCATTATTAGAACTAAGGTTAAATTTAAGCACCTTCGCACTATGACTGTTTGAATTCTGAAATTAGTGAAAACATGACACAAAAGACTCCAAGATATGGACACATGTAGTACCACAAAATAAGGATCACGACGAATACCCTGTGGGCAAACGATAACAAAAGAATAGGAAATACAAATTAAGGTTCCAAATGTAGTTCAAATACCAAAAAGAAATGATGATTAAATCTCTCCAAAGTCAGTTAAGAACCCTCTTTCCCAATGTTGGTCAAAATCCTAAGACGTAGAAGTCGAACCAAAAAATCTGGTAACCTCAAATCAATCTTGAAATGTATGAAATCGAATAACATACCTAGTATGAATAACACCCCAAAATTTGTATTTTGAGTTGTTATTAGAAAACACTAAATAAAATATGCTTTTCTATATTTTAGAAAATAATGGAATGGGTTTGTGCTTGGTGCTTTGCTTGGTTTTGCTGGTGTGAAAAAGAATTTTCTAAACCTCGAGCAAGTCACGTCTAGGTTTTCTTTAAATTTGAAAATAAAGCTTCGAAAACCCAAGTTTGCCTTGAGAAGGTTTTGGGAAAACGTTTTTAGAAAAATTCTTTCTCTTGCTTAGAGAGAGAGAGAGAGAGTTTTCTTTTTCCTCTGTAGTGTTGGCCACCGCTCTAGCTAGACACCATCCCCTACCAAGCTCCAGTCAGCCCTGGCTTACCCTAGCCTATCCTGGCCCGACCTAGCTTGATCTAGCCTCTCCTAGCCTTAACTGGCCAGCTCTGGCCAGTCCTGACCAGCTCTGGCCAGTCCTGACCAGCTTTGGCCAGTCCTGGCCAGCCCTAGCCGGCCACGGCCACCCTGGCCAGGCAAGCAGTAACCGCAGCCGGCCAGCAGTGGCCAAACTTGGCCATCAGCTCCTAACTCGATTTGGCCAGCTCCTACCTAGCCTGGGCCACACCTGGCCTCACACAGCCTAATCTGGCCAACCACGGCCAGCTACAGCCACCTGTGGCCACATCCAGCCGGCCATGGCCAACTCTGGCCGGACATAGCCAGCCCAGTCCGGCCACTAGCGGCCATAGGTAGCCGCAGCCGGCCCAACGGGCCAAGCCCAGCGGCTTTAGCCCCACCGGTTCCCCGCCGACCTATAAAAGGCCAGCCCCAGTGTGCCGCAGCCCCTTGGCAAACCCTAACCGCGCGCAGCCGACCACAGCCAGCCACCGCCGGCCACAGCCAGCTGTCGCCGGCCACAGTCGGCCGCTACCGGCCAACCAAGTCCCGGCCGAGGGCCGTGTAACACCCTTTTTTTTAATTTTCAAAATGGTCAAAATGATTTTTTAGGAATAAATAAATGGGCAAAATAAATATTTTTATGAAAAGGGAGTTGAATCATGGTAGAAACTTGCTTGAGCATTCATGCTGGTGCAGATTTTCATGTTGTGGTGTTTGGATTTTATTTGAATTTCAAAATCAAATTTGAAAGTATATTTGAAAAGGGTTTAAATAAATGAAAACCATTTTTCTTTCTCTCCCCTCACCTTCCTGCCATTTTGGCCCGCAACCGGCCGCTTGGGAACAAGGTTGGGAACAAGGTTGAACTTTAGTACAGCATATCACCCACAAACTGATGGACAAACTAAGAGGATTAATCAGATTTTGGAGGACATGCTGAGAGCATGTGCATTACAGTATGGTACAAGTTGGGATAAGAATTTGTGTTATGCAGAGTTCTTATACAACAACAGTTATCAACAGAGTCTCAAGATGGCACCATTTGAAGCTCTGTATGGGCGTAAGTGCAGGACACCATTATTTTGGAATCAGACTAGGAAAAGTCAATTGTTTGGAATAGATGTTCTGAGAACCATAGAAGAACAGGTACGAGTGATTAGGGAGAACTTGAGGGTAGCCCAATCTCACCAAAAGAGTTATGCAGATACACGGAGAAGGGAATTGACATTCAAGGAAGGTGATTACGTGTACTTGAAGGTGTCTCCTATGAGAAGTGTGAAGAGGTTTAACCAGAAAGGGAAACTAGCACCAAGGTATGTTGGTCCTTTCAAAGTTTTAAAGAGACGTGGTGAATTGGCTTATCAGTTGGAGTTGCCAGAGAGTTTAGCTGGTGTGCATGATGTGTTCCATGTGTCTCAACTTAAGAAGTGTTTGTGTGTACCCAAGAAGGAACATTTGCCTTTGGAGGAACTTACGGTTAAGGATGATCTTACGTATGAAGAGTTTCCAGTAAGGATTTTGGATACAGCAGAAAAGGCTATCCGAAGCCAAATTATTAAGATGTGTAAGGTGCAGTGGAACCGATACTCAGAGGCTGAGGCAACTTGGGAAACAAAGGATGCATTAAGGGCAGCTTATCCAAAGTTGTTCGAGTAAGCATAATCCAATCTCGAGGACGAGATTCTCTTAAGGGGGGTAGAATTGTAACACCCTATTTTTTTTTAATTTTCAAAATGGTCAAAATGATTTTTTGGGAATAAATAAATGGGAAAAATAAATATTTTTATGAAAAGGGAGTTGAATCATGGTAGAAACTTGCTTGAGCATTCATGCTGGTGCAGATTTTCATGTTGTGGTGTTTGGATTTGATTTGAATTCCAAAATCAAATTTGAAAGTATATTTGAAAAGGGTTTAAATAAATGAAAACCATTTTTCTTTCTCTTCCCTCACCTTCCTGCCATTTTGGCCCGCAACCGGCCGCTCGGCCTGCCTCCGGCTCGCTCTCCCCGCCTCACACCGGCCCGAAGGCCATTTACCTCCGCTCCGGCCCGCTGCTCCACTTCCCAACCGCGCGCACCGTCGTCTCCATCTTGGGCCGATAGGCCACGGCCCATCAAGCACGTTGCACCGTGTCGGCCGACCGCGCGCGTCGCGCTCTCTCCTCTCTGTCGCTGGCAAGTAGGCCCCACCCCATCTTCTTCCATCTCCCACCGAGACACGAGCCGGACACGAACGTGAGTCCGACCCGTGCCGCCCCCGCGTGACCAGCCGCCCGAGCCATGCCTTCAGCTATAAATGCATTGACTCCGCGCCACAACTCCGCCCGTAACCCTATCCGCCGCCTGCCTTCGCTTCAAGTCAGAGCCACCGACGCCGAAACCCTAGCCGCCAATTTCCGCCGAAGCTCGTAATTCCCCACCACCGACGGCTCATCCTCGTCATTGACTAGTTGGCAAGCTTCCTCTCGAACTCTGGAGCACGATGGTGTCTTCTTCTCGGTCCAATTTAACCTAAATCGAGTTGTTGCTGTATGCAGATCACCGCCGGCCACCGCTCCGAGCCGCTCGCCGACCCCAACACCCCTCGGCTTCCATTAACTCCACAGGTGAGCGCGGCTCGTTCTCCTCTTTCGAACGGTACCGGCCTCGCTTTAAATGGTGGCCGAAATCGCCAGTTCCAATAACTCCGGCGAGTTCCGTACGCCGCCGGCGATGTCCGCCGCCGTGTCGGCCGTCGCCCCCGGCGAGGCCGATCGCCTCGATCGATCTGCCCCGTCAGTTTTGAATCGGGTGGCTAGAAACAGCCTGTACCCCTTCGGTTGGCAGATCTGCCGAAAACCCCCTGGGTTTTGGTGTATTCTGTTAAGAGCCCTTGGCGCTTTCATCAGAATACGTTTTCTCTACTGAAAAACGTAATTTCTGTTTAACAGATCTGTAATACGCTTTGTCCACTGGAAAGCGTATTTTCCTTGTAACAGCTTCCAGAATACGTTTTCTTCTCTGGAAAACGTATTTTTCCTTTTCAGTTTCAGAATACGCTTTTATCTATTTACAGTTTTGCCATTATCTTTAAAAGCTTATAACTTTCACGTTTTAACTCCGATTTGGTCCGTTCAAATTTTGTTAGATTCATAATTTCATAATCTATGCAGTGGTGCTACTTTTGAAGTACTTTAGAAACTTTATATTTTTAGTCTATATTTAATGTATTTATTTATCTATAGGAAATCTTTGAAAATTCATAACTTCGCCATTATAACTCCGTTTTCGTTGAACTTGACGTTTGTGTGATCGTAGAAGTGAGTAGAATAGTTTTATAAACTTTTTATTCTATTTTGATGAGATTGATGTACTGTTCCTCTAATAATTCTTTGTTTGCTTCGTGTATGTATGCTCGATTGGATTATCTGATGTTGATTGTTAATGTCGAGTTCAGACGGTGAGGTTTTTGCTGAGCAAGGTTACTTTGAGGATCAGCAGGATCAGCAGGACTTTGTGAATCAAGGCAAGTATAGCATGGATCATCCTTGTTACCTATTCACTATAAATAATAATTCATTTGCATGTGTCTTTGATGACCTAGAGATTGTAACTAGCTTTGATATCCTGATTCCTTGAACCTTTTGGGTTGCATTGGGTAGTTATGATGCTAGTGCTCTAATGGTCATGATCTTATAACTTGATGTGTGTTATGCTATCAACAAAAACGATGACTTTTACCAAACATGGACTCTTGTCTGTAAGTGATTTATCATGGAGAATCCGTACAGCTGTGAGGGCTATATGGCTCTGGCTCTAGTCACTTGTAGGCCCTTTTCTAGCTGGTTAGTGGTCTGAAAGTTAGGGTATAGGACTGCCTCTGTCCATCTTCTTAACCCAAAATGAAATGGCTGAGGAGAAGAAGGTTCCTTTTGGGGTATCCCCGGGAAGAGATCCAGTGGAGACGGGCGGGAAGGATTGTGCCATATTGGAAGGGGGGTTTCTACACACAACGTATTTCCGTATCTCTGATTGGTTAGGAGAACCTATAGGAGGCTTTATATGTTTTGTGGTGGTTTGGAAGTTATAAGTCCACTCAGTTGCAAAACATGACTCATAGTGAAAGTGTACACCTATGATCAGAGTTTAAATCAATATATTGTCCGTGCCCTTCGGTTAGGGCAGCCTTGACACATTTACAAAAGATAATGGTTCTCAAATTATTAATGTATGCATCTTAATATCGTTATTGCTACACACTGGTTAATGTTATTTTGATCATGAGTATATGGGAATTATCACTACCTTGATGCTATGCTTCAATATGATTAACTTATAAAAGCTAAATGCAGTCAAACCGTGTCAGCTTATTTGAGCCTCATTAACCCATGTTATGCTTGTTGAGTACGGTTGTGTACTTACGCTTGCTTTACTTTCAATTTTGGAAGATCCCGGATGGGTAACAGATGAAGGTTGGAATGAAAGCTATCGTGATAAGTACTAGGCTTGGTGTTCACCAGTTAACGTGTCCCTGTGTGGAGCTTCCGCAATAAAGTTATATTAGTTATTTATTTGTTTATGCGCAATACTCTATAATAAATATTGGTTCGCTATGTAATAAACAGGGTGATGATACTTTTTGTAATTTGTCATCCTATATGTGCGACTGTTCCTGGGGCGCATATAAGGCTATTTATGCATTCTACTTTTATCCTTAAAAGTGGAGTGTGACAGGCCGTGGTCCTCCCTCTCCTACGCGCGTCGCTGGCCGCCGCTGGACATAGCAGGCCTCATCTGGCCGCCACCGGCCGTTGCAGGCCGCATCTGGCCACCGCAGCCGGCCGTAGCAGGCCGCAGCGAGCCGCCGCCGGCCATAGCAGGCTGCAGCAGGCCGCCGCTGGCCCCAGCAGGCCAGGGCCGAGGCCCCTTCACCCGGCGCGAGCAGCAGCATGGCTGCCATGGCCATGACCTGGAGAGGAAGATGGACAGAGGTAGAAGACGAGGTATTTACGACTTTGCCACCAAGCGATTTATTTACAGTTATGCCATCGATCGTTTAATCCCCGCCGTTTCACCGTTTTAACTCCGATTTGAGTGATTCCAGTTGCGTTAGTTTTGTGTCATCGCGATCTATGCAGTAGTAGTAAAATTTATCATGTCTCTAATTTATGAATTTATTTATTTAAATATCTTTGATTGATAACTATTTAATAATATTCTAATTAAAAGTAACCTAGGGTTACATTTTCCGTTCTCGTTGCTTTGCGAACGTGTCGACGTATGTTGCTTGTTATGAATAATGTTTATCACATCATGTGTCTATGTAAGTAATCTTGTTTAATTAATTTATGCTCTCTTGTGTAAAAGTAATTTTAGGTTTATACCTTGAGTGTTCGTACATGCCTGTCAATATGACTAGTACCAATTTACATGCTTCTTTATTAATTATGCCTTGTGTAGTTTTACATTGAAACTTGTTATGTTTCTTATAATAGTTCTCACATGCTTATAAGTTGGATCATGTTAGTGTTTGACTTAGTTTACTTTCACATCGGTCTTTAATGCTAATATGTTTTATATCAGCAATAATGTCTTTTTGTTAATGGCATGCTTAGTTCAACCTTGAATCATAAATGCTCTATGTTTAATATCAACATGTCTTGTCGTTTATGTCCTGCTTAAATTAATCTTTAAGCATATGATGTTTTCTTTAATGCTCTCGCATGTTCTAAGCTTTATAAATTATGAATGTTTAATTGGCTTAGATAATATAATTGCTTATAAATAGAGTATTACTAATGTTTAACCCTGCTTTACATTTCAACATCATCCAACTGATTTGACTTTATGTCTTTCTTATATGTTCTGCATCTTGCTTTAGTAAATGTATCAATCTTAAAGTTTGTATCTGTGCTTGTTGCAAGTACCTCGATAGCCGTGTTTTCTTTAACGATAGATCCATCGTTTGTCGTTCTTGCGCTCTTACGATCGTAGCACTGAGTTTGGCCATTTAGACCGTTCTATTTTTAGTTTCCCTTTTGATTGGTGTATTGTTCTTAGTCTTATCTTTTTGTGTGCTTGTTTGTGTTGTTTGGTTGCTGCGACTAGACGAAGAGCGGTTTGTTAACGCCAAAGACTAAGCAGAGGACCGACAAGTGCAGCTGAAGCTGGAGGCCAGAAGAGCAGCTAGACTTTGAATTTAAGGCAAGTGCAGGCATTCTTTTGAACATATTGCGCCTATTCATATTTAAGTAAATTCACTGCATGTGTCTTAAATCGGCAAACCATAGGACTTACTAGCAACTTTACCCAAAGATATCCTATGGGGGTATTAGTTGTTAGGTTTTAGGTTGTTAGTGCTCTATCTCACCTTTCATCATTTAATGAAGATAAAACTTGGTTCTTAAAATATGTTGGAGCCGTGGGCTCTTGGCTTTGGCCGTTGGAGAAGTCGATGCATGTCCGCATCGTTGGTTGGCGATGAAAGAAGGGGGAACAGATGTCAGTGGGCTCGTAGCGACGGGGGCATCCGTATCTCCTCCCCCTTGTGGTCCTTTCATGGAGCGGCAACCTGGGACTTCCGTACATCTCCAGGCTAATGGGCTCTGGCTTGGTCGATTAGCAGGACCATCATGGGCAGGATGAATAGCTTACTGACGGGTGGCTATAGCCATGGTCGCTGGGGCTTGTTTACAAGTATTTAGTATGGGAGGGGCTAGAGATCCGTGATGGGGACGGCCTCACGGGGAAGTCGCCCATACGCTTGGACTCAAGGCTGGCGAGTTGTTACTGCCTATAGCCCTGTGAAAAGCCTCGTTGTGACCTCTGCCGGCCTATCGCGGTAATGGGCTAAGAGGTTGGCCGCCTCGGGCATAAAGAGTAATCACAATCTGGAGTGAAAGTGTACACCTCTGCACAGAGTTGAAATTGGTATATCATCCGTGCTCACGGTCACGAGCGGCCTAGATCCTCGCATGATTAGCCAAATGGTTTAAGATGTGAAATTGTGGTGATGCTGTGAGGTTGCTACCTCGGGTTTTATCGGGGTGGCTACCCTATGTTCCCTTGAGATGGCTATCTCATATTTAATGTTGTTAATGATATACGTTTATATCTATGATGCTAAATGACACATTAATTGTTACTCGAACCTTAATAAAGGGTTGGGTTTTTTAACCAAGATGATTAGAGAATAGGTTGCAATAAGTTAAGCCTTAATGTTACATTAAAATGCTACTGCAGTCTACCTTTCTGCTTTACCTTGTAGTAGCCTTGCATGTCAATACTTTTCGTCTGTACTCGCTGAGTTTTGACATGGAACTGACTCTTGCTATAGTTTGTAGTAAAGTGTTTCTCAAAGGAAGGATAAAGAAGTTAGATATTGGAAGTGTTTGACATAAGGAGCGCCAATCAACAGTCCTTGAGAAGAATGAAGACTGAAGAGAAGTCTTAGCCAGCATTCCGCGTTACTCTGATTGTGTAAGTGTTGAATATATATGTTTCCACTATATAATACATTGTTTTCCTTATATTACCATTTTCTGTTGTATGTGTGGACTTCCTGGGCACACATATGACGACCTCTGGTCTTCTTTGGAAACCAGGGTGTGACAGTATGCAACTTATGCAAGCCATCACATGGCTATTGGTGGCCTATGTGTTCCAGGTAAACTGAACACAGAATTCCATTGGAACCACTCTACCCAAAACTACTCTAGCATAAAAATTATTAATGGATAAATATTATGCTAAAATTCAGCCAATTGAGAACCTAGGGTGTGACAGAACCGACCAATTTATTAGAGCACAAGCACATAATTCGCCATTAGGACGGCAAACTACATGATTGAGACCTAATAAACCTGGTAGTCATACCGAAATCTCAAAGGATTTCAAAACTTTTTCGGCATGACCAAGATCGTAATAGTTTAGCGTTCACCATTCACAACGTACATAGTTCGCACATAGTTTAAACCATCGGAGTTCAAAATAAAGTTATTACAACCAAGTTCAAATTTGAAATGAAGCGGAAGTGGTTTAGTTCAAATCCACACACACACTCAGTTCAAATACAGTGCCAGGTTCTTGATCAACATCCAACAAAAGCATTAAGTAGAGAGGAGCGACCATGCCCAAGGTCTAGTCATCTCCCAAGGCGGGATAGAAGCAGTTCTGATAATAGCCATAAAACATCTCCCATCTGCAAAAAACATGAGAAATAAAACCCTGAGTACGAGAATGTACTCAGCTAGACTTACCCGTCATAAACTAAAATAAATTGACTCCAAGGAGTATGCAAGGCTGTATAAGTAGGATAGCTGACTCATTTAATTGCAAAAAAGCTTGTATTAAGGAACAATTAATAAGAACCTTCTAGCAATGTATTTTAATCTGATTATCCTGATCATGCTATATTAGCACCTGTACTAAACAAACATGGTAATAATTATTCAACAAGAATAGTAACCAATTCCGGTTGAGTATCTTCCATCTCAACAGCTCAACCATCTCATCTCTTGTTTAAGTTTTTACTACGATGCCGCTGCTCAAGTCCAGTGTTCACTGTCTAGGAACGATGGCAATTATAATCGATTACTAACCAGCTGGCAGGTATTCCTCACACAAACCACACTCACCCGCTAAGGTGAGCTACAGATCACCGACATTCAATTCGGAAAAAGCGCGAGATCAACAGGTACCATCGTATCCAGGAACCGCCCGGCTGCCTTATTCAGGGCGACCCTGACCTCGGACTTACTCTCCGCGTAACCTGTGGTCCCCCATCTTCACCAATATGATGCGTACAGCAGGTCGACTCCCGTCCCAAACCAAAATTAGGCTTCGCGGTCGGAACGACTTATCCTTCCAGCTAAATGTGAGTCATAAATTCAATATGACTTGAGGACGTACAACAGACGGGGTCCTAGTTCGACACAGACGGGATAACCACACCGAACCTCCAGTTCAGTCTCAACACCAATCCCACCCGGTCTCGATTTATTATCTCCACAAGGTTATCCAAGATAACAATGTATTCAACCATTCCAAGTCACCACCTATAACTCGTGGATGACAGGAAATCACCCGACTTCTACCGATCTAGTTAAGCAGGGCTAAGCAGATAATCGCACCTGAACCTAACAGGGTTGAAGTATAAGCAGTGGCAAGGAATATAAGTAATGCAGCAACGGTATAAAACAACGCTTATAACTTAATGCATCAAACAAGTAAAGGACTTAAGTTAGATATTTTGCAAACCACAGGGAGAATGCTCCGGGGCTTGCCTTTCAGGAAAGAGCTGGGCTGGTGGTCGGAACACTCCGAAAGATCAGCTTCGGGATCCTCTTCTGCTGCTACTTCCCGCACCAAAGCTTCCTGCTGGCCTTCCTCTCCTTGTGCTCCGGGAACTACCGTTTCGAGCTCTGACGATCCTGTATGATGCATAGTGCGTATGAATACCTTGTATACATAGAAATATAATGCTGATGCTAATGGTGAATGAATGCTCAGCTAAAATGAATGATACGATATTTGAAAACATATATGATAAGCACATGTCATCTGCATTCTCTTCTACCGATAATCTTAAACAAGCCTCGCATTACAATTTACTCGCACACTATAAGGAATTATAAATAACCATTGTTTCGCACACTACACTCTACTGAACCAAAACCAATAGCAGATCACACATAGCACAAATAGCATAAAAAGCATTTTTACACACATGAAATGATAATTTTAAAGCATTATTTATAATTAAAAGAAATTAGGATATAACTACAACATGACTTTAGACTACTCAAAAAATTCTGTAAAAATTACAGAAGCTTAATCATACCAAATAAAGACTACCATAAAAATTTTAGATCAAAAGAGTAAGTACTTTATCCTACACAAAAATAACAAGGCAGCATAATTCACTGGGCATAAAATACTTTGTATATAAAAGTATGTCAAACAACAGATCTCATAACATTATTAGCTCTAGATTGACATAAAAACACCCTCTAAAAAGTTTCATGCATAAATTCCTTATACATTATTTATTATGAATTATTTATCATCATATGGAAATAGGCACCATAACTAGACAGAGCAAACTTTACATATGACATACCCTCACAATATTTTTTATAGATAGAGCATGACATAAGAAGACTAACAAACTTGGTCTCATATTTTTCTGAGCAACAGAGAATTACTTATGCATTTTCTAAGATAACAATAATTAATAGAGATAAATAAATCTATATATAAAAGTATCACAAAATCCACATTTCATATTTTTCGGCATAGATCTTCTCATAAGAAAAATACTGCAAGTTGAACCAACTCATTTGGACTAAAAATGAGGAAGTTATGATTTTTCAAAGCTTTTACAAAAATCTGAAATTCATTTTCTTTAAAACCGATAAAGAAAACGGTTTTGCACCGGGGACCCTGAGTTTACCGGAAACCAACCGAGCCCTAAAAAGAAATACGCTGAGTCTGGTGAATTTACACTTCAGTCCGACAAAGAACGCAATTAACGCCTGCGGTCCACACGGCGGGGAATGGTCGTCGGCGTCGGGATTCCTCGCCAACGGCGAGGTCTCCGGCCGAGCCACGGCTACCAAAATACTCAGCTCGTCAACGCGGACACATTGGTGCAAAAGATGTAAACTAGGAGCGAGGTTTCGACTGGCGGCCATGCGCGGCGGCGGACGGCGGCGAGGGTCGGCGGTGCGCCGGCCATCTCGGGCCACGGCGGAGCTCACGGACTAGCCTACCAGCTCCAGCAGACCAAGGCGAAAAGGATTAGCTAGCCAAAGAGACGAATGGCCGATCGGAGCAACGACGGCGAGGTATGCCGACGAGCGGCGGCGCGACCCGCGACGGCGGACGGCCAAAATCCGACGGGCTCGAACCCTAATCGGTCCCATTAGCTACACCAACCTACGCTACTCGAGCAGGCGGTCACGATGCGCAAGCTAATTGAGGGAGAGAGGTTGCTGGCCACGGCGGACCGCGCGGCGGTCGGGCGGCCATGACCGGCGAGAGGGGAACGGGTCGATTCGACCTCTACCTTGGGGCTCGAGGGCAGGAAAGGTGCGCAGGGTGTGGCTCGCGTCGAGGCGGAGCTTCTGGCGAGTTCTGGGCAAAATGTGTCGAGGTTATACGGTGCGGTGGCGTGCGAGCTCGCGGCGGCGGCAATGGCGGGCGTCTCGTCCGCTAGAGCTCTGGCGAAGGAAAGGAGGGGCGAGAGCGCGTCTGGTGGCGGAGGAGTGAGCGAGGAAGAGGTTGACGCGGTCGGGACAGCTCGAAGTGGCCGCTCGGGCTTGGACAGACGGAGCGCGGCGTCGGAGCTCGTCGAGCGCGTGGCGCGCATGCGGGCAGAGCGAGGACGCGTGGAGCGGCCGTGGGGTCGGGCGAGCGCGGCGCACGGGATCGGTGTGCGGCGCTCGGGTGCGGAGGCAGAACAGCGGGCAGCGACGTCGCCCGGCGTACGGACGCCACACGGCCGGCGACGGCGCGGACACCGTCGGCGCGAGGAAGAAGAAGAGAGGAAGAAGGAGGCCGACGGGTGGGTCCCACTGCGCCAAGATTCGTGCAGAAATTGATGAACCCCATATTTTCCAAAATACACCGAATTTGAAGAAACTTGTAAAAGATGAAATGTTCCTTTTGATGAGTAGAACATTTCACTTTTAAACATCAAAACCTAATTCTGCCTAGAATTTGAATTTCAAAAATGGGGATTTAAAATTTAAAAGAAAATCATTTTTACAAACTGTTTTTGACATTTTTGACCCACTTCCAAGCCTTTTCATGAAATGACCCTAAAATAAGTTTTGCTCCAAATAATTTTCTCTACAAACTTCATTTAACACTCAACCCCAAACAATCAACCTATCACATAGCTCTAGTTCAAATCAAGGTAAGCACATTTTTATTTTATCAATTCATGTAAATAAATGACTATGCAAATGAGATGATCATGCTCATGATATGCAAGATAATGCATGCTTAACACCAGAGTGTTACATAGGGACCAAAGCTGGCATGAAGTGTAAGAACCAAGCAAGCATACACCCCTCCATGAGTCCATGATCACCTGTGCTGATATCAATTGAAATTTTATGTTGAAATTCAGCCAACTGACAACCAGGGAACAAAGGTGTCACAATGCATAAGAACCAAGCAGACATAAACCCCTTCATGATGACCCTCTGGTGTAAACTCTAAAGAAAACTCTAGAGAATAGACACAGACCTTTGTCCCTCACATAACCACTGCAAATCATCACCACTCCTACGATCTAACCTTATTCCATCATATTTCAGGTACTTTGGAATTTTTTTCGAAAGCGTGTGCTGCACGTGCTTCATTAAGAGAAATTAGAGTTTTGTTACACGACCAGTTGTGCCAGACGGCGGGCTGCCATAGGCACGATGGGTTAAACACTAACACAAGTCACCGGCTAAAACGGTGGAGCGTCAGCGTTGTACTAAGGCTATAACAATGGTGCGACAGGAGTGATGTCTTGACTGAGTTGTCGACGATGGTGGAGCTCATTCCAGCGCTGTCGCGATACGTGCCCAACGGCTGCCATGCAGGGGGAAGAGCTGACGCATCACCTCTCTCCTAGTGTTGGGGCTGGAGTTGGTGAAGGCTTCATGGAACTTGACCGCAACCGTGTCATCCAGCTCATCAATGATAGCATCATCAGGGAGGCCTTCAAATTTTGTTGAACATGACCGGGCGAGCCTGCCTCTCAGGGTTCGGGTCACGAAAGGCCGACTTGGCGGCCAGTCGAGTGCTACGGCGTGGCATCCAGTCGTCGTCAACAACCTTGGACACCCTCAGACGCGGCGAAGAGTGGATCAGTGGTTCTAGCCGTGGCAGCTTCAAGCTGTCAATAAAGGATGCTACAGACGCCTCCGTCGGTGGCGCACTCTGGCCCATGGACGAAACCGCCACAGTCGCTGCATCCGCAAGGGGCAGGAGCACCGACAAGGAGGCCTCCAGTTGGTCAACGCTCTCCGTAGGTACCAGCTCAGCGGCCATCGCAACCTCCAGCTACGCATCGGCTATGGAGGCAGCCTTGTCCAGTTCATCCTTGGGCCGATCAGCGGCCGGGGGGGAGCCTGCAGTGGTTCCCCGACATCGACACTGTCAGTGGCCACTAACGCGACATCCACACCATCCACCTCCGGCACCTCCAAATCCACAGAGGTGAGCTGGATCATACTTGGCGGTGACAGGGTGTTGGCCACCATTGTCTACGTCTCCAGAGAGGCGGTTGTCGAAGTAGATGGAAGCAACATTGGAGCACCCCTTGACGAACTCGCAGCATGGGACGCAGCGAGCTCATCGAGTATCGGGTCAACCCAAGCAGGAGGCCTCGCATCCCCAGATAGCTCTAGCACGAGCGGGTCGGAGGGGACGGCGGCGGTGTCAGCGAAGTCAGGAGACACGACAATGTTGGCCTTCCTCGGTACCTTGCTCCGGCGTCGTCGACGCTGACGTCGGACGCCATTGGCGCCCTCCATACTCACCTGCGTGGCTCCGTCCAAGACACCGTGAGGTGCGTGCAGGGAGGACTCTGGGCTGCCACCCGCTGCGGTCGACGTCGAAGGGGCTAGACAAAGTATCTGTCAGACAATGATGGGGGCTGCGTGCAGTTCTGGCGCGCCAAGAGCCCCCTAGCAACCGCTGCTATTATCAACACCATGGCCAGGATGGGCTTGACACGGGAGCGAACCATCATGAGGACAGCGCCTAGGAGGTTGCACAGAAGGGTGCCGGGGCAGATGGTGATGTTGATGCGTACAGTTCCTCGCCCGGTGCCTCGTGCTGAGGCAGAAGAGGCAACGGGACGTGGAGGTGCACCGGGCGACAATGTGGTCTGCCGCTAGATAGTTGAAGTAGAGACTGACGAGTGAGGGTGGCACCGACCACTGGCGATGGGGTTGAGGCGGGTCTTGGCGGTGCCCATGCCTACGTCAAAAGATGCAGACACATGAGGAACATGGCGTTGAGGAAGTCCTGATGGTGGATGGATGCGCGGCGGCCTCGAAGGTCGCCAAGCGTTCGTCCTAGCCCCGTGGTCAAGCTGACAACAACGACGGCTAGGCGACCGATGGCGCCGACCAAGATGCTGTGCACAGGGGCACGCACAACTGGCCTCGCGTCGAGCCGTTGGTGCACGGGTACCCCAGCAGCCAATCGAGGGAAGGAGGGTATAGGAAGACCGTCGTCAACACAAGTCATGGCATGATGACGACGGCCTCGCTTCTTCTTGGTGATGGCGACATCATCGCTCTGCGCAGCGTCTAGGGCCCCGGCCAAAGTCGGAGGTGTGGTCTAGGTAACCTTGCGAGCGATGTCCATGTATGACGGGTGTGCGCACGGAGAAGCCCGCTCATCATCGGAGCTGGCCGCGCCAGAGTTATCTTCCCAACGCCGAGACTTAGTCCGGCCAACTGACCAGCTGGCGGGGAAGAAGGGAGGTGCCTGTGCGGAGAGGGAGAACGGCGAAGGCGTGACCGAGCAGGATGCCTCCTCCTCCTCATCTTCTCAGATGTCCTCGATGATGACCTGAGACTCATCCTCCAGCCCGCCATCGGTGGCAGTCACCAGCGGGGCGATGTGCACGGAAGCAACAGCGACGGCGGTGCCCAGCAGCAGTGGCGACAAGGGTGTTGAGAGGGCTCCAACCCCGGGCCAGGTGGTGGCGACCTCAGAGGCAGCCGCTACCGCAACACCCAGCTTTAGCGAGCTTAGCACGACGGCAACGATTTTGGGCTCGGCGGTGGCAGCCGTGACGGCGGCGACCGGCCCATCCTCCATCGGCTGCTCCACCACCCAGGGAAGCGAAGAGAGGGGCGCGACGGCGATGGCGGCGGACCCCGCCTAGCGGTAGACCCCGTCCTTCCTCGGCTCTGGAGGCGAAGGGAGGGGCGCGCCGGCGAACTCCAGAGTTGGAGGTGCTGGGGAGGTGGGTTCCGATGTTGGCGGCGCTGGGGGGTCGACACGAGGCTTTGGCATCCATGGCGCTCCATTGGGCGAGAGCTCTGGCGACCGCTAGTTGGCTGCAGCTGCTTCGGGGGCGCTAGAGCCTAAGCGTGGCACGGACTGCTGCCCACCAATGCGTAGATCGGACGATGGGGAGTGAGGATCTGGTGCTGGATAGCGTGGGGAAGCGGCTGCTGGGGCGGATCTGGGCAGGGAAGGCTCCGACGAGGGGAGGATGAGGAAGGGAAGCAACGGGTTAGGAGGTGGATCGGGGTCAGGAGGCATCGTTCCTAGGTACTTTGGAATAGAGAAACCTGTCTTGTGTAAGAGAGACTTTCGAACCTAGCTAGAATACAAATCCCACATAGAGAGTAAATTTTTGTTGTCATGATTGTATACTTAATCATTATTTTAAGGTTGGGATTTAGATTTTATAGTTGAAACACCTACCCTGGGGCTCTATACTGTTGTACGTCTAGGGATTGAAGGCATGTATATGTACGTACACGAAGCTTTAAGTAAGTCATTAGCCATAAAGTCCAAATAGAGTATAAGGAGTAAGTGTTGCCTAATAAATCCAAGTCATAACTTTCATTAGTGAATTAATTAATATCAAGATCCAATAATGTAGTAAAGAAATGGGGGGAAGTGAATAATAATATTCATTATGAAGTGAATAAGTCATATAACTGTTTGGGATTTTCATATAAGTTATCTTAACCCCGTGGTCTTCCCACGCGTGTTAGCCTAGAGCACTCCTAAGATCAGACCTTATTCTAATTTCATATTGACCAATATTCTTCCTTTTCCGGGAGTCCTAATGCTCTAGTACAAAATGCATCACTATATTTTGCCTAAGAACCACACGTTTACTTTACTAGCTGTTCAAGTAGGTCTATGATGTCCCATAGGTACTAATTTTTTCTATTTTTAGATGCAGGAGGTATATACTCGAAGGTAAAGTAGTTGGATAAGCCTACTGTTTGTTTCATCAGTACTAAAACTTACTATCACTTCTTCATTATCAAGATTTTTGCTGCCAATTATTGTTATATGAGATTATAAGGCAGCCGATAAATGTCAAAGGCATGGAAGGAGCCTACAGGTGAAATTTCCATCACCCTTCATGCTTTAATACTTTTCATTCAATTCCATTCGGTAGAAGCTAATCATCATGTGTTCCAGGTAATAACACACACACACACACAATTCCATTGGAACCACTCCACCCAAAACTACTCTAGCAAAACAAAACATCCTAAAAGTTATTAGTGGGTAAATTTTATGCTGAAATTCAGCCAATTGAGAACCTAGGTATCAAAGCTAGCACAAAGCGTAAGAACCAAGCAGGCATACACCCCTCCATGATGACCTGTTGGTATTAAGTGAAATTATCAAGGTTTTGAAAGTCGACGATTCAGCTCTGCCTAGGCGCGACTAGACGCTAGTCGGAGGGTGTCCGCCTCGCCTATGGGGGTAGGTGGACCCCTAGGTGGGTGCAGTGCCTCCGTGGCAGAAGATGCCACGTTGGCGGCGCGGAAACGGGCTGGGGGCGCGGAGGCGGGCGGCGCGGGGGTCTGCAGCTCCTCCCCCCTGCAGCGCTCCTCCCTGGAGTTCCCGCTGGTGGGCTAGGAGCGTCTGGCGGAGGTTGCTAGTGGGGACGAAGAGCGGGCGCGCGGCAAAGGGGAGCGGCGGCGCGGGCGAGCGGGCATAGAGTGGGTTCGGGAGGGAGAGAGAGGAGCAGGGGAGAGGATAAGAGGAGTTGGGCCGTGGTGGGTGAGTTGGGCCATTAAATGGGCCTTTTTTCTGTTTCTCCCAATTCTATGACTACTTCTCTTTTATTTCTTTTCTTTTCTTTTAAGTAAATATACATGTATTCTGCTAAAAATGTATATATACATGTATTATCCATCACCTAGCAAAACGCCTAGCGTTGCCTAGGCTCGTCTAGTCTCGACTAGTCACTAGGCTAAGGGTCGTCGTCTAGATTTCGCCTAGCTCCTAGCAAAACTTTGAAAATTATATCCTGAAAATTTAGCCATTGAGAACCTGGTCGCACAAAGCATAAGAACCAAGCAGGCATAAACCCCTTCATGACGACCTGTTGGTGTAAACTCTAAAAAAAACTCTAGGAAAGAACAGGCACAAACCTTGGTCCCTCACATTTGTAAATCATCACCACTCCTAAGATCCAACCTTATTCTAATTTCATATTGACTAATATTCTTCCTTTTGGAGTCCTAAACTCCTAATGCACCGATGTACTACATCACATTTCAGGTACATGGAATAGATTAGAGAAACCTGTCTTGTGTAAGAGAGACTTTTCGAACCTAGAGAAGTGAAGAAGTCATATAACCTTTTGGGATTTTCATAAGTTATCTTAACCCCGTGGTCTTCTCACGTCTAGGCGTGTGCCTAGAGCACTCCTAAGATCAGACCTTATTCTAATTTCATATTGACCAATATTCTTCCTTTTCCGGGAGTCCTAATGCTCTAGTATACAATGCACTGTATTTTGCCTAAGAACCACACATGTGTTACTTTACTGGCTGTTCAAGTAGGATTATGATGTCCCATTAGTACTGATTTTTTCTATTTTTCTACATGCAGGAGGTATATACTACAAACAGGGACGAAGGTAGTTGGAGAAGCCTACTTTTTGTTTTATCGGTACTAAAATTTACTATCACTTCTTCAGTATCAAGATTTTTGCTCCAATTATTGTCATATGAGATTATAGGCAACCGATAAATGTCTAAGGCATGGAAGGCGCCTACAGATGAAATTTCCATCACCCTCCATGCTCCAATACTTTTCATTCAAAATCAGTAGAAGTTAGCATCATGTATCAAAACTCTAGTCTTCTCTTTCTTCTTAATTAACTTGCCAACTCATAAAAAATGCTCATAGATAGCAATAAATGAAAATGAAACTATATTGAAACCTGCATTGAAACGCCTGAAGCAGCCGATTAGTCAGTCATATACGATGAGTTTCTGGTATTCCGGTCCGGAGATGGCCTTCTCCATGATGGCCCTCGGCGTTAGGATACCGTCGTTGTCAAGGAACAGCTTCACCAAGTTCTTTGAGAAGCCGCTCACCATAGCTACCCCTTGCTGCCCTGCTGTCACCGGCACGGACATGGAGTCCCGCAGGTTCCAGAACACTATTTGTGGCACTACCGCGCCATACCCGGCCTCCGTGAACTTCCTCGTGATGGCTTCGTAGTCTGTCTCCCATGGCCTTGACGATGCTTTGTCGAATTCCATGTCACTGAACACGAACACCTTCCTTACCATCCGCTCAGGAGGGAGATTTCCGGCGACCGCGACGCCGAGCAGCTTGTCGAACACGGCCTGGAAGTCGGTGTTCATGTTCCAATCCATGCGACGGATGAAGCTTGTCTTCTCCCACAGGGTCTTGCCAGTGATCTGGTGCAGCTCCGGCCGCGCGCTGAATGTGATGAGCCGGTGGTGCCACGGCTCGTCGCTGAGCTCGGAGATGAGGAGGCCGAGCGCGACGCTGACTTCCATGGGTGTGCCGGCCATGCTGCCCGACACGTCGCAGATGGCGATACAGTTGCTCAGCGTGCCGAGCGCCCGCAGGTCGCTGACCACGCGCTCCCACTGCAGCTCGGCGACGCCGTCGCCGTCCATGGACTCCAGGATCTCGTGCGGCAGCAGGGCGCCCGCCGCGATCTTCGCCCTGCCGGCCTCGACGTCGGCGAGGTACTGCTCGAAACGCTCGGCGTCGTGCTTCAAGAAGAGCTTCCGGTATCTCCTCATGGCCATGGAGGCCACGCGCGGGTACACCACGTCCCCCCACGCCTTAGCAGCGATGAAGACCTCCGGGAGCTGGAGCGCGCGGCGCAGTGGCACGAGCGCCTTGCGGAGGCGGTTGCGGACTTGGTAGACGTAGTGCTTGTCGGGCATCTCCTCGGGGAGATCGGGCTCCGACCCCTTTGGGAAGAGGCGGCGCGCGATGGCCTCGCCGAGGAGCGTGGAGCGGTCGTGACGGCAGTTCAGCGACGGGCACCATTTGCCGGCGAGGGAGATCTCGTACAGCTTGCCGTCCGCGAGCTTCTGCATGTCGCTGGCTAGGAGGTCGGCGAACATGTCCGCCGTGCAGTCGTGCAGGAACCGGTAGTTTGGGTCACGGCGGAACATGTCGACGGCTCTCGCCGCGAACTCCGCGCGCCACCGCCGCTCGACTTTCCGTTCGAGCTCCTTGAAGGCGGCGGCGCATTCCTCCCTGCCTAAGCGACGGAGCCCCATTGCTTTGCCGGTGACGCGGACCACGGCCTTCTTCCCCGGCCTTCTCGTCGAGTCGACGCCTTTCACGATACGGTAAAGGATCTCGGGGAGGACCTTGAGGTAGCCGAGCTCCACGATGGAGGGAGCGTTGAGAGCGAGCGTGACAGGGTGGCGCTCGTGCATCCAGAGCGCGGCGGCGGAGAACCCCCGGCGGTCAGACTTGCTCGTGCCGCGCACGCCGACGAGGTTGCACGCGAGGCGGAGCGCGGTGTTCGGCTCGGCGGCCCACGCGTCGGCTAAGAGGGAGGCGACCCTCGCGGCCGGGGTGCCGGGGACGACGTGCAAGAAGAAGTCGACGCAGGGGTCTCCGGAGGACACGAACGTAGGCGACGCGTTCTCCGTGAGCCTCTTCATCGGCGGAGGCTTCTTCGTGGGAGGAGCGGCCACCGGCGGTCCCGCCGTGACCGCCGCCGCCGCGGCGCGAAGGAATTCCACTGGTGGGCCGACCAGGTTGGACGAGACGGCTCGTCGACACGACTGCGCCGCCATTGGTTCGCGGCTGCTAGGGTTCTTTTCTATGTGTGGATTATTTAGCGGTGGGTGATCGAAGAAATGAAATGGTTAGGCCGGGGAGAGGCGGAAATCTTCCGCGCCGACCAGGGTGGCATGCAGCCATGCGCCGACCACCCTGGCCGGCATCCGTTCGATTTTTATGTTTTTATGTTTTTGGCCCAGTTTTGTTATTGTGGCCCAAAACTCCTGCATGGAAGTCTTATCCCTGGCGGCAGTCGACCAGGAGATCTCGTCTGAGCAGCATTTGGGGTGGTCGAGCGGCGGCGGACGTCGACGACGGCGGACCTCCCCATCGGGTCCGAACGGCTGTCTCCCTTCTGGGCCTGTTCTCTCCATTCTTGGCGGCAAAGGTATGATGAAATCGGGGATTGCTTCCATCCCCGCCTCAATGGCGTTGTTTCTCCCCTTCTGTGTTTAGAAGCAGCAGCGAGTGGTGTTTCGAGCGGCGGCGGCTATGGAGCAGCGATGGATCTGGTTCAGCATTCACCTCTGGCGTTGATGGCAGTGGCTGGCGTTTGCCTGCTATCGTGGTGACTGTTTCATTCTTCTCTGTGATTCGGCACTTTTATCTGTGATTTTTAGTGCTATTTGTTCACTGCGTTTTTGGTATTTTGTGCATAGCTATGATTTGATTTTTCTGGAGTTTGGGTGAGTCTCAAACAATGATTTTTTGTGGATAGCTGTATGCCAAGGTGAATTTCATCTGTGCGAAATCTTAGCTCAGGAGCTTTTGAATCGAGAGAGATCCAGTTGTTTTTGTGCTCGCTTGTTCTCAGCCTGTCTGTTCTCTCCTGTGCTCTGGTCCAGCGCTTGTCCATGGGATAGCACGAGCGAATCCAAAGATCCCTGGTCCGACTGTTTCTTCTGGCAAGTTCGTGGATGGATCGACTCCTCTGCTAGCCCCCTTCTCTCCTGACTGATTTGCAAATAGCAGCTCTACCAGCGCCGGTCCTCTGATGCCGTGCATGGCCTGAAGGGCAGCGCTTGCTTCTGAACAGGTTCAAGGTGAAGGCGCCTGTGTTTGGGATCGAGCAGCCTTGCTGCTAGCGCTACCACCGCCAGTGTCCAAGCACCGTGCGTGCTCAAGCTGAGCGGCGCTCAAGCAAGGAGTCCCAAGCAGGCTGGTTCCAGTGCAGTACCTGACCAAGCAAATCAGCAGTTCGTTTGTATGTTCTTCTATCGTTCGTGGCTTCTCTCCGCTCTGCAGTAATCTCCTTGTTGTGCTTGTGAGCTTGTGAATCGATCTTAGTCCCAAGGATTGACGCAGCAGTGCGCACATTTTTCAGTTGTAGATTGTACGTTCAGACAATGCATCCAACATCAAGTGTTTTGCATTCACGTGAATTACTTCTTGCTTTTGGCTTAGCTTCTCTTCCGGCCGGCAAGGAATTCTGTACAAGTGTGTGTTTGCCATCTCTGAGTTCAGCAGTTCGTATGTAGTTTTTTGAAAGGAAATTGCTTGCTCATCTATTTCATTCTAGGAATGTGTTTTACTAAGTACATTAGGCCATATTGTGTTCTTAAAGTTCCTACTATTATAGATTCTGAGGGAGGGAATTTTTGGGCAACCTTCTGGGCATCAAAGATTTTTTTGGTTGATAATTATATTTGCATTTTCTTTTCTTCTATGCTAGCCAATATTTTTTAAAACGGATGACAATCCAACATGTCTGATATCAAGGTGGCAATTAGAGGCATACCTTAACCAACAAGCTGATATTCTTGGGAGTTAGATGTTATTGAAATTATTTTTGGTATTAACACATTATATCTCTCAATTTGATATTACTAACCAGGTGATTTTTTTAGTAATGTGATGTTCTCTTAATATATATTAGATCAAATATTATCTTTTGGTATGTCCTATTTGAACTCAACGTATTCGTTTGATGTGTTTTTTTCTGTACTTGGAATGATTCACTCATCTGTGGTTCTCATGTGTCACAATTTTTTCTCATTAGCTTGCTTGTACGGTTGATGTTGATCTATTATGAATTTGACGTTTTTGGAATTATTTTTGGTATTAACACATTATATCTCTCAATTTCAACTCGTGGAGTTGCTCATTCTACTTTCTAGCTAACACAATAGTGTATAGTCTATTTTTTTATAAATTTATACAAGTATATTCTCTATTGTTGTTTTTCTTCTCCATGTTTCATCAACGTTCTTTTTCAACTTTGTGCGTTCTCCGTGTCTTTTTTGTGGATTTTTTGATGTTTTGCCAAGATAAATACGATGTTCATGAAGTACAAAGTTGATGTTCATTGAATTGGTGTACTTTTCCATGTTCTGGTACAAAAGTCTTGATTTATGTGTGCTGATTGAATCAAGCGTACCAACAACATCATGTTTATGGATGATCAAAGATTTATAATAGATACATGTTTGTTTTCTTTTGAGTAGCATGGTTTTTCTGACCGGTGTTTATATAGTAAACATGATTTGGTTCTCTTGTGTTCTGCTTGAATTTAATCGATGTTCTATTCTATTTGTTTCGATGTTCTCATACACTAAATGTAATGTTTTAGTACTATAGGCTGGTTCATTGCGATATTGTCAATGTTCTGTCACATAAGTTTTGATGTTGGAGACCACTATTTTTTGAGTGGCATATATGCATGCATATATGCATATATAAGTGTATAGTTTTCTGACTCTAGAGACAAGCCAACTTTGTGTATCTCCTAGCATCTTGGTCTTTCTTATTGCACTAGAATTTAAGTCTTGTTCTATTTTTTATGTTTCAATGTTCTGCCACAAGAATTATGATGTTCTACTACTATATACATGATGTTTATGTTTTTTGTGAATGTTCCATTATATAATTGAGACAATTCTGAATTCCATTATGTAGTGAGATGAGATAATGGCAAAAAAAGATCGTGTCAAGCATCGGTTTTCAGCAAATAGGTTGCATAAGCTTTGTAAAAGTCTGAACGAAGAACAAGGCAAATTGTTAGAGCCAATGGATTTGGCAGTTTTCTTGAGCTATCTGTTTTCAGCATCCCTACACCTTTGCTTGAATGGCTTATGACACATTTTCAAATTGGAAATAAGGAATTCAAGTATGGGAATAAGAAGATAAAATTCAGCAAAGCGATGGTTGAACAAGTTTTTGGTTTCACCTCTGGTGGTATTCCTGTTTGTTTGGACAATGTTTCTGCTGAGTTGAGAAATGAAGCAACTTCATATTGTGTTGACTATGTTATTGATGGGAGCAAACCAAGTATTTCTAAAGCTATTCAGTTGTGTGATAAGGAGCTAAATGAAGATGCTTTCATGCAGAATTTCATGTTAGTCGCTCTTTCGACCATGTTTTGTCCAAACACTCGAAACTCAATTGAATTGGATCTTCTTAACTATGTCATGAGAGCTGGAGAAATTAAAAAGTATGATTGGGCAAGCTTTGCATTTGACTACTTGACAAATGAAGTAGAGTGTTTTCAGCAGACCATTCATTCCCCTATACCTCGTATTCAAGATTGCTATCATTCTTATGGCTCTTGTTTACCTCTCCTTGCGGTAATGTATTTATACTTTGGTTTTCTTTATAATACTAGTCAAAAGTAGTTGTCTACATGGACTTTCTTGATACCTCTCCTTGCGTTAAAACATCTTAGTAATTTCTTTTACTCTTTTGTATAAAATTATTAGGTTGTCTACATGGACTTTCTTGATTTGAATTTTGGATTTCATAATGATCATGTTATATGTTACGATCTGCCCCGGATGTGCCATGTGAAAACTGAAGAATTCTCTCATGTTATTCTTGCTAATTCTATTGCACATTCTTCATCAGATCACATGGAGTTTGGGAATGTAGATGTAAGTGTCAATTTTTTAAAATTCATCTATTCAATTCAAATATTATCTGTTTGATTCGTCCTAATTCTCAATTTTTCTTTTTTTCCTTTTGTAGTTCCGACCTTTCTCTAGCACACCATATCATATAGTTGTTGATGATATTGGTCATGGAGCCAACTTGATTGAGGATGATCATTATGCTCTCAACAATGCAACTGCTTCTAATGTCATTGTTGTTTCTAAGGGTGCAAAAGGTGGAACAAGTTGTTCTGGTCGTGGTGGTTTGCCTTCTGTTCTTGCTTTGGATGTAAGGATAAAGGATCTGATTTCTATTATTGCTTCTACATTTAGATATCATATGTTAACTTGTTCCTAACTTTTTTTAATCACAGGTCCCTCCTTCTATTCAGCCTATAGTTGCTGAACATTATATAGAATTAGTTTCTAAAGTGACTTCAATAATTGGTTCTTATGAATCTACTGTTTAAAAAACTTGGGCTGAATTATTATCAAAATCTTTCACTAGTCTGTCTTGTGCTCTACTGAAAATTCAAGAGAAATCTACTCCTTGTCAGTCAAAGGTATATTGAGCTCTCACCAACTTTTTATACGCAATATTCAATTCGAATTCACCTACTAGATAAATAATGTTCTGTTTAATGTTCAGTGATGTTCCATGTAATTTTGACTGATGTTCTATTTCTGCTTACGCAATTCATTGTGATGCATTTTTTGCTCAACTACCTTTGATCTGATAATTTGTTGCTGACAGGCAAGTGATGCATCAGTTGCTAATGCATTCATTGTGGATATGGAGCAGGTGATATGTGCCTTCTTAGTGGTTTCTACAAATGTTATTTCTTTAGTTCTAACACACTTGGTTTTGTGAGAACAGAATATTAAAAAACTATCTGTTGAATGTGTTGAGAAGGCTTCTAAGTTAGAGGTAATCCTCTTGTAATAGTACTGTTGTTGTATCCAACCCAAATACCTATAACTGGAGTTTAACAATTCTTTGTCTTTTTTTTGGGACAGTTAAATTTAGTTGAGAATCATGTTCTGCAGAATGAGCTACAACATTGTCACACCCGGCCCGCTTGACCCATAGTGGCCCATGTGGTTGTTATGAGATATTGTGGAGAGTTTAGTCTCATAACTAAGGTGGGATAGACCAACATATAAGGCTTCTAGAGTCCATCCCACCATCCTCGAGTTAATCCTTTTAAGCGAAGCGAGGACGAAAGCTTAAGTGGGATGGTGGTAGGTGTGGTGTGCTCAGTGTGCAGAGTGAATCTGAGCCGTTTGGACTCTAGGCGTTACAAATGGTATCAGAGCCGACCTTCGCGGCCACAGGCGCGTGCGGGCCAGGGGCTGGACATGGGGGTTCATGCGCGTGTAGGCTCTGCGGAGTGCACGGCGTGGCACATGTGCTGGCACTGGGCGCACGGTCGCGTGTGCCAAGAGGGGAACGTTCCTGGTCACGTTTGTCCGGTTGTGGGTATGTTGGGCTCGACGAGGACGTCGAGTTCTTTGAGGGGGGTGTATGTCACACCCGGCCCGTTTGGCCCATAATGGCCCATGTGGTTGTTATGAGATGTTGTGGAGAGTTTAGTCCCACCTTGGTTGTTGAAGGTGGGATAGACCAACATATAAGGCTTCTAGAGTCCATCCCACCATCCTCGAGTTAATCCTTTTAAGCGAAGCGAGGACGAAAGCTTAAGTGGGATGGTGGTAGGTGTGGTGTGCTCAGTGTGCAGAGTGAATCTGAGCCGTTTGGACTCTAGGCGTTACAAATGGTATCAGAGCCGACCTTCGCGGCCACAGGCGCGTGCGGGCCAGGGGCTGGACATGGGGGTTCATGCGCGTGTAGGCTCTGCGGAGTGCACGGCGTGGCACATGTGCTGGCACTGGGCGCACGGTCGCGTGTGCCAAGAGGGGAACGTTCCTGGTCACGTTTGTCCGGTTGTGGGTATGTTGGGCTCGACGAGGACGTCGAGTTCTTTGAGGGGGGTGTATGTCACACCCGGCCCGTTTGGCCCATAATGGCCCATGTGGTTGTTATGAGATGTTGTGGAGAGTTTAGTCCCACCTTGGTTGTTGAAGGTGGGATAGACCAACATATAAGGCTTCTAGAGTCCATCCCACCATCCCTGGGTTAATCCTTTTAAGCGAAACGAGGACGAAAGCTTAAGTGGGATGGTGGTAGGTGTGGTTTGCTCAGCGTGCAGAGTGAATCTGAGCCGTTTGGACTCTGGGCGTTACAGCATAAGGTACTCTCTCTATCTCTCATTCTCTATTTTTCTTCTCATTTTAGATTCTTCAACATGACAAAGATTGGTTCAAAAACTTGTATTAAATGCAGAATGCAAAGATACAAAAATTACAAGAAAAAGCTTTTCAACTTGAGCAACAACTCTCAGCAAGAGTGCATGTATCCCCTGAGCAGGTACATATTAATCTTGTTTGTACTATTTGTTGCTATTCATAGGCAACTCAGAAGGATCACAATTTTATGGCTTCTATCATTCTCAGAGCAATGTTATTAGTGTTTCAAATGATGGTGATGTTAATATGCATGGAGACCATTATGATGACAGGGATGATAACAGCGCAACTGGAAGCTTGAAAAAGAGCTACAAAAAGCATCAGGAAATGATAAATGAGGAAGGTGTGAATCTCGATAAATCGAAGACCCAATCTGCAAAGGAGGAAGCTATCATTCCAGATAAATCAAAGAGCCATTATCTAGATGACGAAGGTGTGAATGCAGATAAAAAGAAGATCCATTATGCAGATGGTACTCCAATTTTCTTCAACTTTCAGGAGATGCTGATGTCGGTTCAAGTCGTTCACACAAACAGTCAAAAAAGTCACATTTGTAGATCATGAACAGAAGAACATGCAACTCATCTATAACAGTGATGCAAAAGAAGCATTGTTCAATCTGCTCACTCGTAAGATAACAAAAAATCTATCAAGGTAATATAGTAGAGCTTAATATCTCTGGTTTTCACTTGTTCCCTCTTCAAAAACTGATGTTCTGTGTAGTGTTCATGAGGTTCTCTGCTTTATTGATTGATGTTCTAGTGATCCTTACTCAATTTTGAAATTTCTTGTTGTTCTTCACAAAAAGATTTAGTACAATTGCTTTTAATTTGAGAAAATCATGGTTTTCATGCTATGCCCAAACAGTAACTAATTTTTTTATTTTCCTCTTTATCTAGCTCAATACTCAATTTTAGTACAATTACTCAATTTTGAATTTTTTTTATTCTACAAATAGGTTTTTCTTGGCTAGATCAATACAAAGCATCTTTATCAATCATGAATGGAGGCTGGATGCATTTCCATATGATGGATTGTTTCTGCAAAATGCTATCATTGAATCAAAGCTTGATGGTTAATGTTAAAGGACATCTTCTTATAATTCTTTGTCAATTCAGTTACAGTAAGTATCAGCATCTCTTTGTTGTACAGTCACTGTCTGGTTATAGTCATTGTTCTTATAGCTAATTTGTTATACTACTGTATAGACTCTTCTGATGCAAGATGCTGTTGATTTTTCACTGTATAAGCCAGATTTCCTACAATCAGTAGGATTTACTATTGACCGTGCTAATCTTTAAAGTTATTTAATTTTTCTCCACATTTCTACATATTTAATATATCATCCAAATCCTCACTGATCTTCTCTAAATTCTAGTTACATATCCCTTGTTTCATCAAAGACAGCCAATACTAGTTTTTGGTTGTTATCAACTTTATTCGAAAGGAAATTCAAATCATGGATCCAAATCCAAATACAACTTTTGGCAAATAAGTTGAACATCTTAGTTGACAACATTATTAGAAATTTTAGGACAACACAATCAGAATTGGAATATTTATGAATTCAAAGTTCAATACATGAATGTTCCAAAGTGTAACTTCAGGTAATTTTTGTTAAGCGCTTATATGATGAATGTTTACAGATTTTACCCAAATGCCTATGAGTCCTAGTTCAGTGCAAAACTACTTTTTTAGGAAAAAAATAGTTTGTCTATTGTGCTTCGATAGGAAAAAAAATATCAATTGTTCTTGTGGTTGTGTTGTTCTACAAGTTTTTTCTTACTACCACATGATGTCCTTGTGGTTACTCATTGATGTTCCAGTTCTGATGAACTAATGTTCTAGTCCTACTGAACTACTGTTATTCTATTTCATTGTTCTTCCATATAAAAAAGTTGTCCGTTGTGGTTGTAATGGTAAATAAACTGTCAGTTGTCCTTGTCCTTGTGTTGGTAGTCGCTATCATTATTTTGTAATTGTACCGTTCTAGGGAGAAAAATTTGTCTATTATCTTCCATAGAAAATAAATTCCCAGTTGTCCTTTTGGTTGTGTTTGTTTTGCAGTTGTGCCGTTCAAGGGATAAAATTGTCTATTGCCCTTCTATAGAGAAAAATTGTCAATTGTCCTTGTGGTTGTGCTTGTTTTGTAATTGTATCGTTCTAGGGAGTAAATTTTGTCTATTGTCTTTCTATAGAAAAATTTGTATATTGTCCTTGTGGTTGTGGTTTTTTCTTTGTGTAATTGTGCCATTCCAGGGAGTAGAAAAAATTGTTAATTGTCCTTGTGAATTTGTTTGTTTTGTAATTGTTCCGTTCTAGGGAGAAATATTTGTCCATTTTCCTTCCCTAGGAAAAAATTGTCTATAACTATATGATTTAATTGAATGGTCATAGTAACTATACCATGTTATAGATGTTGTGTGGTTTTGTAAGTAACATGTTATGTTCTAATGTGAGTAATATGATGTTCTCCTTACATGCTATGTTTTGAGCAAATCCGAATAGGTATGTTCTCTAAATAACCATGTTATGTTCTCATGTGACTAACATAATGTTCTTAGGTTCTTTAAATAAACTTGTTATGCTCTGATGCTTCAATGTTTTTAGAAATATTCAGGTTAGTTAGAGGTTGTTTTAACATTTAATGCCTTGAACCTTCGTTAAGATCATAGTTGTCTCCAAGCAAGAACATGCAACATTTTAGTTCGCTAACAAAGTTTTTGTTAGTGTAGGTATGATTCTAGAATTTTTATCTTACAATTCATGTAGACATTTGATGGTAACACAATACAAAATTTCTCTAATGTAAGAAACATTTATCTAATTTCAACTATAGCTAAACTGTAACTTTATTTTTTTACTTAATATCTAACTTTACTTTCTACCAAACTTAAAAATTTAATTACGGGTTGATGTGTCAGCACTACGTGCCAAATTCCTATTTCAACTTGCAACTAGTCAGCATAATACAGCAAATTCTGAACTTTTGGCAAAATTCTACAGTGACAATGTAAGTGTTCTAATTGAGCACTGGTACTTTATCACTTTTTGGTTATGTCTCTTATTGCAATTGTGCTAATTAAGAATCTATTTTGTTGCTTGACAGGCAAAGCTCTTCGCACATGTTTCTGAGTAGAAGTATCTAGGCAGGCTACTATACTATGATAATAATGTAAGACTTCAAATATATACGTAACTGTTCATTATTATATTTCTATTTATAAAACATTCATGTTTCCGAAATGTCATTAGACTAATATAATTATTATTCTTTTTCTTTCAGTCAATTCTAGAAATATGCTCAGTGTAAGACTCAGTCAACAAACAGTTCAGACACATTTGAAGAACAAATTTGTTATCAAATTTAATGGTCATTGTATTGTATCAAGTTTTATTATCAAATAAATTTTGTTGAATACTTTCTTTTACTATCAGTAATACTGCAAAAAATAGACATTAACATGTCTTTTTCTTTAAAATTTTCAGGTGTTGTAAGACATTTTTCAAAAAAGAACTGCACCAAGCAACATTTTTTTAATTAGTTTTTGAATGTTTTTAAAAAAATAGTTGTATGCAAGTCTGTAACATTTTTGTATAAAAGAACTAATGTTTTCAATTGCATCACCAAAACACTAAATTCTCAACCACATTTTTTTAGTTTGCGTCAAAATATTTAAAACAGTCCAAACAAAACACTCGTGAAACTAGCCCAACAAATAACCATTCCAAATAAATAGTTAGCAATCAACTGTGAAACCGGCCTAAAAAATAAAAAAAAAAAAAGCTTAAAACGGCCCAGAAACCTACGGTGCATGCAGCACGGCGGCGCGCAGCAGGACCCGGGGAGAGGCCGTTTTCATATACACGAACAATGCACTTCAAGAATTGCAAACAAACAGAGATATCTTGTCAAATCTTAGTTAGAACCCTCCACGGATTTCACTAATTGGACTGGGCCAGCTTCTTGAAGTCAATGGGAGTGGTGTACTTAGCTGGCCCATCATAGAACGCCTGGGCCATAAGAAAAGCGGTCCGTTGGGTCTTTAAAAAAAATTACAAAATTAGTCTCCGTTTTCAAAAAATTGCAGGGATAGGCCACCAGTCGCTCGTTGGAAGGGCGAATATGGGCCTTGTCGCCCGACTGGCGGGCTACCTGGGCCATGTCGCCCGACCAACAGGCGACGTGGAGCTCGTCGCCCGGCCGATGGGCGACGTGGAGCTCGTCGCCCGGCCGATGGGCGACGTGGCCCACGTCGTCCGACCAGGGGGCGACTTGGGCGTGCACGTGGCATGGCGGGCCCCACGTCGCCCGACCAGCGGGCGACTTTGGCCCCTATCGCCCGAACACGGGGCGACGTGGCGGCTTTATATAAGGCAGCCGGCCGCTGCCGGCTGGCGCGGAAGAAGAGAAGAGAAGGAGAGGGAAGAGAAGAGAAGAGAAGAGAAGAGAAGAGAGAAGAGAAGAGGAAGAGAAGAAGAAGAAGAAGAGGAAGAGGAAGAGGAAGAGGAAGAGGAAGAGGAAGAAGAGAGGAAGAGAAAAATTTTTGGTAAGTAAAAAAATAATTTTATATATAATTATTTAATGTATGTTATATTAATTGTTAGATAATGTAATGAGCAGTTGAGCGATTAATATTATATTTCGGTAGTATTACTTATATTCTTATTTTATATATATTGTTAAATTAAATAGTTATAGTTAAAATAATATTAGTAATATATTAGTAAAAAGGTATTTTAGCTGAAATTTTTAGATTACACAGATGTCGGAGAAGTTAGGATTTTAAATTTATTATGGAGAAGGAGAAATTATTCAAGGTGTACACGGGGTTGATCTGTCAGGATTTGCCTCAGTAAGTAGATGGGTGTCTAGGGCAATGAGAGAACAATTAGTGGTGTGCAGAATTGGTTGATGCGAATATTTGGGCTTGACAGCAACCAACATGACGTTAAGGTCATGGGTATCGTTAGTCGTGCTCGGGAGAGCACTTTTTGGGAGTTAGTACCGCTTAATGCAACATCAACGTGGAGAAAATACGTCAACAAAGCTGTAGAACGTGGGTGGCCTCTAGTCCTTCTTGCTCAGGCATATACGAAGGAGGTTCATGAGGTACACGGTGTAGAAGAAGAAGGAGGTCCGAGCCATGACAATCACAATGATAATGAGGAAGATAATGAAGAGAGTGATCATCACCTGTCATCTATGGTATCGACGGGTGAAGCGGACGAAGGAGAGCGCATAGAGCATATAGTTCAAGAGATGGCGATGGAAGATATGGAGAATGAGAATATATCTGAAACTGACTCATCTGAAGATGAGAATGAAATTCCTGTCCCACTGGAGTGGAATAGTAACAGTTCTAAAAATTTGATGATCAACGAAGGAAATTCTGTGCCGTGGGAATATCATGAGAATGAACTAGTAGAGGGAGCTATGTACAAAGGCAAAGATGAAGTGATGAGTGCCGTGAAGTACTGGTCTCTGTCAATGAAGCGGTCTTTTGTAGTTGTTAAGTCCAACAAGAAAGTATATGATGTTAAATGTGTGTTTTCGGACTGTCCATTTATGGTACATGCTTATGAGCAAAAATGGAGTACAATTTAGAAGTGCTCTATAGTAACAGAACATACATGTGAGTTACAAGAATTAGAGAAGTCCAATACAGCTCTTACATCGAACTTCATTGCAGAGTACATGTATAATCGAATTATTGATAATTTAAGGTATGAGCCGAAATCTATAGTGACTACTATAGAGGAAGATTTTAAATACACCATCAGCTATTCGAAGGCGTGGCGAGCGAAACAGAAGGTCATTGAGAAGAGATTCGGTTCGTACGAAGCATCTTATGAGAACCTACCAAGATTGTTAGAAACCGTCAGACAAAGAAATTCGTTCTGATTGAGTATTTAATATATATAGAAAGATAATTAATATGTTTTAAAATCCATAGTTACGTGCAGAGGGGTCTACCGGCAGGCGTTACTTGGTCCTCCCGTATACAGCCGTGGGTCGACGAGTGGGCCAACGCACTACATGATGTGACCTACGAGCCCAGACCGTTTTCCTTGGAGGCTTACGGGGACTACTTACGTTGGTATATTCCTTGCACACGGTTGAGAGTCACGTATACACCAGCGGAGCCACGGACCCACGTCCCTAGGTTGACGGACACGTAGCCTGTGCACAGAGATCAGGCGTTGTCGTTGGCGGTACGATCTTTATGAACTTCAACCCACTTCGTTTAATATTTTTCTTATCGTAATTACTTCAATGTTCTCGTTTTGTTAATAGGCCGACATGGGTCACCGTATCACTGTGGATGGTGGATCGCTCTTGCACCGGTTGAGGGAGGGCATTCAGATGACCAGCCACGAGCTTACCGCTGCGGTCCAGAGGATGTACGACTCTGCTGCAAACATTGTCAAGTTGACGTCGTGCCGGCCCTGCGGGCGACAGCCGGATGTCGTCCCTCGACGTTCACACGTGACACACAGGCCTGACGGACCGACGGCGCCACTGCCTCCGCGGCCTACGTACCAAACAGGTGAGTAACTTATATTTTCTTCGTATGTAGTAATGGTAACTTGCTCGTTACTTATAAGTTTCATTATTCAGGTCCACCTACGTACTCTGTCGGTTGGCGTCCGGAGTTCGATATCATTGGATCATCTTCGCAGCCTGCTCACATGCCTACAGGTACGATATAGTTGTGAAATTTAATTATATTATCTAATACTGCTTTATTCGTAACATTACATTCACTCTGCATGGTCAGGTATGCACTTTGATGGTTCGCGGCATCAGTTCGATTTCGGAGGTTCATCTTCACACGCTATACCCATGGTTCCAGGTATGACCTACTTTTAAGAGTTCGATACGTTATATATTAGTTTTACCATCAGCGTTATCATAACGTTGGTCTTATATGTTTAGGGACGACCCGTTACGACTACGAGGGATCGGACATCTCTGAGCACGCTGACACTTTTCGTCAGCGATCCCCGTCACCCTTCGACCTTGACAGTACCTGGAGCAGGAGCTGGCGGACGTACTTGCGTCATCGCAGTTACGTGAAGCACCACCACAGACACAGCCCTCACAGGACGAGTACGCGACACCAGCTGCTGCTGGAGGCCGTCCTGCACGTGTTATAGTTCCTCCTTCGCCGCTTACTTATTCAGCCGGCCATGTGCGAGCGGGCCGCAAAGCACCAAAGCCTGGCACGATTAGGGGTGTTGCACCTAAGCGTGGACGATATTAGTTTTGTATGATTTGCCGCCGATGTTGTTTTCTATGATATTGTACTGATACTATTTTAGTTTTTAAAACTTAATTAATGTTTTACTGTTGTATTTTTTCATCTATTAAGTTTGGGCAAGCGCACGACAATGGCGTTTTCACACGCCCATTGCATGACTGCGTATTATTTTTGCTATTTCTCTGACTTTGATATTTTTTCTGAAATTTCTGAATAAATAAATATTATTTTAAAAAAATCCAAAATTTTATCTGAAATTTCCAAATAAATAAATATTATTTTAAAAAATCCAAAAAACCAGGTCGCCCGTCGGCGGGGCGAACATCAGGTTGCCCTTTGGCTGGGCGACTAGCCTGGTCGCCCTTTGGCCGGGCGACGTGGGCGTGGTCGCCCTTTGAACGGGCGATTCTCTCACGTCGCCCTTTCAACGGGCGACTGGTAGCCTATTCCTGCAATTTTTTGAAAACGGAGACTAATTTTGTAATTTTTTTTAAAAATAAGTTTATTAATAAAAAAATACCAGAAGACGTGCTGGTCGCGGTTGGCGCAGAGCGTGGAGTTGGGCAAGCACGGCGCCGTGCCGCTCCCGCAGCACCCGCCGGCGACGTCCGTGTACCCGAGCGCCCGCGGGGCGGCCACGGCGTCCCACGTGAAGCCGAAGGCGTCGCCGAGGGAGTAGACGAGGCCCGGCAGCTTGGGCGCGAGGCCGGCGAGCAGGGACCGGAGCGCGTCGTCGAAGCCGGCGGCGAGCTGGTTCAGCGTGTCCGAGCACGCGCCCATCGGGCTGAACGCCCGCACCCCGGGCGCACAGCCGACTAGCCAGACGTTGACGATGGCCAACTTCTTGACGCCCATCGAGTACAATTCCTACATGATGCATACATGTGTATAACACTGTAATTGACCAAAATTATGTGTTCTCTAGACATAATACATGGCGTGCCTGATGGAGTTCCGATCTTTAAAGAAATGGTGATTGGTGAATGATTAGGCAAGTGTTAGCTCTGTACCGTTACGGTGGCAGAGCAGTTGGAGAGGAGGTTGGCGTTGAGAACGGCGGCGTCCCTGCGCTGGTCCGCCGCTGACCTATTCCGTGCCAGCTCCGCGGCCGCGAAGACGAACATGTCGTTGTTGCCGATGCCGAGGAGGAAGACGGACTTGGAGAGCAGCGCGTCCACCGCGTGGGAGCCCACCGCGGCGGCCATCTTAGCCTTGGTGGCGCCGAAGTACTCCACCTGCTTCGACAACGGGATGGTGCTTCCGGCGTTCTGCATCCGCATCCATGTATATATATAGTCCAAAGTTACTTCATGCTACGATTACGATCGATCACCACATGCCGATCGATGCACTGCACGTAAGCGTGCGTGTGCTAGTTGCTTACAGTGGAGTCAAGGATCCTGGCTCCTCCGGAAGCATAGTTGACTCCATTGCTGAGAGCGGCCTTGACGAGAGGGCCGCCGGAGCTCGTCGTCGGTGCCAGGGACAGGTAGGCAGGAGGGCTACATATGAATCCCATGTTCTTCGCTGCAGCACCAGCACAAACAATACAGCCCATGGACCCATAAATTTTAGCATGATGTGTGGCCATCTGCATATACAGCATGCGAGCGAGAATACGGAAACAACGAAACACGGACCAATGTAGTCGGCGATGTTGTAGCCGTTGCTGAACCTTCCGGTGGGGATGGAGCCCGGGAAGTCGACGCCGTTGTGGGGATGGTTGACCCTGTCGACGGCCGGCCCCTGCAGGTAGTTGTTGTTGCCGACGTCCAGTATCGAGGACCCAAACACGTACATCGCCGGTGGACGACCGCCGGCGACCACGAACATGGTTCTGGCGAGCACGTACATCACAAAGCACAGCAGAAGACGCCGCTCCATTGTCGTTGCCGGCCTACCTACTTGCATTGCACGCTGCAGCAAGCAACTGCGAGTCCACTGCTTTCTCTATATAAGTATATAGGAAAATATAAGCTGCTGGTAAGCTTTGATGCTACTGCGGTTCCTGCTTGCTTGCTTTATTTGACTTTGTGAGTCGGACAAATTAAGTTTGTTTTATTTGTTTGGCGAAGGCGAATGACCAGGTAATGCGGAGGTACACTCCTTGTACAAGACACGCACGTAATCGATCCTAATGGATGGATTACCACTCAATCGTACTACTATTTTAATTAAGTATATATTACTCGATCCCTCCCCTCACAAAAGAATATAATTATAGCTAGTCAAATTGCTTAAGTTTAATCTAGTAATTTATAATAGATATTATTGGTCTTTATGTCACCATTTAATTTATTATAAAAATATATTTTATATCTAATTTAATGATACTTATTTTGCATAACAATGTTAGTACCTTTTAAATGAATTCAGTCAAAGTTTATACTGCCTGTGCAACCGAATGAAACTGGGCTGTCATCGGTCAGCTGATCCAAAACGCGACTTTGACCATTTCTGTTACGCAAATTTACGCCGCTACGCGTATGCTACTACCCATATTCAATTATGGCTAGCATATGTCACACTTTGTACCCTAGCTAGTCACGGCACATCAACTTGTACAAATGTTTTATACTTGCTTGCTTGTGTAGGATTGTATAAGATCGTCGATGTACACATGGAATTTCAAAAGAACAGTGACATACACACACGTTGCGTTGGTGGGAAAAAGGCCCCCCTCCCCCCATGACCTAGCCGCTCCTGGCCCCTTCACCGCCGCCCCCCCCCCCCCCCCCCACATGCCCCTCCGCCCGGATCCGCCACTCCCCCGCATCGGGCAGTTCTCACCTTCTCCCCCCCCCCTCGTCCTCGACGGCGCGCGAGAGCCGGTGGGCCGCCAGCTGCGACGGCCGCCGTGGGCGTCAATCTGGATGCTGGCCCTCCCGCCAGGCAGCACCCCCGCCCCTTCCCCTCCTTCTCTCCCACCCCTGCTTCCCCTTCCTCCTCCCCTCCTCTATCAAGCGCCTAGGCCCGCGGGGCTCCGCGGCCGCCGACGGCGGCCACCGGAGCTGGTGTCGGGCTGCCCGAGTGGGCCGGATCTGGCAGCTCGCCGGCCTCCAACGCTGCCCAGGACTCCACCAGCGCTGGGGAAGGCCGGGAATGCCACGGTGGGGAGGCCGCTGACTCTGACCGGGCGACCTGCAACAGCCACCGGCTATGGGGGACGGGCCCGCGCCGGAGGGCATTGGGCAGCTGCCGCCATAGGACGCCGGGTAGCGGCCGCCGGGGTTCTTCGTCTTTGGCCTCTTCTGCTCCGCGCCCGGCATGGAGGACAGCGCTGCTGCAGCGACCGACGTTGAGGACGGGGTCCTCCGCACGCCGCCAGCGAGCGCGCCCTCGGCACCACCGCCCGACGAGGATGGCGTCGAGGACGAGGTCCTCCGCAATCCTCAGGTGGCTGGGCAGGCCGAGGTCGATTATTCCATGGTGGTTGTGGAAGATGTCCCGGAGGACGACAACGACGAAGACGATGACGTGAACGCGGGCGGATGTGACCTCGGCCTCGACGCCTTCCTTGCGAACCCGTCCGTCCCCGTCCCGAGCGAGTCCTCGTCCCTGTCCCCCAATGCGGCGCCTTTCCACCCTGGGAGCAGCACGCAAGGGCGCTCAAAGCAATGGCAGTGGGCGGACGACAGCGGCGACACGTCCGGCGACGAGCAGCCCTTGTCTTACCTAGAGGCCGCTCATAGGGTGCCAAGGCCTGCCGATGCACCTCGTGAGCGGCCGCAGGCTCGCCCGGTCATGACTCCGAGTCATGGCAGGGCAGATCGCGGGCGGTGCGGCCCCCGATGAAGACGGAGACGGCACGATCGGCCACGCCCCCAGCTGGTGAGCGGTACCCCTGCTCGGCCAGTGGAGGGCCGCGTCCCTGCTCGACGGCGCCTCGGCCGGCAGGTGCGTGACAGGCGACCGGCCGCCAGTGCCGTCCCGGAGAGGCCCCCTGTCCACCATCGGCTTGGGTCGGCACGCCGCGCAACCGCGCCGGACGACGACGGGTGGCAGCGCATGCTCCTCCAGCGCCCTCCCCAGCCGACACGCTTGTCGCGGCCGCGGCAGCACCATGGGACATCGACCGGGGGGCATAGCGGGCCGCGACAGTTCCCGGCACACGCCGATGGCTGCTGCTTCACATGCTTGACAGTGGGGCATCGCGTCACCACTTGCAACCTACCTTGGCGATGCCTCCGCTGCCACAACATAGGCCACCTTGCACGGGATTGCAAGAGGCCGAGGCACTCGACGATGTGGCTTCGGGGGTTGCTCGACAGAGGGGTGTCAGTGGAGATGGTGATGGCGGTACCGTGGCTGCGGATTCTGGGGCTACGACCGGTGGGCCCATGCTCCCCCACCGTCGTGCCCGCGGTCGCCGCTCGAACCAGCGCAGACGGCACAGGCGGAGGGGGAAGTAGGGGTCGACCAGCACCATCCGTGCTTCTAAGGAATGGCGGCCACGGCCTGCTCGGCCTGGGGTTGGAGCGCCGATCGCGCCCCCAACTGGGAAAACACCATCCTCTGCTGATCCGATGGCCACCTGGAGAGATTTGGCATGGACCGTCATCCTCGAGGGTCCACTACCACCGCTCGGTGATAAGCCCCCGGCCATGCCTGGTGGGCCGCTCCCTGAGCCGACGACGCCGGTGGCTAGCCCTGACTCACAGACTCCGCCTGCCTCCTAGGCCACGATCCTTGAGGTCCCGCTATCGCCCCTCATTGCCGCTTTGGAAGGGCCATCTTCTGGACCTTCCACACCCGCCAGGGAAGTTGTAGCTCCAGCGCTGGGGGCGGTGGCGGCCATGGTTGGCGAGTAGGCCGGGGAGCACCGCGACCGGACCGCGGTTACGATGTGGGAGGACTCCGCTAGCGTTGGGGCGCACGACGACGAGGTCATGCCACATGGTGCGGATTTCCCACGAGGTGCGGTCGAAATCCCCATGCTGGCCACGATCGCCACCCAGGGGCGCGGTACGTTGGACGAGGACGACGGAGGCTGCGCGCTGCCCCCGGGCTCCCCTGTGCCAGCCACCCAGGAGCATGGCATGATGACGGAGGCTGCATGCCGCCTCCGTGCTTCCCTGTGCTAGCGTACAAGAACGCTGGTGGGGTTACCGTGGAGCCGGCGACGCCGGTCGTCTGCGCGGATTCACAACCTCCGCCTGTTGGCCTTGGGGGCGCAGCCGAGGACCAGCTTCTCACCCCGTCCCGTACTGCCAGGATGGACCAGGACGTGCTGGGCGATGACGACGATGATGCAGCCGACGCGCTTACTCCATCGCTCAGCAGGCGCATTAAGGGGTTCGCCCAGCGGTGTTGAAGAAGGCCGCCACGCCACTGCTGCAGGTGCCTGAAACACCACTGCTGCAGACCAAGGTCTATGACCCCTCGTCCAGGCTTCCCCTCAGGAGTGTGCGGATAGCGGCACAACAGTTCGCCAACGTCCCGGTCGCTAGGCGAGGTGAAGCCCTCATCATACAACGGATGACACAACTTGAGGGAAAGACGACGGCGGAGGCCAAGCAGAAGTTCGAGGCCACGTTTGAGGACGACCCCGTCGACGCCGACACCGAGTCGATGCGAGAGCTCTTCCCTGGCCTCGCACGCCGCAGGCGATGGGGCACCCGCGCATGAACGCCACATCCGTCGATCGAAGTCGGTGCGTGCTCTATAGGTTGTCTATTTTGTGAATAATCCTCTTATGAAAATGGTACGGGAGCGGCGCTTTATGTAATATATTAACTCCCAAAAACGTACGAAAGCGCGGATGTATTAACTCTTCTTCTTAGATATAAAGATGCGCAAGTCTTTTGCGTATTCAAGAAAAAATAAAACATTATACGGAGTACTTGCTGAATTAAACTTTTACGAGTAGTTCAAGTTATAAATACATATAGAAGTATGATGATTTTGTGAACGCCGCAATTTCTATCAGACTTTTACCCTTATTGGAATCATGAACATACATAGGCATTTACCGAGTATACTACTGTATAAAACACCAAAGTACATATCATCAGAAGCCGGTCCCCAGCTTCAAACTGTATTTTTTTCCAGGCAATTAACAGGCCGGTCCCCAGCTGCAATTTTCCTCTGATCCTTGGATCGGCGAGCCAGTGACACAGACACAGCGAAGTTTTGTTACAACAAACGTCACCTACTGTACTTGTCGTCGGTGAATGAATCTAGGGGAGGCGACAGCACCATGCCGAGCTTCATCAGCGATCATCGTCATGCCTTCGTCTCGGCACGCAACGAGGAGACACGGGAGACATGGGGCATGTTTGGAAACGGCCCAGGAGGGCCCGAGGGTGGCCCGAGCTCCTGGGCTGCAGCCTCTCATGTTTGATGGCGCAGTTACTGTTTTCGGGCATAGTTTGCACGGTCTTTAAAGCACTCTGGGCCTGGTTTCTAGGAAACGGTGAGGAGGACCGTTTTTCCAGGGCCAGGTTGCGTCTGGCGTACATGGGCTCGCTGGGATAGATGGAGTGACCGCCCATGAGTCACCTCTCCCCGTCTCTCACCCACAGCCGTCGCGCTGTGCTTCGCCTCTGATGCGCGCACTCAGATCGCCATGGCTGCGAGCTCTGCCTCCGGTGCGCGCGCTCCTCGCCATAGCCGCGAGCTCCGCGCCATGGCCGCTCCTCCTCCGGTTCGCAAGTTCCCTGCCATGGCCGCAAGCTTCGTCTCCTTGGTCGCAATCTCTACCTCCGGTGAGCGCACGGGATTGGGAGGCGGCGGAGGCGCTGGTGCCGGACGGACAGGGATGAAGACGACCTCCTGGATGCCGCCAATTTTGCATGGATGCAGCAGGACGCCGACGAGGAGGACCGCCACTGGGCCTCCGCGGGATGCTCGCCACCGACGAGTGCCGCGCCATGATCTGAGGTCCGCGCCATGGCGGTTCCTCCTTCGGTTCGCGAGCTCCCTGCCATGGTTGCGAGTTCCGCCTCCTCGGTCGCGAGCTGCCCCATCGTCTCCTTCCCTCACCTCCCGCTACTCCTTTCTCACCTGACGTTGTGCTGCTCGACGCCATGGCCGAAGCTCGCCCTGTTACTCTCTGTGCCATGGCAGGGCTTCGGAGGTCGCGCGCACGCCGCTGGCCGTGCAGCCGGAAGCCGTCGCCGCCGAGACGCCGGAGCTTGCCCATCGGCGGAGCGATGAGGACCACGTTGTGCTGCCATCAGCGACGGCGAGGGGCAAGCTCGGGCGCGGTGTGGCCATCCTTGAGGGCGTGGCGTCGTTGGCCCCAGACGCGTCTGCAGCGAACTCCGACCTAGCGCGGACACCGAGGCCAAGGCAACGAGCGCCATGGCCGCTGCTGCTGTCGACGCGTCGAGCTCCGACAAGGATGAGTCATCGTCCATGGCCGCCCCCTCCCCCACCAAATGCTCAATAGAATGCCTGTAAGGGACTGAAGTGGTGGTAACATCATCACACTATGGTGCAAGATAACTGTACTCATTTGGACTCCGAAACAAACATTATCTCTGCTTGGGCCATGCGGCTTTCGGCTCCACACCAAACATGGTGGCTTGCACCCCGTTAGCCTGGCTCTGGCTGGACTGGCTGGACTGGGGCCTGGCCTCTGGCAAACACGCCCTTGGGCTCCGCCCCTAGAAGGCCGCTTCGTTTCGGTGGTTGGGCTTATCCACAGCCGCACGGGATACCAATGTGGCCCAGCCTAGACCAGTAATAATAAATAATAGAAGTGGAAAAGTTTACGCTCTGTTTGGATGTTGGAGTATTTTGAAACCGCAGTATGTAGAAATCACAGTTTTAAAGACGACAACAATGTAATACCATGATATTTGAAAACTAGAGTTTTTCTCTGTTTTAGAAAAAACCATGACGCTTGATGTGTTTGCTGGTGTAGTATGCTTGCCTGCAATTTCAAATGGTCTGCTGCGTTGAAACTATCAAATGATCAGGGCGAAGAGGGACTCTGCAGGCCGCAGCGTTCGCTTGTCTGCCAGCCACTCACCGATTGACTCATCCGGCTGTTGATGCATCTAACGACCCAGACCTGTTGCAGTCTCCACCCATATCTGTCGGGCAAACAAGCACTGGACTATGATATGATCAATTGTTTCTTCCTGCTGATCGCATAGGTAGCATGCCCCTCGAGCATCAAGCCCGTGTCGCCGCCGGCGATCCGCTGTCCAATGTCGGCGCCGAATTGCAATCCATAGGAAAAATTTCACCCTCAGCGGTGCCCAAATTTCCCAGATGCGGACGCAGTGGGGGATTAGATGTGATCCGATGTGCAGCGCTTGGTAGGCTGATTGTACCGAGAAACCTCCATCAGAGTTCCATCGCCTCGTCAGCCGATCTGGATTTTCGTTGAGGACGACGTCGCTGATCGCGTGCCAGACCTGCAGGTATTCTGCCGCGGCGGGCGCAGTGAGGCCCCCAGATATGGTCCTCACCCAGTGTCTGTTCGGCAGCGCCTCGGCAACGGTGAGGCTGTTGGCGATCCTGTTAGAGACGAACTGCAGTAGCGTTGGTGCCATTGCTCCAGTTGATACCCCTTGAATCCAGCTGTCGAGCCAAAACAGCGTGTTTTCGCCATTGCCTACAATGGAGAAGGTGGAAGCTCTGAAGAACGTCCTCGCTTCGCTGGATTGGTTCAGCGGCAGCGCAGACCAGGCTCTTTCTCCGTATACCTTTTCCTTTTGATTCGTTCGAACGATCTGATATCACATTTATATATGCAAGGTTGTTCATCTGAAGCCACCCTATAGTTACGCTGAATCACTGATCATGACAACGTGAAAGGGAAAAAAAATGGAGTGCCGAGAAAACAAAGACACACGGCATCGGGTCAGGACTCGCGAGACTTCGGTAAAAAATAAAGAGGGTCGCGGTTGTGTTTCGGATACTCCAAAAATACCATGGTTTTGCTAATACCATAGTCTCCAAAACTGAGATTTAATTCACCCAAACACCATCTTTCTATCAAAAATACTAAAATATTTTATAAAACCAGAGTATTAGTCTAAAACTCCAAAAAAAAAAACTTTGTATCCAAACGGGGCCAGCCTTACCTAATACCGTTGCTTTGCTGAATTATCCCAGACTAGTTATACCGTAGACAACAGTTGCAGCAGCACCAGCACCTCTGTAGTAAAGAGGTGCCAACGCAGGAGCAGGATACCTAAAGTTGACCGGCTCTCAATTTTCATGTCTTCTCGAAGCCTGTTTGGAACGCAGGAATCGAAAACACATGAATAGAAAAAATGCAGAAAACGAATGAGTGTGTAGTGGTAAAATAGAGAAAAGAAAAAACACAGGAAAAAAATACATTGAGGTGTTTGGAACGCAGGAATTAGTAAGACAAAAGCATAAACATGCTAGAAGGATAATGGATTATTAGCTCTTAATGATTAATTAATTAACAGATTCTATTTCTCGTTTATGCCACTTCCATGTGGGACCTACGGGTAGTACTCAACCCAACCACCGCACCACGATTCCTACTGCAAGGCTGCGCAAGAAAAAAATATAGCCACTACTCTCGTCGTTGTCTCCTATCCAGATCCAGCTTTCGTCTTCTCCCCAAAGCTGATCTTCTCGTGCGGGCGTAACGCGTTGGTAAGGCCGCTCGGTGGAGCGCCTGCCGGCCCACGTTCGAGCGCCGCTCGACGCGAGTTTCGTATCCGGAGTTTTAATCTCTTTTTATGGTACACGTATGCGTACGTGTTCGGTGGTACTGCGTGTTTTTCGCGCAATAGAGACGACAACGACTCCCAATCTCTTCTTAGCGTGTGTTTGGACACGCACGCATGTGTATGCGTTCAAATTATACCCTATCTAAAAAAGCTCATCTTTTCGCTAAAGCTGCTCTTCTCTCCCCCCTCATCTCCTCTACCAAAGGGAGGAATAAGCGGCTGCAGATCGGATGCGGCTAGAGGTCGGGAGAGTCTATGCAAAGCTACTTGCGCAATCGGATATGAGGCGGCCATAGCAGCAGCTTCTCGAGCAGGCAAGCTATGGCGATAGGTACGACCGTATCAATCCAGCTGCTTCTTCCATATGCCTCCGTTCTCTCTCTTTCACGCGCGCCTCGGACTTCAGCGAGAAAAATCGATGGAGAGTGGATGTTTAGAATCCTGTATTTTGTGAAGCAAAGGGAACCTTTCCTCCGGAATGGGAAGAAGCATTCCTGCATTCCAAACAGCATGTGACGTCAGCAAAACAAAGGATTGCTATTCCTCCAAAATTCCTTTGAAAATCCTCCAATCCAAACAGGCCCTTGATTTGGGCAAAAACATGCACGTGCTTGCAAGGAAAGATGATCAAGTGTGCATAGGATACTATCAGAAATCTTTTGACTACATGCTGCAAAGTCAGTGAAGTATTAGGTATCCAAAATAAGCACTGGTCTGCAGCACCAAATTACCTCTCTTGCCCAGGAGTATGACAATTTTCAGTATTGTTGAGTCTTCCAATGACAATGTTTGTGACAAAAAAGATGCACCAACAGTTGGGGAATGGAAATGCTGTAACCGAAAATAAAGTCCTTTGAATCAGTGACAGGAGAGCTATCTTTGCTTTAGTGTCTAGCTGAATGGGGAAAAACAAACTGCGTTATAGACTTATTAGACGTTAAATAGTTTGATTATCTTCTGCTTCAGATGTATGATCCCCAAGCAGTCAAGCACCCAGCGATGCCGAAGGCCACCCAGAGTCCCAAATAATCAACACACGGACATATATGGCTACTGCAGTACGAAGTTTCACACGTTCAACACTTCACCAGTAAGCAGTAACAGATTGAAATTCGAAACAGGCTATCTACTAAATTTGTAGCCGCACAGGCTCACAATGGCTACAACTGTAACTCGAAACCTTAGTTCAGTACATTTGTAGAGGAAAAGAAGAAGAAAAATTACACATGATCTCTCAAGTAAACTTCAGCAAGAGATGACTTGCACCTACAGGCTATGTCATGCACCTTACCTTCCCTCGGCTTTGATCAGCTGAGAGAAGACCCGGCTCATCGACACATCAGAGAGGTCATGGTCAGGCTCGTTTGATGCTCCAGCTTCTGCCATAGTCACGCTGATGCTCTCAAGGGCGCCGACGTTCTGAACCTGTGATGGGAGTTCCACAATACGGTTCATGCTGTTCACATCCGAGACAGTGGCTTCAGCATCCTGAAGCTGCAGGACGTACTCCAGGTTCCAGAGGACGTCTCCCATTGATGGCCGCTCCACACCATAGTCAGCCAGGCACTTCTCCACTGTTTCACCAAACTTCCTCAGAGAATCTGGCCTGATCGTGCCTGAGATTCTCTGGTCGATGATCTGATGCAACTCTCCTCTCTTCTGCCACTTCATTCCCCACTCGGCCAGGTTCACCATCTCCCTAGGAAGTGTAGGGTCAATCACTGGCCTTGCACAAAGAACCTCAAGCAGAACAACACCAAAGGAGTAGACATCTGACTTCTCAGTCAGCTGTTGCCTCCGGAAATATTCAGGATCAAGATACCCAAAGCTTCCCTTCACTGCAGTGCTGACATGAGTTTGGTCAAGCTCAGGCCCAGTCTTTGATAGCCCAAAGTCAGCAACCTTCGCAAGGAGGTTCTCATCAAGCAAGATGTTTGCAGACTTGACATCACGATGGATAATGGCCTTTGCGGATCCAGTGTGAAGATAGTGCAAGCCCCTTGCTGCTCCAATGCAAACCTCCAGCCTCTGCTTCCAGTTGAGTGAGGGGTTGTCGGAGCCATAGAGATGGCTCTTGAGAGTGCCTTTCTCCATATACTCATAGACCAAGATCATTTCATTCCTTTCATCACAGTACCCAATCAGAGACACCAAATGGCGGTGGCGCAGACGTGAGAGGAGCTCAATCTCTGTACGGAACTCGTTGAGACCTTGTTGAGACTTTGGGTTTCCACGCTTCACTGCAACCTTGGTCTCATCCCTCATCACTCCCTTGTAGACCTTTCCAAAGCCTCCAACTCCAATGACCCAGTTCTCATCAAAATTGTTTGTCGCTTCTTGGAGGACACTGAAGGCAAAGCGGTATCCATAGCTTCCATTCAGCCCTGATGTGAGAGTAGTACCATAAGAAGTTCTGCTTCCTGTGCTGAGAGAGGTGAGCCCATTGATAGAGAAAGGCATCCAAGTCTTTGAATGCTGCTTTTCCAGAGTTTTTTTCCTCCGGCAAAGAAGCACAAGAACAACAACAATTATAAACAGTCCCACACCTCCTAGGGCTGCACCAAGAATCACACCCCAATTTTTGCTTCCACTGCCAGACCTAACAGTGAAAGCAGAACCTCCAGTACTTATCTTCATAACCTCAAGCCCATTCAGAATCCCGTCAGGATCTACATTGCTCAAGGTCGATGGGCCAATGCTGATGCCAAGTTTGCTGGATGCATCATTTGATGAGAGAACCACATCTATATAGATAGCTGTAGCCAACTGATTGCCAGAAATTGTTGAGATATCAAGATTATTCTGCGCAGAAAAGCCTCCAACATATGCATTGAAGTAGAGCTGGTTAAGTGCCTTACTGACAATATCACAGAAGTGAAACCTTACCAAATAGCTGAAGCCAGCATCCACATCAAACTGCCATGTCATGTTGAAAACAGCATTTGATGTATTCGATGATGCCGCCAACTCTGTAGCTGTACCATACACAATATCAGGGGCTGTCAGCTGAGTTGCTCCACCCTTCTTATAGTTGACATCCTTGCCATAAGAAACATTTTTTGTCACGGCTGGGTTCAACAAGTACTTTACATCAGTCACCCAGGTCCTCGAGAGGGTATCATTGTCAGGAGTGACCTTCGGACCACCCATATTAACCCGATGCACTGTCTCCAGTGGCTGTGTAGACAAACCAGTGTACTGCTGGACAGGGTTGACCATTTGTGCAGTATCAGCGATGAGATCATCTGGGACAGAGACCACCTCAATTGCGTTGACAAATGCAATTCCATTGGACGGCTTGAAGGAAATCACAAGCGTGTCGCGGGTGATGTTCAGGGAGTACTCCTTGAACAAGGGTGCGGTCTTGTCTGGTTGCTGGAAGTCACTAAGCAGGAGAACATCTTGGGTGGACACAGTGAATTTGGCAAGTGAAAGATCATAGCTCTGGTAGGTGAAGGGGAAGAAGTATAACCGGATGAAATGCCGGCCCTGCTTCTGGATAGGGAAAGTGTAGGACGACGGCCCGGTGAAGATACGGGCAGTCTGGTACAGCGCCGAGTTATCAAAAGAGGCCACCCCATTTGCTGAGGTGCCCGCAAGTATATCCTGTGAGGTGGACACCTTCACCGGAGATGCGCCATCGGCTGCAAAGGTCCTCCGGCCAACCATTGTGCTCTTGGATGACCCACAGTCAACAAGGTAGCTGTCCGCAGGCGTGAATTGCGCTTTGCAGATGCAAATGGATGACAAGATGCATAGCACGATGAAGGTCGTTACAGCTTGCCGCTTCCTCCTCCCCAAAGTAGCCATCATGATGTTGACCTGAGTAAAAAGTATGTTCAGATGGCATCCATGCAAAAATGTAATCCCATCTCGAGCAAAAGGGGAAACAAAACAATACCTAAAACAATTGGTACAGCTGTGAGCTACTACTAGGCAAGAACATCTTCACATGGGGGCATGGATCTTAAAATAAATTCGGGACGCATTAAATTCGAAATGAATCCCCCCAAAAACTTCTGGAAAACGAACCGCATCGGCAGCTCGGCTAGATCGATCTTGCGTAGCGCTCAGCGGCCCAAGGCAGAAAGCGAAGAAGCTAGAAGAGGTACGGTGGAGAGATTAAGAGCCAGCAGCGCAGCACTCTCCGCACTTCAGCAGAAGGGGCAGACAAAAAAAACTTTTTTTTGCTAAAAAAAATCGAAGTTTGTAGGCATAATACATGTATACTGAACTTGCAAATGGATCAGATCAGATGCGAACACAAATAAATAAATAAGTTCGGTTCGGGAGGCAGGAACCGAGGAGGAGGGGAGGGCTACCTGGGCGGGTGCTCGTCGCCGGCGAAGGTCCCGAAGACGGATACCTGGGCACCGGCGGCGCAGTCGTCGGCGCCAGAGGCAGTCTGAGCGCACGCCGGGGCAAGGGCGAACCACTGTGAGAGAGAATGCCGGGCTGCTCGGTGGAGATCTCGGGTCGGACGCAGGCGGCGCAGGGATTAAGAGCTACCTCAGCAAGGCCACCTGTATCAGCAACTGAAGAGAGAGAAACAAAGCGCATCACTCTCCGCGCTTCCGCAGCAAACAAATCGGAAGGAGACAGATTGATTTGGAGTTAATTGCTCACGGGCCACGGCCACGGCAAAATAAACGCCCCCAAGAACAAACCGAGCTCCTAGATCGAATCAACCGGCACAAGCAAAGCAAGCAAGGTTCACTCACCAGTCGCCAAGAAACGGATCCGAGTCCGCACAGATCTCTACGGTCGTGTCAGCTGTCCTTGTCCAGCACCAGGATGGCGGCCAAGAACAGAAGCACGCTCCCTGAGGCAGGCAAGAATGCGGAGGTGGGAGTAGAAGGCACTGTCTTGATGTGTCTTGGCGCCGGCGATGAAGTCGCCGATGATGCGGCGCCGGAAAAGGTGGCGCGAGATGGGGGGAGGGAGGGTGGAGAGAGAAAGCGCGAGCAAGCGAGCGAGCAGGAGTTTTGTACTAGATCATCGCCTTTGTTTTGCCGTTATTTATTAGGCCCACCCCGCGTAATTAGGCTTTATTACTACAAAAAGATTAGGGTTTTATTTTTAATTAATGTCCTAACTCCTAAAACAGATCATCATGTCCTTGGAAAACTTTGGGCATCGTGCCAACTCGCCGCAGAGCCTGACAACCTAGACATTGGGTGCTGAATTAGTTGAAAAATGAATTCAATTGTACTACATTTTAGATTTATTTTCAATATAATTTATTGTTAGACTAATATTTTTCTTATTGTTGTAGCCCAGGCCCTTGCCTGCCAAGGCTAGTCTTGCCTGTCTAGAAGAGTCAAAATGAGTTGGTTAAAAAGTGAAAGGAAATTTATTTCTATAATAAGAGGTTATAGACATTTATCATAGCACCTAAACAAAATGAATTGATCTACGACAACACTCCGTTCTTTTTTTCTATCTCTCCCACGAGCAATACCAATGTTATAGAGTTCTTACAAGTAAAATATATTTGAATAAATGGTTTCTGTGTGGAGTAACTAAAGAGTTTAGATTACTAAGGTCATCTTTGACAAGGATTTTATTATAATCAAAGATCTTACTTAATGAGTACATACCATATACTAAAACGACTTTAAAATAAAACAAAAATGATTCTAAACTAAAATCAAAATAAAAATAGTGAAGTAAAATCCATTTTTATTAGAAGTCGAAGTTATTAAACATGGCTTCTCTTCGCTTCACCATCTTTGAAACCTAAATCCTGTCAAAGAGGCCTAAACTAATGAATCATATATCTATTCCAGCTCCCAAGAAGTGATGACAGCCTGACAGGACTATCATTTCGTGCAAACCTTGCATTGGCTAATGAATCATATATCTATTCCAGCTCCCAAGAAGTGATTGAAGTCTTTGGTTTCTTCCAAAAAAAAAGAACTTTTGTAAGGGAAAATAGGGGTATGTTGTCGAATAAAGTTATAACTTGCGCTTCTCTCAAAAAATTCGGGTTATGTGGCTACATACGCTGCTCTATCCACACATCCATCCAACTAGCGATATGTGTGTGCTGTACACGTGTCTGTGTTTCTCTCCCTTTTAATATTTTAGACTTTAGAAGAATGGCTGGTGACAGTCATTTGTAGTTTTTTTCTCGGAGCTTGTAGTATTGTTTCAGATACTGTAGCATTTTTTTTATTTATACTCGAAAGTAATGTGATTGGTGGACACAGAAGTGTGGACATTCTGGAAAGGTTTCCTCGACAACCTAGTTATTATTCAAACATGCTTTTTGTCAACGCTGAAACTCAAATTCTCAAAATTGTAAACATAACCAGAAAACTAATAAAAATGAATTAAAAATCATTCAGTGTCGATCTGTCCTTTTCCTGCAAATTTTATTGTGGTTGTTGTTTTAAATATTAGTCGGTACGGCCGTTTTCGTTAGTTGGAATAATGGAACATGGGCTTCAATAGTTCTGATGCTTGTCTTGTATAGATGAGGTGTCAAGTACAACATTTTTTTTCCCTTGGCGATCGATGATACTTCTGGAGCGTGGAGCCATTTGCGCCGCGATGATAGTTCAATTACACGGCTTCCCAAGCCCATTATGGCTGTGGACAGCTAAATTAACCGTGTACCAGTACAACATGGTATAAATATAAGCAGGATCTTCCAAAACAATGGCCAAATACAATTAGTGTCAAGTTATCAACTTTAGTAGTTGATGAAGGTTCACATGCATGTGGATTTGGTGACTTCCATGTTCCCTTGGATGATGTGAATGTTAACAACAACTGAAGCAAGTTGCAAAGTCGGTATAAATTTTGTCACGTGAGGTGATATAGTAATTATGGAGAGAAAAGGCCATGCGATGTCATACAAGAGAGATCGATACCTATAACTCTTGCATCTCGATCGTCATGCATGAGATAGATTTTTTTTCATTTATTTACATGGTGACAAAAAAAATTATTAGAAGGAAATATATGAACACCTTTCCTGTGAGGTGCTTCACCGCCAAAATTTTCTTGTAAAAAGTGAAATATTCAATTGTTTCTTGATGATACAGTTCGGTGGAGGACAGTTGGAGCAATTAAATTAGTAGGATGAGGGCAGTTGAAGAAAAACAAATTGGAAATCCTCCGCCAGGAAAATGAGGGCACTGGGCACATGGCACAGTGGGTGTGGTCCTAGCTATCTTTCTCCATCATTTTGATGACTGGTTTTTGGGGGGAGAACATGCATGTTAGCCTTGACCAAATCCTTAAAATCGCCCTGGTTTGATGTCATCTATCTATCGTAAAATAACCAGCCACCCAGGACAAGACACAATTCTGTTTGATTAGCTAGGGCTAGTATAGGCTAAAATTAGCATAAATTAATTGAGGTTAGCTAGTTGGTTAACAACTGGTTGAAACTTGGCTAAATATATTCCATCTATTAGTCTTTTTGTTTACATGGACTCAGGCTAATTTTAACTTATTTTTATAAGTAGCGAACAATTAGACCTTGGTATCTAAACATGTACTTTAATGTTCATATAACACGTGGCATTCAATATTTATGGATATATATCTCCACGAGACTTGTCCTCCAAAAAAAAATTTGAGACACTTCTAAAAATGCAAATAATTCTAATAGTGCCATTTTTTTTTATTACAGTTGACAGTTGCAAGAAAAATACACATGAAAAATAAATAATTGAAGAGATAATTTAGAGTTAACCTATGTGTGTTTTTATATACCGATAGGGAAATAGTTTCGAACAATGTTGAACTGTCTTTCAAAGTTTCAATTTCTCTATAAATTTGCAGCATTAAAAAAATATCTTAAGGTTAATGAAATCGCCATTAACGTCTCGCTGCATCTTGTCTTTGATGGGCATCGCCACGTGACAATTACTATTGAATGCGTAATTTGTGACCTTGATTTGGCGCATTATTACGGCGGTGGAAAAAGTGTGCTCGGCTAGTGAAAGAAGGAAAAAAAGTAGGATGTCTTTGTAGTATGTTTTTCACGTCATTATCGTTATACTCAAGCCGCTTTTATGAAGGGTAAGTCCATATCAACAAGACTTTGTTTGACGAATGAAACTGAGTAGGGTCTAGGGTGACCCGACCCATCAGCCTAGAGCATTGGCCAGTCATTAGCCACTGGTTTGGCATATGTAGCTGATATAGATAGATTCGGTTGCATCTTGTGTGTGTTGTCGATCCGACACGAATCGAAAGAGCCCTGCTGTCATTTTCACTTGTTGGATAATTACAGCCTTTGCTAAGCTAGGCTGATGTGATTGATAGTTTACTAGTACTAGATAGTGGATGTTGCTAAATCTTTGCAGACAGCCGGAAAAAGAACGGGCCTGCTTAATTAGTTGAAGCAATGAAATTTGGTCACCTATATATGTATACATCGTACTACTACTACTTGGGTATTTTATACCCTCCATCTCACACTCAGATTATGGACTTAGTACTAACTAGTAATTGTGGACTCTGTAGTAATAATATCCTTGCATTATGTTGTGTAGCGTTCCTCTCAACACCATGACATCACCGTCCGGAGAGGAGACAATCAGACAAGAGAGGGGAAAAGTTAAGAATGCAATAGATCTCTCTCTCTCTCTCTCTGATTCCGGATTATGGGAACAGGGAGAGGTGACAGCCTGACAGGACAATGACAAAGGCACCGGGTTACGGCACGCCAGAGCAGAGCACCGCCCAGCACGGCTGGGGAAGCAGGGGATGCAGCTTGGCAACCGGAGGCGCGGCTCCGCTGGGCACTAACAAGAACCAGCTGGATGTGTTTGAACGGAAGCACACCACTGGTCTCTCCAGCCTCATTGTCCATGTCACCCACACAAAAAGAAGACGGGCAGGAGAGGAAAGCCAACCCTGTCCCTACCACTCCATGCAAAACGCAAAAGACAACCCAAACGCGGCTTCAAGATGCGAGATGCTTGACTGGAAACAACAATTGGGAGGGTTTACTTTTTCTAATGAAATCAGCTTGTAGTAGGAGTAACATGCATGAAACTAGCTCGGTTGACGACAAGTAGCAAATCTCTCTAGAGAGGCTTAGCTAAGGTGAGTTATCATCATGGCTGCTATCCAAAGGCCGGAACCACCTTCTGCCGATGGTCAAAGGCTGAATTTGGCTGGCCGGTGATGACGCTGTGACGGTGAGGACGCCAATCTGAACGTGCCATAACTTCATCGACCGCGGAGCACGTATCTGTATCTCCGAGGAAACCGTGCGGCGGCGGTGCCAAGTCGTACGTCGTGCCGGACTGCTGGAAAGAGCGAGTGATCGATGTCTGGCTAAGAATCTCTCTCTATTACACCAAAGCCAAAGGAAGGAGGCGCAGAGAATAAAACCCACTGGTTCAGGAATGTGAAAAGGCAGAGAGCATCCACCTAACACCAGCAGGGCAATGGCAGCAGCCATGAGCTGACCCTGTGGTGGCTGCTACGCCTAGGAGCGTCCACCAGCCAACAAAGGTCGGCGTCGTCGTTCCCATTATCAACTCTGCTTCCTTTCTCCTCCTTTCTTGAGGTCAAAAGCACATCTATCTCCAACCCAATCCAGTTCAAACTCAGCATATCTCTACCGGTCCCCAATCCCGGCCCATCCTCAACGACAAAAACCTCCCCAGTCCCCATTCTTATTGCCCCTAGCTAATGACAACTTTTCTTTCTCCCCTTCGAAATCCATCCTCTAGCGATAGTGTCAACTATAATCCTTAAGAACTGCATAGTAGCGAAACAGAGGGAGTACACACTATTTATTTCGTGCTGTTCATCGACGATGATGGGCAGAATCCATGGTGGCTCACTTTCACTGTTTATATAGTAATTCTAACGGCCACTCCACTGTATAGTTGTTATATATATAACCATTTTTTGGGACGAAATATGCTGTTATCCAACCGACAGTCCATTCGATTCAACTTGCAGTCATCACTCTCGATCCTTATTGTTTGGTGGGTTGGCTCATGTGCTCACAAGTCACAACTTATCCATGCTCTGCGCACTACTTTTTTCAATTTTTTTATAACAAGCCACAACGTTCTCAACTGGAGTCCTGATTTATCGCTCGCCAAAGATCGTTATCCAAAATGCAATGCAAGATGTAGAAAAATTATTGGATGCCAAGAGATATATATAGGAAACGGATTTTATTATTAGAATGACTGTCCAAATAAGAATTTAAAGAAAGGAACTGTTGAACTCTTAGTCTTGCTTGCACTTTCATCCTTTTTGATTCACATCCATGATTCAGAGTTTGCGATGAGGAAGAAGAGAAGATTAGTTCATATATAACTCATTGCGCTGATCTATATGATCCTAGTATCAGTAGCGCTATTATTTATGTTGGAAATTGAGGTGGCCCTAATACCCACTATTATGAGGACCTACACCTAGGACACCAACTCATTCTGGAGTTGGTCGGCCTTTTTAATTTCTAGTTACTTAGTGCGACGGGTCCTTTCGACGACAGAGCCGCCTTCTCACTTCCGGGTGGCAGAGCCTATCAACAGATGAAGCTGATTTCCGGGTGGCAGAGCCAACCTACGATGAAGTCCAGACCCTTGTGATTCCGGGTGGCAGAGCCTACCTTCGATGGATCGCAACTTATGCACTAAGTACTTAGAAACTATATGGCTCAACCGGGAGACTAATACTTATATGAAATGGAACTTTATTACAACACAATAATGTTACACAAGAGTGTACAACACTCTCTCTTTAGTGGCTAGCCTAGCACTCACCCTCCTACCACTCATTTACCATGCTCATGGTTCTATGGCATGGCAAGGAAGGGGGCCTCTATTTATAGGCCAAGGGGGATTATGAGGTTGAGACAAGTGTCCCCCTTTCTAGAACTTTCCTAAATATTACAACTTTTACTAATTTATTTTACTACCAATTCTACATAATTCCATGATAAATATCATAGATCATGAGTTGTGGGGAAGGTTCTAGAAGTTTGTATTGCTTTCCTTTAATACTCCCCCTCAATGCAAACTTCTCTCTAGAGTTGTCTTGCAGATCATGTCGAGTGCCTCTTGAAACTTTTCAAACTTTGCCTTGTTTAAGCCTTTTGTGAAGATGTCGGCAATCTGCTCATCAGTCTTTGTAGGCACCATTTCAATCTCTCCCTCAAGGACCTTTTCTCTTATGTAGTGGTAATGAACTTCTATGTGCTTGGTCCTTGCATGAAAAACTGGATTTTCTGCTAGGCGTATGGAGGATAGGTTGTCACAGAAAATCCTTACTTGGTAGTCCGTAGGTTGATGCAGATCCTTCATCAATTGCTTGAGCCATGTGTTCTCCTGTGCTGCCATTGCCGCTAATCGATACTCAGCTTCAGTACTAGATAATGCCACAGTAGGTTGTCTCTTGCTACACCATGATATAGCTCCTGATCCAATACTGAAGAAGTATCCTGTGGTTGACCGCCGCGTGCCATAATCTCCAGCGTAGTCGGCATCACAGTATCCCATCACCTGGCAATCCTTTGTCTTCTTGTATAGAATACCAAAATTGATGGTGCCCTTAACATACCTGAGGATACGCCTGACTGCATCAAGGTGAGGCTTCTTTGGATTGCTTATGTATCGACTAACCACTCCAACTAGATAAGAAATATCCGGTCGAGTTAACGTGAGATAGATGAGACTTCCAACCAGCTGTCGATACATAGTCATGTCCTCCAAATCCTTCCCTTCATATTCTTGTAGCCTCACATTAGGATCCATAGGAGTAGAGATAGGCTTGCAGTCAAGCATCCCATACCTTAGTAAAAGGTCCTTGGCATATTTCTGTTGACCCAGAAATAGCCCTTCCTTTGTGCGCTCCACCTCAAGTCCAAGGAAGTGATTCAATTCTCCAAGCTCCTTCATTTGAAATCAGACTGATAGATTTTCTCTTGTCCTTTGTATCTCCTCGGAGTAATCTCCGGTGATAATCAAATCATCAACATAGACTAGGACTATTGCTAGTCTACCATCCTTGGCCTTCACGAATAAGCTAGAGTCCGATGGAGCGACTTTAAAACCACTTTGTACGAGAAACTCACCGATTTTCCCGTACCATGCTCGTGGAGCTTGCTTCAAACCATAGAGAGCCTTCTTTAATTTACAAACGTACTCGGGGTGGATCTTACTCTCAAAGCCTCTTGGTTGCTCCATGTAGATATCCTTGTCAAGCTCTCCATGTAGGAATGCGTTCTTGACATCCATCTGCCACAACTTCCAAGACTTGCAAGCGGCTAATGCTAGCAAGACTCGAACAGTTGTGATTTTTGCCATCGGACTGAATGTTTCTTCATAGTCTAGCCCATATTGCTGAGAGAAACCTCAAGCTACAAGCCGAGCCTTATACCTCTCAATTGAGCCATCGGGACGAGTCTTTATCTTGTAAACCCATTTGCAAGATATAGGCTTTACTTCCTTCGGTTTTGGCACTAAATCCCATATTTGATTCTCATTTAGTGCCTTCATCTCCTCCTCCATCGTCTTATGCCACTCGAGGCCTTTTGCTGCCTCTTCATATGAAGATGGCTCAATAGGTATAGACTCATCAACTAGGGAGGCATTAGCATACCTTGGATTAGGTTTGCTCTACCTTGTTGTTCTCCTTAATCCTTGAATAGGCTCATCAAGCTCCACTTGTGGTAGTTGGGGCTCCTCCGAGTTCATCTGATGTACACCAATCTTCCAAGAGCTTTTAACTTTATTTGAGGAACCCTCTTTATCTTCACTTGAAGTTGGTGGCTCCTCCTCTTCTTGGATTTCTTCTGGAACCTCCTCAAAATTGTGTGATTCTGGTAGCTCAACCTTCTCAGATGACCACCATGCTGACGCTTCATCAAATACCACATTTCTTGAGGTATGGCACTTTCCTGTGGTTGGATCGCAACACCTCCAACCTTTCCGTGCATCATCATAGCCAACAAAGATGCACCGAATCGCTTTCTTCTCGAACTTACTCCTTAGGTGATCAGGCACAAAGACATAGCAAACACAGCCAAATACTTTGAGATGGCTGACCACCGGCTTCACCTTCCATAATAGCTCATGTGGTGACTTGAATCCCAACTTGGGTTGAGGTAGCCTATTAATTACATAGGCTGCTGTCCTCATACACTCAGCCCAGAACCTTGCCGGTACGTTCTTAGCATGGAGCATACTTCGACAAGTCTCTACAAGATGGCGATTCTTGCGCTCTGCTACTCCATTTTGTTGTGGAGTATTAGGACAAGTTAATTGCCTTCTTATTTTATGCTCCTTAAGATAGACAGTGAACTCATTTGATAAATACTCTCTCCCATTATCAGTACGGAGGCATTTAATTTTCATGTTAAGTTCACCTTCTATCTTCTCTTTAAACTCCTTGAACTTTATGAAAGCTTTAGACTTCTCTTTCATAAAGTAAACCCAAACGTACCTTGAGAAGTCATCAATGAAAGTCACCATATACCTCATCCCTCCAATAGATATTTGCTTGACTAGGCCGAAAACATCCGAGTGTATGAGCTCCAATGGTGTTTCGGATCGATGTTTTGATTCCTTGTATGGCAATTGATGAGCCTTGCCGTACTGACAACCAGCACAAACCGTGTCTGTCCGGATATCCACTTGAGGAAGCCCTTTTAGTACTTGCTTCTGGATCATCTCCTTCAGCTTACTGTAGTTAACATGTCCAAGACGCACATGCCAAAGATCACCAGCCTCATTTCTCTGAGTTTTGTCCACATAAGCAGATTCAACGGAGAGGACATGGACCGATTGTCTCCTCCTTCCTTCTATGATGGGTGTGCCAATCACCTTCAATTTTCTAAAAATTGCCACACCTTCTGGCCCAAAGAGCACGTATTTTCCTTCTGCTGCCAACTGAGGAACTGACAGCAGATTCTTCTTCAAGCCAGGGACATGATAAACCTTATCAAGTTGGAGTTGCTGAGGACCGTACCTTGGAACGATCGCCTTCCCAACATGAGAGATGGATAATCTCGAGTTGTCTGCCATAAGCACAACTCTCCTTCCCTTATAATCGGCTAATCCCTCTAACTTTTTGTCATCACTAGTCATGTGGTTGGAGCACCCAGAATCGATGATCCAATCCTCCTTGTAGTTAACTGTTGGATCAGTTGTTGCTGTAAAAGCATGTGCCTCCATGTCCTCCTCCAACTCATCTTCTTCAACATCTTGAGAAAACCCAGCTTCAACATCCCACTCTTCTTCACTAGTGTATGCCTCTTTTTTCTCTTGTGTGGTGGTGGCCATATTTTCTTCAAAACGCTTCTCATTCCCTTCAAAGCGCCTCCTTGGAAATCGGCATTCTCGAGCAAAGTGACCCTTCTTACCACAATTGAAGCATCCATCCTTTCTTGGTTGTTGTTGCTGGTTTTCTCGTCCATGAGCTCCCCTTGAAGAGCTACTTTTCTCCTTTGGGTGATGCTTGCCACCTTCTATCCACCTTGGTTTTGGCCTTCCTTGCCCCCAAGGTGGTTCCTTCTTTTTACTTGTGAAGAGAGCCTCCTCTTCTTCCTTCACAGTAATGCCTCCCATCTTCTTAGCTAACTCCTCCTGATTAGCCAACAAATTTTCTAGCTCCACCAATGAAGGTTGAGTAGGCCATCCACTCACTGCGGCTATAAACCCTTGATATTCGGGTCTAAGGCCATTAATGATGATTCTCCTCATACGGGCCTCACCAACCTTCTCATCCGGTGCAAGCTCGGATATCTCTCGACAGATAGATTTTATTTTTGTGAAATATTGACTAATAGTCAATGTTCCTTGAGAGATACCTGATAGCTCCTTTTCTAAGAGTTGGAGGCGTGCTTCATTTTTCTTCGAGAACAATTTCCCCAGAGTCTCCCATGCTTCCTTTGGGGTCTCCGCATCTCGGATGTGCTCCAGTAGGTCCTCCTCAATAGTTGTCTTTAACACGAACATGGCCTTACCGGCTTTGATGCGCCATTTTCGCAAGGTATCGGCTCCCTCCTTCTTCGAAGAACTATCGCCACTCTCCTTTGGTGGAGGCACTGTTTCGGCGCCCGTAACAACCTCCCATAGGTCTTGACCTTGTAGGTATGACTCCATGCAGGTCTTCCAATAGCCATAATTATGGCTATTGAGCTTCTTAATCCCACCACTTGTGCTAGCAAGATCTGCCATGGTAACTGACGTCCGGCGTTAAGTTAGCTTTCTTGGTCCCGGACCAATGAGCTTCACAGTCCCAGACTGTGCACCGGCAGAGTCTCCTCTTAGCGCCTTGGTATTGCACCGAACACAACAAGCACCCTGTGCTTACAAGAAAGCCTCCTCCAACGGTCCTGGACCGCCAAGCTCTGATACCAATTGTTGAAAATTGAGGTGGCCCTAATACCCACTATTATGAGGACCTACACCTAGGACACCAACTCACTATGGAGTCGGTCGGCCTTTTTAATTTCTAGTTACTTAGTGCGACGGGTCCTTTCGACGGCAGAGCTGCCTTCTCACTTCCGGGTGGCGGAGCCTACCAACAGATGAAGCTGACTTCCGGGTGGCAGAGCCAACCTACGATGAAGTCCAGACCCTTGTGATCCCGGGTGGCAGAGCCTACCTTCGATGGATCGCAATTTATGCACTAAGTATTTAGAAACTTTATGGCTCAACTGGGAGACTAACACTTATATGAAACGGAAATTTATTACAACACAACAATGTTACACAAGAGTGTACAACACTCTCTCTTTAGTGGCTAGTCTAGCACTCACCCTCCTACCACTCATTTACCATGCTCATGGTTCTATGGCATGGCAAGGAAGGGGGCCTCTATTTATAGGCCAAGGGGGATTATGAGGTTGAGACAAGTGTCCCCCTTTCTAGAACTTTTCTAAATATTATAACTTTTACTAATTTATTTTACTACCAATTCTACACAATTCCATGATAAATATCATAGATCATGAGTTGTGGGGAAGGTTCTAGAAGTTTGTATTGCTTTTCTTTAATAATTTATTTCTTCTTCTTAATCCTAGTATTAGCAGCGCTAATATTTAGTAGAACATATTTCTTTGTCTATGCCTGGATCAAGCCTAGCAGTGTAGTTCAGCATAAAGGATTGATCTTTGGGTGTGATCCGTGAATCTCAGCTATCTATTATTGTTATCTAATTTCACGGCGAACAAAGATAAAAATGTCATTTCCATTTCTAGGTGGATTAGGCAAAAATTGATGCAATATATATAATGTATCATTTGTATATATTGATGGTTATAGAAAATAGTGTAATGTTTATCATCTTATCTATGCTTGATCCGTTTTCTCTCAAATAGAAACACAATGGTATACAAAATAGTATTTATAATGATATCTCATTGTAAAAGTTGTCTATTTAGCTGTTTATGTTCATATTCTAAGAACTTATAGACAGACCGCTGCGGTTGTACATGCCTTAAGGTAATAGAAGCAAGAAGATGTATCCAAGTGTGCACCTACTAGATATTTCTTAATGAAGACTTTAATTTCTAGGGAAAGATGGAACCATGTTGTAGGCCGGTTCTAACCAATTGATATGCTAGCTTCTCCGAGGACGCAGCTGGTGCTGATGCGCTAGGTGCATAGTGTTATGTTAGGTTGACAGCGATAAGAGTGCTAGCTTCATGACGGTTCTTACAAAAACACAGAGTACATTGTTTCTAATCTAACAAACCTCTATATAAGAAATATCAAGAGAATTTGCCCGCTGATGTATCCAAATGTGCACCTGCTAGATATTTCACAATGAAGACTTTAATTTCTAGGGAAAGATGGACCCATGTTGTAGGCCGGTTCTAACCAATTGATACGCTAGCTTCTCCGAGCACGCAGCTGGTGCTGACGCGCTAAGATGCATGGTGTTTTGTTAGGTTGACAGCGATAGAAGTGCTAGCTTCATGACGGTTCTTACAAAAATACAGAGTACATTGTTTCTAGTCTAGCACAAACCTCGATATAAGAAACAAGCATATATAGCAACGTTAGTTAGGTTTCCTGCTATGGAATTTGCCACAAGTTAATAACCTTCCAACCACTGTAACTTGTATTTTTTTTCAAGTATAATAATAATATTATTGAGCGTGTCAACTCCGCACGGTTGAAAATCTTCTCTCCCACATCTGATTTTTTTTTTTGAGTAAAGCTAAACTTCACTTGAGTGATTAAGGCTTTCTGTCACTCGAACCTTTTTTCCCAATCCAAGCAATCAATCGCATGCAGATATGTACGTATGTACATGTTGTCTATTGAACTGCCTTCTCCACAAAAGATCATTATTTTTTATTACTTCATATTTTCACACATAGAAAACCTTATTCAAGCAATTTGGAGATCAAAGTCTGAGGAAAATGCAGAGGCTAAAAAATGACCAAAATCTAGGAAAACAAAGATGGCTTTTTCATATGAATGTAAAAATTAGTATTGTATAAATTCGAGTACGAAGAGGATTATAAACTGGACGCATTTTGGTGAGGTGCTCAGCCACACACCTCTAGCAGAGATAAATAATACACTCCACCTCAACCCCTGGATTGTGATTCCTCCCCAGGTGACGAGGTCCTCTTCGGGTGAGGTCCAGACGGCGCATCATGCATGTGCCTGAGCCTGACCGCGATGGCATGCAAGTTGTTGGGTACCGGCCAGTTGGTTATCATCATCAGGTCTAGTCTATTTGCATTGGACAGCTCATCATGCATACGACGCCAGGAGAGGTGCATGGGTGTCCATTTGAGCTGCGCATTTGCATTGCACGGTTTGGCTGGAAGGAATCGATTGGACGCAAGTCTGTTGGGGGTGCTTGTGAATGTGAAAGCATGCTGTGCGCAGTGCGCATGTGCGTACACATATTGATCGACATATAGCTCGGCCCCGGCAAGTGCTCAAAATTAAGTTGGGCACTCGGCAGCACGAACGTGGCAGAACCTCCTAAATTATATGGTCTACACGTATGATTATTGTCTAAACAGACTCCAAATAACCATGACTATGTTCCATACGACTTAAAAAGTCTGTCGGGTAAATCCCGAATCATCCACGATTCTTCAAGCAGGATCAATCATTGTAGAGAGACATTGCAGTATTACAACAGTTTGATATCAATAAATTACCACGGAGTAAAACAGCGGAAGTCTTACAATAACATACATTTACAAAACTCTGAGTTTTAAATATTTACAATAATAGGTTTAAATTATACAAACCATAACAGAAGTGGAGTAGCAGTAGATTATAATATTACCGAAAAGCTCTGCCCAAGAGCTGAACATCTTTATTCGTCGTCGCTTTCCTTGACGACTGTCATGCAGTAGGATGCAAAACACTCCTGCCCATGAAGCTCACCTGCAATAGGGGTTCAACAATCCCTGAGTACAACAGTACTCAACAAGACTGACCCGACGAAAGAGAAGGGTAGAGACTCAAGAGATGCAGGCTAGAGGGACAAGGTAAGGCTTGAAAGAGATAAGAAATTTTGCAGAAAAGCTTTACAGAAAGAGAAGTTGCTGGGACTAACTCCCATTATCAACCAACTTTATTATTGAACCTTAAACGTTGTTCAAGTTATTACTACGCTGATGAACACCGATCGAGTCTTCTTCTCCGAGAAGCAACGGCGATTCAAATCCATTTTCATACCCAGCTGGGACCTAGGTGACTGAGCATACCGGAGACTTTAACTCCGAAGCACTCCAAGTGCACCGATATACCGGGATAACAACCTCAGCCGTATATCACCACATGGTACACGTGAGCTCTACGACCCAGCGTACCGAGATACATGGGAACTTAAACCCCACAGTAAAACACACTATGACACAGATGGGATTCTCTGGCCCCACACTAGGTCACTCCATGGCATACACGGCTCCAACCATCCGTATACCACT
>CM041644.1:34019118-34048412 GCA_023333625.1 Bothriochloa decipiens | reverse complement strand
TGACCAAGTTGACTTTTGAAAAACCTTTTATAGCATTTCCAATTTGAATTTAAACTTGAATAGCCAAACTTAGAAATAAGCTTGGGAATCCAAATTTAATTTCAAATATGGAAATCATTTTTAAGGTTAGACTTAGACTTATACACTATGCTTGGCACTAGTGTAAACACAGTTTACACCTCAAGTACATAGAGTATCGATGACATTCGAAAATAGGGTTTTATTATTTCATGTGACAAACATTACAGAAACTCAATCAACCTATGAAATATAAACTTATTTTAGTTAATGCACATTAAGGTTGACTTAAACATAGATGCTTTGTAGTGCATATGATGACATGGCATATTTTAGTTAATATAACACCAGAGGTGTTACAACGAACAGCTAATTGTTTTTCTTTGGTTAGATTCAAACAACCTTATGCCCATTTATTTGTTGCTAAAACTGCATGTCCCAAAGGTGCTTTCCATTTTAGTCAGTTGAGAGATCTTGATTCTATTGAAAGTCCAAAGACTGTTGCTGCAACAACATTTGGCAGGTACTGTGTGCTGGTGATAGGGATTTGATAGTGTGTGTTTGTGAGTGGGTAGCTTTTTGTTTACATTTTTTTTATTGCTAGTGGTGTGGATGAGCTGATTTCGTACTTGAACCTTAACGTGTGGATGACCCAACTTTATCTTCACCAATGCATGTGGATGATTCAACATTGGATACACTAACATCATCTTGGCAATTCATCTGAGAGGGTTTTCGATCATCTTTGTAGATAATTAAAAACTAAGGTTATTTACCTTGTTTTCCTCTCCTAATACAGTTAGATGTTTATTTACTTGTGGCACTATTTTTTCTGAGCTATGCCGAGAGTGATAGTTTTTAATTACCTTCCTCGTTTTCCTCTCCTAATATAATTAGTTATTTATTACCTATGACACTATTTTTTTTATATGTAGATGACTTCTTTGAGCTATATCGAGAGTGAGAGATATGGGGTTTGAATACCATCTAGCAGCGATAGATTGAGCTCCATTGGTCTAGTAGCGGTACGGGGGCTCGAGCCCCCCTCTCCCCTGAGCCAATGTTAAATTTGCCCCTGCTTCTTTACAGTTCGTTGCAGAAGCAGTGTGTTGGTGTGGCCAATATCAAGTGTGAATGGTGCCGATCTTATTCGTTACTAATTTGCATGTTATCTAGCTGCAGTAACCCATCCGGGCACTCTTGAGAAGGGCAAGGCTATCGCGTGCCCGCCAGGGTATGGCCCTCATGCACCAGTCGCCTCGAAGAGGTTGACACGTGCTCCGGAATCTGCTCACAGGGATAACGGATTCTCCAACGGCACCACTATCACTAGTCGGCCACACCCTACAAGAGCCCAACAATAGAGGGGCTCCGTTGGTCTAGCGGCGGTAGGGGGTTCCATTGGTCTAGTAGCGCGGGGGGGGCGCTCGAGCCCCCTCCCCAAGGCCAATGTTAAATCTACCCCTACTTCCTGACAGTTCATTGCAGAAGCAATTTGTTGTTGTGGCCAATATCAAGTGGGAATGGTGCCGATCTTATTTATTCATGTATTGTTCAAAAAACTTATACAAATCACCATGCTCATATTGTTGTTTTCTTGTAGTCCTCGGTGTCTGATGGCGTGCTTGCCCGTTGCAATAGCTGTGCTATGCATAGGCAATGGCCAGCTTGTATCTTAGTGTGGTTGCACCTCACTATGGCTGATGCCCCTCCCAATGCTATGGTAAGAGTTGGACGAGGTGGTTTGCACTTAGGACGAAAACTTCTAATAATGTTACGATTTTGCATGTTTTCTAGCTGTAGCAACCTATCCGCGCACTCTCGAGAAGGTGGTTTAGCAACCTATCAGTCGCCTCAAGGAGGCTGAAGTGCTCTGGAGTCTGTCCACAGGGATAACGGATTCTCCAATGGCACCACACCACCATAGCCAGTCCACCACATCCTACAAGAGCCAAGCATAGGTACTAACAGTGACATTTGAATCCAAGAGTCGAAGTCATTCCAGAGGAAGGCTGCTTGTTTATGAAAACATAGCTTTAAGCCACACTTGCACTTCTCCGATCCCCACCCTAGGTTACTTTTTCATTAGCTCGGTAACCTTTGCACCATACCATTCAATCGATGTAGAAATAAATGATAGAAATTTATTTCTTCTTCCCATTTGCCTAATGGGATGTTGTCTCTCTCAGCCATACCTGAGCAAAATGAGCTCAGCCCAACCCGTCTCATGGGCCTGGCCCAAGCTTGACAAGTTTTGGCCGCTCACAAACCTTACTGGACAGGCTTGGACACAGATATTGCAGACAACAAAAAAATCTTAGCCTGAAATGTTGTTTTAGTTATTTTGCACTATAAAACATGCGAGTGCCCTGCTCAGGCCTGAGCCCGGCCTAAAAAATAAGGAGTTAGCCCATGGACCGATCATGGGCATTGATTCTTTTAGCCCGAAATAGCCGGGAATTTTTTTGGCTCAGTCCATATACTCTCATCCAACCACGACCACATGCCATTGGCCATTTTACATTGGATATCTTACCATGGGCTTGCCAATCGTTATTGGTATTCTGCAACTCCTAGCTTTGCCCAAAATTGCTTTACTACAGGACATTTGACCTAGAGATGGTCCCCATCCTCCACATCCTTGTTGCACACTACAAAGCAATTCTCGAATACCATGCCCCTGTAGATCAGATTTAATAGGATTGTCCATCTTTTGGCTAGTTCATCGAACTCGAACTGGATGTGACCCCATCCCCATGGCTATCCTGCTTGGTTATGATCCCCTGACGACAAACTTTGTAGCAATTCTGATGGAGAACATGCCTTATATATAGTGACACGCCAAAGAATTCTCCCAAGCGAATCTGTGCATCCTAATGTAGTAATGTGTCATGAACAAGCTTTTTTGCATGCACCCATGCACAACGTTGGTGGAGCTAGGGGATGGTCGGCCGACCCTCTATGACATGTAGGCCACCTTCTCCTTGCTTGTAGGAGCCCTTGTCATCATGAGTGGGTATGTGAGCTTGTGGGGCCACGTTGAGGTCGGTTTGATACGTGGGCCATTCAGTCTATAGGTGTTTGTCCGCCACCATAGGGAGAAACCATAATTATTAGCTCTAGAGACGTGAACCATTTTAAATCATAGGTAACCTGTATTGTTACTCACTGCCTTTCATTTCAGCATCTATGTTGATTTTTTTTATGTGTGGTACTCATGTTTTACCTCGTTTTATGTCCAAACTGCACAAAAGAAAGATGGGGCTGCAACGGTGCTGCCGCGTGGACAAGTATGAATTCAACTGACACAAGTGTCACTTATGATTCACCATTCAGGATCCATCACCACAACAAGCCCACTAAAAGGAGAATTTTTTTTATTTTTTATTTTTATTTTTTAAATATTTACCAAAATAATCTGCGGTTTTGAAAAATAACAGAACTAGTCGCCCAGCGTTAAAAACGCCCACTGTGTGGGCGTTTTATATGACGTGGCAAATGGCGGGGAGGGGCCGTTTGTCCGTTCTGCGGGGGCCCTCTAGGGGGTAAAAAACGCCCAAGCAGTGGGCGTTTAGGGGGCCGCCTGCAAAAAGGCCAGGATAACCGCGTATTTTTTAGGGCGGCCCTTTGAGAGGAAAAAAACGCCCTTTAGATGGGCGTTTTTTACGGCTTCCCGGCCCCCGTGCGCGTGGCGTGACAGCCGACGCGACGGTGCAGCTTTTCTTCATGTGCTAGGATGAGAGAAAAGAGAGAGAGGAGAGAAGGTACGGTTGCGGGCCCTACTTGTTCAACAAATAAAAAAAGTTATAACTCACAAACTAAAATACCAAATTAAATTTTGATTACACCATTGAATTCGTCTCAATAAATCCTTCAAAACAAGATCACACATCAATATACGTAGATAAAGTGACAAGTGGACCCCACACCGGGAGGCGCCTACGCTGTGGGGTCCACTTGTCACTTTATCTACGTATATCGATGTGTGATCTAGTTTTGAAGGATTTATTGAGACGAACTCAATGGTGTAATCAAAATTTAATTTGGTATTTTAGTTTGTGAGTTATAACTTTTTTTATTTGTTGAATAAGTGGGGCCCGCAACCGTACCTTCTCTCCTCTCTCTTTTCTCTCGTCCTGGCACGTGAAGAAAAGCTGCACCGCCGCGTCGGCTGTCACGCCGTGCGCGCGGACCGCGGCCGGGAAATCATAAAAAACGCCCATCTACAGGGCGTTTTTTTCCTTTCAGGGGCCGCCTAAAAAATGCGCGGTCGTCCTGACCTTTTTTCAGGCGACCCCCTAAACGCCCACTGCTTGGGCGTTTTTTACCCTCTAGAGGGCCCCCCGCAGAACGGGCAAATGGCCCCTCCCGGCCATTTGCCACGTCATATAAAACGTCGATACAGTGGGCGTTTTTTAACGCTGGGCGACTAGTTCTGTCATTTTTCAAAACCACAGATTATTTTTATAAATATTTAAAAAATAAAAATAAAAAATAAAAAAGGATTCTTTTCGTTTGTTTTGGCCCAATCTATATCATGGGCCTAATTAATTGAGGCAAATACTAGAAACAAAGGCCCTCGTCACATTCACCTCACCGACCGCGCCGTTGGGCATTTGCATCTGCCGACGGCCATTTCTGCTTGCGCGAGCGCCCACACTCCCATCTTTGGCTTGCCGCCCTCTCCCTTCCGCGTGCCGCGGTGTGTGTACGTGCTGCTGCACCTGGTGTCACTTTCGGCCGATCCCACATGACATTCCCACCTGCTGCGTGACCCACGCACCAGCCCCGACTTTGCGTTGCGTCTTTGGCAATTTCGCCCCACCTGCTCCGCGCTTGAGTGCGCCATGCCGCCATGAGATTTTCGTCGCCAATTCATGGACAGAGAGCACAGATGGGCTATGCATGGGCCCATTAATGGTTGAACGAGAAGCCCGAGGGCCCAGGTGAAGCCCTGTTCGCAGGTTGCCACCAGCCCAATACGCAACACCATCTTCTCCGACATTTCTCCGGAGCTCCACCAAGCACAACAATCTTTTGCTCCCAAACAACAAAGCAACAACCAAGCACGAGCACGACATCTATATTTTTTTTTCCATTTCGCCAATTTCTACATTCCACTACCTCAAGTGTTTGGCTTGAAATTAGTGAAATGGAGCTGCTCGATTTCTACAATCCTACAGGCTACAACTCATGTGTTTTTTTCTTTTTGTTATCGAGAACGTGCATTAGCACCTATAACTCATGTGGATTTTGCTTCGTCTATGTCATTCTGAAACTCTGAATAAGCATTGCAGCGCTGAGCATAGTAAACCTATACCAACTAGCAAGTTCTCGCACAAAAGTCACCACCTTCTCTATATTTCGGCCTCCAAAGTGTTTCTTTCTTGGAGCATCTCCAAATCTATATAACCCCAGAGACCTCCCCATGTCAATTTCTTCGATTTTCATACAAAGCACTTCACTTTGGCTCTTGCATTCCGCCTCTAGTATTATTTTCGCACCCCTTGAATTTCCTCAGAGTATTCCCTCTCTTTGTAAACTGGCAAGCACGGTAACTTTTTCCATATATAAGTAGAGTTACACGTTTGTAAAAAAAACTCAAACATCCAATTGATTTCATTAAAATCAAGATTAAACCTTTTCTGTCAATAGAAAAACACAGAAAATACAAAATTTAGCAAACATGCCCTTGTCTTGCAACCAAATGTACAAGTTGTTGCGCGTTACTTGGATGGCTTACAACTTAGAAATTTATTTCTAATACGTCTTGGAATCACCATACTACGTACTCTAAATCATATGGGGTATGTGACGCTTAGAAATCAATTATCACCTTCCTCTAACTTATACCAACACATGAGAGAGTTGCGTACCATGAAAACACTTTGTATTTCAATTTGTTTTATATTTGTACTGACCGACAAGCTACATTATCTCGTACGGACATGGGAATAGTTGAATTCGACAGATCCCCATTAGACGGTTGTGAGGGATAAAAGACCAAGAAACCTCAGTGTTTATTTGTCCCTTTGGATTATTAATTCATTTGGTTATTTTTAAATTCTTCCAATGAATGACACATTTGCATCGGGCTAGTATACACACAGAGTAAGCTCTGTTTCTAGCTTGCAGCAGAATACATGCAGATTGAAGGAACTAAAGTCATAGAGAACATACGGTTTCAGCACGAAATCAAACGAAATCAAATTGTAGAAACATAATGGTCGCAAAAAAAATTGTATAGAAACATAAGAGTTCATTCAATTTCCAAACATTTCAAGAGATTAGGTAAAATTGTCTTCTAAATTGTAAGATTTAGCCATTATGTAAAATGGAAAACCCATCACAAAAGTAGAGTTCTTCAACAGACTAGGTAAATTTTCCTTATCTATATTTAAAATTGACATGTGTCATTCTATTAGCATTTTTCTAGAGGCACATGGAAGTCATGCAACCGTCATCTAAGGGAGCATGCAACCACAAGTACCGGGATAGAGAGCAAGATACGCTGGGGGAATATAGCCAGCGAGTTTGACGGGATACCGAGTTAGGCAAAAAGGAAAACAAGATAGAAAGACTGTTGGACGCTGCTCTTTTTGCAAAATAGCTAAATATAGCTTTACAAACGAGTTTCGAAAGGCTCTTGGAGTTGCTCTTAGGCTGTCTCCAACAATGCAGGGCAAACGCAAAAAAGCGTCGGGCACAGTGTTTTAGGTGATGAAAACGCGCTCCAACAGGCAACGCAAACAACACAAGCATTTTGTGTACCGAGCAAACCGCAACGAAAACATGCGTTGTCTCTCTCCACCGAGCGCAAATCGCTGGCGCCGTAGTGGTGGGCCCATAGGAGACATCGCACTGGCCAGGCGGACCGCGGCCGGCTCGGTGAGGCGAGCCCGCGGTGGCGAGCGGCCGACGCGGCCAGGTGGGTCCGCGGCGGGGAGTGGCCGGAGCAGCGCGGCGTACCCGACCTCCACCTCGTCGCCGGAGATGGTGGGGACGACGACGGCGAGTCGAGGCCGCGTCCAACGCCGTACACCTCGATGCCTGCAACACTATCGACGGCGAGCACGAGTCCGCCACCGCGGGACCGTCAATTCGTCGGAGCTGGAGCGGACCTGGAGCACAGCGGACCCACCTCCGTTTCCGTCTCTCGCCCGCGCAGCGCATCCACATCCGCACGGAGCGAGAAGGGAACACGGCGTCGAGCCTCCGGCGCATCGAGGCGAGCCCGCGGCGGCGCTTCCAGGCGGATCCGCAGACGACGACAGCGAGGCAGGGCGGATCCGCGCCGGCGTGTCGAGGCGGAGGACAGCGGGCACTTGCGGCCCTCCCACTCGCCGGTCTCGTGCGGTAGCCCGGCGGCGGCGGCTGGGGACTGCTGCTCCGCCTTCCTGCCGGCGGTGTCGAGACGGAGGAGGGCCGGGTCGGCCGCGTTGACGGAGCGGCCGAAGCCGCTGCCGCCAGGGATCTCTGGGACGAAGACGCGGGCGCACAGGTGGTTGGAGACGACTTGGAGCCGCCGGCGCGGCGAGGCGGGTCCGCGGCGGCACGCGGCCGGCACGGCGAAGCGTATCCTCGGCGGCACGTGGTTAGCATGGCGAAGAGGGTGCGCGGCAGCGCACGGCCGGCGAGGAGCGGCACGACGCGGCGAGGAGGGCGGCGCTCGGCTGGGCGGCCATACGGGCTTCTTGTTTGCGTCGGTTGTTGAAGTGAATTTTTTGGTCCCTAACTCTTTCACTGTGCAGGAGGTAAACCATCGAATTATCCCTTTTACATCCTGACCGTTGGAGACAGCCTTAGGGAGGCAACTAGAGAGTACTACTTAGAAAGAGAGCAAAAAGAAAGCATAAAACATATTAAAAGTAGCTACACTTAGAGACAATCAATCGAAGACGACGAGCTTCTGGTACTCCTGCCCAGAGATGGCCTTGTAAATGATGTTCCACGGCGTCACGATCCCGTCGCCATCAAGGAAAAGCTTCACCATGTTTTTGGAGAAGCCGCTCACCAGGGCCACCCCTTCTGCAGTGCTGTCACAGGCACAGAATCGGAGTCCCTCAGGTTCCAGAAGACGACCTCCGGCACCACCGCACCGTACCCAGCCTCCGTGAACTTCCTCGTGATCGCCTCGTAGTCCGTCTCCCACGGCCTCGACGATGCGAGGTCGAACTCCATGTCGCTGAACAAGAAGACCCTCTTCACCATCTGCTCCGGGGTAAGCTTGCCAGTGACCGCAATGTGAAGGAGCTTGTCGAACACGGCCTGGAAGCAAAGTTTTAAATAGCGCGCTGCAGCGTCCGCTATAGCGCTATTTAGCGTTTTTGGTGGAGGGATGCTAAACTACGAAGATTTTAGCGCTAAACAATTTTTTCGCTGTTAGCTGTTAATAATGCGCTAATTTCGCTAAATTAAGTTCATTTAGCGCCGCTATTTGGCCTTGGGTTTTATTTCTATTGGCCCAACTAACTTGGAGGCCCAAATAACAGGCCCAAATAACTTGAAATATCATGTATGAACTACAAACTTTGATGTAATGTTTTAGTAAGACTTTAAACTACTTTCTCTATTGGTATCTGTAATATTTTTATCTTCTATATCTTTATTATGTGTAAAATTACATGATGTTTGACATATTTTTTGCTTAGCCGCTAAATGGCTTAGCCCGTTATGTAGCTCGCTATAGCCTTTCTTAGCCTTTTGAAGAGGTTGCTGCTAAGAGGCTTAGCCCGCTATTTAAAACTTTGCCTGGAAGTCCGTATTCATGTTCCAGTCCATGTGACGGATGAAGTTGGTCTTCTCCATCAGGGTCCTGACGGGATCTGGTGCAGCTGAGGCCGCGAGCTGAAGGTGATGACGCGGTGGTGCCATGGCTCGCTGCTGAGCTCGGAGACGAGGAGGCCGAGCGAGACGCATACGTCCACGGGGCGGCGTTGAGGGCGAGCGTCGTGGGGTGGCAGCCGTGCATCCAGAGCGCCGCGGCGTAGAACCCCTCACGGTCGGACTTGCCGGTGCCGCGCACGCTGCGGAGGTTGCACGCGAGGCAGAGAGCGGTGATGGGCTCGGCCGCCCACGCGTCGGCGAGGAGGGAGGCGACGGACACGGCCGGGGTGCCGGGAACGACGTGGAAGAAGAAGTCGAGGCAGGGGTCCCACGAGGAGACGAACGGCGGCGACGCGTTCTCCGTGCGCGCCTTTTTCGGCGCGGGCGTCGGCTTCGGAGGTGGCTTGTTGAACTCGGCGTCCATCGGGTCCAGGAACGCGTCGCCGGTGGTGGGCATGGTCGCGGCCGCCTTCGCCGGTGGGCCCTCTGCGTGCGCGGCCGCGGCGCGGAGGCTCTCCGCCAGTGGGCCGAGGAGGGTGTAGGACACGCCATTCGGGCACGCCTGCGTCGCCATTGGGTGGAAGTAGCTAGGGTATTGGCTCTGGGTGTTGGGAGATTTTTCTTTGGTCGATGACGATGGGCTTAAGTTTCGTGATGATCTGGTGGATCGGAAGGGAAAGGGGGACGGATTTATTTAAAGGTCAGGGTGAGGCGGCCAAAGTCGGTGCCTTTGAACCGACTCTGTTCTTCAGGCTTCAATGTATGCTTTTTAGTATTTCAATTGTGACCAAGTCAGTGCTTCTAACCGATTCTATTCTTCAGGCTTCCATGTACTGATGCACGCTATCCTTCCTTGTTTCAATTCATCGATTGATTTGGTACCGACTCTAGCTTCCAAAGTTACATGGTGCCTTCTCCTTTGACCTCGGTTTCTTAGCCCCCATTGTGGCCTTCTCCTTCCCTCCTCCATCCGGCTTCTATGGCGAGCTCCGGCCATGGCGCCCCTGCCCTAACCTGGCCCGGCCACCTTCACGCCCACCACTGCCAGGGCCCCTAACCGCTCGACCGTAGTCCCCGTCACCTGAGTGGCCTGTCTCTCTCGGGCAGCCCCTTGTAAGCTCGCCGAAGTCGAAGAAGATGATCAGTGAGACGCCGGATTTAAAAAAAATGATCAATTGTTTAGAGAGAGAAACACTTAAATTTAAAATTTAGCACATACACAGCGAACACAAATATACGTACTCACATATGAAAGTTAAGAGTCAAACTCGCTTTAAAAAATCATATGAAAATGAGAAGATTAAATTAAGTAATTATGCAATAAAGAAACAAAAAGTGCACATGCATCTAAATTTGTTATTTCTTTTGAAGGTTTCGTAGTTTGAGTTTACATCCAAATGTTTCATTTGAGTACATATATGCGTATGAAGTATCAAATTTTAGAAAAACTTTTGAACACCAAAATATGTTTTTTGAATTAGTTTCCATGTATTTTCCTAATATACATGGCTGCTCGTTACGTTGTATCTAAAGTTGCAAGGTACATTAAACAACTCTCTAATTTGAGTTTTAGCATAAAGAACCTCTAGGTCTCTACCTACATCCTACCTGATGACAGATTTGCTCAAAAAAGAAAAAAAACCGTGCCAGGTTGGTCTGACCTGGAGCTACACTTATAATTTCATCGTGCTCACCCCCATGTCATCCACATTCGAAGCATATGCAACCGACGACATGCTCCTTCACCCTGTTCTAAACTTCTATCGGAGCTGACGCCCCTACTATTGCTATATTTTGTTAGTAAAAGCATCTCCAGCAATGCTACCCAAACCACAGTACCTACTTATCTACTTGGGTAGCTACCAGTTTTAATACTACCTATATTTTGATCTCGTCTCCAACAATACTACCTAAAACAAGCTATCCAAATTCATCTTGATAGTCAATGACATGTAGGTCCCACATGTCATCCACTCATCTATTTCTCCATGCCATACACGAACTCGGCCAAAATCCCGTCGGAGCTCAGCCAAATCCCGCTGGGGAAGGTCGCTCCGGCCGGGGAGGTCGCGCCGGGGCAAGCCTCTGTCACCGCCGGGGAGGGCCACGCCGGGCAAGTGACTCGCGCCGCCGTTGGTGGTGGCCATCGGTGGGAAAGCCTCTTCGCAGGGGAGCACATCCACGCCGCTGTTGGGGAAGGCCTCCGCCGCCGCCGGGGAGGGCCATGCCGAGAGCAAGCCGGAGGAGCCCGCGCTGGAAGGCCTCCACGCCGCCGTGGAGGAGGGCCTGCCACCCGGAGAATCGGTGCTGACGCCGGAGATGGCCGGCGCCGCGCCTCCTTCCCGCCGCGGTGGGGAGCACTGGTGGAGATGGCAGCCCGCTGTCTTCCGCGCTAGGATGGCCGCGGGAGAGGGGCCGAAGAGATGGTCGGTTGCTCCTGTATGGCGGCGCCAGTTGTTGCCCTGCGACGGATGCAGCGTCGGACGAGGTGTGTGCGTGGGGAGGAAGGAGGAAAGAAGATCTAGGTAGACACCCTTGGCCTAACAAGAATAGATAGAGAGGGAGGGGATTTGGATAGACAACAGATTTGTTAGGCCTAGTAGGTAGTCTGCTGGACCTGAGTTTTTGGCTTCAACTACCCAAATTGGGGATGAGGAGTGGGTCGAGTAGTGTTGCTGGAGATGGTCTAAGGCCCCAATCATATGCTTGTGCTGACAGGATCGTTATGTTTAATGGTTTGTTTAGATGCATTCATAGCCTCTTTAATCCATATGGGTTAGAGTGATCCATTCCAATCCACATAATAAATTTAGAAATTTAGATGGATCCGAGTACATCCAAGCAAGATTAAAAAGGATGAAATGGCCAAATGTGCCATTTAAAAACTAAGGCCAAAACCATACTAATTTTTATAGATGTTGATATCCTCTTATGCAAAAGAGTTTTGTACTCTAGGTTCAGATCCTATTAAGTAACCTAGCAAACTAAACTAAGCGCACACCAAGAAAAGCAATCAGTACTTCGAAAACGTGCACATCGCTTTACTGTAAGCCCAAGATTTGAACTTTGAAGCTAAGAACTTGGTTACTGGTTTGCAAGATTTTTATTTACAAAGAAAAAGAATACCTCGTGGACCTAATTAAAGCCAATGTGCATGGCTAACCAAAACAAGAAACAATTTCATAGATGTATGACGATGTCATTACACGCATCATATAAAAGCTTGGTCCAAGTGTCCAAAACACATGGATCGAGGTGGATGTATGTACATCTAAACAAGTCATGAATATAAAAAAAAACTGAAATTTGCTTCACTTCTCTATCTCTAAAAAAAGGGAAAAAAAAGAATGCGATTTACTCTACGTACGATCGGGTGATCCTGCATTCCTGCAATACTGTTACCAAATATGCTCCGTCCACCGTTCAACAAAAGCTTTATTGTCAAAGTTTAAGCTGTGTGAACAAGATATTGAGACGCCAACGCACCTGTGTAAAGATCGCCCCTTCACGAAAACAGTGTGGAGCCACATTAAGCAATGGTTCAACTTGTCTAGTCTAAATGCAGTGAGTGAAACTGGTTCAATCCATGCCTATTGGTGGCGATACCGAAGGAAAATTAACATAAACCAAAGGAAAAAGGTGGACATCATTTTCATATATCTATGGTGGAATGTTTGGAAGGAACGCAATAGAAGAATTTTTCAGCAGCAGCAACTACAACCGTTGCAGGTAGCATACCTATGTAAAGAGGATATCTCGCAGTACCAGATGGCCAAAGGTCGAAGCAATCCCGTAGATGATCATGTGTTGTTTTTTCTTCTTTCTCCTGTTCGTTTTTCTAGCTGCTCCCTTGGATGGTTGGGAGATGTGCCTTTGCTCCCCTTTGTGGGGAGATTAGCCGCTCCTCGTAGTTTAGTTTCTAGTGCTTTTTCCCCCTGAGCAGCAGAAATCTGAAGATTTATCCAATCAGCCTAGCTCGTCAGATGATGGCCCATGGAGAAATATATGGAAACTTGAAGTTCCACCAAAAGTACGGGTTTTCTGGTGGCGGGTGCTGAATGACTTCCTGCCAACACGTCAAGAATTATGCAGAAGACATGTGGAACCAATCTCTTTCTGTGAAGTTTGTGGTGATCCGGAGGAATCTATCAAACATGTTCTTATAGATTGTACAGTGGCTAAATTATTTTGGGTTCAAATCAGGCAAGCAACAAATGTGAAGATTCCTGCACTGAGTTCGGCCACCTGGGCTGTGGACCTGTTGTCCGACTTGTGTCCAAAGCGTGATCAGGCTGTTATTTTGTGTGGCATGTGGGCGCTGTGGATGATGCGCAATAAAAGGCGTCATGGCGAGCTCTCTATGTCTGTTCATCAGGCGGTGATCTGGGCGAGGGACACTGCTTTTGATTTATGGCAGCTGAACAACCAAAGGAGGCAAGGTGACAATGCCAAAACAGTCCAGAGGTGGAAGAAGCTGTTGCCTGGGTATCTGAAGATAAATACTGATGCATCCTTCTCTGATGAGAGCAAACAAGGAACTACTTCATGCATTATCAGGGATCATAGAGGTGAATTCTATGCCGCACAGGCTAAATGGTATGAGAGAGGCTACGATGCATGCTCCATGGAGACAGTGGCTTGCAGAGACAGCCTGATCCTTGCCGGCCGGCTTGGAGTACAGAAAGTGGAAATGGAAACTGATTGTTTACAATTGGTTCAGTTGTGGAACAGGAGAGAAGATCAACGATCGACTATTGATTCTACATTAAGGGAGATTGCTGATCTTAGTCTTTCTTTTCAGGATTTCACACTTTCTTTTGTGAGTAGAAATTGTAATAAAGTAGCACATACTCTAGCAAAACAAGTGTCAGTGTCGCACCGCTCGGAGACGTGGCATGTAACTCCGATGTGCGTGTACGAACAAATTGAGCTTGAGGCTACGGCCGGCTGATAATGAAAGCAAGACAGTCACAAAAAAAAAAGCAGCCTGTACATTGATGTACAGTTTTTTTTCTTTTATTTTCATCGTCTAATAAAATTCAGCAGCAAAGCTTTTATCGTTCCTTTCAAAAAAAAATTACATTTGTTGATACTGAGTTTCTAGTGATGGTGAAAAAAATAATGGTCACAATGTTGTATTCCAGAAACAGAACTGGATAACAAACGAATTCAAAGTTATAGCAGAACGAAGATAAGAAGCACAATGCTCTCCAGAATTGCAAATGTCAAATTTTAACTACTTGAAATATCTGAATCAATATAGAGAACTCAAGTTTCAGCAACAAATCGATAAAACATTCATTTCCAAACAGTCCATAATTTCTAATTTTATTGTAGGACTGACTAAAAACAAGTGACACAAACTAGAGATAGCGATTCAGTTCAAGTGAGGTAGCAGCAAGTTCATATAGAATGACAGAAAGAACCGAAACTTGCAACTCTTCAGCCCATCAATCGAAGACGACGAGCTTCTCGTACTCCGGCCAAGAGATGGCCTTGTCCATCTGTTCCCTCGGTGTCAGCATCTTGGCTGGCGGCGGTGGCACGACCTCGTCGCAGTCGCTATCCATCTCTTCCCTTGGTGTCTCAAGGGTCTTGTCTGGCACGAGCTCCTCGCCATCAAGGAACAGCTTAATCATGTTCTTAGAGTAGCCACTCACCAGCGCCACCACCTTCTGCTCTGAGGTCACAGGCACGGACCTTGAGTCGCGCAGGCTCCAGAACACAATCTGCGGGATCGCTGCGCCGTATCCGGCCTCCGTGAACTTCCTTGTGATCGCCTCGTAGTCTGTCTCCCATGCCTTCCACGCGATCGCCTTGTAATCTATACTGTACCTATACGTCGACTGACCCCAATATGGCGACCCCGACGACGCTTGATCGAACTCCATGTCACTGAACACGAACACCTTCTTCACCATCTGCTCTGGAGACAGCTTGCCGGCGACCGCAACGCTGAGGATTTGGTCGAACACTGCCTGAAAGTTGGTGTTCATGTCCCAGTTCATGGACCGGATAAACTCTGTCTTCTCCCAGAGGGTGTTGCCGGTGATCTGGTGCAGCTGAGGACGCTCGCTGAATGTGATGAGCCGGTGGTGCCATGGCTCGTCACTTAGCTCGGAGATGAGGAGGCCGAGCGAGACGCAGACGTCCATGGGGAGGCCGTGCATGCTGCCCGACACGTCGCAGATGGCCATGCAGTTGGTGAGCTTGCCGAGTGCCCGCACATTAGACACCATGCGGTCCCACTGCAGGTCGGCGACCTCGGGGTCGTAGGCACTGGACGCCAGGACCTCGGCGTTGTGCTTCCGGAAGAACTCCGTGTAATTCTTCATGGCCACGGACGCCACGCGTGTGTAAGCCACCTTCCCCCACGCCTTCTCCGAGATGAAAATCTCAGGGACCCTGAGGGCGCGATGCAGGGGCACGAGCGCCTTCTTGCGGAGAAGTTCGCGCACGCGGTAGGCGTAGTGCTCATCCTTTAGGTCCTCCGGGAGCTCCGGCGACGAGCCCTTAGGGAAGAGGCGTCGTCCGATGGCCTCGCAGAGGAGCGTGGAGCGGTCATAGCAGGTGTCAATCGACGGGCACCATTTCGCGGCGAGCGAGAGCTCGTTGTACTTCCCTTCGGCGAGCTTCTTCATGTCCTCGGCGAGGAGCTTGGCGAACAGATCCGCCGTGCAGTCGTGCAGGAGCCGGTAGGTTGGGTCACGGGCGTACCTGTCGAAGGCCCTCGCCGCGGCCTCCGCGCGCTTCTTCCGCCGCACTACGGCAGCCTCAGCGGCGATCTTTTGATCGCGCTCGTTGGCGGCATCGATGCGCGCCGCCCTCGTCCTCCAGGGGCGCGGTGACTCCTTCCACCACGAGCGAGGAGTCGAACTGCGACCGCCCTTGCCACCGCGGCTGCGGCGAGCGACGAAGCCTCCTCCCGAAGCGGCGAGGCGGGCCTGCTTGCCCGGGGTCCTCGTCGATTGGCCACCGTGGATGATACGGTGGAGGATCTCGGGGAGGTCCTTGAGGTAGCCGAAGTTCGCGATGGGGCCCGCGTTGAGGGCGAGCGTGGAGGAGTGGCACCCGTGCATCCAGAGCGCCGCGGCGTAGAACCCCTCGCGGTCATACTTGCCGGTGCCGCGCACGCCGCGGAGGTTGCACGCGAGGTGCAGCGCCGTGTTCGGCTCGGCGGCCCACGCGTCGGCGAGGAGGGAGGTGACGGTCGACTTGGGGGTCCCCGGAACGACGTGGAAGAAGAAGTCGAGGCAGGGGTCCCCCGAGGTCGCGAACGTCGGCGACGCATTCTCCGTGAGCGTCTTCGGCGGCGGCGCCTTAGGCGTTTTGTTGAAGTTGGCGTCGAGCAGATCCAGGAACATGTCACCGGTCGCGGGCGCTGCCGCCTTCGCCGCGGCGCGGAGACTCTCCGATGGTGGGCCGGGGAGGGTGTAGGACACTGCTCGCGGCAAGCAGACGCCGCCGCCGCCACCATTGGTCTTCGTCTAGGGTTTAGGCTTGGGTTTTGGGGGGTTTGGTTTCGTTGATCTGGGCCTCTGGGGTTTGGGGTGCAAACGGCGTTGATGACGGCGTGAAAGCGGGAGGGCTTATCAAGTCGAGGTGAGGCGGTTGCTTGCGTGAGAGAAAAGTCAGCGCACTAAACCGATCTGGTGGCTATCGGCCCCGGAATGCTAGGATATTTAACCGAATTTAGTTTATTTAGCAAAAATACTATTTTCATTCCAAAATTAAATCAACTTCTATAATTGTTCTTGATCCAACTATTTTAAGTTTCTCATAAAGAAATACTTCACCTTTAAATTTAATCAATTTTTAATAGAAATAGCACAGTATTTAGGAACCGTTTCGGTAGATGAAACAACTATGCTTCATTTTAGTTAGGTTAGAAAGACGTTTGTAGCGAATTGGCTTGGTAAGACGGTCCAATGGGACGTTACCCATCAGGGTTCAAATCCTGGTGCTCGCACTTTTTTCTGAGATTTTTTCAAAGATTTTCCGACGTTATACGTTAAGTGGTAAGCGACGTTCCCGTCGACGAAAGGCGCCGGTGGTGACTTCGGAAATCTTTATATCTACCTGGTGCTCAGTTCTTCAGAGGTGCTCATAGGGGCAGGGTTTGCGTACGTGTGTTCGTAGGATGAGTGTGCGTGCATATTGTGGATGCCTACGTTGTACCGTATAATTAAAAAAATAGACGTTTGTAAAATAGCTTCAAATGAAATATCCATAGTATTTCTTCTTTTTCCTTCTTCCCCACACCACCCCCCCTGTCCCTACACATCGGCCGCCACCGCCATTTCTCTGGCGCCTCGCCCCAAGTCTTCACCGGTTCACCCGGCCGACATCATGAGGAGCATTTCAGGACATGCTTGCAAGGGTTAACTACACCACCTGTTGCTGTAATGCAAATTTTAAGATTCGATTTATTTTGGAACAGAAAATTGCTGCCTCGAAGATTGGCTGTCCTAGCCTTCTTGGCGTCAGTACTGCCAACTTTCAAAGCAAATTCTTGACGTCTGGCGTGGAATGTTTAACGCCAACTGACGTCACGGGTTTGCCGTTCCGTTGCCGATCTTTCAATTTACAGCTCCAAGGTATTCCAAATACCATGCTATTCGCAAAAAGTAAACATCAAAACATGGCAACTAGAACGTCATCTAAATGGATAATCCAGAATGATTAGTTTATAGGATTAGAAAATCTCAACAATAAGCAAGACCGAAATAGAGGCACTACGATTATTTCAAGAAGAGATCAGAACATGAGTGAACCGGTGATATCTGCCTGATTCATGTGCCTCTTTTCAAAACTTGCTGTCAACAGCACCTACAGTTCTCGTATAGTACATGTCTCTTTGGCTATTGTATTTTACACATTTACAGGGTGATGCCGCAACATTACGCGATCATCAACTACAAAGTCCGAAGACAACAAAACATGATGGTACAATGTATATACAGCGAACTTTGTGTTCCTGTGTCGACTATGATCAATGGAGTCAGCATGATCAGGACTACTATCAGTCAGTATTCAAAAGTTGGTTCTGGCACGTCATAATTTACCTTTAAACTCCAGGGTGGAGTATACCATGAGTTGTCATGGCAACCAATGACTGAACTGAACATCAAAGTAGATTCTGCATCAAACTCGGCAGGAATTACTTTAGGCTTGTTCATTTCAAACTCCTTGGAACCACTTCGCTTGGTCTGGAGCACAGATCATTGATCGAATCTTGTTTCTTGCTTATGCTAAAAGCCCTCTTGAGAACTAGTTCGGTATCAACCCCTATATATGGCTCAAGCATTGAATGGTTTCACGGTCTGGCCACTCCAAACATCCAAGGACACTGAACTTCTCGCCATGTTTCATGTTCAGAACTTCCCATGTTGAGCTTAGTCGAAGAAGTATGTCGAAGTCAAAACTTCCCTCACGTCAAAGTTACCTTGAGGTGGGCAGGGTGGAAATTCTAGTGTCGGGAATGCCGTTTGGAATTCCTCCAGCAGCTGAATCGCCAAACGTATGAAAAATGCATAAAATAAAACATTAAGCATAGGCAAATATTGCTGTACAGTTGTAGAATGAAGTAATTTGAGAATATGTGGAGACAGTTCCAGTGGCATACATTTTCAAGAATTGGCATGCTGTAAAGCTCCACAAATTGTTGTCTCAATATCTGATTCATTTGATCAACATCACAAGCATGCACCCAAAATGAGTCATGAACCCCTGCATCCCAAGTACGTTGACAAAACAAAATATTAGTAACAAAACTGAATATAAATCGAAGATAGAAAATGCAAATATGTTTCTACTTCATACAGGAAAACAAATGTAGATACGAGCTCTTAAGGAAGAGATGCTTGTGGACAATTGGCCAAACATCATATGCACGCAGAGGAAAAAGCAATGGCTCTAAGTCAGAATTAAGAATAGATTCAACATGAGACCATTTCAATAGGTCATTTAGCAATGCAACACTGCCCAGGATTAACTGCACATTAAAGCTATATAAAAACGAACAACTAATAGTGGAATTTGCAGCTTCAGAGCCATCAGGTTTTGATGGTAAAGTTGTTTCAAGACTTATGCTATGGGGAAATCTAACAAGCATTGAAAAAACAACTCCATCTGAAATTTAGGGCCCAAAACGGTTTCACCAGTTTTTGGCCGTTTTAAAAACTATGCTCCTGCTCTCATCTGCCCCATGCTACATGCAGCAACAGAGCTTAGCACCTAACACAGCAGAAGTGGGACATCAAGAACACAAGGTAATCTTTTGATTGATATCAGGCCAAATGATTAGTTGAACCATATAATGGACTTCAGATGCAGCATATATGTGCCTTGCAACAAGAGCTAGTCGATACCACTAAGAAACAAACCTGCAAAATGAAGGCCAGCCTCCTTGCAAGCAATCGCTGTCATCATCATATGTGAACTATCCAGTGAGTGCACAAAATTCGGTGGAAAAGCTGCCTTTTGCCTTTGGATTGCAATCTGAAAATTATGTCAATTAATTAGCTATAAGAATGAAAAAACATGAAAAAAAAATTTGACGTAGCTTAACTCACCGCATCACCCTCCCGTCGTAAAGCCAGACATTGCAAAGAAGTTCGTATCTGTATGACAGGTGAAGCAAATAGTGTTCAAAAAATGAAAATGCATTAACCTAAAAGGTGCTGTGGTTAGAGGGGAAAGGTTATATCTAGTGTCCCCAAACCTTGTCAAACTATAATAATATCAAATCATGTACTCCCACTGCCCCAAAAAGAATGTCATTCTCAGTTTAGGAGGAGTCAATCCATCTCAGCTTGGACCAATTATATTTTTTCCTTGAACATGCAAGAGAGTTGTGTATCATTATATTACACACCTCCAACACGCTTAGGTTCCTAAAACATGTACGCCACAAGAACACAGACTGACCACAACCTCTAACACCGACAAATTAACTTTCAGGAAGCACTAGGGCAAGGAGGTGAGTAATACCAAAAGTGCAACTCCCCTATAGCTAACATCAACTCACGACAGTCACGAGCAACACTAGGAGAAAAGGAAGTATGAATATTTATAATGAGTAATAAGTATAATTAATTACATATATAATGAAATACATTCTTATAGTAGACTTCTTTAGAGGTACAAATGTTGATACTACTTTTTATAAACACAGTCAAACTTAAGAAAGTTTGACTTAATCTAAAATCTAGAATGACATTCTTTTTGGGATGGAGGGGGTAATGATTAATCAGGTAGTTCATACGGTATTAAAAGGAATCGAACCAATCACAGAATATTTTTTCAGTAATTCTCAAACACAGCTAGGGCGTCCTTATGCTGGGTAAAACTTTCCAAAAGGTACATGATGCATCATGGTGTTGCAAAAATCCAGGTAATACTGCAAATTTAAAGAACAAAAAGACTGCTGAGTAGCTGACCATGTAGTTCTTATATTTCTTGTAGGGCTGAACAACTGGGAGACCAACAGGACTTGTCCACTTGACTGGTTGGTTTTTTGAAGCAATCATCTGTGGAATTGAATGCAGTTATCAAATGCCTCAACTACCAAAAATTGCTGTGCTACAAGTGTCAGAAACTGGATGTCTATGTCAAGAACTTTTATAAAGAAAAACAAATGGAATCACTTCATATATGAGAAAAGCTGGGGGTGTGAGTGTACCTTCGCACAATCACCAAGCCAGGCCATTATACCACGGGCAGATTGGAACATTTGTCCCAGTGCATCCAAAGTTACCTTCATCAGAAATTCAGAGTCACACCATGTCTTTGCCTCTCTAAAGGTGTCAAACTAAAATCACAGGTACACCAGAATACACTAAATACTACAAGTAAATCACTTACCCGAGTAGTGTAACAGGATACATCATACAGCAATTTATCATCTGTGATCAGGCCTTTCTCTTGCAGTCTCTTTGTAATCTGCTGACGAGCACCAATGTATGTAACACCATAGACTGATGTCATGACTGTCTGCTTGACAAGCTTCCTATCCACCTGTAAGCTACCAATGCCCATGTTCTCAACTGTTTTGTTTGATGACATAGTGTGTGCAAGTATATTTCTTACTAGAGTTTAGGAATACAGAGGAAGGATGAGAGAGAAGGCTAACCTGATCAACTAAAACTCTTGCTAATGAAGCAGTTGGGTTAGTAGCAGGATCCTTCATCGAGTCTTCACGTACGGCATTCAGTACCCTTCAGTCAATTTCACCAAGAATTATTATTAATTCATATAATGCATACCTGCTGGAGTAAACCTAACACTAGGATAATATATGTATACAATTGATCATCTATAACTGCATACTTGATCATCCGATAAAGAAGGTACACAGTTGACAAGTCAGACTTTTTGGACAAATTCTGAACACAAGTTATGCTGTTCCACTAATTAACATCAAGCTACTTAACTTTTTAAAAAGACAAATATGTAAATTCAGGTATCCTTTCTTCTACAAAGTTAGCCAGAACATATGTAAAAAAGAATATTTTGGTATCTGCTCTTTGGAAAGGTAACTTTGTGTGAATTATGAAATGTAAAGCTGTTCACTTTTACATGTGAATTATGTTTGTGAGCAGTTATTTCTTTTAAAAGAAATTCCAGATAAGATACAGTAAGTTAAATACATTCAGTACAGAACTGAAATAAGAACAAAAAAAATGCTTTGCAAGTTGTACATATTCAAAGTACATCAACAACAAATAAACAGGCAAAATTAACAAGCAACCACAATGCACTGTAGTGCTTACAAGAGATGTTATAGGAGCAACAAGGGAGCCAGCAAGAAGAAACCCACCTAGCAGCTATTTCTGAGTAGATATCTGCAGGTTTCTCTCCAGGAACAAGGTTGACAGCAACCGCGCCCATCTATAGCAGAGCATATATTATTGTAAGAAACAATTTATCCATAGTGTATATCTTGGTAATTGCACTTTAGATTCTAGAATTTCATGAAATCGCAACTTCGCAAGAAAATGATAGCTTTGTAAGCTGAGGTTTCAAAGGTACAATCCAGAAAGTGTTCTGTTGCATATAGCAAGAACCAAGACATGATCATACTGGGGAAATGGATCGACACATTTCAAGGCTGACTCTAGCATATTGAATATCATCATCATTATATCAACCATGCACATATGACATATGAGGATTTTAAGGCAGTCGATATGCTTATCTAACAGGATGACAACAAACTTAGTGCTATCACTTGAACAATGCTTGAAGAAATCAGACTACTTACTGCTTTCAAGAATTCTTAAAAGATAACAGAAGATTCAATGCAATGAAACTATTTATTTATAACTAAGAAAAATAAAGCCAAACTAATAGTGAAAATAAAAGTTAGTCATTTTTACTCCTATGATTTTCAGGATGCTGTCAGGGTAATCAGACTCTATTGCAATACCTAAGCATCAAGTGCTAATTCTACACAAACCACGTCATGAGGTGCATAATAATAAAAGGATCAAAGGCTGAACAGAATTCTAAAGTTGAACACACTTACATAGTCCCTTCCAAGAGCGGCATAGTGTTGTAAACCATTGCATGAACCATCCTGACAAACAATGAATACTGACAAATTAGGAGTGCCATGGAAATGTAGGCTATGCAGAATGCCCAGAGCATCAACAAATGTGCTTTCTAGGCATATGACACTAACTGTAAAATAGACTAGGGTATCCTTATCCACATAAGTGATTAATTAATCTGAAAATCCTAGGTTGTGTGTCTCACTTTCAAAGCCAAGAAAAATAATAATATTGTGAAAGGCTAGTCCAAGGACATACAAAACAAATAATTACCTGATGAATAGGTAGGTGAGAGACAGCACAGTAAGGTGATGGGCTTTTCAAGGCGTCAGAGAGGTCCATGCATGCAGCTAAACACTGAAAAGGGTCCTCAGCATTCGTCCACCAGCAGTTCCCATCAACAGGATTTGCTGCTGAATCAAATATATCAAGCAGTTGGTTCTCCACAAAAGCTAGCTTGCCCTCATGAGAAAGCTTTTCAACGCCTCCACCATATTTGTTAGCCAAATGTATCTTCAACCAGCACAACCCGAACTTTCCTAGTGGCCTCCCTTCAGCATACTCTAGAACACCCCGACAAAGATCTGAACCTAGGTGACTCAAATGAGGATGCATAGGGTATGCACGACCACGGAAATCCAAATTGTGAGGGTAATAAAATCCATCCTCCTCTCTCATTTTACGAGCAACCTGTTTACAGAAAAGGGATAAGTATAATTCCAGCAATGCGATAGCCAATAGCATATAAACTGCATCACAGTATCTCAGCAAGAATGAACAGTAATTATTTATACTTCATACCGAGAGTTTTAGTTCCGCGTCGCATCTCTCAGCATGCAGTTCACGGTTAGTTTTCTTTGCCTTCTTTAAACTCCACTTCCATTTCTGCATTTCATCTGGGTCCTCTGATTCTGGTCGTTCAGGCAGAGGAATCTATAAACAAAAGAGAAGAATAAATAGACATTAAGTGAGGAGAATGGACAGAATGGGAAAGAAAACAAAGTTCAAATAGTTTCAAGATCCAGAACCAGAAATATTAATCATACGCATGAACTCACATCTGCCCTGTCCACCAGCCCTGCAATGCGTCCACCTCGACTCCAGATAGTCTCGACAACATCATGAACTCTTCTATTCACCCTCCATTTAGTACTCCCAAGGATATCTAATGCCTGGCAACATGCTAATATTTAAGCAAGCACGAAAAATAATGGTCATAGGGATATGATCATGTTAAATATCATGTGAAGCATGAGTGCATCTGTATACCTCATGGTTATATTTTTTGAACAAAATGAAAAAGGATCTGGTAAAGGTAACTATGGTTATCGTGGTTTAGATTAAAAGTTAAAACACCTCATATTGTCAGGCTTATATTCAGTAGAGCAATAGAGAATCCATGTCTAGTACTTTTTATGCCGAGGACAACAATAAGAGATGTAATTGCATATTGTGACATAGATGGGAGATCAGTAAACCTCGAATACTTTTCGCAGCTGTTTTCTAGGAACACTATTAATGGCATCCTTTTGGTCCTTCACACCATGTGTCCTCATAATGTATGAGGGCAGAAAAAGGTGACCACCTTTATCATAACTGCAGCAGATTATGGTTGGCGTATTCGAATCACCCGAAACAAGAAGCAGTAAGTTCTATGAATCAATACAATCATCCAGTCACAATATATAAGGAACTTGCTGGAAAGGTACAAAATTGAACACGAACATACCCTTTCCATTTCTTCGGAGGTACCAGCATAGGAAGGTATGGTATATCAACATGCCTAGCCTGCAAGTTTGAATTAAAGTAATCCTAAAACTCCCATTACACAAACAGAAAAAAAGGTGTCGAGCAGAAAAAGAAATTTGCAATTTGTCATCCCCACTTTTGACGTGAGAAGGTATGGTATATCAACATGCCTAGCCTGCAAGTTAGAATTAAAATAATCCTAAAACTCCCATTAAGCAAACAAAAAAAAAGGTGTCAAGCAGAATTGCAATTTGTCATCCCCACTTTTGACGTGTGAGATAATGCCCACAGAAAGGAAGGTGAGTAGAACTGCTCTCCATTTAATATTTTGGTTGTCATGATCAGCAAAAATGTTTTATATCAGAAAAAACTGATGTGGTTGGCAGTGCAAAATAAACTTACAGTGCTTTCAAACCCTTCATGCACAAGATGGTCACACTCTATCACCCAATGTTTCTTCTTTAGCCTCCTGCAGGTTAAGAGAAACATCACAAAGAGACTTTTCATACATCTGCACATGCCTAAACAAGCATAGGATGGTAATGAAACAAGGCATGCTAGTGCAACCACACAACATGGAACATTGCAATACCATTGTAAATAAAAAACACTGCCCTACCCATTTTCAATTATTGGCTGCCGTAGCACATGCTTAAATGCAGGTCGAATATCTGGAGAACTATCTGGTGTTTGATCAGCTGGTGGCTGCACAAATGCCGAATCCAGTAATAATTCAACCAGGCGACTTCCCAACTGCATACATGAAACAAGTGTTAGAATTAGAAATTTAGAATGAGTGACCAGGCTTGAGCTTCTGTTTGCATTGTACAGAAAACGAACCTTCACTTGGGCTTCTGTGCCCCATTCCTCCAATTCCAACTCCTGTTGAACTAGCTTCTGTGCTTCACTCATCTTCCGCCTCTTAACTAAACTCTTAACACGTTTACGGCATTTAGCTTGCTCCATCTCCAATGCTGGATCATTTTCACCTTGGTCTTTCTTCTTCCTACTTTTCTGAAAGAATGACTGGACTTTGAACTGTAAAAAAACGAAGGGGAAACACCAGCTTTCAGTGGACTGCCAAATAAATTTCCAATCGGGAACACACTAATAGGAATTATAATGAGCTGAAAAGTAAGGAACTAAAAATAGCATTAAGTTCCTTCCAAATTTGATATAATCAAACTTCAGAACTTTACAAAAAAGTATGGAAGCTGCACTCTAGTGTACAAGGTGAGTAACTGATTCTACAAGAAAATCTCACAGTTCCAAACTTGTAACTCTCCACTGCTTTGATGTACAGACACATATATTGTCAAGTACAACATAAAACTGCCATCATCATTCAGTGATCAAATTACAGGCTACAGGGCATATATGCAGGTTTTTATGGAAAGGTACTAGGTAGGTCAAAATCTCAAATCATTACAGCACAATTCTCACTCTCAGTTATATCATTGCACAGTTTAAATCTAAACTGCAGATCTTGCCTAATGCCTTCAACAGTTCCTACAACATCAATTAGCCCTCCAAGCCTGATTAACCCTCTTGTTTGACTTTGGCACTTAGCAGAACTGTAAGCTAAACAGATGGAATCATGTCCACTACCACCAAACATTGCAATCCGTCTAGTGTTAGGTTCTCTAAGACTATGGATCATCATTCATCAATCAAAGACATATTAGATATTGTTTGCAGACAATGAGTCAATTGCAAGTCCCACATTGCTGTCCACAAGCAGCTCGGCAGTCCTGATCGGGATCAAAATGGTCTAGTACTGCTCCAAACCTCCTAAAACAGCAGCAAACAAACAAAGCAACTCACCTCACGCTCAACAGCCTCGCCGATGCAGTGCGCGGCCTGGACAACACGGACGCTGCCCGCGCCATCCTTGCTGGACATGAGCAGGCCCATCATCTTGTGCATGACGATGACGGCCACCTTGTCGGCGGGGAGCAGCAGCAGGTACTTGGCGTAGACGTGCTTGACCCGCTTCCGGCGCTGCGCGTCCTGGTCCCTGGCGATGGCGTCCCGCAGGGGCTCGAACCAGCCCACGAAGAGCGACTTGACGTAGGGCAGCGCGGGGGCGAGCCTGCGGTCGAGCATCTCGCGCTCGATCTCGCGGTACTCCTCGGCGGCGCGCGCCCAGGCCTCCGTCTCCGCCTTCACCTGCCGCTGCCGCAGCCGCCGGTGCTGCGCCCGCCGCGCCCGCTCCCGCTGCCTCTCCGCCTCCGCGTGCCTCTCCAGCTCCAGCTCGACTTTCAGCTCCAGCCCCGCCTCCTGTTCCTGCTCCTCCTGCGGATGCGGGGGGATCTGGTGGTGGTGGTGGTAGGTGTCGGCGGGGGAGTTGAGGAACGCGAATAGGTCGAGCCAGTGGAAGTCGTCCGTGGGCGGGGGCGGGAGCGCCGGGAGGTCGAGCGTTCGCGCTCCCACCAAGGGGAGTATGCGGACGGCGGGAAGCGGCGACGCAACGGCCGCCATGGGCGGCGGCGGCGATAGGCGGCGGAGCAGCGCCCGCGGCGGCGGCACGCACGCGGAGAAGGGGTAGAGGAGGAGCGGCATGCGCGTGCGCGCCTAGTGTCCCGCTGCGAGTTCCGGCGACAATGGCGATGGTCGAATTGGATTGAAGGTGGAAGAGGGGAGAGAGGAGCGTGGAGGCGAGAAACCTCAGCAGAACCTCGGAGAGGCGGAGCCGCGGAGGCGAAGGCGATAAGGGGGAAGAAGGGAAATATCGGAGGCAGGAGACCGTTTCTCCAGACCGCGGCCGTTGGATCGCCTTCGCGGGCTCGTATCGGACGGTGAGAGTTCGTGTCAACGAGCTGCCGCCCGGCGGGGCCACAACATTTTTGACAATGACAAGTTGGTATTGGCTACTCCATCACGAACGGACTGCAGCATTGCATTAAAATAAGAGTTTAGACGAACCATATCTGATAAGCGTAGAAAAAAATTAACGTACACAGCTATAGCTGAACCATACCAATATATTGGTATACATAAAAAGAACCAAAGTGTGAGTATTACCATGCTCTAAGGGTCTTTAATAAAGAGCTCCCACGCATATCCATCGAACGTTAAAAACATCTTATCAAGAGGCCTTCACCTGGCTCGATGATAAAATCTTCGAACATAACGCATTGAGTATACTCTTGAGCGTAGGTAAACCCAAGCTGGCTGGTAATGCTCGCCAAACCGCTACTCAGCGAATATCGTTTCTCGTTTGGAGGCCGGTACGTAAGCCAGCGATTAGACAGCTCACTTAAGTTTTGAAAACAAATATATTTTTTTGAAACGAAAACGGTGGGAGAGTTTTCCCACCAAACTTGATTCAGAAACAGCCTCAAATACGGAGGTAACAGTTGTGTCACAGGATACGAGATACACGCGCCACCGCCTAAGGCTAACCTTACCACAAACAGCATCGGAGCCGTGTCCTGGTCACACAAGGTTCAGCTAAAGCATGTACCGTACCCCGTTTTAGATTTTAGGAACTTCCAAAGAAATCATCTCATGACTTACGTATATATGTGCACAAAACTGAGCTGGAAGTCAACAGTGCTACCGTATTACAAAATCAAATTTCGTCTTACTCTAAAATAAAAACAAACTTCGTTGCGCATGCAAGCAGCGTGCAGCATTGAGCAATGAACACCTTCTGTGGCAGCTGACTCTTAGACAGCGACGAGCTAACTCTTCAGTTAGTGTTGAGCGGCTTCAGACTTTCGGAGCCTTTTTTCTCTGAGGGGCAGGACGATCCAGGCAAACATGTCTGGCAGGCAGCGATCCCATGCGCCGGTGCTCCTAGGTGAGGACAGCGACACGAAGGAACTGCGTCTTTATGGAAGGAGAGGAATGCCAGAACCTTCCAGGCGAAGGTTTCTACTGCGCCAAACCTGGCTTAGGCCATCAGAAAACAAGCTGACAGTTGGTGTGCGCCCGGGAACGCACATTTGGCCCGGTTAATGGCGAGGGCAACAGCCTGATGGTTTGATGTTCTTCTGTTGATGGAAATTTGCTTCGCAAAGGATCCAGTAGAACTAGGTTTGGTAACGGTTTTATCTTTTAAGTTGTAATATAAATTCTCTCCTGCTTAATAAAAAACACGCATAAGCATGATTTTAAAAAAAAGACATAAAGGAACTGCATGTATCCAGTCTGAACGTCCCTGTTTGATAGAGAAAACATAAAGTGTCCAAGAAGGTAATGAAGCTCGATTTGCTTGCTGCTACAGTTCTGCTCCATTGTTTTTAGTCATTGTTCTTTTCTATTGTACTTTTCTCTGTTCTGATATGGTTGACGTTCCAGCCTTCAACGAGATTCAATATTTATTGCTTGCACCTAGACGGGAACATTGTTTGGATGCTTTACCTACCTCTTGAACCTGGACGTTCAGAAGAAGTGCCAGAACGTCATCAAGTGCGGGACACATGAGTATACCCTACCGCAGAATAAAGCTTCACAGCTTGACTATGAGGCTACTGTTGGTTCTGCGGATTAGCAAACAGTGAAGGAATCAGTGCACAATTCGATACACGTGTTCTTTGATATCCTCTGGTGTGTTTCTATCTAGACTAGAGTTTAGCTTCAGTCTCGTGTCATTAATCTCTTTCAGAAGTAACTTAATTGTGCTCTGTGATTGCGTGCATTCCTCAATTCTATTGAAAAGATCCAGTAGGCCAGTTTGCTAGCTGCTGCAAGTAGCAGTTTTCAGACAGTGAAATAGACAGACGATTTGCAATCTCATTACGAACAATAAACTTTCTTTTCCAACCGCATCACTGGTTCGGATTTATACATGACAGTATATCTTACCAGTTACCAATTAGCAACTTCTGCGTCGACAAACCAATCACCAGCACCCTAGGTGAAGGTGACAAACTGACATCAGATTTCTATGTCGAAAGAATCAGCAAAACAATGACCAATTACACACAGCATGCATGCCACGCACCAACCCAAAACAATTATCATCGTCATACCGGACGGCAACATAGAGACGCTACTGAAGAACACAGTAAAGAGCGTCCTGAACCAGTGAACCATCACAAATTTTTAGGCTTCAATTCAATCCCCTCTTGTCGAGGGGAGGCTAACTCCCTCTAGATCTAGCACCGACAGAGGGCACTCTCCACCCCCCCCCCCCCCCCC
>CM041644.1:33968424-34019018 GCA_023333625.1 Bothriochloa decipiens | reverse complement strand
CCCCCCCCCCCCCCCCCCCCCCCCCCCCCCCCCCCAAACACCCACAATGGCCGAGGCGATCGGCGGCAAAATACTGCAGTGCCCAATATAAAATACAAACTCCCACCACACGATCGAGCAGGCACCATCACTCCCTTAGCCACGGCAGTCGCCTCTCTCCAACGCCGGCCGAACCCAGGTGCCGCCTGCCATGCTGAGCGGCGCGCCGCCGCAGGTTCCTCACGTGGTGCTGGTGCCGTTCCCGGCACAGGGCCACGTGACGCCGCTGATGCAGCTGGCGCGCCTCCTGCACGGCCGGGGCGCGCGCGTCACCTTCGTGCACACCCAGTACAACTACCACCGCCTCGTGCGGGCCAAGGGCGAGGCCGCCTTCAGGCCCGACACCGACACCGCCGCGCCGGGGTTCCGCGTCGAGGTCATCGACGACGGGATCTCCCTCTCCGTGCAGCAGCACGGCACGGCGACGCTTATCGAGCCCATGCAGCGCAACTGCCTCGACCCGTTCCGCGCGCTGCTGCGGCGGCTGCGACAGGAGGCGGAGGACGAGGGGACGCCGCCGGTCACCTGCGTCCTGGCCGACGTCGTCATGCCCTTCGCGCCCGCCGCTGCCAGGGAGGCCGGCATCCCCGAGGTGCAGTTCTTCACGGCGTCCGGCTGCGGACTCATGGGGTACTTGCAGTACGCCGAGCTCATCAAACGAGGCCTAGTCCCTTTCAAAGGTTTGTTCATTCTCGTGACTCATCAAGCATCAGCATTTCGATCGATCAGATTATATATCAACACAAACTCGGACAGATGCGAGCTGCCTAACGGACGACGGATACCTGGACACGCCGCTGGCGTGGGTGCCGGGGATGAGGCACATGCGGCTGAGGGACATGCCGGCGTTCTGCCGCACCACGGACCCCGACGATGTCATGGTGTCGGCCTCCGTCCAGCATATGGAGAGTGCCGTCGGCTCCAAGGCCATCATCCTCAACACCGTGTACGAGCTCGAGAAGGACGTGGTGGACGCGCTCGCCACCTTCTTCCCGCGGCTCTACACCGTGGGGCCGCTGGCCGAGGTCATCGCGTCCGCCGGCTCGGACGCGCATGCGGCGGCGGGCCTCGGCGCCATGGACATCAGCATCTGGCAGGAGGACCGGCAGTGCCTGTCGTGGCTTGACGGGAAGGAGGCTGGGTCCGTGGTGTACGTCAACTTCGGCAGTGTCGCCGTCATGACGTCGGCGCAGGCGCGGGAGCTGGCGCTGGGGCTGGCGCGCTGCGGCTCCCCGTTCCTGTGGGCGAAGCGTCCCGACGTGGTGGACGACGGCGAGGAGGAGGTGCGGCTCCCAGAGGCCTTCCTGGACGAGGTGGCGCGCGGCGGGGGCCTCGTCGTGCCGTGGTGCCCTCAGGCGGCCGTGCTGAGGCACGCCGCGGTGGGGCTGTTCGTCACGCACTGCGGGTGGAACTCCCTGCTGGAGGCCATCGCGGCCGGAAAGCCCGTGCTCGGCTGGCCCTCGAGGGCGGAGCAGACAACCAACTGCAGGCAGGTGTGCGAGTGCTGGAGCAACGGCACCGAGCTGCCCAGGGAGCTGGAGAGCGGCGCGGTGGCCGGTCTGGTGAGGGAGATGATGGCCGGGGACCTGGGGAAGGAGAAGCGGGCAAAGGCTGCGGAGTGGAAGGCAGTGGCGGAGGCCGCGGCCATGGAAGGCGGCGCGTCGTGGGGTAATGTTGAACGCTTGGTGGACGACCTGCTGCTGACCGCCGGGAGCAAGTGACATGGATGACGGATCCCACATATTCCCATTGGCAGAGTTTCTTCTAATATTATCTCTCCATGCCGATGCTGTTCTCTTCTCCATTTTAGACTGGTTGCCGATGCTGTTCTCTTCTCCATTTTAGATTGGTTTAGGCCCTGTTTGGTTGTATGGAATCGCAACCATTTTTCGTAAGGATTGAAATGTCTAGAATTTGATTCGTTTGGATAATTATTAAACAGAATACCCAAGGATTTATAGTAGCTCGGTATGTCCCTAAGCCCGTCCTCTGCTTGTAGTCATGGGCAGCACAGGAAATGGAATGGGAGCTACCGACAGAGTCCTCTGCTTGTGTTCATGGGCAGTACATGGTAATTCAGCAGCTACAGACAACGCACATGACATCGAGAAATTGGCTGAGCCAGTGGCATGTTGCTGCTGCTGAATCTGACATTGAACAGATCGAATGCAGCTTTAGTGTGTTTCTGAAGGACCGGATAGGCCACCAGAGGGGGTGCTTCCATCCATCTCATATTACCATATCTGAACGTCGTATTATGAACCTGCAGTTTCGTTTCAGAGCAATTGGTGCCCGGATTTCGGACATCAACACGAAAGAACTGTTAGAACATAAATTGTCCAAGTCACCAAGAAGGTAATGAAACTCAATTTTCTTGCTTCTGCAGTTCTGCTCCATTGTTTTTAGTTATATTGCTCCTTTTCTGTTGTACCCCATCGCAGAACAAAGCTTTAGAACTTTGACTATGAGACCACTATTGATTCGCATTAGCAAATACAGTACTGAAGGAATTAGTGCACAATTCGATACATGTGCCCTTTGATATTCTCTAGTGCGTTTCTATCTATAGTTTTAGCTTCAGTCACCTGTCATTAGTCTCTTTTCAGAAGTAACTTATGCTCTGCGGCTGCGTGCGTGCATTCCTCAATTCTGTTGAAAAAAATGAAAAAGGTCCAGTCATAGGCCAGTTTGCAGTCTGCTAGCTGAAAGTTCAAAGTGCAGTTTTCAGACTGAAATAAACAGACGTTTTGTAATCTCAGTTCTCTACAAACAATAGCTTTCTTTTCCAAACGCATCACTGGTCCGGATTTATACATGAGTACACCCATATATCTTACATCAGTTGCCAATTAGCAACTGCTGCGTCGGCAAACGAATCACCAGCACCCTAGGTGACAAACTGACTACAGATTCCTATCTCCAAAGAATCAGCAAACCAATGACCAATTACACACAGCATGGATGCCACGCACCAACCCGAAACAATCATCATCATACGGGAGAGAACACAGTCAGGAATGTCCTGAACCACTACCTGCTGCCTACACAGGTCATCTCAAATGGCGACGGAGAAGTACAGCAAAACTACAGCGAGGTGTGTGTTGTTGTATAATACAGGGGCCTACGTGTTGCTTGGGATTGGGTGGAGTTGTGTACAAGCAGGGCCATCAAGCGAGCATGTCGTAGTAGGGCCGCTCCCCGTCGATGCCCGGCGGCTCCGGCGGCGTCCGGAGGATGACGTAGAGGGAGTACACGATGCCGGGGACGTAGCACAGCACCGTCAGAAGGAGGGAGATGAAGAATTCTGACTGATGCACACAAGAACAACGGCACGAAGAGAGAAGATTTATTTAGATGACGCGCCTCCTGCCATTGAGTGCAAATGGTGTCGCGGTGTGTGTCGAGGTGAGAATTGAGAAATGCTTACGCTGCAGCAGCCGTAGCGGAAGAAGACGCCGAGCGGCGGGAGGACGACGGCGAAGATGACCTCCAGGCACGTCGAGCAGCCGCCGGAGCTCATCCTGCCGGTGCCAGGTCTCCGACGAAGCCGCACAAGGCCGGAAGGAAAGCTTAGCGCCGGCCGGTGCCTCTGCCGGACTCGGGGTTGGCCGGTGTCTCTTGTTAATTTGTAGGAGGGGGCGAATGGGCAAGGGATTGAGGGAATGATGCGGAATCCGACGATGGCTGCCAGGAGAAGATGCCGATGGCAGCGGAGCTGCTGGGCCAGAGTCGTGAGCGTGCCGCCACACAGCACACATGCGGCCAGGTCAGCGTGGCTACTCCCGGATCTTGGCAGGCGGGCGCCAACGGGTAAGGATCAGATCCGGCAACCTAACGGTCAGCTTATTATGTTTTATACCCCCTCTATTCTAAATTAGAGATATTTTAATATTTTAGATATATTATTTTTTCTATACATTATAATTATTTATGATAAAAGTTAAAATATCTTATAATTTAGAACCTGTAGGAAGTAATTCTTGTTTTGTTTGTAAGCCATGCCTTCTGACCTGTTTGATAGAGTTCACAGAGTTGATTTACTACTAAATCCAGCAGGAGCTCTACCAAAATAGTTTTGTAGAGAGAAATGATTCTTGATTTTGTTAAGTGATTTTTAGAAGTTAGCTAAGACGCTCAGAGCTGAAAAAGATAAGCTTTTCTCGATTTTGCGAAATGATTCTTCATCATGATCTTGAGAGTTTATACTTAAAAAAATCAAAAAGAATCATTTTAGACATAAAATCACTTTTCTCAAAGGATCAGTTTCTATAGAAATTAAAATCAGATGGAGCTCTACCCCTCTTCGGATTTTGCAAGCGGGTTAAAGGGTTGAGAAGCTCTCTTGATGTTGACCGAACGGGAGCCACAGCGCTAGCCCACAACAATGCGAATTTCCACTTGAGAATATTCGCAGCGTTTTCCTGGGTCGACGAGAGAACTCAAGATGCCATCGGGACCATCCGTTTATCCGTGACTTCCTCCTGAGCCAGCCAATAGAGGAATCCATTTGACCATTTATTTTTGTAGGAATAGGAGTATTACACGGCGGTTGCTGGCGGCGTGCACGATTGGTTTTTCTTATATAAGAGCGTACACGATTAGTTAACTGCTGGACAAATAAACAAACATATTTCTAATATAATCGCCTATATGACAGTGGCCAGTGGCACATAATAAGCAGTTTTGGTTATTGAGCGTTGACGACCTCACACCTCAGTCAGCGAACTGATCGAGCAGCAAGAGTAGGAGTAACCGACGGCTCGTGACAGAACCGAACGTGGCTCTAGGATTCGCATCACCGCATAGGGATTCGGGCGCAAAACGCATCGAGCTTTGGATCGTGAGGGCTAAACATGTTTTGACTACTACTAATACTCCTAGCTAGGTCACATGTGAAGCCTGTTGATTTTATTAAAAGCCTGGCGTTGGCCCCTCCAGGATTCAGATCTGAAGTTGCATGCTCGTGCTTCTGATTCGGATCCTACCATCGCAGGTGTCTCAATCAACTGATTACACAACCTGCAACAGATCGATGCATGGTTCTTGCCTTCTTGGGCTGGAGCTTCCAATGGAACAGACTCCAATATCATTTAGGCCCGGATCTGTGCCAATATGGGCTTCGTCGTGTGGTGTGTCACATAGGCCCGTAGCTAAGCCCACGCCCAGGCCATATGGACCAGGCCGCTGGGCTTTAGCACGGAATGAAAGGGGTTTATACTGGTACTAACAACACAATAATAACTTCTCAAAAAAACTAATAACATAATAATAAAGTCTGCTAAAAAACAAAATAAAGAATTTATCCTTCATGTCTTTTCCAGTTTTATCTACATTTAATTTGCTACAACCACGGTTACGAAAAAAAAAGATTCCACTCCCCTCATACCATGTACTATATGAAGCTACTAAAAAAAATCAAAACAACTTATAATTTAGAAGAGGTGGTTCCATTTATAGAAGGCATTGAGGCCACGGATATTTTCAACACAAGATACGTCAATCACAACAATTCCTTGGGAAACCATAAAATATAAGATATAGATAGAAGATCAATAGGACAATGCATGCTGATCGTCGGAGAGCACCAGATGCGGCCTAGCCCAGAAAAAGAGCACACACATTGAAGTTTACATCACCAAGCATATAAAGTTTTTTCAACAGAAAAAAAAAGATAGGCGCAACAAGACGAGGAATGGTATAATACTATAATGCCATCATAAGAAAACACAAAGAAGACTTGGCGGCGAAGCACCGGCCAAGGTTTCCATTCCAGCCGACTCGCGCAGGGGATTAGTGGCTTCTTCCTCTTCTTGTTGATTCTTGAACAATTGGAGCAGGAGCCAGCTGAAGCTCACTAGGAGCAACTCCACAACTAGCTTGCTTGAGCCTTACATAAAGCAGCTGCCCTAGCTCCTTTATAGTCACTGCCTCCATGCACACGAGCACGCGGATGTCGCCGCTGCTTCCACCGTCGTCCGCCTTCCCATCATCATTCAACAAGTGCACCAAGCCGCCGCGGGACTCCGCCCTTGACATCAGTTGCGGCTTTCCCCATCCGAAATCTGTATCATACTGTGGCCTGCCTAGCCAGCTGGTAATACTTAGGTCTGTGTGTGGCAGGGTGCTGCCTCTCAAAGAAGATCGGTTCTTGTTGTCCATCTCGGCCGTCTCGAAGTAGTCAATGGCGGACCGCACCAGCTCGTCGTCCATCCGCCTGATGGCGCCCTTGATGCGGGCAGCGATGGATCCCAACGCCATGGTGCAGATGTCCCCGGCAAAGATGCGTCTACGCACCGTGTTAGGTGCGCACCCTCAGCTCCACCGTTAGATGCTCTGGTAGATTCGGGCTGCTGATTGCTAGTTATATGTAGCAGTCTTGATTAGGAGCTGTTTCCGTTTGTACAGTATCAATAAAGGACGGATTGACATTTATTACCATCTCTACCGTTTTACTGCGTCAAGGGACGTTTTTGTCAACAGAAGTTATTGCATGGACCCTATACCTGACTGCTTGTATACCATCAACTTATATTTTATTCTTTTTTAGAATCGTGTCCGTTCGGTGGATGCGTGGTGGGCTGTCTCTTTGCCCGGCCCGTTTATTTCAGGCTCTTTATTTCTTGGTCACCAAATCGATATGGTCTAGGGTTTGAGTGCTTTCTGGATTCGTGTTCTTGTCTTCTGAGTTTAGATCCATGAGGTGGCGGGTCAAGCGGAGTAAAGGATACACTTCTAACCGCGCCGAATCGTCTTCTTTGTTATCTAATTCGACGGGAAGGTGCAGGACGAATCAAATTTCATCACCTGATGATTTCACGGTGGTAAGTCTTGGTTCAGTATGATTTCGACAGATTTGTTATACCTATATTGAAATTAAGTTTGTCAGTCTAAATAATCTAGATCTTTGTATTAGATAATATTATGTACGGTGTTGTGGTATGCGAAATTTTAACAGGCTGATATTTGCAACCCCCTGTCAATTTGTTGTCTGTCTGAATCATATTTAATCTAATCTTTGTGTTAATTGTCTCAAAATGTGCTCTGCTGTCTTGGTTTAATTGACGAACGTTCTTTCTGCATAGGCTGAACATATCTTTAGGCCTGATAGTGGACAGTTTGAGTCGGGTTCATTTGCTACGAGGTGCTCTTTTAAACTCATCCATCAGGTGGTTTCTCGTTTAGATGAATTCAAGAGAGGATTGGTTCAATCATCTGGTTTTGAAGGTATTCTTAACTTTCCTGAGATAAAGCAGATAAATCGGAAGTTTGTTCTATGGCTTATGAGCTCTATTGATGAGTCTTCTCGAACTCTTGTTGTCGGGGATGATATCAGGATAAAATTCTGTAAATTAGATGTTGCTACTGTCTTTGGGATTCCTTGTTGTGGGAGGCCCATGCTGGAGTCAGGTGGTTCAATCCGTGCTGCAAAGGAGAAAGTCTTAGATGATTATCTTGGTGCTGTGTTTAAGCAGGAGAGGAGTATAAAGACATTGGTTGAAGTTATTGATCACAAATATGTTTATCCAATGTCAAAGGCTGAGCAGGACTCGTTCATAGTAGCTTGATAGACATGTGATTGGGTTAGTTTGTATAATTTATTTTAACTTTGTTGTTTATATTGAAAAAATTGCATTTTGGTGCTCAGGTTTGGTTTCTTTTTTTCTGTTTGATACGTATATTAATCTCATTTTGCAGAAGTAATAGGACTGGTGTGTTATATGCGTTGTTTTGTCGATGTTTCAATGGTGATGATCTTATCCCGACACCCAAAGCAGTAAGTTTTGTTGGATATTATTAAAGCTTGTTTGAGTGGACCATGCTATCTTATTAGTTTAGTTAACATTTATTAATCTTACTTTGTTTATATAGGTCGATACAGAAGCAATTGCGGCGAAATTGTCACTTGATGTTTTGAACTTGATGGGGAATATTGGCAGTATGCCATGTTACCTTAAATGAGTTATTTATAGAATTGGGAACCAGTCATCCACATGATGGTATCTAGTTTTAAATGGTGACATGTTATATCTTGAACTTGATGTTGAATACTGGGAGTGTGACCTTTTATATTAAATGAGATATACATCGTTCCGGCTGGTTTCTATTGGGTCACATTTGGCATCATGGAAGCCCAACAGAAGTTCCCAATGTATGTACGGTTGACTATCTCCTAAATTCGAAAATAAAATACAGCTGAGGATGGTGTGGTGGCTCTAGAGTATGTTTTGATACAATTGGTAAAAATGAGTTATTATGTTTAGACATGTACCATATACCATTGGTAAAAGTGGGCATGCTACTTCATGAAGTGTACATGAGATAAATAGGTAAATAGCAGTACATTTTGGAAGTCCGAACTGGAATACTGTTTTACAAGAATATGTAATTGTGGAAACATGAATCGGAAATCAGATGGTTAGATGTGGAGCTATATAAATTTTGATCTTCCTCTTTTCTTGGTTGGTATCATCAGTTTTCGAAATGGTGGTAATCAACCGTGTTGTAAACACTCCCCTCATCCAGCATTGCCAACAATGTGCTCCTGTATTTCACGGTTGACATGTTTGAAAAAGACCACTCCACTTGTATGGTTGGAAAGAATGTATTATTTCATTACCAGGTGTCCTTGCAGTCCATGTGCACCTCCTGCATTATGTAATTGAAGCTTGCGCCTTGTTTGCTTGTCCTGCATTTTTTCGAATACATGGTTATGCTTACACTATGTTAAAAACAATCTTAACCACAGATGAATGTGAATTGCGACAACAGCTTCCTTGTCCAATTCCATTTTTAACGTTGTGTTGATTGACTTAACCGCTTCTTCTCTTGATTTCGGCCAGCGTTCTACATCTTGCTGTGCAACTGATTTCATTTTGCAGTGCTCGTGTATTGCGGATAACATGTGCGTGGTGATCTCGTTGTGGTTCATCACTTTTCTAAGTGATAGCATAGAGGATGGTTGTGCTCTGAAATAATTTTTCTAACAGTCCATATGTTTCAGAAAGAGGATGGTTGTGCTCTGAAACAATTTTACTAACAATCCAATGGTCTGATGTTCTATGGAGTACTAGCATTGCTTTGCACCCAGTCCTTTCGCTTGCTGCTGTCTGGTTTTGACAGAAACCCTGATGCAATAGTAAATATCAATTTGTATGTATAAAATTTTAGCTATTAAGGAAATTATTTTATAGAATAACATGTATAATGATTTTAGATTTTACTCTACCTCGCATGAGCATACTAGATCCTTTCTTGTTGTATACTGGTTGCTGTTCGTTTTTGATCTAGATATTCTTATACCAAATCCAACTTCCCAAGAGTATAAGTTGTAGAATTCTTTGGCTTCTTCAAATGAATTGAAGGTGGTACCCACATATGGGAAGAAAATTGGATCCCCTTTTCTTTCCTTGGCAGTTGACAATGCTCGTGTGATTGCACTGTCTTTTGTGGTATTGAAGCAAGCGGCTCGTCCCGCTTTCCCTCTTTTCCTGGAAAGAAATTTGCTCATTATTGATGGTAGTTTGAAATGGGCATTATTCAATAACTTTTGTGTATTCTCAGTTGTATTTTCTAGGTATGAATACTAGGACTCGATGCAAATTAAATAAGGAAAGCAGTTATAACTAAATAGTTTTAGCAGTGGCATTGAGTATCCCTATTGTGGCCGGCTGCAAAATTAACAAAGCAAGTCGTACTATAGAAATATTTATAGATGTGCCATTCAGTATGCCTATTAGGACTGGGTCCAAAATTAATAAAACTAGTACATATGAACATTTATTTCTATCAGTTACTTGTAGTATGCCTATCAGTACTCCCTCTGTCTCGGCTTTACTTCTAATGCTGTTATTTTCACACAGATTGCAATGAGTAAATTTATCATTGATAGTAAGTTACTGATACTAGTCGGTTTAAAATTCATAAAACTTGTATTTTTGAACAGTTATTTCTACCAGTTACTAGGAGTATGCCTATTATGAACGGAAACAGAAGCACCCTTGTCTGAAGACTACTGAATAACTATTTCTATCAGTTACTTTTAAAACAGAAGGAATGCACTTCTTTGAATTTATTATTGAATCATGGTAGAATTTAAAAGAAGAATTGAAATTAGAGAAGCACCCTTGTCTGAATACTACTTAATAACTATTTCTATCAGCTACTTTTAAAATAGGAGGACTGCACTTCTATGAATTTATTATTGAATCATGGTAGAACTTAAAAGAAGAATTGAAATTACAGCTTAGAAATGCTTACTTCTAAAAAATCTGCAGTATTTAGCTATTCTGTTACCTTATACTTGTTTGATGTATTAGTCAACGTAGATAAATACTCTTCCTGGAACTCAGTGTTGTAATCACTTCAACGCGGAAGGCTGTCTCAGGCGGGATCCCTATAGTCAGAGTCTCTTCTTCGTTTGTACACGGCATCAGTGTTGATAAAGGTGTCGGAGGTTACTGGAAAATCGATGGAGTCTTACTAATCAGCATTGTACTTGAGATACGATGAATATTTTATAGGCCGAACCTCGTAATCGATGATTGAGTTGCGACTCCGTTGTCTTCGGCAATGATGTCGAGATCATGTGGTGGAGAAGACGGTGAACGTCGGCCGATGTCGTCGCCGTCGTTGTTTACGCCGAGAGAGGTGGACATCGGTGAACGTAGTTCGCTGTCTCGCGCGTTCGCTGACAAATCCATTCCCTCTCCCGATCTAGATTCGAAATGTGGTTTGGAAGTAGACGTGTTGCCCAAGACGTGGTGGTCCACTAGCGATAAATGCGGCTCAACCAACGCTGTGACTTTTTGTATCATTGGGAGTAAATTTATATTTTTCGTCTCAAGGTTAACGTGGTAACAATTGTATATTACGGTTACTACATGGCTGAGTAAGTTATTTGACGATCTCCGTTATGCGATCTCGTCCGTCCGCTCAGGGTGCGCATGTCTCGGGGTGCGCAGGGCCTCCGCGTTGTCGATATCCCCCGCCACGCCGATGGTGCGTAACCTGAACACCGCGTTGCCGAAGTAGTGCCTCGGGAGGGGTGGCCTCATCCGGGACCGGAGGTCGGCCGGGAACACGAGGCGCACCTCGGAATCCGGCGGAAGCCGGCACGCGACGCACGTGCACTGCCAGATGAGAGCACTTACGGCGCAAAATGTGCTCGTGCCACCGCAGAGGTGCTTCAAGGAGGCAACCTGGTCCCTGGAAATGGTGAAGACTTCGGTGGAAATAGATCCTGATGGGTCGATGACAACTTGCTTAGTGTACAATGTAGAGAGTGCGTCGGGGTGGACTGTTGGCGGCGACCGTGCGCGGAGTAGGGTGCGGTCATGGTATGGGAGCGTAAAGTTCTAGATGGTTAGAGAGGGCTGAATAGCTTATTTTAAAAATTTATAAATCATTAAATAAAACTTAATTAGTATAATAAAAAGTATAAATGTGATTTTATCTAGGTTAGATGGTGAGCAAGTCTCCTATTGACAAATCTAGTACTCTCTCCATATCTGAAATAGAACTCGTTTAGGATATGATTGTGCATACCAAGAAGTCATTAATTAGGGGGTATTTTTCCCTGTCTGCCCCTATTAAATAGGACCACGGGTGCGTTTTACATGACCAGTGACTGTGATTCATCAGTTGGCTAGTGTATCGATGCGTATGCCTGAGGCAAAGGGCGCAGGTTCGATTCTTGGCTACGGCATTTCTTTTTGTTTTTTGCTGTTTTGCTATCGTAAGACAATTTTGCGATCAAAACCGAACATCATATAGAATAAAAACTTTGCACGGTGACCCTGATATTTTCTAAAATCAACTGAGCCCAAATCTAAAAATCCTTCTCTCATGTACTTTTGCATCTGGAGCCAGAAAGTAATAAAATTGTGTTATCATCCCTTTTCGTCTTCCTCTCGTCGCTACGGAGCAGAGGCGGCCACGGGCGGGTCGGTTTTCGGCGGGAGGCCGTCTTCCGTCGTCATCTCCATGGAGTCCGGCACCTACTCCGACGTCCAGTCCACCGATGCCGCGACCGCAACCGGCCACAGTGGCATGCGGCGAGCGCGAGCGACCGCAGCGCCGTGCGGCGAGCGTGAGCGGCCACAGCGGCGTGCGGCGAGGGCGAGCGGCCAGCGGCGTGCGGCTAGCAGCACATGTGACAGAACCGACCAATTTATTAGAGCACAAGCACATAATTCACCATTAGGACGGCAAACTACATGATTGAGACCTAATAAACCCGGTAGTCATACCGAAATCTCGAAGGATTTCAAAACTTTTCCGGCACGACCAAGATCGTAATAGTTTAGCGTTCGCCATTCACAACGTACATAGTTCGCACATAGTTTAAACCATCGAAGTAAAATAAAGTTATTACAAACTAAGTTCAAATTCAAAATATAGCGGAAGCGGTTTAGTTTAAATCCACATACACACGTAGTTCAAATACAGTGCCAGGTTCTTGATCAACATCCAACAAAAGCATTAAGTAGAGAAGAATGACCATGCCCAAGGTCTAGTCATCTCCCAAGGCGGGATAGAAGCAGTTCTGACAATAGCCATAAAACATCTCACCATCTGCAAAAACATAGGAAATAAAACTCTGAGTATGAGAATGTACTCAGCTAGACTTACCCGTCATAAACTAAAAATAAAATTGACTCCAAGGAGTATGCAAGGCTGTATAAGAGGGATAGCTGACTCATTTAATTGCGGAAAAGCTTGCATTAAGGAAACAATTATTAAGAACCTTCTAGCAATGTATTTTAATCTGATTATCCTTATCATGCTACATTAGCACCTGTACTAAACAAGCATGGTAATAATTATTCAACAAGAATAGTAACCAATTCCGGTTGAGTATCTTTCAATCTCAACAGCTCAACCATCTCATCTCTTGTTCAAGTTCTTACTACGATGCCGCTGCTCAAGTCAAGTGTTCACTGTCCAGGAACGATGGCGATTATAATCGATTACTAACCAGCTGGCGGGTATTCCTCACACAAACCACACTCACCAGCCACGGCGAGCTACAGATCACCGACATTCAATTCGGGAAAAGCGCGGGATCAACAGGTACCATCGTATCTAGGAACCGCCCGGCTGCCTTATTCAGGGCGACCCTGACCTCGGACTTACTCTCCGCGTAACCTGTGGTCCCCCATCTTCACCAATACTATGCGTACAGCAGGTCGACTCCCGGCCCAAATCAAAATTAGGCTTCGCGGTCGGAACGACTTATCCTTCCAGCTAAATGTGAGGCATAAATTCAATATGACTTGAGGACGTACAACGGACGGGGTTCTAGTTCAACACAGATGGGATAACCTCACCGAACCTCCAATTCAGTCTCAACACCAGTCCCGCCCGGTCTCGATTTATTATCTCCACATGGTTATCCAAGATAACAATGTATTCAACCATTCTGAGTCACCACCTATAACTCACGGATGACAGGAAATCATCCGACTTCTACCGATCTAGTTAAGCAGGGCTAAGCATATATTCGTACCTGAACCTAACAGGGTTGAAGTATAACAGTGGCAAGGAATATAAGTAATGCAGCAACGGTATAAAATAACGCCTATAACTTAATGCATCAAACAAGTAAAGGACTCAAGTTAGATATTTTACAAACCACAGGGAAATGCTCCGGGGCTTGCCTTTCAGGAAAGAGCTGGGCTGGTGGTCGGGACACTTCGAAAGATCAGCCTCGGGATCCTCTTCTGCTGCTACTTCCCGCACCAAAGCTTCCTGCTGGCCTTCCTCTCCTTGTGCTCCGGGAACTACCGTTTCGAGCTCTGACGATCCTGTATGATGCATAGTGCGTATGAATACCATGCATACAGAGAAATACAATGCTCATGCTGATGGTGAATGAATGCTCAGCTAAGATAAATGATATGATATTTGAAACATGTATGATAAGCACATGTCATCTGCATTCTCTTCTACCGATAATTCTCCAAACAAGCCTCGCATTACAATTTACTCGCACACTATAAGGAATTATAAATAACCATTGTTTTGCATACTGCCCTCTACTGAACCAAAGCCAAAAACAGATCACACATATCACAAATAGCATAAAAAACATTTTTACACACATGAAATAACAACTTTAAAGCTTTATTTATTATTACAAGAAATCAGGGTATAACTACAACATGACTTTAGACTATTCAGAAGATTCTATAAAAATTACAGGAGCTTAAGCATGCCAAATAAAGACTACCATAAAAATTTCAGGTCAAAACAGTAAGTAATTTATCCTACACAAAAATGATAAGGCAGCACAATTCACCGGGCATAAAATACTTTATACATAAAAATATGTCCAACCACAGATCTCAGAATAGAATTAGCTCTAGATTAGCATAAAAACATCCTCCAAAAAGTTTCATGCATAAATTTCTTATATATTATTTATTATGAATTATTTATCATCACATAGAAATAGGCGCCATAACTAGACAGAGCAATGTTTATATATGACATACCCTTACAACATTTTTCACAGATAAAGCATGACATAAGAGGACTAACAAACTTGGTCTCACATTTTTCTGAGCAACAGGGAATTACTTATGCATTTTCTAAGATAAAAGCAATTAATAGAGATAAATAAATCTATACAGAAAAGTATCATAAATTTCAAATTTCATATTTTTCATGCATAGAGCTTCTCATAAGAAAAATACTGCAAGTTGAACCAACTCATTTGGATGAAAAATGAAGAAGTTATGGATTTTCAAAGTTTTAATAAAAATATGGAATTTATTTTCTTTAAAATCGATAAAGAAAACGGTTTTGCACCGGATACCCTGTATTTTTCGAAAACCAACCGAGCCCTAAAAAGAAATACGCTGAGTCTGGCGACTTTACACTTAAGTCCGACAAAGAATACAATTAACGCCCGCGGTCCACGCGGCGGGGAATGGTCGTCGGCGTCGGGATTCCTCGCCGACGGCGAGGTCCCCGGCCGAGCCACGGCTACCAAAAGACTCAGCTCGCCAACGCGGACACATTGGTGCAAAAGATGGAAACTACGAGCGAGGTTTCGACCGGCGGCCATGCGCGGCGGCGGACGGCGGCGAGGGTCGGGGGTGCGCCGGCCATCTCGGGCCACGGCGGAGCACACGGACTAGCCTACCAGCTTCAGCAGACCAAGGAAACTCGGATTAGGTAGCCAAAGAGACGGGACACCGGCCAAAATGACGACGGCGCTGCACGCCGGCGAGCGGCGGCGCGACCCGCGGCGGTGGACGGCCAAAATCCGACGGGCTCGAACCCTAATCGGTCCCATTAGCTACACCAATCTACGCTACTCGAGCAGGCGGTCATGATGCGCAAGCTAATCAAGGAAGAGAGAGGTTGCTGGCCATGGCGGACCGCACGGCGGTCGGGCGGCCATGACCAGCGAGAGGGGAACGGGTCGATTCGACCTCTACCTTGGGGCTCGAGGGCAGGAAAGGTGCGCAGGGCGTGGCTCGCGTCTAGGCGGAGCTTCGGGCGAGTTCTGGGCAAAATGTATCAAGGCTATGAGGTGCGGTGGCGTGCGAGCTCGCGGCGGCGGCAATGGCGGGCGTCGCGTCCGCTAGAGCTCTGGCGAAGGAAAGGAGGGACGAGAGCGCGTCTGGAGAAAGAGAAGAGCGCGGGGGCGAGGGTGACGCGGTCTGGTCGCCTTGATGCTGGAGCTCGGGCTCGAACAGACGGAGCGCGGCGTCGGAGCTCGTCGAGCGTGTGGCGCGCATGCGGAGTCGGCCGAGGGCGCGTGGAGCGGCCGTGGGGTCGGGCGAGCGCGGCGTGCGGGATCGGTGTGCGGCGCTCGGGTGCGGAGGCAGAACAGCGGGCAGCGGCATCGCTCGCCGTACGGTTGCCACACGGCCGGCGTCGGCGCGGACACCGTCGACGCGAGGAAGAAGAAGAGAGGAAGAAGGAGGCCGACGGGTGGGTCCTACTGCGCCAAGATTCGTGCTGAACTTGATGAACCCCATATTTTCCAAAATAATCCGAATTTCGAAAAACTTATAAAAGATGAAATGTTCCTTTTGATGAGTAGAATATTTCACTTTTAAACATCAAAGCCTAATTCTGCCTAGAATTTGAATTTCAAAAATGGGGATTTAAAATTTAAAAGAAAATCATTTTATAAACTATTTTTGATATTTTTGACCCACTTCCAAGCCTTTTCATGAAATGACCCCAAAATAAGTTGTGCTCCAAATAATTTTCTCTACAAACTTCATTTAACACTCAACCCCAAACAATCAACCTTTCACATAGCTCTAGTTCAAAACAAGGTGAGCACATTTTCATTTTATCAATTCATGTAAATAAATGACTATGCAAATGAGATGATCATGCTCATGATATGCAAGATAATGCATGCTTAACACCAGGGTGTTACAACACACCCGATGGGCGTGCGGCGTGAGCCGAGCAGCGATTGGACCACGATCGAGCGTGGCGCAATTAACACGGCGCGGGAGCCGAAGCGCGAGGGGCAACGACGTCCAAAATTTGGCTTCCACGATAGAATGACTTCCTTTCTTCAACTCTGTTGCTGAGCCAGAACGACTTCTATTTCAGATACGGAGGGAGTATATACTATGATCTCTATGTCACACAAAGGCTATGTCACTACTTTCTATTCTAGTGATCTAGCAAGAACAACTAATCTAGACAAGCTACACAAGATGGATATATATGAAAGTACATACAAGGTAGCGAGGTGATTTCAATACCGACGGTGAAGTGAAGATGTTGTCAATCACCAAGATGATAACCAATCAATCACAATAACAAGAATCACAATATGAAGACCAATCACCGGGAGACATATAATGACACAACGATTTTTGTTCACCAAGTGTTCACTTGTGCACCGACAAGCTACTCACTCGTTGTGTCGACCAACACCTAGGTAGTTCCCCGGTGTGACTCGCAAGGCACTCACTCGCAAGGGAACCGCAAGACACTACACTCAAGTGCGGTAACTCAATAACACTCACAATTTACTAGAGTAGCTTTTGAGGTAAGCTCAAACCCCTCACAATCACACCGGAGGTGGGCAAGAACAATCACCAACTCTTCCCAACACCTCTAACAATCTCCAAGTCGGCTAGGAGCGGTACTCTCCAAGAGTAACAAGAACTCGAACCGGCGAAACCACCCACAAGTGCCACTAGATGCTCTCAAGCAATGCAATGCACTTGGGATCACTCAATCTCACTTCAAATATGCAACCAAGCAAGAGAGATGAGTGGGAGAGGCTTTCTCAAGCTCACAAGGATGTTAGGAGTGTCAAATGAACCAAGAGAGATGGCCAAGCCCCGGCCACCCACTATTTATAAACCCAACATCCAAATCCAACCGTTACCCAGTTTCTGCGACACGCGCGGACAGTCCGCGGACAACAGCCCGGATAGTCCCTCGGTCCAGAAACTAGCCGTTGCCCCTCGAGACAGTTTGAACCAAAGGCGCTGGACAGTCCGGCCCTACAGTCCCGGACAGTCCGCGGGCAACGCAAACTAGCCGTTGGGCCGGCGCCGGACGCTTCCGGACCACACCGCCGGACGCGTGCCGAGCGTCGGACGCACAACAGCAGACGTCGGATGCACGCCGGATAGTCCGGCCCTTAGCCCCGGACAGTCCGCGCGTGCAGCGCCTACGCAGGCCACAGCCAGAAACAACATGCACCGGACGCTAGGATTGCTTTGGACAGCGTCCGCCGTACCACCGCCGGACGCACCGCCGGACAGTCCGCTGGCAGCACCCCGGACAGTCCGCGCGTGCCTCGCGTCCGCCATCCAAACCAGCAGCGTCCAGCGCTTGTAAAACCCTGTTTTACAAGCCGCCGCGAATGCAAGCAACACCACCTTTGCAAATGTGCCAATACCATCAAGTGTACATCTCCATGTGCTTGTGTGTTAGCTTTTTCACAATCATTTTCCAAAGGTTTGGTTAGCTCACTAGGCCCTACATGCAATGCAGTTCATGAATTCACCTAGTGGCACCCGTGCGTCGAATAATCGATAAGATTTCCCCTCTTAATAGTTCGGCTATCGATCCTAAACCACTCACACCCTCTATGGTGCCTTGAGTGCAAAACAAAATGGCCCTATAGGTTATACCTTTGCCTTGAGCCCATTTTTCTTTTCCATCAACCGCCAAGCCTTCACATGACATGTGGCATTCCATGTCACCATGCAACCGTCTTGGTCCATCGATCTCGATCTTACTTGCTCTTCACCATTGGTCGGTCATTCGGCGCCAAGTCTTGCCTAAGCTTCACCACGCATGGTTCCTTGCTTCAAGCCTCGACTTGCCCTTCACACTTCCACATGGTCGATTGAGCCAAGCCCCATCTTGATCTTCACCTTCTAGTTACACGACTCCATGTCATGACCCATCTACAATGAGCTCCACTTGGCAAGGACCACCTTATCTAAATCATCCACTTAGATCAAAGGTTACTCCTAGGTTTCATCAATTATCCAAAACCAAACTAGGGACTTTCATTCTCTCCCTTTTTGGTAATTAATGACAACCTCACAAAGATGATTTTTTAATAAAGATTTTGAACTTGTCATGCTTGTCCAAGCAATTTGAATCATGAATAAGATTTGGACAATCATCACACTACAAGAATTTTAGGATTTTTTGACAAATGCAATTTGTCATGTAAAACACCTAAACTGTCATAAAAAGTATATTGTGATGAAAAAATGGCCGTCACACGGTCGTCACAAAACGACCAACATAAAAAGTACTGCATGACGAAATTTGGAAAACCGTCACATAAAGTACTTTTTAATGATGAAATATTATCGTCACATAATGTGTTATTGTATGACAAAATTATCGTCACATAATATTCTTTTTTATGACGACATAGTCCGTCACATAGTCACGGTCAACGCGTCATGTATAACACTGGTCGTCATAAATTTGCATCCTGCAGTGTTGATTTGCGTAGCTTTTTGTGACGAGTTTGAAACGTCATCTAAGTTAATGTGACAATTTTGTTCTGTCTTGTTTGGTACGGATTTGAACACCTAGGTGGTCTTTTTGTGATGACTTTGTATTGTCATGTAATATTATGTGACGTGTTGCCAGTCTTGTTTTGTACTCCGTAGTTACGGTGAGACTATCATTTGTGACGACTAAAATTGTCGTATTGGATTATGTGACGATTAGAATTCGTCTCCCTTTGTATTGTCCGTGAGGCATACTAAGACGACTGTGCTCGTCACAAAATGTACTTCCATTCAATGATAATTACAGTACAAACCTAACTGTCATCAGAAGTCACTCACAACTGTCATCAAAAGTCACTCACAACTATCATCAGAAGTCACACAGATATACATACAAATCAGAATGCATCATCCAGAAATATTATGTCATCAGAGCTCATAATTCATACACAAGTGAGCCCAACCATCATACAACTTAACATCATTCAACAAGTGCTTGCAAATTCAAACAAACACATAGTTTCTGGTTCCATCATTCAACTTCAAACTGTTCCACCATACGACACAACTGACAACATAGTTCACAATGTTCGCCACAACACAAATTGTCTGGTTCCACCACAGCACATAACTGACAACATGGCGAGCATTGAGACCTACCTCAATTTTTTTGGAGATTCAGCATAGCTCGTAGCAGCGCATTAGTCTCTTCAAACTTGCTATTCATCCCCTTCACTTCTTCTTGGGTCTGGCGCAGCAAGTTCTGGTTCTCTTCATGTGCGGCCTGCTGAGCTCAGAGCTGTTCTTGCAACTCCTGCTGCTTCCTAACAGCTTCCTCTCTCTCTGCCTGTAGTGTTGCATCAAACTGAGCTTGCAGGCGTGTTTCTGCTACGGCTGTCGTTGAACGGGCAGCCCTCAACGCTTTAGTTTCACCAATATTTGGAAGGAAGGTAGAAGAACGGCTGATGTGGTTGAGACTTTCAGCAACAATCTTAGATGGAGACTTCTGCGGTTGTCCTTCTTCTGGTTCTCTTGTCTTCTCTGCAACCATTTGTTCCTACATAGAATGCATGCACATCATAAGAAGGCTAACAGTGTTGAACCAGAATTGAATTAGAGTGTAATAGTATGCCAAAATTTTGTCCCTTACATAAATTTCATCTGCAAGAGGAGTATGACCATTTGTCGGACTTTTCATGCATTCACCAAAGAATTCAACAACATCTGGCTCATTGTTGTTGTACTGGTGCCTCTGCAGCATGTAAAAGAATGATTTACAATGATATGGGTGAAGGTAAAGAGAGGGGTGGACAAACATGGGATTATTTGTACATGTGAATAGAAAAATCCCAAAATATGTTGAAACTGAAACACAAGACTGCTACTGTAAGACATGCATGGACAAACATGGCATTATTGAATGTCATTTGGTCTGTCTTGCCTTGGACATTACTTCATTGCTGTAACAAAATTAATGCAGATTCACTTTCACAAAGTGATAGCAGATTCACTTTCACAAATTGATAGCAGATTTTGTTTAGTTACCTAGAGAAGCTACTTAAATGGCAGCACTATTATCTTAGAGGATACATAATGCAGTATTAAAGAACAGTCCTATCAAGTCTGTACATAAGGAAAATGTGCTAATTTGGCAGTTGAAAAGAACATGGTAATTACTATGCTACAAATGGCCCATCTGTTAAGGTAATAATACAAAGTACATAGTATCTGTACCAGGGCATATCGATGGGCAATGTAGGACCTAGATCCAGTCCTTTGGTGAAGCTGCACTTTGGCACGGTTCACTTTATTCTTTGAACTTTTTTCCTGCACTACCAATGCAATACAAAGTTTTCATTCACATGCACAGGTTGCATTTCATAGTAAGAAAAGGAAATAATCAAAGCATGGACCTGACTCTTTGGGTCACACCAGTAGTCCACCAGCTTGGTCCACTCCGCTTTTTTCATCTTCGGTGGAGGTTGTTTGGCTAGGAGCTGTTCTTTTGTCAGTGTTGGGTCGAAGTACTTCCTTTCAGGTGATATCTCTGCTGCCATACTCCCCTCTTAATGATATCAGTGCATGCAGCTTTGCCTGGTCCGTCATGCTCAGCTTGCACATCCGACCTTGTCTGCAGCCACACAAATGAGATATTTGACATAATTTTGTACATGGCAGTAGTTTAATGTAAGAAAGTATTCAAAGTGAAATAGCTGTCTCACTGCCACTTTGTCAAGCACTTTTTGTACTTGTGCAGGCCCTCCATCTTTTTCATATAGCTTCCAAGATGTGTAGATAGACAGCTGGTCCCTTAGGGCAACACCAGTCTCTGATGCCAGCTTTGCTGCCTGAATTGGGACATCAGGTCTCTTCTTCCCTTCAGCCACTTCAATAGGCATCTTTTTTCCTCTTTTCATCATCCTCTCTTAAGCCAAGACCAATGGTTTTCTTGCGAACTTCCTTTACGGGCACTGCAATTGGCAAATAGTAACAAAAAATGTTCATATAGCAGTAAGAATTGTAGATATGTAATGGAGGAAATAATGCTTTCAAAATTGTGTTTACCTGGAACCAAGTTAGCATCTGCCTGTCCTTTGTCTATATGACCCTCTGAATTTGCAGCATCCAATTGGTCAGACTCAGTGATTTCATTGCTCTGCCTAGAGCTCCGTGCACCTGGCGAGGTGTCTGTAGGAACTGGTTGGGTGACACTAGTTGTGGCAGTAGGTGAGATAGTCGGTGTAGGAGTAGGCTGAGACATGGATGAACTCATCAGGTTGGCTCTAGGAGATCTCAGGAAAGGGTTTGCATCAGGCACAGACCAGGCTGCAAAACCCCTGATGTGGTCAGGACTAGCCACTGTGCTTGGAATAGGCGCAGACAAGGCTGGACTAGTGTTGGGGTTTTTTGGAGTAGTAGGCACTGTGGTGGTAGTTTGTGTGGTCTGAGTTTGGCTGCCACTTGTACTGATGTGGCCTTGCAGTTGGGTGGCACTGGAAACACCTTTAGGTTTGGGGTTGGCTTTCGGAGTGCTCTTAGGAGGCAAAGGCTGTCTCTCCCTAGGTGGTGGACGATGTCCTGGCGACATGGCTGCCTATTTCCTAGTCATTCTTGTTGGCGTGCACGGTGGCTGCTGCCTGGCAGCTGCCAGCTTTTGCTTCTTATTTAGAGGCCGAGTCCCCAGACCCATCTCTTCTACCTGCCAAGAGAAGAATCCATATGATTAATTAAGAAAAAAATTGACATAGTAGATAAAATGGTAGAATGCAATAAATGTTTCAAATAAACAGACCTCGTTATTGAGGTATCATCACTTTCAGATTGGTGACCAATGTCAGAGGCCAGATCATAGTCAGTGTCAGATTCTGGTTTGTCAGTGACTACATGCTTCGCTGTGCCCTCTTGCTTTTTTGAAAAAACATCATTAACTTCCTGAACTAAGATCTCAATGCCCATAGACTTAAAAACATTCTGAATATTGCATACATTCGCATCCCTTTGCTGCTCGTACTGGGTTTTTGTCATTTCTTAGTACGAGTAAATGCAGCAAGATCAGAAACTAGAATCAATTTCTGTAAGGCAGTTCAGCAAAAAACTAAGAAATCAGTAGAAGGAAGACAAAATAACAAAAAAATGGAACAAAATTGGTTTCAATATGTATCACTACCCTTATTGCATAACAAATCATTTCACAAAAGCCTACAAAGGGATGTAGATGGATAAGTGTAGTCAAACCTAGATACAGTATATGCAATCTTATTCCCCATTCATGATCTTTTTTATCATATTCAAAGTAGAACTGATTGTAATCCAGTTATACATGCAAGCCAACCCAACCCCCTCCCACACCCATCATGATCTATTTTATGCTATCCAAAGCAGAATTGATTGTAATGCAGTTACACAAGTAGAACTGATCTATTTATCAATTATGAACATGACATGTCAACCCAACCCTCACCTTTACCACCAATACACATGCACAGAATTTTGCATATTTTTTAGTTAAAGTAGATATGAATCTTGCTCTTAGATCATGCATCATCAGGCAAAAAGCTAAAACCCAGTAATTCTGGAAGTACATGCCACTGCTTATGAAGCAATTCTGGGGAGTGACATCCAGTAAACACAAGCCCATTAAAGTAACAATTCATTTTGTTGATTTTTAAGCAAAATATGTGTGACTCAGTTATGAACTGTATAAGTTAGCAAGCCTGGAGAGTGACATCCATTGTTATGTGCTGTACCAGGCCAAACCCTTTCTAGACAAAGCTACAAATTTGTACTCAGACAGAGGGTCAAGAGGAGGAGAGGGAAGAGGATGCATACTACCTTTAGTGGAGGAGGATGCAGAGTCGCCGGGGCGGGTCAAGAGGAAGAAGCACTGCCGGGGCGGGTCGCTGGAGGAGGGAACGACACTGGGAGGAGAGGAGAACGGAGGAGCTCGTCCACCGGCCTTGGGGTCCGACCGCCGGTGTCGGGGTGGATGCCTGGATCTCGTGCGGGCGCTGCTGAGGGGGCTTGCGGGTCACCGGAGGAGGGAACGACACCGGGAGGAGAGGAGAACGGAGGTGCTTGTCCACCGGCCTTGGGGTCTGGCCGTCGGCGTCGGGGTGGATGCCTGGATCTCGTGCGGGCGCTGCTGAGGGAGCTCAGGCCTCCGTCTTCATGGTGGATCCAGCCTCCGTCTTTGTTGATCTGGTCGGAGCTATGCCTCCGGTATAGGGAGGGACGAGTATACCATGGTCAGCGGCGGGGCGGCGCTAGGTTTACGGAGGAGGGAGGGGTGCAGTCGGGCAGGGTGGTGGCGGCGGGAGTTCTGGGGTGGAGGGTGGTGGCGGCGGTGTGCGGTTTGGTGCGGCGAGGAGGTGGGTGGCGCGGCAAGGAGCGGAGTTGGAGGTGGTGGGCGGGGCTGCGAGGAGCTGGAGGTGGTGGGTGGCATGGCGACGGGGAGGAGATTTTTCCCCAACTCTGACCGCGGAAGAGGATAAGTCGATGGGGAGGGTTTTGGCCTGCGCGGGAGTGTGTGTGGGTCCCAGGTGTCGGTGAGTGATAGAGGGCGGGAGAGGGCGTGGTGCAGCTGTGAAAATTTGGACTGGCGTGGTAGGGACGGCCTGTCGGTGGCAGAGGCTACGCTGGGCATAGCTGGAGGTCCTGGGCACTGGGTCCACATGTCATTGACTATTTTAGTTGTACTAGGACCAAAAATGCTTATTTGGAAAATGAAAACAATGTCTAAAACACATTTGTACAAAGCGTCGGGATCTATATAGTTGTTTTTGGGTACATTGTCATTTGACTTTGTTTGGATAGTTTTAGATTTGAAATTCAAATTTTTACAAATTTTAGCATAAAAAATGAGGTACTAATTTATTTCAAATTATAAAGTGATGAACACAAAGTTTGCACAACTCATCAATATGAACATTTTTTAGTTTGGTTATTTGGTCATCCGACGAATTGATAGTAACTTGGTTCATGAAATCTACACATCTCACTCATAGTTCTAGAAACTCTAGGAGAGAATGTAAAATTTATGAAGCATGTTACTATCAAATTCTCCGACACACAATGACCTGAACAAAGATTGTAGGTTTCGATGAGTTGATCATCTTTCATGTTTTAGACTTTTTTATTTGAGATCATCTTGAGGGTCATAAATGTATTCAAACTTGGTCAAAATGTGGTCAAAGTTGGTTCAAATTTTGTTTGAATTGTTCAAATCTTATGACATGTCTATATGACCAAAATCATCAACCCCACTGAAAGATGATGATTTTAGAAAATTTTAGCAGAAAAAACTAGAATTGGAGATAGCATGTAGGAGAAAGTATTGTTACAAGATTTTGCATGAATTAAAAAAAATGTGTCAACAATAATTGACAGGGAGCAAGAGAGGCTGATGAACATCTTCTGGCCCACATGTCATTGAAACATTGGGCCCACATGTCATATATAGAAGGGGTATGCACACTTTGCTCCTGGCCACTCGGATGAGCTAAGCTCAGTGGTCGCTCGGTCACTGCACCTGCAGGCTCTCCTCGCCGCCCCAACCTGCACGAGCACGTGCAAGCCCGCCGACAATGAGCACTGCCGCTGGCCCTCCCCTCCAGCCACGCCTCCCCAACATGTATCCTCGCCGACGACGAGCACTGCCGCTGGCCCTCCCCTCCAGTCGCGCCTCCCCAACCTGCATCCTCGCCGGCGACGAGCACGTGTAGGCCTGCCGACGACGAGCACTGCAGCTGGCCCTTCCCTCCAGTTGCACCTCCCCAACCTGCATCATCGTCAGCGACGAGCACGTGTAGGCCTGCCAGCGACGAGCACTGCAGCTGCAGGCACCATGGTGGGGCTGGTCGTCCAAGGCATGGTGGAGCTTGACCGGCCAACCAATCTGATCCCTAACCAGACCATCGACCACAAGGTGAGCTACTACACATCATTGAGGTACTACCGATCTAAAACAAACAAGGTTGCAGAGATGTGGAGTTCAAAGCTATGAACAATAGGATTACAGTAAAAAGCATTGATGTCCCTGATGTTATTTATGTAGCTCACCAGTTTCCACAATTGCTAATTACTATGCCTTTTTTATCTAGGTCAAGATGGATAGGAGTTGGATTTATAACAGTGAACCATTTTCACCGGCCTTTTGTGTGGTGTTGAGCAATTCATGGAACATGTCAGAGGAAGGTATAATCCAGATGAGAAGATAAGTGCCCATGCTGAAAATGCCTGAACCACAAAGATAAAAGCATAGATGAGGTACATGAGGATATCGACCTCAATGGTATGTCTAGGTGCTATACTAGGTGGGTTTACCATGGAGAGGAAGAAATTGAAGTTAGACAAGATGAAGATGGAGACCTAGAAGATGAAGATGGATACCTTCTACCAGAGCATATGTCATGGGATGGAAATGACCATCCACCACTTGATGAGGAAGGACAAGCTAATGGAAATCACCACGCACCACTTGATGATGGTGCAAGGGGAGTTCAGGGGTTGGTTCAAGATTTGCGTGACACTACAAGTCATGGCTTCGATGGTAACTTATATAAACAAATCATGGAAGAGGCAAAGCATGAACTTTATCCAGGTTTTACCAAGGAGTCTAGGCTATCTTTCATGATTAAACTACTTCATATCAAAGTGTACAATCGGATAACAACATCTGGGTTCGATGCTATGCTTGAGTTGCTTTCTTCATCTTTGAAAAATGTGCCTGGACTTCCAAAGTCCTATTTTGGAAGTTGTGCTTCAGAAGCCTGGATTTGGTTATGTTTCTATTGATGTGTGGAAGTATGATTGTGCCTTATTTTGGAAGGACCATGAACATGATAATCATTGCCCAGTTTGTGGCTTCACAAGATGGAAAGTGAATAAAGAGGGAAGAAAGAAAGTTCCTCACAAGATCCTCCGTTACTTTCCAATAATTCCACGTCTTCAAAGGCTTTTTATTTCAAAGCAGCGGGCACAACATGCAAGATGGCAAAAGGAAAAGAGGGTACCCGTTGAGAATGAAATGAGACATCCTGCTGATGGGGAAGCTTGGAAAGATTTTGATGAGAATTTCAAGTATTTTACAGATGATCCCCGCTGTCTGAGGTTAGGCATTACTACTGATGGATTTAATCCATATGTGCAGATGAGCAATTCATATAGCATATGGCCAGTGATAGTGGTACCATACAATTTTCCACCATGGATGTGTATGGATCAATCTAATTATATTCTTGCGTTACTAATTCCAGGCAAAAAGTCACCAGGCAAAGATTTCTATGTGTTCATGCAGCCTTTGATAGCAGACATGATAGATCTTTAGAAGGGTGTAAAAACTTTTGATGCAGTTCAAGGCAAAGACTTCAGCCTGCGTGTAGGGATTCTATGGGGAATCCATGACTACCCTACATTAGGCACCATGTTAGGTAGAACCACTAAAGGTTACTTCGCATGTGTGTACTGTGATGAGAATCCATGCTCCTGCAGTCTTAGAAACAAAATTGGTTGATGCAGTGCACCAGATGAAAGAGGATATTGTGGTTATCCTTTGCAAGCTAGATAAAATTTATCCTCCAGCATTCTTTGATGTTATGGTTCACCTAGAAATACACTTACCTGATGAGGCTCTACTTAGGGGACCGGTGCAGTATGGATGGATGTATCCCATTGAGAGAAGGCTGGGCACCTTTAAGCATTTCGTCCACAATCAAGCAAGACCTGAAGGATCTATTGCAGAAGCATACACTGCCTATGAGTGTATGACCCAGTGCTCAACATATTTTAGTGACATCATTAATAGGTTCACTAGGCCTGAAAGAAACTTAGATGGAGAAGAGAACATCTCACCCAATGGTTACTCTATTTTTGGTCATGGTATTAACCGATTGGGTGCTTCAAAATTACATTACCAAGACAAAAGACTTTGACACCATGGTTTGGTTTGTTCTAAATAACTGCGAATAGGTTGATGAATACAAAGAGTAAGTATTTCCACAGTCATTTCATTTCAAGCATCTTTAGTCAATACTTATTGTCACAAAATAACTAATTGTCTTCTTTCTTTGCAGGATGTATAGAGCAGAACGAGGACAACAGGGGGTCACTGATGTTGAAATAACGATGTCAACACAATTTGCTACATGGTTCGAGGAACATGTGTGTGCAACTTTTACAACATCCCTTAAAAATTTGTGATACAATACATGTTGTTGAACCAAGTTACTCACTTAATCTCTATGTTTCAATCTATAGATTACCAGATTGAAATACCAAGGCACAACACATGTTGATGAAGACCTGTACTCACTAGCATGTAGGCCGGATCCCCGAGTGCGTTCTTACACGGCCTGTATAATCAACGGGGTGTGGTATCACACTATTGCTCGTGACGATCACAAGAAGACATAGAACTCCACCATCAAAAGTGCAGGTACCCACGGAGATGAAACAATTGACTTCTATGGGACAATCACAGACATTATTGAGTTGAGTTACAATAGGAACAGCAAAGGGCATAGAACTATAGTCTTATTACGGTGTGAATGGTACCATCTAGAGGGAAGGACATACCACATGAAAGATGATAGTTACTTCAAGAGCATAAACATCCAAGGACGATGGTATAAGGAAGATCCTTTCATTATAGCCACATATGCTTCATAGGTATTTCTCTTGGAAGATATAAAGTTTGGTCCAAGTTGGCGAGTGGTACAAGAATTTAGCCACCGACATATCTTTGATGTCGAAGAGTTTGACACAAACCAACCAATTCAAGAATAGATTCAAATGAGATGTCAGGAGGCATACCAAGAGGATCATATTTCAGCTATAGATGGTGCAGTGGGAGACATTCATCTAGATTTTGATTTGTTGCACATGGAAAATGAACCAGGCAGCCCTATTAGTAGAGACCTCGTCGAGAGCATGCGGCGACAGAAACATACACCTCAAGGTGACGAAGCAGATGACGGACATGAAGATGAAGATGAAACATATCTTGAGTACCATAATCCAAAAGAAGATGGCAATACTTCAGGAGAAGACAGTGATGTTGATTCAGCTTTGCAATTCTAGATATTTGTCAACATTGCATTTCTGGATATTTGATAACATTAAACTTTTCTGTTATTGATTCTGTTGTATTTGAATCATGCTACTACATGTTATCTGAATTGTGAAATTATAAGACCTTATATGCAGTGATTCATTTTTAGTGAATTTTTGATGTGTGATGCAAGTGACAGTGCCTAGAATTCATTCACATGATGCAAATATATAGTGCCCAGATTCATGACACATGATACTATCATGTAATGCCTAGAATCTATCATGGAATATACATAAATCGTCACAAAATGTATAGGCTAGAACTAACATACATTCTACCTGAAACCATAATGCATTGCTTCAGACCAGATTGCATCAACCACAAGTCACAAGTTTTCCATAAGTTCATTACACAGAATAGACAGAAGAACCAGAGTCCATTCCTTCACTTAGCACCAGATTGTTCATACATTACAAAGCCAAATTACACTGAAACCATAACCTAAATACTAAAATACATTATGCAGTGAACTTCACATCCAGTCTGCCTGCAACATACATGAACACACAGCCAAGAACAACTGCTACAACAAACATCATCAAAAGGTTGAACTTCCAGGCCAGATCCTCCAACTTGGCATCAATCTACTTTGTCTTCTTCTTTTCACCACCCTGCATATTCCTGTCCATTCTTCCAGATGATACATCTGCTACCTCTTCAGCTTCATCATCAATTTCCACTGCTAGGGGGGATTTGTTGATTGTCACAATGCCAAGCTCTTGCAGCTTATCCAAATACTCTCTTTGGAATTTGTACAACCCACAGAGCTTAGGAAACTACAACAATGAAAAAGCAATAGCATTAAAACAAGCTTGATGCACATGGATGAAGATAGAACTTCTCAACTCAGTTGAAACAAGTGGATGCTCACCGAGTTTCATGAACATTTAAAGAACACACACAAGTAGTTTTTGGTCGTCTGCTTCTCTGACGGCCTTTCTATCACCCTCGCCATCCCACAGTCAGGGCATGGGATCAAGAGTAGCCTGGTCTCCTCACCAGGGGGATACGGCTCCAGTGCCCACCTCGAGCTTGCATCCAGATGGCCCTCAACCATCCTGGAGGCTGCGGTACCCCTCGATTGACATGCCGAGCTTTCCCACTTAGACATAGCGCCATCGTCACAGGAGTAGCAGCCTGGAGCGGAGCACAAAGAGGGTGGGGATAGAGGACTCTTCCTACAAACCAACGACGACGATGACGCCTGTCATGCTCCGCAGCCCACCCACCGCGCTCCGCCGCCCACCCACCGGCCTCCGCCCACCAACCATCGCGCTCAGCCTGCCAGCGAGCCGCGCACGCCTCGCCACCCAACCGCCCACCACACAACGATGCCCACACACCCCGCTCAGAACGCTAGCCAGCCTCGCCGCCAACCTGACCTCCGCTCCACCGTCGTCAACCCTACCTTCACGGCGAGATCCACCGCCCGTCGCCCGCCACGCTCTACCGGGCCGCCCGCTAAGCTCCACCTGCGCTCGTCCGCCATGTAACACCAGCCGACCTGCCGTCAGCACACGCGCCCGATAGACACTCTCGCCGGCAACTGAGCTCCGCTCGCGGCCCGCCGACGTGTGGGAGTAGGGAATTTGGGGAAGGATCGGAAAGAGTCAAAGTGTGCACCAATGGGTATATTGACGTCAATGGGTTTTTGTGACACAACAACTACAATCATCACAAAAAGCATTAAAAATATTTATCAAAATTGTAAAAAAAACTTGCCCATGAAGGGCTCGAACACGAGACCTTAGCCTCAACATGCCAGAGGCTTAACTGTTGCGCTATACAGGTGACTTCGTTAGAAGTGTGCGCTTTATTTAAAAATATGACCAGGGAGAATTCATCAAAAATGCAAAAAAACTTGCCCACGAGGGGCTCGAACCCGAGACCTCAGGCTGAATAGCCCGGAGGCTTAACCATTGCGCTCGAGTAGGAGATCTGTTGGGTACGTGCACTTCAAATAAAAATATAGTCAGTGAGAAAATATGGTCGCGGCCGAGTGGGCCCACTGTCAGTTGGCCAGATCCCTCACGGCACTAGATTAACCCTACCCTCATTCACCTCTCCTCATTCACCTCGCTAGATTAACCCTACCCATTCACTTCCCCTTCTTGGCCGACGCCGCCCCCAACCCCATTGTCGCCGCTGCCCAAGCCAGCGCCCCCAACCCCACTATCGTTGCCGCTTGAGATGATGAAGCCTACTCGAAGGCACTCCGTGAAGGACTAACTCACCGGCAGATAGGCCCTTGCCTCCTCGGCGCAGCTGGCGGAGACCAAGATGCCCGCACCGGCGGGGAAAAAGATGTCCACGGTGGCTACGAGGAAGGCCGAAGCCCTGGCAAGGGCCATTAGGGCGAAGGCCGCGCCGGCGGCCAAGAAGAAGCCCGTGGCGACGGACAAGAAGGCGGCTGCAGTGGCAGGCAAGAAGGCGGCCGCGGCGACGACCAAGAAGCAGGTCGTGCCGGCGGTGGGCAAGAAGGGGGTCGTGTAGGCAGCCAAGATGAAGGCAGTGGCGGTGGCCAAGAAGGAGGCCGCGCCAGTAGCCAAGAAGAAGGCCGCAGCGATGGCGGCCAAGAAGGCCTCCTCTCCCTCTTCGTCGTCGGAGAGCGACGCCGTGATGCAGCTCTATCGCGAGTGCTTCGCCGGAGAGCCCCAATACTGCAGGTATTTTCTGCACGGGGGTCCCAAATGTGCCGGCGACGGTCTCAACTCCTCTCTCTCTTCATCCCCGTTGAGCTCCAGCCTCACTCCGCCATCCAGCTTCAATGACTTCTCCACAGAGGTACTTAGCATTGGACTGTGTTATGTATTTTAGGATTGAACTGTGAACTGTGAACTGTATTTTAGCATTTTAGGATTGATACTTAGCATTTTTGGGTTTACTCTTGTTATACCAAACTGTGAACTGTGTTATGTATTTTAGGATTGATCTTAGCAATTTAGCATTGATAAAAAATGGTTGAACAATTACACATATATTACAGCAACTTAGCATTGGACTGTGTAAGGTATATTAGCCTTGATCTTAGCAATTTAGCATTGCTCAAAAAGGGTCCAACTACTACACATATTACAGCAATTTAGCATTGAACTATGTAATGTGTATTAGCATTGATGTTACCAAACTGTGAACTATGGCAGCATTTAACTGTTCATTGATCATACCAAACTATGAACTCCTTTTGCTAGCAGTCACAGATCAAAGATACAACCAGACAATCATAACTTTGACATTATGTTTTAATCAGCAGGTTCTATCATAGAAAATATTTCTAAATTCCATCCGTATCAGTACTATATTTGTTGTTTACACAATGTACTATAACAGTTCATCTTCTCCATTTGTAGTACCATGTTGAGAACTTGGTGATGACTCGACCAGCGCTCATTAGCGCCATCGAAAGTGTGACAAGACCCCTACAGCAGAACATAACTAATCTGACTTGGAAGATTGATGCCCTCACTAACATGGTCAAGGACGACATCCATAAGAAGATGGACACGATTCTTCAGGAACTTGCGACCATCAAAGCCGACATAGGCAAGTATGAGAAGATGTTGGAGGACGATGGCCTGCACAAGAAGACACAGTGATGATGTTTAGCTATGCCACTGTTGACTTCTGTTAGCCCAAGTGGGCATGGCGATGTTAGCCTAACTTTTGTTAGCCTGTGTAATATATCGATGTGGAGATATGGGATGTGGGGACCTGGGGATGTGGGGATGTGGTAATGAAACTATGTGTGGTACTATCCCTTTAAGGGTCTGGCTTCAATTGCACTATGTTTATATATTATATAATCTATAATCTCTAATATTTGCTACTTTGTTAAGTTTAAATTGCATGCAACGAATGTATGTTATGAAATTTGTTGTCCATATGCAATGATCCTGTTCAGTGAATATAGGTTATGAAATTTGTTGCCCACATTTCACCAAGTGCACAGATCACATGGTCAATGCTCAGGTCCACCTGCAGGGGGTTAGGGCTGGTCAATTATTCAAGTACCTACATGTGACAACCCTAAATAGTCATAAAAGGATAGGTCCAAGCGTCACAAAAACTAAACTACCAAGCGTCTCACGACAGCAGACATATTGTGACAAAATTTACTGCCTTTATGTGACAACAAATCCAAGTCGTCATAATAAAAATCAGCTCTTCTCAATTTGTGACAACACAAAATGTGTCATCATATTATGATATATTATATGACAAATTTAGGCCCCGTCATAAGGAATTTTGTCATAAAAAATCACATTTCTCGTAGTGTCACAAATTCGGTTTTGGTAGGATTAGCTCCCCCTACATATGTGCATAGAGTTTGGATTGAAAGCTTTGCACATATGTGTGGATATTAAATTTGTGGGAGAGTAATTCTACTAAAATGATGCTAAGATGTAAGAAATGGACCTTTGAAGTGTGATACCAATCGGAGTTGCCTTTTACACCATCCTTAGCACCACTTGTGTACTAGACATTCGTCAAAACTCAAGAACCCCGTGAGATCAAACATTATAGGCATAGTTCTTGAGTCACAAATAAAAAACGATGTCTAGATACCACATGTAAACCCATGCATGCTAGTAGGTCATTTCATCATTCAAGTTCTATACTAGCATTGCACCACACAAGCATGTCTATGGAATTTAAATACATGTGCAAGAGCAAGTCATATGAGAATGCACAAACAAATGCAACAACTTTGTTTATGAGCTTGCTCCCCCTAGTTATGTGCTTAAAATTTTATTTGCCCCTTTATCATGTTCATCATCTTTTTCTCTCCCCCTTTGTCATCAACTTACCCAAAAATGGGATCAAATTGTGGAGAGAAAAGGTGTTTTTGATGGAGTAGGTTAAAATTATCAAATTTGGTTAAACCTAGAACACTTGCCAAAGATATTTAATTCGGTTTGAACCAAAGACAAGCTTCTTCACACCTCATGATAAGGGTTATCTTGCCTATGTTGAATTAAACACTTATAGCAAATTTTCTAGATTTAACACTAGGATTGCAAGCTCACAAACATGTCAATGCCACCACTAGATCAAAACAAGCATAGAAACAATAGTGGTGCCATACATACATCAAGACATTTTGATTTATCATGAATTCCCCAAATGCAACTTGTATGTCTACATGTTCTACCACTTGTAAAATCCTAAGAATGAATGACATGTCAATACAACTTTACCTTGCTTAGTTGAAGGAGAGGCATGTCAATAAGTGGTGGGGTGCATTCAACTCATGTTTGAGAAATCAAGAATGTTCAACTCATTCCTTAGCTTGCAAAACCCCCTTTCATCAAGTGGCTTGGTGAGAATATCGGCAAGTTGATCATCGGTACCAATACTTTGGATTGAAATATCTCCCTTTTGTTGGTGATCTCTAATAATGAAATGATGCCTTATGTCAATGTGCTTTGTTCTTCCATGTTGAACCGGGTTTTGTGTCATCTTGATTGCACTTTTATTATCACAGAACAATGGCACATTCTTGAAGTTGAATCCATAATCCTTCAAAGTTGATCTCATCCATAGCAATTGTGCACAATAACTCCCCACACTAACATATTTGGCTTCAGCGGTAGAGATTGCCACAGTATTTTATTTCTTTAAGGACCATGACACAAGTGATCTTCCTAGTAGTTAACATGTGCCACTTGTAATCTTTCTATTGATCTTGCAACCCCCATAATCGGAGTTCGAATATTCAATCAATTCAAACTTTGACCCCTTGGGTACCATAGTCCAACATCTCTTGTTTGCTTCAAGTACCTCAATATTCTTTTTGTGGCCGTGAGATGACTCTCTCTAGGTGAGGCTTGATATCTAGCACACATGCAAACATTAAACATGACATCCAACCTTGATGCGGTGATATAGAGTAGGCTTCCAATTAAAGACCGATATTCCTTTTGATTCACCATGTTGCCATCAAGATCACTATCAAGATTTCCATTTGTGCCCATTGGAGTTGAAATTGGCTTTGCATCTTGCATTCCAAACTTCTTCAACATGTCCCTTATGTACTTTCCTTGACTCACAAATGTGCCATCCTTCAATTACTTGACTTGAAGACCAAGAAAATAGCTAAGCTCACCAATCATGGACATTTCAAACTCTTTGGCCATCATCTCACCAAATTCTTCACAATAAGCTTGTTCGGTTAACCCAAAAATGATATCATCAACATATATTTACACAATGAATAGGTCATTGCCAATCTTCTTGGTGAATAGAGTTGTATCAACCTTGCCCATATTGAATCCCTTAGAGAGAAGGAAATTCTTCAATCTCTCATACCATGCTCTAGGTGCTTGCTTCAAACCATATAGTGCCTTCTTCAATTTGTACACATGGTTGGGCTTCTTGTCATCTTCAAAACCTGGAGGTTGTTCCACATGGACTAACTCATTGATGATCCCATTGAGAAATGCACTTTTGACATCCATCTGATAAAGCTTGATATTGTGTGCACATGCATAAGCCAATAAGATCCTTATTGCCTCTAATCTTGCCACGGGAGCATATGTTTCATCATAGTCAAGACCTTCTACTTGAGTGTAACCTTGTGCAACTAGTCTTGCTTTGTTTCTCACCACAATGCCATCTTGATCTTGCTTGTGTTTGAACATCCATTTGGTTCTAATCACATTATAGTCATTTGGCCTTTCTACCAATTCCCAAACATCATTTCTCTTGAAGTTATTAAGTTCTTCTTGCATAGCCATGATCCAATGGGCATCCTTCAATGCATCTGCAATCTTCTTTGGTTCAATGGTTGACACAAAAGATGCATGTTCACAAAACATAGCAAATCCAGATCTTGTTTGCACATCACTTCTTATATCACCAATAACACTATCTATTGGGTGATCTCTTGCAATGTGTGTAGGTTGGAGCACTTTAACTTGATTGCTTGAATTTGGTTGATCATTTGACTTGTTTTCATTAGATGAACTAGCTTGATGATCTTGCACTTGAGAATCACTAGCTTGCATGATAGGAGATGTGAGCACTTGATCTTTGTTATCATCAACATCAATCACTTGCCTTGCTCTAATGTCCCCAATGTCCATGTTCTTTATTGCTTCTACCAACCGAGGTCCACCAACATTATCAATGTTCTCTTCCTCATCTTGTGAACCATTGGTTTCATCAAATTGCACATCATGGACTTCTTCAACTAGACCACTAGCATTGTTCCATACTCTATAAGCTTTGCTTGTAGTTGACTATCCAAATAGGAACCCTTCATCACATCTTTTCTCAAACTTCCCCAATCTAGTGCCCTTCTTCAAGATGTAGCATTTGCAACCAAATACTCTAAAGAATGAAATATTGGATTTTCTTCCATGAAGTAGCTCATATGAGGTCTTCTCAAGTAATGGATGACAATAGAGCCTATTGATAGAATAGCATGCCGTGTTGATTGCTTCATCCCAAAACTTGTGACTCACATTGTACTCAATAAGCATAGTTCTAGCCATATCAAGCAATGTTCTATTCTTCCTTTCAACAACACCATTAGAGGGTGGAGAGTACTTGGCCGAGAATTGATGTCCAATACTATACTCATCACAAAGATCATCAATTCTAGTATTCTTGAATTCACTCCCATTATCACTTCTTATTTTCTTGATCTTGATTTTAAACTCATTATGAACTCTCTTGACAAATGTCTTGAATGTATCAAATACCTCACTCTTGTCACTAAGAAAGAACACCCAAGTGAATCTTGTGAAATCATCAATAATGACAAATCCATATTTGTTGCCTCCAATACTAGCATATGTTGTTGGTCCAAATAGATCCATGTGCAACAGCTCAAATGCTTTGCATGTACTCATTGTGCTCTTCTTTGGGTGTGCATTTCCAACTTGCTTCCCGACTTGACAAGCACTACAAAGTCTATCTTTTTCAAACTCAACATCTTTCAAGTCGTTAACTAGATCATGACTCAATAGCTTCTTCAATTGTTTCATCCCAACATGACCAAGTCTTCTATGCCATAGCCAACCCATACTAGATTTTGATATCAAACAAGTTGATAAAGATGATTCATTAGCATTGAAATCAACTAGATATAGGTTCTCAAATCTAAACCCTTTGAATATCATATTGGAACAATCCGTACTCACAACCTCAATCATTTGGTCCAAATATGCACTTGAAACCCAAATCACAAATTTGTGCAACCAAAAGAAGATTGAAGTCTAGGCTTTCAACTAGCAACACATTTGATATGCTCATGTCATTTGATATTGCAATCTTACCAAGTCCAACAACCTTGCCTCTCTTGCTATTGCCAAATGTGATAGATTCAACTCCACTATCATTATCCTTGATTGAGTCAAACATTCTTGATGTGTCGGTCATGTGTTGAGTGCACCCACTATCAATAATCCAATACCTTCCTCCGGCTTTGTAATTGACCTACAAGCAAATCAATGAAGCTTAGGTACCTATTTTTTCTTGGGTCCTTGTAGGTTAGTAACTAAGCTCTTTGGCACCCAAATTGCCTTCTTATTTGGGTCAACAATGGGTGTACCAACAAACTTAGCTTTCACACCCTTCACACCTTTGATAAGCACATAATAAGAATCAAAAGGCATAACATTAACAAGGTTCTTGCTTGGTTCTTCTTGTTGCAACTTTGCTCTAGGTGCCCAACTTGCTTGTATCTATTGCAATACCGACCATTGCTCTTCACAAAGCTAGGCTTTAAAGTTGCAAAGGCCGAATTGCCTTTCCTGGGGGTGTAGCCCAATCCCTCTTTGTTAAGGGAGAACCTTTGGCTACCCAAGCACTTTAGCAAACGGGCCTCACCACCATAGGCCTTGCCTAAGGCATGAGTGAGCTCATCCAACTCTCTCTTGAGAGACTCATTCTCAATCATTAGTGTGGCATTACAAGTGAAACCATCACTACTAGTAGAGGTAGTATCGGTGGTGGTGGATGAAGAGCTACAAGAAGGGTTAGTGCTTGACATGATGATAGGTTGATAAAAGGATTCATTGATGATGTCACATGTAACACCTATATCACGTGATACAATCACCTTTTCTTTTGCTTGTTTCTCTAGAAGCAATGAGTGAGCTTTTTCAAGCTTGGAATGAACTTGACCAAGGTTCTCATGGTGTTCCTTTAGACTCTGATGAGTGGTCATAAGTTCACTAAGAGCCTTCTCAAGTATTTCTACCTTCATAGAAAGCTTCTTACACTCCTTGTCCTTAGCAATAGCTATGTCTCTAGTTTCTTGCATCAAGTCATATAGTTGTTCCTTAGTTGGTTCATCATTATCATCATCATTAGCATATTCCATTTCACTTTCATCACCACTTTCATCATATATTACCTTAGTTTCTTTGGCCATGAAGCATGAAGAGGATGAACCGAAGAGTGAAGGCTTCTTGTTGATAGCAATAGAAGCAAAGGCCTTGTTTCAAGATTCTTCTTCTTCCTCTTCATTGTCACTCTCCCAAGTGACTACAAATGCACCATTCTTGCCCTTCTTAAGAGTAATTCTTGCTTCTCTCTTCTTCTTCTCAAACTTGCCCCTCTTGTTGAAGTTGTTGTTCTTCTTCTTCTCATGGGGACACTCATTTTGAAGATGATCTAGGCTATCACAATTGAAGCATAGCCTTCTTGTTTGCTCATTGCTCTTGGTGTTGTCATATCTCTTCTTGAAGCCTCTTCTCTTGATAAACATATGACCCATCTTCTTGACAACAAGAACAAGTGCCTCATCATCAATCTCAAAGTCTCCTTCTTCACCATTGTCTTCTTCTTCATCAAAGATAGGAGCTTTGCCACTAGCGGAGGTGGCCTTGAATGCCATGGTTGGCTTCTTCTTCTCTTCTACCTTCATTTCCTTCTCATCAACTTGCTTGTCATATTTGTCATATGTCAACACCTCTCCAAGCAAGTCATTTGGCTTTATTGTTTCAAGCCCATCTCTTTGTAGCATCATGATCAACATCTTGAATCTTGTGGGCAACCTCATCAAGAATTTGACATAAAAATCTTGGTCTTGTGTCTTGCACCCCAAACTCTTGAGATCATTCACAATTACTTGTAGACGATGAAACATCTCCAAGATTGTTTCATTGTCTTTCTTCTTGAAGTTCTTAAACTCACTTTTGAGACCATAGAGCTTGGCACTCTTCACAACCTTGATGCCCTCATATGTTTCACTCAATCTTGTCCACACTTCATGTGCAAACTCCAAGTCCTTGATCCCCTCAAAGATCTTTGTATCAATCCCATTGTATATTGTATTGAGAGCCATTCTATTGCAAGTGATGTTGGCTCTATTCGCCTCGGTGAGACGATCGGCATCAAGAATTGCATAGTCCTTCAAAGTGACTTCCAACACTCTCTCATGAGTTGATCCAAGGTACATTGTCATCTTTCTCTTCCAATGATCAAACGAACTAACTCCATCAAAGAACGGTGGTTTGCCCCCAACATGGTTGAACACAATTTGAGCCATCTTTCAATACTGAAGGATATTAAGCCTTGTTAAAACGGTGACCATGGCTCCGATAGCACGTGTAAGGTCCTAGATGGCTAGAGGAGGGTGAATAGCCTATTTTAAAAATCTATAAACCACTAGACAAAACTTGATTAGTATAACAAAAAGCGTAAACATGGTTTTGCCTAGCCTAGATGGTGAGAAGGCCTCCTATTGACAAATCTAGTATATACTATGATCTCTATGTCACACAAAGGCTATGTCACTACTTTCTATTCTAGTGATCTAGCAAGAACAACTAATCTAGACAAGCTACACAAGATGGATACATATGAAAGTAAATACAAGGTAGAAAGGTGATTTCAATACCGACGGTGAAGAGAAGATGTTGTCAATCATCAAGATGATAACCAATCAATCACAATGACAATAATCACAATATGAAGACCAATCACCGGGAGACAAATAATGACACAATGATTTTTGTTTACCAAGTGTTCACTTGTGCACCGACAAGCTACTCACTCGTTGTGTCAACCAACACCTAGGTAGTTCCTCGGTGTGACTTGTTGGGAATATACCCTAGAGCCAGTCATGTAGATGATATTCCGATTGTATCCATGATTAATAAAGTGTTTATTGAATATCCATTAAAGACAACTTGTATTGATTAGCAATTATGTGAATTATTTTATGGAACTTTTTACTTGTATGGTTATTCTAAAGTTATCCCTGGTCGGCGTTCTTGTGAGAACACACTTGAATATTAGGCCAGCACATGTATTAGTTGATGGCTATGTTTCAAAAGTCATGGACATGGAGATGTCAAATTAATAATATGGGCACATGTGAGATATGTAGGCTGGACTGACCCGACATGAGAAAGTCTCTATTCACGTCATGTACGTTATGTCCTTAGACCTAAGATTGTGGTATGTACTCAAGAAGTGAAATGGCCTACTTAGGGACTATCAAACGCTGCTCCGTAACTGGGTAGTTATAAAGGTGGTCTTCAGGTGGTCGGGAAGCATGCTATGAGACATAGACAATCAAGATGGAATTTGCCCCTCTCTACGCGAGAGAGATATCACTGGATCACTCAAGTGATTGGATCAACAAATGCATGGTCGTGCTTGGGTTACGTGTTAACCCACGAGTTGAACCATATATCGAGTGTCAAAGGGAATAACTTGTATGTGGTCGTAGTGGTTCGTCTGATATGATCTTCGCGTGCACATAGGAGTTGTCACGCCTTGCTAGAGGCCGCTGTCAACTATTGGGCGAGTAGGAGTACTCGGCCCATGTCAATGTGTGCGTGAACCCATAGGGTCGCACGCTTAAGGGGCTGGAAGCTTAATTCGGGTTGGACCCGAATTAGACAAGGTTTAGGGTTACTAATGGGCCTCCAACTCGTGAGCTCATTGGGGACGCCTATATAAGCAAGGGGTAGGGGCGCGGTCAGGGTAAGACACACGCATTTGGCAGCCGTCATCGCCCTTCCCACGCTCGCGCCTTCTGCTCCTCACGGACCTAGAAGTTCGGAGGCGCATCGCTTCTTCCCTGCACGTGTGGGATTCCTCGGAGGTGTTGCATTTGGAGCACTGGGATGAACCGTGCGAGGGGTTGAGGTGATGGACGACCACGCAACTGCCCTGCCTGCTGCGACGCATACGACTACATCGAGTCATCTTCCGCTGCACCTGCGCATCTAGTGGTAATCCCATAACCTGTAACTAGCAGTAGATCCTGGTTTATGAGGTCAAAAAGTTTTGTTTTCTAGCTACTGTAGCACCCTCATAACCCAACATGACTCGCAAGTCACTTGCCTCGCAAGCCACTCCCTCGCAAGGGAATCGCAAGACACCACACTCAAGTGCGGTAACTCAATGACACTTGGAATTTACTAGAGTAGCTTTTGGCGCTCCGCCGAGGTAAACTCAAACCCCTCACAATCACACCGAAGGTGGGCAAGAAAATCACCAACTCTTCCCAACGCCTCCAACAATCTCCAAACCGGCTAGGAGCGGTACTCTCCAAGAGTAACAAGAACTCGAACCGGCGAGACCACCCACAAGTGCCACTAGATGCTCTCAAGCAATGCAATGCACTTGGGATCAATCAATCTCACTTTAAATATGCAACCAAGCAAGAGAGATGAGTGGGAGAGGCTTTCTCAAGCTCACAAGGATGTTAGGAGTGTTAAATGAACCAAGAGAAATGGCCAAGCCCTGGCCACCCACTATTTATAACCCCAACATCCAAATCCAACCGTTACCCAATTTCTACGACATGCGCGGACAGTCCGCAGGCAACAGCCCGGACAGTCCGCCGGTCCAGAAACTAGCCGTTGCCTCTCGGGACAGTTTGAACCGAAGGCGCCGGACAGTCCATCCCTTCATCCTTGGATAGTCCGCGGGCAACGTAAACTAGCCGTTGGGCCAGCGTCGGACGCGTCCAGACCACACCGCCGGACGCCGTGCCGAGCGTCGGACACAGTGTCAGACCCTGCAGACGGCCCAACCTCCGGACGCAGTGTCAGACGCACGCCGGACAGTTCGGCCCTTCGCCCCGGACAGTCCGTGCGTGCAGCGCCTGCGCAAGCCACAGCCAGAAACAACATGCGCCGGACGCCAGGATTGCTTTGGACAGCGTCCATCGCACCACCGCCGGACGCACCACCAGACAGTTCGCGGGCAGCACCCCGGACAGTCCGCGCGTGCCTCGTCCATGCACACAACAGTCACAAAGCGTCGGACGCTTGCCCCAGCGTCCGTCGTCCAAACCAGCAGCGTCCGACGCTTGTAAAACCCTGTTTTACAAGCCGCCACGAACGCAAGCAACACCACCTTTGCAAATGTGCTAACACCATCAAGTGTACATCTCCATGTGCTTGTGTGTTAGCTTTTTCACAATCATTTTCCAAAGGTTTGGTTAGCTCACTAGGCCCTACATGCAATGCAGTTCATGAATTCACCTACTGGCACCCGTGCGTTGAATAACCGATAAAATTTTCCCTCTTAATAGTTCGGCTATCGATCCTAAACCACTCACACCCTCTATGGTGTCTTGAGTGCAAAACAAAATGACCCTATAGGTTATAACTTTGCCTTGAGCCCACTTTGCTTTTCCATCAACCACCAAGCCTTCACATGACATGTGACATTCCATGTCACCATGCAACCGTCTTGGTCCATCGATCTCGATCTTACTTGCTCTTCACCATTGGTCGGTCCATCGGCGCCAAGTCTTGCCTAAGCTTCACCACGCATGGTCCCTCGCTTCAAGCCTCGACTTGCCCTTCACACTTCCACACGGTCAATTGAGCCAAGTCCCATCTTGATCTTCACCTTCTAGTTACACGACTTCATGTCATGACCCATCTATAATGAGCTCCACTTGGCAAGGACCACCTTATCTAAATCATCCACTTAGATCAAAGATTAGTCCTAGATTTCATTAATTATCTAAAACCAAACTAGGGACTTTCAGAGCTCCACAACAGCACAGTCGCCATGCTTGGAAAAGACCGATCATGTCTGAAAAAAGTGGAATGCACTTGTGGCATCGATGGTGGTGTGGTGGAGAGTTGTCCCTAACACCACCCCTCCACACTTCAAGAAAGTCACCTACCATCATAAGCATGACAGTTGGTATATAAGATATAATAGATGGTTTTCTATTTTCTAAAAATAAAAATGTATGATTTACTCTAAAAGTTTATAATTAATTTATTTGAAATGGGAAAACTTTGAAATTAGTGCTAGTTTTCTTCTAACATTGTCGTGTGTTTGTTAGTACTTTTTGTTTTTTTGCTCTTATTTGTTCTGAATAAATAATAAACTATAGTCAGTACAATAGGAACGTAAATAAGTCAATTCCCAATATAATTACATAGAGTATAATATATAATATATAAGTATATAACATTTTTAGAAAAAAGATACATACTATTTTATTTTTTTTCTAATTTTAAATAATTTATTTTTATTTTAGATAGCAAATAACCAACTACTTATTACTTTTATATAATAGAAAACCATCTTAAATTGAAACCAACAAGGTGACCTAACTTATCAACTCCATTTCATAGTTTTTTTTAGATCATGCCTAAGCGTGTTTTAACACCATTTCATAGTTAAATGTTGAAAATAAAACAAACTACCGTGCAGGTCCAAAGTTGATTAAAAAGCAAGCATGAAAGCAGAGAAAGTTCTGGACCTGTAACTACAGGAATCTGGTAATTTGCCGGGTGCAAAGACACCCGGCAAAGGCTGGAAAAACACCCGGCAAAGGCTTTGCCAGGTGTCCCAGGCAAAAACACCCGGCAAAGAGCCCTCGACAAAAATCAGACCGGCAAAGAATCTTTGTCGGATGTTTTTATTGGGCACCCGGCAAAGACTTTGCCGGGTGCTGCCGGCAACACCCGGCAAAGAAAAGTGACCGTCACGGTGCTGTCTCTGTCAGGCGTTTTCTTTGCCGGGTGTCTCTGACATGGCACCCGGCAAAGATTTTTTTCAGAATTTCTTTGCCGGGTGCCGCGCCGGTAGGGCACCCGGCAAAGAATTTTTTTAATTTTTTTGCCGGGTGTCTAAAGAATATTAAAAAAATCTTTGCCGAGTGTCCCAACCCTGGCACCCGGCAAAGAGGCAAAAATTCAAAAAAATCTCTTTTGCATTCTATCGACACAGGATATGAAACCCACAAGAGATTCGTTGGGCCGTAACCCTCTTAGCGACGCGCTACATCGGAACCCAGGTGTAGTGTCAAATGTGCAAGGGCCGGGTCGTCATCCCCTTAGTGGCGCGTCGTATCGTGATCCGGGTACGATGATAAATGAGCAAGGGTCGGGTCGTCACAACCTTTGTGACGTGCTACATCTGCGCCCGGGTGTAGTGAAAAATGAGCAAGGGTCTTCGCACTTCCCTCGACGGGTGCGAAGGGTAAGGAAGTTAGCCGAGCCAACTAGAATTCGTCTAGGTAGCTGGAATGTAGGGTCCCTAATGGGTAAGTTAAGAGAGCTAGTCGATATAGCAATTAGGAGGCGTGTAAATATTCTATGCGTTCAGGAGACTAAATGAAAGGGCCAGAAGGCGAAGGAGGTGGAGGATACTGGCTAAAAACTTTGGTACACGGGGACAACATCGGGTAGGAATGGTGTAGGTATCTTGATCGATAGGAGCCTTAAGGATGGAGTAGTTGAGGTGCGGAGGCAAGGCGACCGGATTATCCTAGTCCGGTTGGTAGTTGGAGATTTGGCTCTGAATGTGATCAGTGCCTATGCCCCACAGGTAGGTCTTTGCGAGAGCACCAAGAGATAGTTTTGGGAAGATCTCGATAGCATGGTTAGTACTGTGCCTATCAGTGAGAAACTTTTCATGGGAGGAGACCTCAACGGCCATGTGGGTGCGACTAATGTAGGTTTCGAGTATGGTAGTAGAAATCAAGAGGGGGAGGATGTTTTGAACTTCGCGTTGGCCTACGATTTGTTGATAGCGAACACCATCTTTAAGAAGAGGGAATCCCATCTAGTGACCTTTCGTAGCGGAAAACACCTAAGTCAGATTGACTTTATCCTTGCAAGGAGGGGGGATAGACGTGCTTGCTTAGATTGTAAGGTGTTACCTGGGGAGTGTGTTGTCCCTCAACACAAGCTTGTAGTGGCGGATTTTCGCTTTCGGGTACGTGTCCATTGGGACAATCGGGCCAAGATTGCGAGAACAAAATGGTGAAAGCTTAGGGGAGAAGCAGCGCAAACATTTAAGGAGAGGATGCTAGATGAGGGGCCGTGGGAAGAAGGAGAAGATGCAGATGACATGTGGCTAAAGATGGCAACATGTGTTCGGAAGGTGGCTTCGGATGTGTTTGGAGTAAGTAGGGGAGGCAAACGGGAAGCGAAAGACACCTGGTGGTGGAATGACGAGGTGCAAAGATCTATTAGGGAGAAGAAGGAGTGGTTCAAGCGCCTCCATCATGACAAGAGTGCAGCCAACATTGAGGGCTATAAAATAGCGAAGAGGGCTGCAAAACGAGCGATGAGTGTAGCAAAAGGTCAGGCGTATGATGACCTTTATCAGCGACTAGGCACGAAGGAAGGGAAGAAGGACATTTATAGGATGGCTAGGATCCGTGAGAGGAAGACGAGGGACATCAACCAAATCAAATGCATCAAGGATAGGACGGATCAACTTTTGGTGAGAGATGAGGAGGTCAAGGACAGGTGGAGAGAGTACTTTGACAAGTTGTTTAATGGGGAGAATGAAGGTCCTACCTTGGAGTTGGATGACTCATTTGACGATACCAACAGACGTTTCGTGAGAAGATTTCAGGAGGCAGAGATCGGGGAGGCTTTGAAGAGGATGAAGGGAGGTAAAGCGATGGGCCCTGACGGTATCCCCATTGAGATGTGGAGATGCCTAGGTGCCAGAGCGATAGTATGGTTAACTAAGCTTTTTAACCTCATTTTTCGGTCAAACAAGATGCCTAAAGAATGGAGAAGTATATTAGTACCGATCTTCAAGAACAAGGGAGATGTTCAAAGTTGTACTAATTACCGTGGGATTAAGTTGATGAGCCATACGATGAAGCTCTGGGAGAGGGTTATCGAGCATCGCCTAAGAAGAGTGACAAGTGTGACCCAAAACCAATTTGGGTTTATGCCTGGTAGGTCGACCATGGAGGCAATTTTCTTATTACGACGGTTGATGGAGAGGTATCGGGAGCAGAAGAAGGACTTGCACCTGGTCTTTATTGACCTCGAGAAGGCATATGACAAAGTACCGAGAAATGTCATGTGGTGGGCCTTGGAAAAGCACAAAGTCCCAACTAAGTACATCACCCTCATCAAGGATATGTACAGGGATGTGGTGACGTGTGTCCGAACATGTGATGGCGACACCAGTGACTTTCCAATTAAAATAGGACTACATCAAGGGTCGGCATTGAGCCCTTATTTATTTGCTTTGGTGATGGATGAGGTCACAAGGGACATAAAAGGTGATATCCCTTGGTGTATGCTCTTTGCTGATGATGTGGTGCTAGTGGATGAGACTAGGGCAGGGGTTAATAGGAAGTTAGAACTATGGAGGCACACGTTAGAGTCGAAAGGGTTTAGACTTAGTAGGAAGACATTAGCCTCGATGGGCAAGTGATGGCCAAGAAGGATACTTTTCGGTATTTAGGATCGATGCTACAAAATGATGGTGACATTGATGAAGATGTTAGGCATAGAATTTCAGTCGGTTGGTTGAAATGGCGTCAAGCTTCAGGCGTCCTCTGTGACAAAAGGGTGCCTCAGAAGTTAAAAGGTAAGTTTTATAGGACAGCGATTCGTCCGGCGATGTTATACGGTGTTGAATGTTGGCCTATAAAAAGGCGACATATCTAGCAATTGAGTGTAGCAGAGATGCGTATGTTACGATGGTGTTGTGGGCACACAAGGAGGGATAGAGTCCAGAACGACGATATTCGGGATAGGGTTGGGGTGGCACCAATTGAGGAAAAATTGATTCAACACCGGTTGAGATGGTTTGGCCATGTCCAACGGAGACCTCCTAAGGCACTGTTGCGTAGTGAGGTTCTAAAGCGGGTCGATAATGTAAAGAGAGGTAGAGATCGACCTAAACTGACTTGGGACGAGTCGGTTACGAGAGACCTTAAAGAGTAAAATATCCCTAAAGATTTAGCTATAGATAGGAGCGCTTGGAGACTAGTAATTAACGTGCCTAAACCGTAATCTTTTTCTTGTACCATTTATGTGTTCTTTGTTTTCATATCTCTTTTAGGTTTCATCTCTAGCCTACCTGCTTGGGACAAAAAGCTATGTCGTTATTGTCGTTGTTGTATTCTATCGACACAGGCATTATCCAAATATTGATTCATGTATCGAACAAATACACTATATATGTACATTATACATGTAATGTCACTTAACATCAAACTAGTTCTATCCTGCTTTCTACTCATCTAATATTAAGATCCTGTAAACTGATACATATGACTTAATGTCTTAACACACAAATGCCATATCAATCAAACTAGCTGATACCCCCGTGCTTCGCACGGGGCAGGAATCCAGTTAGGATATTATAACACACTTATAAATACTTAAATATGCAGAGATACATAGGCATTGGATTCATGTTCTCATGTTCAGCAGGTCGAAGAATAGAGATGCTTCTCATATAGCCAAGAATAGATGGTGCTGCAATGATTAAATAGAGATACTTCTCATATGTGCAAGAATAGACGGTGCTGCAATGATTTGCTGAACCATTTCTTCTTTTACAAAGGTAGTAACTATCACAGGTAGCATCTGCCTGTAAGACAACAGAACACCAAATAATTCAGTAAATTCCTGAAATCTCAGAGCAATTCACTTGGAAAGTTCAGTAACACAATATCTCACAATCGACCGTAGTTAGATCAGATCCGACTGCAAATGGATTAGGCTAGGGAAGGAAAATGAACTGAACTGAATTGATTACTTGATTGACATGCTTCAGTTCTGAACTGAACTGAACACTACATCTCTAGTGGTTCATCTCTATAAACATTTAGGGAGCATATAAGTAGTACTGATCTCCAGTGGTGTTGTACAGGACCTGTTTTTTTTTGGCACCAGCGAGTATGTACCTCCAATGGTAATTAGCATAAGCAATTGATTTCCAATGGTAATTGTATACTACCGTACTAAAGAAGATAGTGTAACACTAAGGAAACAAGTTGCAAGATCTAATCGGTTTTATGCTGCAATAGTCACTTATTCGCTATGAGTATTACAATCAAGGAGACTAATGTAACAGATTTAATACTTGACTAATTTTAGAATATAGCTATACATATAGCTATACATATATATATCTGCGAATTCATTCCTAGAACAGAGCAAACATTAAGCAGAGAGAATCAAAGAAGCACGGCAGGCAGAGACCAGAGAGGGACGTTACCTTTTGCTGGAGCACGGGAGTGGCCAGTTCGTCGCACGGTGCCGGCTGGCCACCTCGCAAAAGCTCGCAGCCGTGCCGTGCGTGCACGCATGGCCGTGGGCATCGCGGTTGCTGTCCGGGTGTGCGTGTGCCGTCGCCTCGCCACGAACTCTGCAGAAGGGGATCTCGTCAGCGCCGGTCTTCTCCGCCGCATCGTTGGCTCTGGCACGACCACGGGCACACGGACGCGGAGTCGTCGTCGGCTGGATCTGGGAAAATGAGCAGCCACTTTTGGATCTTGGTGACCGCCGCCACCTGATCTTGGAAGCCGGCAAGCCTCCGCCCTTGGTTAAGCAGGGCAACGGATCTGGTGCAGGCGGAGGCCGGCGGCGCATCTGGAGGTCAGCGGCGCGGCGCGGCGAGAGGAGCCGCCGGTCGGGACGGACCGCGTCCGGGAGCCTGCCAAGTGCGAGGGCACGCGAGACGGGGTGGAAGAGGAGGGGGCGCCGGTGCTGCACGAGGAGAAGCTGGAAACAGGGGAGGTCGCCATGGGAGGAGCAACAGGGAGCGGTGGAGCTGGGTGGCGGCGGGCGCTGAGCGCGCGGTGGCGGCTGCGGGCGCTGGCCTGAGCGGGGTCGGGGTGACTTAGGGTTGGCTGCTAATTTTGGGCCGGCCGGCCTGTGGGCCTTTTTACCCGGTGCTCCGAAAGACAACCGGCAAAGATTTTTTATTTTTTTTAAAAAAATATTGTTTGTCGGTGTCTGCTGAGACCCGGTAAAGACTTCTTTATCGGATGTTAACTTAGACACCTGGCAAATTTTTTTTTTGTTTTTTAGGCCTTATTTTTTTGGGGCCTTCTTACAATAATTATAACCCTATTTTAAAATTTGGTATAATTTTGAGTTTTTATACTATATTTATTTAATTAATTTTGTTTACTTAAATTTTTTCGAGTACTCCAAATTTGAACTGTAGGTATATAAAATAATAGAATTCGGTCATTTAAAAAATAATATTCATGATATTTGACGTATGTTGACGTCGTATCTAGGAACTCGCATTAAATTACGACCATCACGTTGACTTTCTTAATTTTTTACCATAGCCTCCACATGCGATTACAAGATACATCGTCAAGTTTTATGATATTTGGACTTCGTTTGAATTTTATATAATTTAAATACACTTGATTACCTCGTCATGTTACGACAACATGATGGTCATAATTTAATGCGAGTTCCTGTATACGGCGTCAACATATGCCAAACATCATGAATATCATTTTTCGAATGACCGAATACCATTATTTTATGTATCTGCAGTTCAAATTTGGAGTAGTCGAAAAAATTTAAGTGAGCAAAAATAATTCAAAAAGTATAGTATAAAACGTCAAAATTGTCCCAAATTTTGATATGGAGTTCTAATTACTATAGCAAAGCCTCAGAAAAAATAGGGCCAAAAAAACAAAAAACAAAAAAATTTGCCGGTGCCTAAGTTGGCACCTGACAAAGAGGCCTTTGCTGGATGCCAGTGCAGAAGATACTCGACAAAGAAATTAAAAATAAAAAAATAAAAAAATTCTTTGCCGGTGCCTAACGGCGAGGCACCCGGCAAAGACTGACTGTAGGTGGCCGCCGTCACGCCGGCCAGCTTTGCCGGAGGCCATATTTTGCCTGGTGCCGACACCCGGCAAAGATTTTTTTTCGGAGGTATTTTTCTTTGCCGGGTTCCTGGCACCCGACAAAGACTTATTTGCCGGGTGTTTTTCTTTGCCGGGTGCCGCCCTATCTGGCACCCGACAAAGAATGCCTTTGTCGGATAGGGTGTTCGATAAAAAACGCCCGACAAATTAAAAAACACCCGGCAAATTACAGTTTTCCTGTAGTGGTGTATGGCATGACGGACGCTGGCTCAATACGTGGAACGAACAGCCTCCTCATCTCCGGTGACGGCTTAAACTCCCTGACGTCATCGCCCGTGATCTCATCAGCACGAGCGACCACAAAGAGCGCGCCCTCGTCATTACAGTCGATCTTCGGCCTGTCGTCGTCTCTGTTGATGCCGAGGCGGCCGGCGAGCGGGTAGAAGTTCACCAGGGCCCTGGCCGTGGCCTCCTTGAGCCTGGCCACGTCGAAGAAATCGTCTGCTGCGGCGGCACCATCCTTGGGGTTGGGGGCGTACAGGTAGATGGTCGGGGTGTGGCCTTTCTTGGCCTGCACCACGTCCAGGGAAGACAGCCACAGCCCCTTCCTCGGCGTCGACGAACTCGGCGCTACGAACGACGACTCGAGCACCTGCACGTTGAAGGCCAGGGATCCCATCGTTCTCTTCGATCTCACGAGCGCACCGGCACCGAGCTGCAAGGGACGACGACGACAGAGTGAGTGAATGCTCGAGCTAGATCCTAGATCACATGTATCTGTTAGGATAATTGGGCCAAGCCCATTATTTATTCTAAATAATTAGTAAACCTCAAAGGCCCACAATTGTGTGATAGAGTGGAAAGGTGATTAGTACCAACTTGACTAATTACCTAGAGGACAATCAACTTAAATAGTGAA
>CM041644.1:33851907-33963424 GCA_023333625.1 Bothriochloa decipiens | reverse complement strand
CCCATCCGGCCGAGGCAAACCCTAGCCGCCGCTCCAGCCCACTCGGCCGCCAGGGAGATCCAACGGTCTCCTGACAGGGGCGACTCCTATATAAAGGGGCTTCTGTCGGAGACTAGGGTTACGGTGTTCCCTCCCGACCAGCCGCCTCCACTCAACCGTTCGAGCTTGAGCCGCTCCTGTGCACCTCCGGCCAGATCCCCTGCGAGCACAGGCGGCTCTGGTGAGCAGGCCTCCGGAACTTGTCCCGTCAAGCTTACCTGCTCGGGTAGGCGGGCAATCAAGTTTTTGGGGAGCGTCCACGGGCGCGACTGCTCCGACACGCTGCTGCTGTCTTCCCCGACTTCGTCTCCGTCTCCGTTCAGCAGCAAGATGGTGTCCACGAGGACGCGTGGTGGCGCGACTGTGGGAGATGCCGGCGACACCACCGCTGCTACTGGTGCGGCGAACTTCACCGCCATCCCTGCAGGCAACAATGGTGCTGTACTGGCCGCGGGTACCGGCAGTAGCACGCTAGGGTACAAACTGAGATCCCTGTTTATGCTTCATTTCGTTGCTGCTGCTACTTTGCTTATGTTAATGAATACTAGTAGCAGTAGCGATTATGAGGCTGTCGCACGCATCATACTAGCATTAGTATTTTGCTTATCACATTTATGGATTCATTCATGGTGTAAAATGACTAAATATCCAACAGTATCATGCATATTCATATATCACACACGCACGTACGAAGACTGTCATTTCCTAAAAATAAACCGTAACTTAGTTGTTGTACTATGCGATGGCAGAAGGGCCGGGGCGTGGAGGAGATTCAACTCCGGGCAGCCGGCCGGCGGCTGCATGCGCGGTCGGGGGAGGGAGGAACGGAGCGCACAGCGCAGGATGGAGCGTTGCGAGCTTGCGGGGAGCCGGCCCGGGGGGAGTTAAATAACAGTCTTGCATGCACGCCGTCCTCCCTACATGCGCATCACGCACATGAATATACGATGAATAATACTGTGTACTACAGTACAATATAAGAAGACAGAGAAGAGACTGACAACAAAGAAGAAGACGAACTCACATGCCCCCTGCGCCGCCTATTGCGGGCTCCCCTCCATGGAAGCCTGCTTTAATTGGCCGAGGCGGATCAGTGTCAGTCCTCAAGCAACTTCTTGAACACCAGTCGTCCTCAAGCAATCGAGTGCCCCTGATCGCACCGTGAGAGCGCCGATATCGCGACCTCACCCAACGCCGGCCCTGCCTTCCCAAAATTCTCAAACCGTGGGGGTTTTGCAAGCGCGCTAAACGGCCCCCCTTCCTAATTGGGTACTGTATTTTGGTGCTACCAAACTGGAGCCATATATCCATCAGCCAATGTGTCAAGAACAGAGGACATCTTCCTGTCCTGATCAAGCTGATGGAGCCGAGAACCAGAAGGCGGGAGCGGGAAGCAGTTCCAAGATGATCAAAGCAAAGAGCGGGAAGAGTAGCTGGGCCGGTGAACGCTGGTGGGCCAGAAGAGGCGAGTCGGCCCAAGCGTTTGTCGATGCCCAATCAGAAGTACGCGGGACCTACTTGGCAGAAGCCGTAGCCGATTTGATCTTTAATAAAGGGGAGAACAGGTGCTCCGTGCTTCGTGGAGAACAAGCTGGATTCTTCGTGGAGAACAAGCTGGATTAGAACTCTTTCGCCGGTTGCTACCGGAGAACTTGGCAAGGAGCGCGCTGCTCGCCTGATGTATCTTCCGTAGATTTCGACATTTTCATTTTGTAGACTTAAATCCTTATATATTCCAGCTATAAATAAACCAATCCAATTCAGTAGCAAATACATAGAGTTTGCTTAGAGCATCCCTAACCGTTTGACAAATAAGTTTTGCATTCATGTATTTATAAAATATCTAAAAAAAATACTTATCCAACGGTGTGACAAATAGAATTAATATTTTAGTTAACTTGGCAAAAACCTGGCAAGGACTCCCATATATGCCAAGCCGGCTCAGGCTTGGCATTGCTCGCTCGCGAGAATTTCTCCCCCCCCCCCCCCTATACTCCCACATCCATGCTTTGCGCCTCTCGCCGTCGTAATTTTCTTTTTTGCCAAGTGAATAATACCAAACCATTAAAGATTGTCTTTTTTTAGCTTTGCCATATTTAGTTGGGACTTGGCAAACTCCCTCATTTGCCAAACGAAATATGCAAAACGGTTGGGATACGCAATGCAATACCGTGCATGCTAGTTGGCCTTCCACAGCAATGCAAATTTTCACTGCAGAATATTCGCAGCGTTTTCTTTCTGGTCGATCTCGAGAAGAGTCCGTTCATCTGTGACTGCGTCCTCATCATTTGATATGAGCCAGCCAACAGACATTCAGCCCGTTCGTTTGAACTTATCAGCCAAACCAGCCAGCTATTCAACAGTATTTTTCTCTCACAAAAAATCAGCAGCAGCCAGAACCAGCCAACCAGAAACGACCAAGCAACAGGGCGATTCACATTCAAATTTTATACAGTGTATTACACAGCGTTTGTTGAAGACGTACACGATTAGTTGAACTGCTCGATAAACAAGCATATATCTATATATTCTAGTACTACGTACAAATCGCCTATGGCAGTGGCGGCCAGTGGCACAAAATAAGTACAGTAACAACGTGGTTCCTACTTCCTAGCTAGGATTCGCATGCGACACCGCATAGGGATTCGTGCGCCACGCGCAGCGCGCAAATTAAACTCATCGAGAGCTTTGGATCGCGTGAGGGAAAAACACGTTTTTAACTATAGCATAATATACTAGGGCACATGTAAAGCATGGTGTTTTATTTAAACCATCATCATGTTGCCTTCGTTGGAGCTATTCTTCCCACCAGCCCTCCAGGATTCAGATTCAGATTCAGATTCAGACTCAGATTTGGAGTTGCATTGCGTGCTCCGTGCCCGTGCTCGTGGCTAGCTCTTTGCTGTGATGATTGCTTGGCTACTGATTCTGATTCTGATTGACTGATTCTGAACCTACCGTCGCGGATGTCGTCAACTACTGACAGTCAACCTGCAGCTTTTTTTTTGGTTGCAGATCGGTTCTTGCCTTGTTGGGCCGAAGCTTCCAAAGGAACGGATTTCAGGGTGCTAAGCATGTAGGCCCGCAATCTGTGTCAATATGGGCTTCGTCGTATGGCTGTGTTGCATAGCCCGTTGCAAAAGCCCACACCCAGGCCGTATGGACCAGGCCGCTGGGCTTTACAACAGGAAATAAAAGAGGAAGGTGTTACTGTACTTCTCGAGACCTGAACTGAAGAGAAAAAAAGTTGTTAACATAGTATTCCCGCCAAGTTGGTAGAAGAAATTGTTTTGTACAAGGATTCTGTCAAATATTATGATATATAAATTAAGAATAATTTTTATATTTTTAAATTTGAAAATATAAAATCATATAAATATATTTGTCTTGAAATACAATTTCATAAATGTATACATATATCTTTCTTAATAAATATTTTTTATAGAAATATAAAGTTAAAGCTATACTTTAGAGACCATGTTATTATTCAAAGTGAACTCTTTTACCAATCTGGAGGGAGTACTCCCTAAAATGCTACACCTCCCCACTGCCCGGCGAGCAGGTCGGTGCCACCACGTCGCCTGGCCTAACCAAGAACGCGTGTCCATTGACACGAATAGGAAACCGGGTGTGAGTGGTTCAAGCTATTTTGCCTCTTTTGAAGTGATTTAAAAGAACACGGGTCTATTTGGCTTGTGACCGTAAGCTGCCATCACTACACTCCATCTGCGCCAAAAGGCTAGCGTTTATTTTTCTACATCTGGCGTGCAAAGTTGCCGATGAGAACAATGGACAAGCCTATAGAAGTGTGTCACTCTCACACTCGAGATGCATCAAGAAGCAAACAGTGGTCCAAGTGAGTGTGACACGCTAAACTTTGGCAAGTTTCGAAGGTAAACCAAATAATAGACCCCATGTTCTGCGGACTGCGAGTGAAACCGTTGGTGGGTTCAATGATTTTTCTTTTTTTAATAAACGTTCTATAAACGACCTCTCATGTATCCAGTTTCGGTTGGACTGAATGAATGGAATCGATTGTCGTCTAACGAGTAGACGCTTTTCAAAAATCGTTCCACCAGCGTACGAGTAAGATATATCGTCTAGTTAAGTACTTACTCAGTTTATAAAAAGATTTACAATTCTCACATCTTAGGGAGTCAATAAACTTAAATTTTAACTAAAATTATCAAATAGTTAGTCTAAAAGAAATTCTATTGATTATTAGGACTTTTTAATGGTAATATATAAACAAGGGTTAATTGTACAACTACCCCTATTTTAAAGGCTAATTGCTCATTTGCCCTTATTTTTTTAACTTTGTTTGTTTGCCCCTGTTTTTTAAAACTAAAGACTCCAGTTGCCCCTGTCCCGTGAGGTGCACTTAACACCGTTGAGTCCAGGTTGAAAAGATAAAAATACCCTGGACACGAATACCCCAAGAATCAATATGATTTTTTTACAAATTTATTGTGCACTAATAAAATAAATAAACGAAGAAAAAAAAGAGAGACAGGACATTCCCTACTCCAACTAATCAATCAAATTAATTAATGAATCAGTAGCTACTACTACTGGAGAATGACAACTTGCTGTCGCAACTGACCCACAAGCCAGCACGGATGACGACGGGCAAAGAAAAAAAAAACTACAATACACTATCTGTTCCGGTTCCTGCTCATCTCCCTGAATTACCAAAGCAAAAGAGATTAGGAAATTTCATCAGGCTGCTTGTATGGTGGGACACGGTTGAGTTGGATGATTCCTAGAGCTGCTCTCACGGGACGGCTATGGCAATTCGGCAAAGTATAGTAATGAAATGGATGGAATCGATCAGTGGAATTGTTGTGAGGTCAATAATCATCATCTAGAGATTTACAGGTCTAGGAAGTTGGAGCTGCTGAAGAACTCGAGCACGGAGAAGGTGGCCGGCGACGGCATGATGGGCGTGGACAGCAGCAGGCTGGGCGCGAACGGCACCTGGTCCAGCCCGGCCGCCACGGCAGCGCGGGTTCCGGCGGAGGGGAGGAACGGGCTGAGCTCGCTCAGCCACGACAGGGACCTGGGGTCAAACGGCATCGGCGAGAAGAGACCCGTGGAGGCGGACCGAGGGAGCGCCGCGGGGGAGAGGATGCCCAGGCGGACCGCCCCCGCGAACGGCGGGCCGAGGACCGACGCGGCGGCGATGCTGTTGTCCGCTACGTCCGCCGAAGCGGAACCGGAGCCGGAGGCGCGGAGGCCCGGCCACGTGAGGCAGCGACGACGGGCGTGCCGCGGTCCCGCCGCCGGCGCGCCGTAGCCATCCCGTGAGACAGGACAGGTTCACTTCTCTGGAGGGTATAAGGGGCAATGTCGTCCTTTTTCCTTTTTTTTGAATTCCCAAACATTTTTTTAGGCTTTAAGTTTTGACCACCTCACGGAAGCGCAAACTACGGCAATGGGGCGTTGGATTAAAAAAAATAGGGCAAACGAGCAAACTTAGAGAAATAAGAGCAAACGAGTAATTAGCCTTCAGAATAGGGATAGTTATACAATTGTCCCTATAAATAAATAGCTTTTTTTTTAAAAAATCATGTAAATAAATAGCTAGATGAGACATAGAAATAGTACAAAATAATACTCCAATTGCCTATCAATTAGAGAGATCAAATACTTATTGACTCTCAAATGACAGATCTATCACGATTTTCTAGAAATATCTCACTCACACAACTCTCTACTATAGCGTTTATTTTTCTTCTTATTTCTATATCTTATCAAGTTAGTTATTTGTAATGTGTCATTAAGAATGTCTTGATAACCAATAGAATTCCCCTAAACTAGATATTTGAGAACCATTAAAGACGCCCCAACAACCATTAAATAAAATAAGTATCATTAATTAGTTATTAAATATTTTTTATAATAAATTTATTAAGATATATAAATGCTAATAGTATTTACTATAGACTTGATCAAATTTATAGTAGTTTGTATCCCACGCTTTTATAATTACTAGGAGAATACGCCGCGCATTGCTGCGATGACTCTAGATAATTTAGAAAGATATTGAACTTATATATTTATAGTTATATAAATTAAATTATCGTAAATTAATTTTGGTGAATGGTTTGATACATTGATGTGGACAACTAAATAAATGTTATATGAAGAGATAACTACCATAATTACATGTGCTAGTTGACTTTAATTGCAAATTCTAATGGATTGTTGATGTGAATAGCTTGCATTTCAAGAGAATTCACCGTAGTAGTTTGTATGCCACACTTTTTATAATTACTAGGAGAATACGCCACGCGTTGTTGCGACGACTCCAGATAATTTAGAAATATTTTAAACTTATATATTTATAGTTATATAAATTAAATTATCATAAAATTAATTTTGGTGAATGATTGGACATGTTGATGTGGATAACTAAATAAATGTTACATGAAGAGACCGCTATCATAATTACATGTATACGTGTTAGTTGACTCTAATTGTAATTTTTAGAAAATTGTTAATGTGGATAGCTTGTATTTTAAGAAAATTCATCAGTGGGGTTTGTTGGGTTTGTTTATATAGGAAGGATACATTACATTCTTCGAAGGGAGTACTCGTAATTGATATTATAGAAAAAATACATTTAATTTAATTACTAAAAACGAAAGTCCGCCGTCTGTCGGGTTCACCCTTCCGCTGTCCGCCCCTTTCCTTCGTCCCGTTCAGTCGTTCTCGATCACCTTTCTGACGTCGGGTGTTCACACCTCTGTCTCTCTGGCTTCATTTCCTGCTGACGACTGAGCGGGCGAGCGCCGGCGCCCTTCGCCAGGTCTTCTTCGGCCCGTTCGCCGGCGACTAGCATCTCCCTCTGCCAGGTCTCGACGTCACCTTCGCCGTCGACTGGCGCCTCAGCAGGTATGCTCGCTCCTTCTCCTCCTTCCTGCCGTTCGAAACCGAGCACCCAAACCCTAAAGCAAGATAGCTGTATTCGGATCTGACGCAATTACAAGTTTACGCGTGTATTATGCCTATACTAGCTTCAATTTTCTATTTTTGGAAATTTTTGTTATCCGTTGTGCAATTGATGCGGGGGTCGCTGAAGTTGGCACTTTATAGTCTCATCATACTCTGATGTATACTTGTGGCACGATTGTTGTTTGATGGTTTGCTTCTGCAAATAATATGGATAGCTTGTTATTGAGCAGCAGATCTTTTTTTTCTCTGTCATATCCTGTCGCCAGGTACATTTGGAAGGATGGGGGTTTACCTTAGCACTCCGAAAACTGAGAAGGTATCTGAAGATGGGGAAAATGATAAGCTTAAATTCGGACTTTCATCAATGCAAGGGTGGCGTGCAACTATGGAAGATGCTGTAAGTTTCTACTCATCATTTACATTTGATTGTTGTGGCTTTCTTTGTTGCTTGTTCCTAGTCTTATACATCTCACCTGGATATGGACACACAAGTGTTGGAATCCGACTCAGCATGTTTTTACTGGACTTCCCAAATGTAACTTGAAATCCAACTTGGGTTAGAGTCTGATTAACCAAAAATAAATGTGCTCTCAGTGTCCAGGTTGGGTGTAATTATGGAAACTTACAAAATGTCCTTAGAAGTAAAGAAAAAATAAATACCAAATATTTGTGTGAAGTCTTTTCACCAATAGTATTGCTGCCATTTTTGAATATATAGTGAAGGGAACTGGTGCACAACCACATATATTATTAAATAAATAGATTAGGATATACCTGGCTGTTGACTCCAATCATCCAATGTTTAGCAGAGCTATGCACCTGAGAGAACTGGTGTCTTGTGTTCGTTGAATTTTGAACTAAAAGGAATACTTGCGTGTAAAAATAAATTATTTGCTGAACTGAGCCTGGTTAATTCATTAGTTGAATGGGGAGTTTTTGTTTCTGTCCATGATGCCCTGTCGTGATGTTGAGAATGACAAAAAATGGATTAACACTATTTTTGTTTACATCACCATATTCTCCGAATGTTGGATTGATAGTGCTTCATAAGTTAAACAGTGTGTTTGACATCGTACTGAAAGATTGGCTGTACTCCAACCTTGAAGGCTGGAATCAATTGAGAGGATAGAATTTGAATGTGTATGAGATATCTTGTTGGAAGGGCGGCCCTGGTGCAAGCGGTAGAGCTTTACCGTCTGTGACCAAGAGGTCCAGGGTTCAAGCCCCAGCCTCTGCACATTTGTGCAGGGATGGCTGTTGGCTATTTTTCCTTCCCCAGACCCCGCAGTGCGGGAGCCTACGGCACTGGGTACGTCCTTTTTTATGAGATATCTGTTGGAAGCTATAAAATATATGTTATGACACACACAAGCTTACATTACATAGGAGGTATGCAAGTCCTTATATAGACTTTGCAAACCGTCATGCAAGTTGTCAAATCAAACTTTACCACTTACACAATACAACTCATACTTAGCATTAGCTAGAATGCTCACTTTACAACTCATCGCTAGCTCATAGCAAAATCCAAATTGACAATTACTACTGCCTGTTATCTAGTGAAACTTACTAGCTAAGTAAACAAGGTCCTAGAGATATCTAGTACTAGTAATAAAATATAAATACTAACACAAGGATTATTGCTAACATTCTCCCCCTAATCCTTGTGCTCATCTTGGATCTTGGCCATTCCAATTCTACTCCTTAATTCTTCAAACTTGGCTTTGCCAAGTGATTTTGTCAAGATGTCAGCTAGCTGATCTGCAGTAGGGATGAACTCTGCCCTGATGCTCCCTTCTGCAATGCAGTCCCTAATGAAGTGGAACTTGGTCCTTATGTGCTTGCTTCTATCATGGAACACAGGATTCTTGGCAAGAGCAAGTGCAGACTTGTTGTCAACCCTCAGCTCCACTACTTCAATCCTTCTGTCCAGTAGCTCTGCAAGTAGCCTAGACAGCCACAGTGCCTGAGTTGCTGCTGTAGTCATTGCCACATATTCAGCTTCACAGCTTGATAGAGCCACAACTCTTTGCTTGATTGACTGCAACTGATCAGGCAGTTGCCGAGGAAGAAGAGGCTCCCAGTTGTGCTCTTGCTTGAATCAATGTCCCCAGCCAAATCTGAATCACAGTACCCCACAAACCGAGCAGCAGTGGGTGCTCTGGTGAAGTGGAGGCCGAAGTCAATAGTGCCAGCAACATACCTCAGTATGCGCTTTACAGCTTGCTGGTGCTCCACGGTGGGCCGTTCCAGGAACCGGCTCACGAAGCCAACAGCAAAAACAAGGTCTGGCCGTGTGTGGACGAGATAGCGCAGACTGCCAACGAGCCGCCGGTACTGAGTTGAATCGACTTCGGCAGCGGTGCTGTGTTTGCTCAGCCGCAGGCGCTCTTCCATGGGTGTGGCTGCTGGGTTGCAGTCAACCATGCCGCCCAGCTCCAAGATTCTCTTGGCATAGTGGCTTTGGCGCAAGGTGATGCCGTCGATGCCTTGGTGGACCTCGACCCCGAGATAGAAGCTCAAGGGGCCAAGATCACTCATGTCAAAAGTGGTCTGCATCTGCACTTTGAATGCCTCCACGACTTGCTCCCTTGCACTCGTGATGATTAGATCATCTACGTAGACTCCCACGATTAGAACAGAGCCGCCGGCGCCTCGCCGGTACATTGCGGCTTCATGACTGCACTGCTTGAAGCCCATTTGCTTCAGCGCCGCATCCAATTTGGCGTTCCACGCCCTAGGCGCCTGCCGCAGGCCATAAAGCGCCTTGCGGAGGCGGTAGACTTTGTTCTCTTCCCCGGCGATGGTGAACCCGGGCGGCTGCTTGACATAGACTTCCTCCTTGAGCTCGCCGTTGAGAAACGCGGACTTCACGTCCATGTGGTGGACGCGCCAGCCCTCCTGAGCCGCCAGCGCGAGCAGCACCCGGATGGATTCCATTCGAGCGACAGGGGCGAAGGCGTTGTCGTAGTCAATTCCCTCCTGCTGGACAAAGCCGCGCGCCACGAGCCGGGCTTTGTGCTTGATCACAGCGCCGTGCTCGTCCTTCTTCAGCTTGTACACCCATTTGAGTGAGATGGGGCGATGGCCAGCGGGAAGGTGCACCAGCTCCCATGTCCGGTTGAGCTCAACGGCGCGTAGCTCCTGCTCCATTGCTGCCTGCCAGGCAGGGTCCCCTTTGGCCTCGGCGTAGGATGCTGGCTCGCCGGAGTGGGTGAGATGGAGCTCAGCGAAGAGGCGGGTCGCCGGTGGTGGGGTAGGCTGCTCCCCCATAATGTTGGCGACCGTCCTGTAGCGGAGCGGCTCGTCGTTGTCGTGCCAGACATCCACTCGCTCCTCGTCATCATCCAGTGGAGTGGCGTGCTCAATTTGGGGTCCCGTCGATTCTGGCGGCGGGGTTGGTGTAGCAGCCGCCGAGGCAGGGGAAGCAGACGGCGAAGGTGTTCCCGCCGTGGCTGCTCCAATCCCTTCCGGAGACGGAGACGCCAGATGAATTGGCGGTGATGGGGCGGGCGAAGTCGTGGAAGACGCCACTGGTGACGCGCTCGGCACCTTCTCTACTTCAGCCGGCCAAAAGTACTCGACGGTGAAATCGCTGCCGGCTGCCTCCGGCGTCCCGAGTTCTGACGTAGCCCAATCCCAGCTGTGTCCTTCATCGAATACGACATCGCGGCTAATCTTGACACGCTGGGTCACTGGATCGAGCACCCGGTAGGCCTTAGCCCCTTCAGCGTATCCGATGAACACGCCGGCCTTGCCGCAGTCATCAAGCTTGCTCTGCTGCGCCAACTCCTTGGTGTAGGCGACGCAGCCGAACACCTTAAAGTGCGCCACTGTTGGAACACGCCCGTGCCACGCCTCATAGGGCGTCTTTCCCTGTAGCGCACGCGTCGGCGACCGGTTGAGGATGTGTACGGCCGTCATGACTGCCTCTCCCCAGAACTTCGCCGGAAGCCTCCTCTGCTTTAGCAGCGCACGCGCCATCGCCATGATGGTCTGGTTGCGGCGCTTCACAACGCCATTCTGCTGAGGCGAGTGGGGAGCAGAGTAGTGGCGCATAATTCCTTCCTTGGCGCAGTAGTTGGCGAAGTCGGTGACGGTGAACTCGCCACCGTTGTCGGTGCGGAGTGCCTTCAGCTTGCAGCCGCTCTCCTTCTCGGCCGCAGCTTGCACTTTCTTGATGGCATCAGCCGCGGCGTCTTTCGTGGGAAGAAGAATGGCCCACATGTACCGTGTCGCATCATCCACGAGGAGCAGGAAGTACCGCTTCCCTCCGGGCGTTGCCGGTGTCACCGGGCCACACAAGTCGCCATGCACCAGGGCGAGCTGCTCCTTGGCGCGGTACGCGGCCTCGGACGGGAATGAGCGTCGTCTCATCTTGGTGGTGACGCATGTGTCACATAGCTGCTCGACGTGGTCGATCACCGGCATCCCACGAACGAGCTCTTCCTTGCCAAGCTTGCGGAGCGCATCGAAGTGGAGGTGGCCGAACCACTCATGCCAGCGCCATGCCTCGTCGTCCTTGCATGCGGTGAGGCAGAACGACTGCGCTGCATCAAGGTGGAGGATGTATAGACGGTTGGGTCCACGTCGAACCTTGGCAAGCAGGCGGCCGCGACGGTCCCAAATGCACAATACTCCATGATTGATCTCCACCTTTGAACCTCCTTCATCAAGTTGCCCAAGACTCATGATTGAGTTGCGCAAGGCGGGTATGTAGTAGACGCCGTGGAGGACACGCTGCTCGCCGGTCTTCCCTTGGAAGATGATTGAGCCAACGCCGTGGATCTCCACACGCGACGCGTCCCCGAAGCGCACGGTCCCGCGTACGTCGGTGTTAAGGTCGGCGAACAGCTCCCGGCGTCCAGTCATGTGGTGCGTGGCCCCGCTATCGAGGTACCAGCCGCCCAGCTTCTTGTCGTCGGCGGCGGTGTTGAGAAAGGCCCGGGCTCGCGGTTCATGGAGGGTGATTTCGTGCGTGGTGAAGGCGCACGCTGGTATGTCGTCATTGATGTCAAGGAAGCCATGGGCGAGGAAGAGCGCACCGTCATCCTCCTCTGCTTCCGCGACATGCGCGGCTCCAACGCGCGTACTGCCGCGGTCCTGTCCGCGCTCGCCACGGTAGCCGCCACTGCGGTCACTTCCACGGGCTCCACGGTCACCACCGCGTTTGCCGCGGTCACCACTAGCACCGCGCTCTCGTCGTGGCAGGCGGCAGTCGCGTGCCCAGTGGCCGCCACGACCACAGTTGAGACAGATGTCGTCACGGTTCGCCCTGCGTTCGCCGTCGCCGTCATCTCCTCCACCAGCGCCACCGGCGTCTCTCCTCCTGGGCCTCTGCTTACGGCCGCCGCGCTCATGCTTGCGGCGATCCCTGGATGGCGCACCGCCATCATCACCCTTCTTCTGTCGCGCCCTCCACTGCTCCTTCGTGTACATTAACTTGCCGCCGACTGTTATTGGCTCAGTGGGGGGCTGCTCCTCACGGTCGTCGATGGCCTTAAGCCTCCCAGTCACCTCGACAGTGAGCGTGTCGAGGTCAAGGAGGGTCTCGATGGCGATGACGAGCTGGGAGTACTTCGTCGGCACGACGCGCAGGTACTTCTCCACCGTGCGCTTCTCGTCGAGGTCCCGATCTCCGTGCAACGCCATCTGCTGCATTAGGGTGGTGAGCCTAATAGCAAAGTCTTCGACTTGCTCACCGGGGCGGAAACTCAAGTTTTCCCAATCACGGCGAAGGCGCTGCAGCGTCGCTCGGCGGACCCTGTCCACGCCGATGCGGGCCGCAGCGATAGCGTCCCACGCATCCTTTGCGCTCTCCTTGTCGGCGAGGGGAATGCCCATCTCCGGGGGCACGGCCGCGATAATGGCCTCTAGTGCCCGGCGATCATCGCGGTAAGAGACCGGCTCCCCCTCGACGGCGTCCCAGAGCTCCCGTGCTTGCATCTTGAGCTTCATCAGCTGGGACCACTCATGGTAGTTGCTCTTCGTTAGCATTGGCCAGGTGGTGCCTGCGCCGGAGTCGCGGTAGACGGTGTGGATGACCGGCGACTCCCGGCGGCCTCCACCGCGCCCACGACGGCGCACCGGGGAGGGAGACGGGGCACGGCGCCGCGACGGGCTGCGCTCTGCGCGCCTCCTGGCGGGACTGCGTGCCGATCTCCACCTCCGTCAACCTCTCCATCGATCTCTGCTCGAAGCGTTGCTGCAGCGGTTGCCGCGGCTTCTGCCGCTGCAGCGGCCTCCTTGGCCGCCTGGACTGCTGATGCTGCAGCTGCCTCCGCGGCTGCCAAGCGCCCTTCCCGAGCTGCACGATTTGCAGAGATAGACATGGTGTGGCTCTCTGGATCTCAACCTGTCTCCGATACCAATTGTTGGAAGCTATAAAATATATGTTATGACACACACAAGCTTACATTACATAGGAGGTATGCAAGTCCTTATATAGACTTTGCAAACCGTCATGCAAGTTGTCAAATCAAACTTTACCACTTACACAATACAACTCATACTTAGCATTAGCTAGAATGCTCACTTTACAACTCATCGCTAGCTCATAGCAAAATCCAAATTGACAATTATTACTGCCTGTTATCTAGTAAAACTTACTAGCTAAGTAAACAAGGTCCTAGAGATATCTAGTACTAGTAATAAAATATAAATACGAACACAAGGATTATTGCTAACAATATCTTGTTGAGTATGACTACTAAAGGAGAAGCTATGACTTGTTTTCTTACCATAGTACTAATACACTTCTTGATATGATTTATCTGTATCTTTTGAGAGGATGGAATCTCATCAATTTTATTAGTCTATTGTTATCGTGTTTGCTCAGTCTATTGTGCAATTTTCCAGCACACGGCTTTGCTAGATCTTGACAATGACACTGCATTCTTTGGTGTTTTTGATGGACACGGAGGTAACTAAATGCAAAGAACAGTGCCTTTTCAGCATCTATGATTGATTCCAATCATACCAAAATGGCTGTTGACCCCTTCATATCGCTTTCTTGCCTCAGGAAAAGTAGTTGCTAAATTCTGTGCAAAATATCTACACAGAGAAGTTCTCCATAGTGAAGCCTATGCAGCTGGTGACCTTGGTGCTGCTGTCCACAGAGCTTACTTCAGGTATAATAGCTTCTTTTATTCTTAGCATGTCTACCTTTTCACTACTTCGTTGCTAATTTGGAGCAAATGATGTGAACAGAAATTATGATTGCGTTGTTTCAGAATGGATGAAATGATGCGAGGTCAAAGAGGATGGCGGGAACTTCAAGCACTTGGAGATAAAATAAATCAGTTTACTGGCATAATAGAAGGCTTGATTTGGTCCCCTAAAGCAAGTGATTCAAATGATAGACATGATGATTGGGCTTTCGAGGAGGTACTTGTGGAACTGGCATGGATCCATATCCATAATTCTATGCTCATTTCCTATATCTAGGAGAGCATGCCATCTTCCTTTTTTTAATTAATTTGGCGGTCGTTGCATTACTGGATTATCATTAATATGGTTTCTTTCTTTACTTTTTGCTAAAATCATTCTTGTCAGAAACTTGTGTAAGAGTAGACTAATGGTTCTCGAGTAGACGTGCAACACTGATGGTTTAAGACCAGGGGTGACGCCACGTTCAAGTTCCTTGGTGCCATGGCACCATATTTAAAGTTATTTACCACTTAATAGTCTCATTTTCACAATATATTACGATAAGATTTGTTTGCGCAATTTAGACGGTGCACTAGGGTTGATTGGTTCAAGTTCCTTGGTGCCATGGCACCATGGTTAAAGTTATTTACCACTTAATAGTCTCATTTTCACAATATATTACGATAAGATTTGTGTGCGCAATTTATACGGTGCACTAGGGTTGATTGGTTTGTAGCTTTGCTCGTGTTTAAGACCTAAAAAGGGTATGCATAAGAAGGAAATTTGTTCTTTTAACATTTCAAATTGATTCATGTGTTGCCTAATAATGCCAACTCTTGAAAAGGATATCTATGCATAAGAAGGAAGTTTATTCTTGTAACACCTAAAATTGATTGCTGTGTTGCCTAACAACTCTTGAAGAGTGAGTTACAATTTCCTGAACTGGAGCTTCTTGTTGTGCTGGAAGGCAATTTTTGGCATTTCACTTTGTTGCTAGTTCTTTTGTTGGAAATGAACCATCATCCACCCAGTAGTCTTATACAAATTTCTTTTATCAGGGACCGCACTCTGATTTTACTGGGCCAAATTGTGGGAGTACAGCCTGTGTAGCATTAGTCAGAAACAGGCAACTCGTTGTGGCAAATGCTGGTGACTCCCGCTGTGTCATCTCAAGGAATGGCCAGGTTAGTTGTTGTTACTCCTTTTTCGAGAAAACAGGGGGGTCACCCCTTACTGGCAATTGCATTAATAAAGAACAAAGCACAAAGATTGTGGTATATTTCGACATCAAGTTTATGTGTGATCGTCTCATTTTTATACTTCTTCAACATAACTCAGGCATACAATTTGTCTAGAGACCATAAACCAGAGCTTGAGGCAGAGAGAGAAAGGATACAAAGTGCAGGGGGTTACATTCAAATGGGGCGTGTAAATGGAACTTTAAACTTGTCAAGAGCCATTGGTATTCTTTCTTTTTACTTGCTTCTTTTTGTTCATGCCTCTCACCTTATCTGATGTTTTGCATATGCAAAATATCTTTCCAGGTGACATGGAGTTTAAACAAAACAAGTTCTTGTCCCCTGATAAGCAAATTTTGACCGCAAACCCCGACGTAAACATTGTGAGTAAATTCTGCAGTTGCCTCACACTATTTCTATGTAGACTACTGAGTTAGCATTTCGTCTTGTTGATAGTTGCTGTAACTTTATTCTTTTTTACAGATCGAGCTATGTGATGATGACGAATTCATGGTTTTGGCATGTGATGGCATTTGGTAAATTTCTCTCTATTAACAAGTTTTGGCTTCAACTTGATCATTGCTTTTGTCAGAAGTAACAACCCATATCCTCTGGGCTATTAGGGACTGCATGTCAAGCCAACAGTTGGTTGATTTTGTCCGTGAGCATATAAACACAGTAAGTACCAAGTTATTTAACACCATCTTCCCTTTCGGAAAAAATGTAACACCATCTGCGGATGTCTTGGGTCTTTGCCAATACTCATGGAAAGAGGTTACAAATTGCAGGAGGAAAGCCTTTCTGCAGTATGTGAAAGAGTGCTTGATAGATGCCTGGCTCCGTCGACCATGGGCGGCGAGGGATGTGATAACATGACGATGATCCTGGTGCAGTTCAAGAAGCCGACGGCTCAGGTCAAGGACGCCAGTGGTGCAGAACAACCAGCTGGAGACGCAGGATGCTCTGAGACCCAGTGAGTCACCTCTGATTATGTTAACTACTGGTATTATTTCTTCACTACCGATCTTTCTTTCTTCCACGGACGCTAACCAAGCCTTTTATGATCAGTGGGGCCGAGGAGAACGGCTCTGATAAGCAGGTATAGCGAAGACATGGCTCTTGGAGTTGGAGTCTAGGTACATGGCCTGACGCTGGACCTGGCTAAAACAGGAAAACGATGACAATGTTGTGATGTACATACAACCATGAACCTTGTGCTGAATTGGCGTAAAGGATATATTCTTTGTTCCATTGTTGTTTGTAACCCAACCTGGTGTTTTCTTCCGGTTGTGATTTTTGATCATCTGACAACACCTAATTGTACATTTGGGTGGAAATGATGTCACAAATAGTTCTTGTGGTCTAGCGAATTCTGTGCTGTGCCCTTTTGAGTTTTGGCATCTACAGGTACTCTTGTCGCAGCATGACAGTTGTCCCCCGTTCCCCTTTGAAGCTTTGAGAGTGTCATGTGCTAGTTGGAACTTGGAACACCTGCATGACCATAGACAATCTGATGCGCAGATCGATGCAGCCGCCTTCCGTCCTCCACGGTTCAACCCAGTCATCATCCCTCCAAAGACGAAGCCTGCGCGCCAGTGCGCCCACCTCTGCGGCAGCACAGCACACTGCACTAGTGGCTGCCGGCTAGAGCAGGCTGTGCAGGTGCAGCGCCGCTCGAAAAGCCGCACGCCACGCACCGATCCATCCATTCCATCGCAAAGGCCCTCCCTCCGGTGGTGCCATGGAGTTCGGCTTCCGCGCCGGCGACCGCGCCGCGCCGCCCTTCCCCCGGCCCCGACCGACGCTTCACACCGCCGCAAGGTAGCCGCCCTTCCAATCTTCCATCCAGAAATCGATCGAGACCCCCGACTTCCAGCCTCTGAACGTCCCCGATCCCGCGCAGCCAGGCCCTCCTTCCACGGCGAGCCGCCGCCACCGCCGTCGCCGTTCGAGTGGGAGGCCGCAGCGGCGCTGCGCGAGCGGATCATCCGCGAGGAGGTGGAGCGGCGGCTCATCGAGGAGGAGGTCCAGTGCGAGCTCGCCCTCGCGCGCGCCAGCCGCTTCCACCGCGGTTTCGGCCCCGCCCCGTTCCTCGGGCCCGACGGCCCCGCCATCGTGCCGCCGCCACCCCCAGGCCTGTTCTTCATGCCCGACGGCGCATTCCCGTTCGCGCCGCCAATGCCGCCGCTGCACATGATGCCGGTGGGCATGCATCCGAACTGCCCGCCACCGGCTTTGTTCGGGCCGTGGGAGGGGTTCGGCCCTCGCTGGCTGCCGGGATTTGGGCAACCGATGCAGCTGAATGAGACGAGAGCGAGAACGAGGCCCATGCCGCCGCCGAAGCCGAGGCATCAGCTCCAGCTGCGGGAGATGGCGGCCAGCGAGAGCTCTGAGGTCCGCGAGCACAATTGCCGTTTATAGTGCCCAAATGATCCTTGTTCAGATTCTTTTCCGCATTTGGCATTAAAGGTGCTTCTAGATTACTGCTTTTAAAATTCACCCTTTTCAATTTCTTATTGCACTTCGATGTTATTCTCGCTTCAAAATCGTGTCGCTGACGCACTTGCTTTTCTCATCATTTAAGTCCAATGGTAGCCATTTTCTGTAAGTGAGAGGCTGAAGTAAAATCTACAATCTAGAAGCAACATTGTCCTTACATCAGAAGAGTACTTGAAGTCAAATATTACCTTTTCGACAGATCTGATGAATTTGTATGGACAACAAGCTTGGTTCCTGTTACCACCGTTTGTTTTAAGCTGAGAACTATAAAATTGTTACCATCGTATCAGGAAGGGCCAGATTAAGATGACACAAAAATTATTCCTTGTCACCTTAATCTTTTCCTTCCTGCCTCTTCATTGGTTGCTGATGCATCTTTCTGTTGATTGTTTTGTGCCCTTGCATTTCTTTAGTTGATGCCACATAATTCAATCAGGCTCCAGTGAATTCTACATTTAGAGTTTGCTACATATGCACTTCGATTTCACTAATTCTTCCTATTTATTTTAGGTTCTTCCATCAGAAACGAAGGCTTCTGGTGTGAAGAGGAAGGCAGATGCGAGTTCTGCAACTACTAAACCGACAAAACTACAAAATGTGAGTTCTGCGACTACTGAACCAACGGAACTACAAACTCCTGCCAGGGACTGGAGCTGTGCACTCTGTCAAGTGAGCACAACCACTGAGGCTGGTCTGAATCAACATCTTGAAGGGAAAAGGCACAAGGCAAAGCTGGTTCAGTGTGGCGCGATCAATGTGACCGATACTAATAAAAGTGGGTTGCAAGTATATACTGGGAACAACAATGGTGCAGGCCCAAGTGATGCACCTAAGAAAATCCACATCCTGATCGATGGAGAATTGCATCAGGTTGTTCAGAAAAGCAACTGTGTATGGTGTGAGCGCTGCAGGGTCAATTGTACCAACGCCGCTGCCATGGCTGACCATCTGCGGGGCAAGAAGCATAGTTTATTGAATAAAGTCTGGACGTCGATAAAAACTGTGAGAATGAACAAGGAAGTGAAGGAAGATTCAGCTGTTACATCTACATGTCAGATAAAGGTAGATGAAAACGGCCCTACAGGAATTCCAGAGGAACATAAGGAGGAAGGCACATACATGACCAGTGAATTTAGTGGGGGGTTCTTTGGAAATTCCTATGGAAATGAAGGAAACAACTGATATGGCCGAAGTAGATACAAATAGTCACAATGTAATTCCTGTGGAAATCAAGAAGGAAGATACTGACAGTGCTAGCTAAGTAACCAGAAATGGGCCTTCCTGGTGGAGAGATGTTTTGAAACTACTTGACAAATACAAAGGTATGGCAAGTGTGCAGATTTTTAATGGACAGACATGCTTAGTTTGGGATGATGTCTGGAATAGTCAAGCAAGAAAGCTTCAGTCCCCATAATTGTTCTCTTACGCAAAGAACAAGTTGATCAGTTTAAACAAAGCTCATAGCACTGATCCACTCCATGATCTTTTCAACTTGCCAATGTCAGTTGAAGCCTATAACCGGTTTCAGAACTGCAGATGGAGCTCTCAACAGTAAACCTAAATGAGATGGATGATAAATGCAAATACATTTGGGGGTCTGATCAGTTTTCTTCATCTAGAGCTTACAGAACACTCACTGGACACACTCAAAGCTGAACCACTCTTTAGAAGGCTGTGGAAAACTCTTGCCAAGGAAAACACAAAATTATCTTCTGGCTAGCCCTTGTTGATAGGCTAAACACAAGAAACATGATCAGGAGAATATGAATGCATCTGGAGAACTATCAGTGTTCTATGCTAGCAACCTTGCTCTTTTACTGTTCCTTTGCCAAGAGCTGTTGGGGTCTAGTAAGCTTTCATTTTGCTGATCATCTCAATTCAGCAAATCTTTCAGGCTTGGAGCTTTCTGGTGAATGTTGAATTCTCTCTTGATATCTTTATCCTCCTTTGTTGGGCAATTTGGATGATGAGAAACAATGCCATTTTTAGAAATAAGAACCCCTCAATTCAAGTCTGCAAGAGTTACCTAACTGTGGAAGTGCTGTTGTTTTTACAAAGAGCCTCTCCCCCTGAATCATGGATCAATTCCAATTTGTAATTCTCTGGGTGTTTTTTCTCTCCTTTGCTGTCCCCTAAACCTCTGTTCCTTCTCCTGCCTGTAACTTTTGTTTGTAACTGCACTTTGTTTTTTTAATGCATTTACAGTAGGAGCCAGAGAGGCTCCTCCTGGTTCTTAAAAAAAAGACCACCAGAAATTATGCTGGGAAACCAAGCAGAAAGGCACTGACGTGGATGTGGTCATGGATGTAAATAAGAACTTTCTTCAGAGTCCATCAAATCAAGAAATAAGGCAAATAAGAAATTTCTGTTGGAAGTGCATAAAATCAAGAAAGAAGGCAAGAAATGGCTTGGGATTCGGGAAGTAAATGAAAATAGCTCTACTGAAATTTCCCACAGAGGAAAGACATAATGACGAAACCACAGATGCAGCAACTGATTTGGCAGAACCTGCGGAAGGAGGAATAACACGTGGCATCAGTGTTTTCCTTTCTCGTCCGTGGCTCCGTGCTAAGACTCAAGACACGGCGCTCGCTGCCTCAAAAGATTTTCAGGCCTGAGTGCAGGCCGTGGGCTTGTGGATACATAACTGTACATTAGATGCTGTTCAGTAAGTATTAAGTACTGAAGAACATGTTCTCCGTTACAATCATAGTGGTAGACGGGTCAGTCCAAACAGACTGCCAGCAAATCCAGAACCTGTCGCCACTACACGAAGACAGGAGTGCACGGTTTGAGTTGAGCTACACCAGATTACATTACAATACAGCGTCAGGAAGCAGATTAGATAGCGACCAGTAGTTTTCAGCTGAATCTACAGGTGTCGGTCATGGGTCATCCCTGTGCGAGCTGCTTCTTCTTGGCCTCCGCCTCGTCGGTGGCCTCCACCTGCGCCTTGGCCGCGCGCATGTCCGCCTCCGCCGCCTCCTGCTCGCTCCTCGCCGTCATCTTGCCCACCTGAAAACGCACGCACACACGCACCGCACACCGCACAGGCACGCACGGCGAAACGAACCCAAATCCGTCAGTCATGCGGCCTATCCCCGTGTCGATCGGTATCAAGCACAGAGCGAGCGAGACTTGCATACCAGGCCGAGGAAGGAGGCCTTGACGTGCTGCAGCCACTCGTGCACGGAGACGCCGGCCGCCGCGGCCTCCCGCTGCGCCTTGGACGCCGCCGCCGCTGTCTCCTCCTGCTTCCTCCCGCCGCCGTTCTCCTCCATCCCCGACGAGCCTCTCCTCCTCTTCCGACGCGGGAGCTGCGTGCAGAGCAAGCAGGTAGCAAACTAGCAACTATCACCCCGAACGCGGCCTTAGCAGCCTCTAGATGACGAAGCTGATAATAAAAGAGTGGGCGTGGGTCACGTGTGCCTGCGTGCTTTCTTGAGAGCGGCCACAGCATCGTACGGTAGCCGATGCTCCTGGCGCCCACGTGTCGGGGCTACGCCACACGTGTCGTGCTCGAGGCTCTGCGAAGTCGGAGGCCGGTACACGTCGATCTCGTCGGGCATGACCGCAGGCGCAGCATCTTTCAGCCAGCATCTTTCTTGTTCTTCTTGTTTTTTTGGCATGGGCCCTTCTTGGGCCGTGCCGAATACATGAAAGGCTTACCAGTTCCGGCATGGAGGACAGAACATGCTGCATTAGCCTAGGCCCAGTCGAACCAGGCAATCAACAGTCCACTCTTTCGCATCGCGTACACCCAAAGTCTCGCCAGTTTCCAGTTTCCACACGATCCAGCCATTTCAGTCCAAGAAAACGAAACCCCTACAACAATAAGTCCAATAAATCATTCATCTGTACTGTACTTTACCGTGAAAGGTCAAATGTGCCAACTCCAGCTGTCTGGTAGCTTATCTTCTCCGCAAGTGGAACATCGATCAGCACACCTTCTGCATCGGGCAGCTACGAGCTTTGGGCGTGGCAGCAATGGAGAAGACGAACAAGAACAGCAGCAGCGATGGAGTGCGGGTGTGCGTCACCGGAGGCGCCGGTTTCATCGGCTCCTGGCTCGTCAAGAAGCTCCTCGAGAGAGGCTACACCGCCCACGCCACGCTGCGGAACATCGGTTTGCACTCACGCGCCCAGAACGATCCACACCCACTGATTAATCTCCTCGTGCTAATTGATATGCTCTGCTTTGGCGTATTATGGTGATGACGGATTAGTGCATGATTGATTGCAGGGGACGAGGAGAAGTCGGGTCTGCTCCGGCGGCTGGTCCCCGGAGCGGCGGAGTCCGGGCGTCTGGTCCTGTTCGAGGCCGACCTCTACGACGCGGCCACGTTCGCGCCGGCCATCGCCGGGTGCAAGTTCGTCTTCCTCGTCGCCACGCCGTTCCAGCACGACGCCACGAGCGCCAAGGTCAGGTTCACCAGGCACCACCGTACCCAAACGAATCGCGGTATATATTGAAGGAAATTCTCTTCACCATTGTTTTGGTACGCACCGGCGAGCAGTACAAGAGCACGGCGGAGGCGGCTCAGGACGCTGCGCGGGTGATCCTCCGGCAGTGCGCGGACTCCAAGACGGTGAGGCGCGTGATCCACATGGGCACCATGGCGACGTGCTCGCCGCTCAAGGAGGACTCCACGGGGTTCAAGGACGCCGTCGACGAGTCCTGCTGGACGCCGCTCGACGTCGACTACCCCCTCCGTGACCCGCAGTTCCATGTGCGTGCGTGCGCAGCAAGCCAGCAACTCCCTAACGAATCCTGATCCGAAACTGGCAATCTCAGTTCTGATCGGTGATCACCTGCATGCAGGAGTACATCCTGTCCAAGCTGCTGTCGGAGAAGGCGTTGCTGGCCTACAATGCCGCCACGAACCCGGCGTTCGAGGTGGTCACGGTGCCCTGCCCCGTCGTGGCCGGCGACACGCTGCAGGGCCACACCACGGCTGGCCTGGAGTCCGCCGCGTCGCCGGTGACCAGGGACGCGCGCGGTTTCGGGGCGCTGAGGATGCTGCAACGGCTCATGGGCTCGGTGCCGCTGGCGCACGTGGACGACGTCTGCGACGCGCTCGTCTTCTGCATGGAGCGGCAGCCGTCCATGGCCGGCCGGTTCCTCTGCGCCGCCGCGTACCCCACCGTCGACGAGATCGTCGGTCACTTCGCCGCCAAGTACCCGCACCTCGACCTACTCAGGGAGTGAGCATTTGGCGGCTACTACTATGGAATGTTTTTTTTACATGAACAACATTTCTTTTTCTTTAGATAATGGGTAGTATTTAACATGAACAACATTTCTACTGACTTGACTTGGTGTCTCAGGACGGACGTGGGGTTGCCGAGCGTGCAGGCTCCCAGCAACAAGCTCGGCGAGCTGGGATTCCGATACAAGTACGGATTGGACGAGATACTTGATGGCAGCGTCGACTTTGCAGTAAGATTTGGTCGCCTCGATGCATCCATGTTCAGCGTGCAAGAAAGATAGCAGATCAACTAATCACAAGAGGCTGCAGCGCACGTTATTTATACGCAGGCCCAAATAAGCAGTAGTTATTATGTGTCAAAAAAAAGTAGTTGCATATGAATATGATGTGTTTTCCGCATTTTTACAAGTTCCATGTTGCGGACGTATCACGTATGTATATGAGTTGAACTTTCCTCCTTCCGGAAGAGAACCTAAATTTTCTTGCTAGTGTCAAACTACCGGAATGGAATGAACGATCTCCATGCGACGCCACACCAAGATTTAATTGGATCCTCGTATTTAAGGCAGTGGCGGATCCAAGATTTGAATTTATCCAATAAAAATTCAGTAACACGGATATAAAAATAATTTATATGGTTTGAAATGGTAACAAAATTCATGCAATTCACACCAACTCTAATAGATCACACCACATATGCACATCCGTAAACCCAATTTTACAGTTCAATGAAGTTCAAAAAAATTACAATGGTTATTTTTTTTTTGAGATTACACACAGTCTAATGAAGTTAAAAAAATCACACCAACTCACACACCAGTTTCACATATACACATCCCTAACCAATTTTACAGTCCAACATTCAAACCTTATTACCACTAGTATAATGCACGTGCTAACACCATGATTTTTTCTAGAGAATATTGTATAAATGAACCAAATTATTTTTACATAGTTTAACTTTTGAACAATTGTATTTGAGTCTATATACAATCTGGGAGTCAACACTGCATATAGGTAGACATATTTACATTCTCCCTAACTCCTTAATCAAATAATGGATATCTTCAGAGATGTCGTGTAACATTCGTTTGCACGACTCGCCAAAATGTCAGCCAAGAACTCTGTCCTCAGTGATGTTGATAGTTGTGCATGGCAGATAATATTGTGTTGTTATTTAATTTTTTGTGTAGTGTACAGAATATACTTGAAGACTGCATATGTTTGCATCGTTGATTGGTGGCAATCTTACACCGTCCCACAACTTCATGAAATTGTATACAAAAAATCCTTCCAAGTTCGTATAAGATCAGTTGTTTATTTGGCGTACAAAACTATAATAATTGTTTTTGTTGTATGAAAGTTAAACCAAATGATAAGTGATTATCAGTCTTTATAGTTTGATGTAATTTTTCTTACACATGTATTCTCGTTTCCATGAAAGTATACAGTGGTTCCTCTTTGATTTTGATAGTCTTATGGAGAGCCTGAACATTTTAGCAATATGGTGTAATATAGGTATATATACTATACTTCGACTACAACCCTCCAAACATCTTTGATCTTGTAGTGGATCCATAATGCGTATAATTTTATTTTGCATATCTATTATGAATAAAATATACTAGTCGTCCAGTAGTATCTAAAACACAAACAAATAATATATAAGTGACAAATAAAATAAATTACTTGTACACAGTAGTAAACAGAACATAACTTACATTGCTACAAAAATATAATAATTTCATAATAAACAAATTTTAAAACATAAACAATTAAATGTGAGTGCATACCTGATATAACTCTGCTCGTATTAATTTTTGGTTCTCAGGATTGGAGTACCAATATAGCCTCATAGACTCAATCTTTACATACATATCCATAGCCCACTGCTGGAAAAGACGTCCTCCAAGTAATATAATGTTAAAAATTCCCCATCTAACTTGCAGCTTGAAGTAGTAATATTCTCTTGTGGTTATGAATTTTTGTGTTGCATCTGCAGCTCCACCTAGAATATCACCTTCTTGTATGCCATTGTCGCCTTCTTCCACCTGGTTTACGTCGTTATTATTACACGATACATAGAATTTAGTAGAAGCAGTATTATCGCAGAGAATATTATATTATTATAGGAGTTAATATACCTTGATAACCACCAGTAGAGGACCAGGTTGCAGATGGTGGATTGGCATTATTAGGATCAGTCATGTCTGCAGATGGTGGAGCAAATGGAGCATCACTGTATGACATAAACTTGTTAAAACTCATTTCCCCTAGTGGGTTATATATAATCATAACAACCATGCCAAGCTCGGATATACTGCATGCGATGGTCATTCTTTCCAAATACAACCACACTCCTATCAAAATATCTCTGTGTATCATCCCCATCCATCCAGATAGAGCCACTAGGGATGTTATTGGGGCATTGTACCTTTCTCTGATCAGGAGTGATATTTGTATTCAGCTCAACCCAGCCGGTAGTCATCCAAGTTTGGAAAATCACCATTTCTCCTATAAGTATGAACATAAAAGGATCTTTCGGATGGTGTTGATATCAAGATTAGGCAACCTTTTTGAGTCTACGTGACAAGTCCGCATCATCCGTATCGTAAAAGTAGAGCTGCAGATTCCGAGCGGCTTGACAACCTGGCACCAGATGGTCAAGACGGTGATACAACCCACCATGAATTCGAAATGTATAAGTACCAGTTCCGACGGGACTGGTATATTTGCGATCAATGGTAACCCCTAGACTTGTAAAGGAGAAATGCAAGTTGATGTAACGTATATTTTTCCTAAAATATTTTGCATCAGCATCCACCTGACGTGTGAATAACCTTTTCAGCTCTTCAGGAACTTCTGGTATAATAATCTGTACTTTTCCTTTTCTACAACAAAACCTCGGTGTCTCATACTGAAACCTCATTGCTCAGTCACTAGTCAGGGACTTGCCTCAATTTATGTCTCTGTGGCAGATTCTGGTAGATGAAGTCATATGGATCAACATCGGATACATTATTTCTAGCAGGGCCCTCACGAACCACACGATATGACTCATATTCATAACCTGTGTAGATATGGCAGTGATCGCTTTAATTTATATTTAATATATTTAATTTAACATATGTACTAAAGATTTACCTTGCGCATGTCGCTGAATGACTCCATCATCATCGTATAAGTTTTCACTATGCAATCCATGGCCAGCGTCCATGACATCGTCCTCACATTCCCAAAAATTATGCGTTGGTTCGAAGAGTTCACGGTCAAATTCATGTTCATTGTCTTGGTCATGGACACGGTCCCTGTGCAGCCCAGGTAAGCGTATTTGTGCATAGTATATATTTAATATATATTAAGCATGTTTTAATCTATGAACATGTTTTTTTGGACAATTAGAATAGCAAAAAAGGATGTGGTTGATGTGTTGACCTGGCTCGTCGAAAGTATGTAACGTTCCAGAAGGATCCGTATGTGGGTGTCTACGCCGTGGAACATAAGTATCATTTGTATGTAACCAATTTGTGGGATCTTCAGACTCCTTAATTTCCAGTATTATCGACAATCCAGTTCCTAAATTTGCACCTTCACATATGAATATGAGCAGAGGGTAATGATATATGGCGAGATGGGCATATATATGGAGTGATGTATGAAATCGTTATGGTCTGGGATATTACTCACCTGCGAGTGAGGATGACGGCACTATGGGAGACATAACAGAGGTGGACGCATTGTTCTGGGATGCAGCCTTGTTCCGCACTCGATATTCCCATTGGTACACACGTTGTCTCCTATTAATCTCCTCCTTTTGTTCATCAGTCATCTCAGCTCTTTGTTTCCGTTGTTGAATAGTCACAGAGCTAATAACATTCCGCGTAGGTAACAATTGACCTTATATATAGTAGAGATGAAGGAAATATTATATATATATAGTAGAGATTATCATGTATTTTATAGAAATAATTATTTGATCACATAAATAAAATTGTTACCCGGGTGAGCACTTCGAGGTGTAGTGGATGAGCCAATGCAATCCTGGATATGATTCTCGTCTGTGTCTGGTGGGATATTTTCCTTGTTCTGTATAATTGGTGTGCTTTAGTCCATATTGCCTGTGTGATCCTCGCCTCTAGCCACAGATACAACACTACCCGGTGTCGTGGCTGATCCAATGCAATCATGGATATGATTCCCATATGCATCAGGTGGGATAACTTCCTTGTTCAATACCATTGGTGTGTTCTGGTCCATATTGGAAAAATATTACCTGCATATATTGGTGTTTCAGTTTTCATAGGAAGTAGGGTTGGTGTTCACAATGGACAGAGCATGGGATGGATTAAATGTGTAATAGTAAGTTGATAGATAATTAAGTACCCATTGCTGATGAGCTTGGCACTGTTTGAGTCAAAGCGTTGGAAGAGCTATTATTTTGGGATGAAGCCTTCTGTCGTGCTCGATATTCCTGCTGGTATTCATGTTGTTTTCTCTTCATCTCTTCCCTTTCTTCTTCAGTCATCTTCGCTCGACGATCATGTTGATACTCACGTTGCCTCCTGTTTATCTCTTCTTTTTGTTCGTCGGTCATCTCAGCTCGATGATTGCATTGTCGCAAGTTGATTTCCTCCCGCCTCCTTGTGGCCTCATCTAAAGAGGGCATTTTGACAATAGATTAGATTAAGAACTTACAAGAACAACCCACTTATTATAATCATACCTGTGACGTTGGTGATGTCGCTTAGTGCCTCACGTGTATGTCCTAGCGTAGACATTGTCAAGTAGCAGCAAGGATCTCCACGATCTGCTTCGGCCTCACTGTCCGCAGCCGCGTAGTAGGAGATGGCTTGTATTCTTCCTGCCAGCCACGGCACCTGAACGCCACCAAGAAATCGCCGTCGACGGTGTTGTCACTTTACATGCGTTACCTTTGAAATTGAATTAGCTGATGATCTGAATTTCAGAGAATACATGTATATAGCATACAAGATAGAAAGGAAGCCGATGACAATTGGTTGTGCCAATGTCAGAGAATTTTAGAGAATATAGGATATGCTTTTCGGTGTATACATGTATATAGCAAGGAAACCGATGACAATTGGTTGTGCCTATCTACGTGCTACAAGACCATGTAGATTGAGATATATACTCGCAACATGTATTAGGCGCAGAGTTCAGAGTTTCAGAGAATACAATATACCTTAGTCTATCTGGTGAGGTCAATTGCCCGCCTGACTGGATCATATTGAGTAGAGACAACAGTCAGCAGAGCAAAGGAGAGGATCTAGATCCGACGTCCGATTGAGGAAAGGATGTCATGCCTACAAGTGTCGGTCAGCGGCCATGCATCCCTGGAATGAAACCGATCTCCGGCCACAGGTGCAGGAACACGTACGCGGGCAAATGATCGCACGTGCTGGGTGCCCCGCCACCGGCTCCCGTGACGATCTCACGCGGGCAGAGATTTGTGCGTGCTGGTTGCCCCACCGCCGAGCCCTTCGCCAAAGCCTGAAGCCTGCGGCCGTCGGCCGTCCACCGTATGTCTCGTCGCCGGCGGCGCGCGGCGGACATACGTGGGCGTGTGTGGGCGGCGGACGTAGGTGTGGGTAAGGATGAAAACGGAAACGAAAATCCCCGACCGAATCGCTTCGTTTTCTACATTTTACCCGATCATTTTCAGTTTTTTCGGAATAATTCGAATACGGTACGAAATTCAGAAGAGAAATTCGAAAACGGGCCGGAATTCGATATGGGCTTATTGTGATCGTTTTCTATATTTCTACATTATATTCGAAATTCTCCGTATTTGAAATTCGGAAGGAACCGAATTTGGCCCAATGCTCCAAAACTCCTTCCCAGCCGGCCCAGCCCAGTAACTCATACCCCTCCCCTACACTCCACCCTAGGGCGCCGTCCCGTTACTCCCGTACCCCTCCACTCCGTCTCCACCCGACCACCCGAACCCCTCCAGCGCCGCCAGCCCCACGGACGAGACGGACGGGAGACTCCACCGCCGGTGACAGTCCACCGCCGGCCACACCAGTACACCACCGCCGGCCACAGTCCCCAGTCCCCACTCCCCAGTCACCACTCCCTGTCTCCCCATCCCCACTCTCCACCCACCAGCGCCGTCATCAAGACCTCCAGTGACTCCGGCTTCAGGCTCCAGCCACGACTTGACACCACGAGGTAGCGCCGCGCCGCCGCTATCCCGGCCGTCCATGGCGCCCGCTGGTGCTTCTGCTCCTGGAACCAAGGGCGCTGGCAAGGGGGGCAAGCCCAAGACGAAGAGCGTGCGTCGCCTTCTAGATCCGCCGCCCGTACCGGCAGCGGGAGCAACGACGTCTCCAATAGCAGGTTCATCTTCCATTCTTCCTTGTTCCTAGCACATACAAATGCAGACGCCACCCTAATCTCCTCTTGCCCCTGCACATACACTTGATTAGTTTTAGGTTTATCATGATTTTTTTTCGTGCTCACCTACTTACCCTATTTTTTTTAACCGAGAATGGACAATGTATCTGCATATATTCTGTGTGAGAGAGATAGAAAAAAACATCCCAATATTTTTAAATGATGCCAGCGTGCCTGTCATGAGAAATTTGCTAGGCTGTATTTCCATTTGTTTATCTGTGTGTACCGTATCGTCTATATAATCGAGTGTGTTGGTGAGATTCCAAAAGGCTGTAAGATTCCATCATGGAAAATCAATCAAGGAAGGAAGATGTGGGAAAATAAACAATGTGCATCCATTTTGTTCCCTTATACATACCAGCTTTGCGTGCATCTGTTTGATAGCTGGTGCCAATCATTGTTACATCTTTTTATTAATTATTATTGAGCAAAAGGATTAACTCTATACACTACTTGTGATTGGTACCAATTGTCTTCACGGCAGTATTTCTGCTTTATAAATGGCCATTGATATATAACAAGTGAAAGGATGTTAGCGGTTCGAAAAAAAAAGTTCTGTTTTTCAATGCATTTCCTCTGTTTTCAACAGTTGCAGACACTTCCAGTTTAGACAGTTGCAGACACTAAAATGGGCAAACAAATTATAGAAAGGAAATTGTTGTTCCAGGTATCTCAAGGGCTTTGCTGATATGCCCGAGAAAGATTGCACTTATGTTCATTACCTCTTTTAAATGATTTTGTGTACAAAAATAATCAATCTGTTGCATACTGTTAGCTGTTACTCATGGGTTCAGGGTTCTGACTATTCTTACTTTAGTTCAGCTCAAAAGTCCCAGCCCTCAACTACTATTTATTCTATCATGTGCTGGTCACCTTGTATTGACTTAAGCTTTGTAAACAGTACAACCGCAATTTTACTTGCTTGAGCTTTGGCAAATTCTACTACTGATAATTTGATCATGCCTGCTTGAGATTCGGCAAATTCTACTACTGATAATTTGATCATGCCTGCTTGAGCATCTGCATAAATGCAGGTGAAATGCAGGTGAATATTTGTATAGCTATTTTAAGATTTACTTTTTCTGAGACCAAACAATGTATAGCACTATTTGGGATCTTTTTCCTTGATTATTTGGCTATTTTAGATTTTTTATCTAATTTAGCAATGTTTCACTTGGCTGTTGGTAGGATCAGGAAGTAGAAGGCCTTCTCAAAGCGTGGCATCTAGTGGAACATGTGAAAGTCCAGCTACAGCAGCATCAGTGCAAGGTTCAGTGGCAGCATTAGTGGCACCATCAGTTGGCAGTGGTGCACCACCAACAACATCTCCATCTACTCAAGTGCCAATTGATGTCGACAATGATGATCAAGAGGATGACGATCCAGAGCAGGCTCGCCTTTCTGGCAAGAGGTATAAGAAATGCACATCATGGGTTTGGCAATATTTCACCAAGAAAAAAGATTATGTAGAGGTGGAAGGAAACCTAGTTGAGGAGTTGTGGGGGCACTGCAATTTCTCTAGGTGTGACACGAAATACAGAGCTGAGGGCACCAATGGGACAACTTCATTCAAGCACCATTTGAAAATAAGACACAGTATTGTAAAGGGACAACAACATCTCACAGTTGGTAAGCACCCTGGTTCTGAAATTGCTCATGTTCAGCCTTACAAATATGACCAAGAAGCTAGCTTGAAGAAATTAAACTTGGCAATAACCATGCATGAATATCCCTTCAATATAGTTGAGCATGAGTATCTTGTTGATTTCATCAAATCTCTCCGTCCTAGCTTTCGAATAAGATCCCGTATCACTGTTAGGAAAGAAATAATGGACACATATCTTGCTAAAAAGGACACTTTGTATGCACATTTGAAAACTTTAAAGTGCCGCTTTAGTGCAACAATGGATATGTGGACCTCATGCCAAAACAAAGGATACATGTGTGTTACTATTCATTGGATAGATGATAATTGGCACATCCAAAAGAGAATTATTGGTTTTTTTAATGTAAAAGGTAGGCATACTGGTGCAAAGTTGTCTCAAACATTCACTGAAGTTATGGTTAAGTGGTACATTGAGAATAGACTGTTTGCTCTGACTTTGGATAATGCTAGTTCAAATAAAGTGGCTGTTAATGATATAATTTCAGATCTGAAAAACAATGGTAATGGTTCCCTAGTTTGTGATGGGATATTTTTTCATGTTAGATGTGCCTGTCATATTCTGAATTTAGTTGCTAGAGATGGGTTGAAAGTAATTTCAGGAACACTCAGCAAGATCAAAGCACTTGTACTAACTGTGAAAGGGTCTCCATTACAGTGGGAAGAACTTATGAAGTGTGCCACTGAAGCTGGGTTGGATACAAAGAGAGGTATTCAAATGGATGTTTCAACAAGGTGGAACTCTACCTATCTAATGTTGAGAGATGCCTTGTACTACAAGGATGCATTTATTAGGCTGAAGTCTTCAAATCGTCGTAAGTATGACAAGCTTTCTCCATCTGCTGCTGAATGGGACAATGCATTGACAATTTTTGCTTGCTTGAAGAAATTTTATGATGTCACTGAAATTCTCTCTGGCACTTCATACCCTACTGCGAACTTGTTTTATAGAGGTTTCTGTGAGATAAAGGTCTTGCTTGATCAGTGGTGCTATGATGAAAATATTACAATTAGAGAAATGGCAATTTCTATGAATGAAAAATTTGAGAAATATTGGGATCAGTCCAACATTGCTCTAGCTGTAGCCTATTTTCTTGACCCTAGGTATAAGAAAAGGGGCATAGAGTACTACATGAAGAAGTTCCATGGTGTTTATTATCAAGCTGAACTTGATGAGTTTGTTAGTGTGGTAAAGAAACTATACAACTTTTATGCTGCATCATCAAAGAAAACTAGTCAAGGGGCTGCACCTGTTCCTAGAGCTAGTAACATAACTGATGTACTAATGGGTGATGTAGACCATGACCTAGAAGAATTCTTATATGAAGCAAGTGAACCTGGAATGTTGGAGTCAAATGAGTTGGAAATGTATATGGTAGAACCACTAGTGAAACTTTATAGTGAGTTTGACATCTTAGCATGGTGGAAAAATAAGAGAGAACAGTATCCTATCCTTTCACAAATTGTTTGGGATGTAATGGCCATGCAAGTGTCAACAGTTGCATCCGAGTCTGCTTTTAGTGCTGCTGGCCGTGTTGTTGATCCCTATCGCAGTCGTCTTGATCCCGAGATGGTACAAGCTTTAATTTGCACAAAGGACTGGGTTGCTGCAGCAAGTAAAGGTGCTAATTTTACTTGTTATTTTCACTTAGATACTTATAGTTGCAGCCAAATAATGCATTGAATTGTTTCCTTCCTTATTTTTTCAGATTCTAAAAAGCTTGGATCAATTGTGAGTGATCTTGAGGTTGATGCTTTGACTAATGTTGTGGCTAAACTGAAAATTGACGTATGTTTATTGGTTGCCCTCTTCTTATACCAGCTGCACACTTATGAAACATACTTTGGCTGCCCACTTCTTATACCAGCTGCACACTTATGAAATATACTAGCTGCACACATCTAATTTTAATTAACTTTGCATAGCTGCACACATCTAATTTTAATTAACTTTGCATAATTGTAGGAAAATAACAAGGAGGGGGATGAGGATAACAATGAGGTGGATATTGAGGAAGCAAATGACATCGAAAGTGACCCTAACATCATGCATGAGCATGACGCTTGACGCCAATGAACTGTAGATGTTCATGTCCTATGATCCTATCTCTGTTCTATTAATTAATTGCTTATTCTAAACTTGTACTAGCGTGTCGGTGACTATATGTTTGTGAACTATGATGATACTTAAGAGTTAAGACCCTAGGTCATGCACTCGTTATTTGATAACTGTTATGTGATATTTTAAAAGTTGTGCACTCATTATTTGTTAACTATCTTAGTTTGGTCATGCACATTTTTAAAGTTGTGGACTATAGGTCGGCATTTCGTATTTAATTTCGTATGCCGACCGTGTTTGACATAATTTCGATCAAATTGGTTTGTTTTCGAAAGACCAAAACTTCGTTTTCGTTTTCGTTTCTGACTATATCGTTTCCGCTTTCGTTTTCGTATTTAAATATAAATGTAGAAAACAATAGAGGGTTTTTTCGACCGTTTCCGACCGATTTCATCCTTAGGTGTGGGGAGAGGGCCGCGGAGATCGTGGCGGATGTAGGTGTGGGGAGAAGGCCACAAACTTCGTGGCGGCCGGCGCGGTGATTTCAAAATTTGAATCTACGCTGATTCTTTTCCTGTTTCCACACAACAACACCGCGTCTAACGTATGGGAGGGTGATGGCCGCGGTGGTGTTGGGGGTGTGGGTTAGTTTGACTCTTGGTGGAGTAGGGGTGAGTTTGAGTGTTTTAAACTTTTTTAGAAGTTTTCCATTATACTAGAGACTAGAGATAAGGTTTAGGAGAACGTGATTTGGGAGAAGCACACTCAAAACTGAGCATACCATAGACAATAGACATTTTTTAATAAAGAAATCATATTTTCGGCTTCAGTCATCCTCTATCGAAGATGCATCAAGCTATAATTATTACAATAGGTAGTCATACAAGTAAGACGTACGTCATCTAACAACACTAGTACAACTAAAAATTAAAAAGACTGACTTGCTCTGTGAAGTCAACTCCAAAAGAATATGACCACCAAGTCAAGAAATTGCCGCCAAAACACGTCTGTCAGATCTAGTAAGGGTACTAAAAGATCGTAGGACACCGACCACCATTGGAGACTCCGGATAGTGTAACCTGGCAACGGCATGAAGCACCTGGTGCATATGCAAGGGAACCACCAAATCGATGCCGACACCAAACCCGACAACCCATGGGATCTTTCAAAAGCAACGTCTCCAATAAGAAAATGAAATCCAAATTAAGACGCCATCATAGTCCAACCAGAGAAGCTGGTGTTGGGATTTCACCCGGTGAGATTCTCATGAAGGACGAGACGACGCCTCTAGTAAGGAAAGTGGCATCCACGGGCTTCGACACCGTCAAAACATAGTAGCACTGCCACTGCCTCCAAGAGCCATGCCATTATGCCATACACTAGCGATGTGGTCCATCCTGGATTCGGCCATGAAGGCTGCCAAACATCAAATCCAAACAACTAGGCGCCCCTGATGAGCTGCCCACTGCGAACGTCAAAACCACCATTAGCATGGATGTCGCCCATCGCTGCAGTAGGCAAAGCCGTGTGTGGTGGGTGGGTGGGGGGGGGGGGGAGGTACAGAAGCACCAGCCACGAACGCCTGCATGGACCACCGCCGCCGCTGTAGCACCCGCCGTCATCGGCATCGGTTGTCGCTGCTGCCGGTGACGCCCGGATCTGGCCGCCCAGCTATCGTATTGGACTGCCTGAACACCAGATGGACCGCCCCCTTCCAAAAGCATCGGGCCATGACGCTGCCCCACGCAGGTCCATACGCGCGACTGCGCGCGCTCGCCACGCCCCATCGCGGCGCCGTCCTGGGCGCCGAGTGCGTCCGTGAACCAACAAACTCGCGACCCTCCTAGGCAAGCACCTCGCTGTTGCCATTCCGGTGAGCCGCGCGGGCCTCCTGGCTGCCCCCTCCGGCAGCGGTGATGGTAGGCCCACGAAGATTTGTGGCGGCGGCGGCTAGGTCCGGCCACGCAGGTCCATATGCGCGACTGCGCGCGCTCGCCACGCCCCATCACGGCGCCATCCTGGCCGCCGAGTGCCGTCCGCAAACCAACAAACTCGCGACCCTCCAGGCCAGCACCTCGCTGTCGCCATCCCGGTGAGCCGTGCGGGCCCCCGGCTGCCCCCTCCGGTAGCGGCGAGGGTAGGCCCATGGAGATTTGTGGCAGCGGCGGCTAGGTCGCTAGTCGCCTGAGCTGCTCGTGCGGGAGCGACGTGGGGACGTCCGTGAGACGGGTATGGTCAACATGGAGTGTCAATGTGTCAAACCCGGGGGTGGTGCATGGTAGACTCGAGCTCTCAAAATCGTTGAATTGGGATGATGAGACTGGGCAGCAGGTGGCTTGGGGTCCTTTAGCGGCGCGCCGCATTCATGGAGGCGGGTGTGCCGATGGGGGCTTAGTCGATGGCCACTTTGTGCTTGGACCTTGTAGAGACAGGGGTCACAGCCTGGGCGACACCACTACTTGTGGACAGGGCGAGGCATAGGCGCCTAGGTTGCTTGGGCAGCTAGGCAACAGAGGCATGTGTCCCTAGTGTCTATTTGTGATGTTGTTTGGTGAATTTGAATTTATTTTAGACTCAAAATGCAGAGTACTGATAAAATGTTGGGACAAATTCATTGATTCAACTCCTTATTTACTATTTTATATTAATGTATTACCAAATTCTATAATACCTACTTAAAATTCAGTTTTGAACTATTGTATGCTGTTTCCTTAACATTTGATCAAAGAAGGCTTTTTTGGCGGGTTCCATTAATAAAATTAGAGTTGATTCTATACAAGGCCTCTTCAACATACAAGACTGAAGACGCCACATCAGATATGAAAGCATGGTGAATATATGAGGGGGAGACGAGGGTGCGCTATTGATCTACATGATGTTCCAAAAGAAACAAGAAAATACATTGTGGATGCCCTTTACAAGGTTTAAAGTAATTAGAATTCGAACAGGTTATGCCTCATGATTAGAATTAAATACGACAACTTTAGCCGTTAGACTGTCTCCAACACGTGACATATATAGGCACCCAAACATAAATTGGGTAGTAGGAGACCTAAAATCGGTGTCCAACAGAGTACCTATACGGGAAACTCATTTTGAGTGACGGAAAAGCCACAATCTAAATATAAATATCCTCTATCCTGGAAAGTCATTTGCAGGAAGTTTTTTTTTTGGTCAAGTTGTTGAAAAAGATTAAAATAGGCATTGAACTCAAGTACTCAACCATAGTACCTCAAATGGGTGTCGTATTTTGAGTGTTGTTGTCGGAGACAAGGTAAGCTTTCTATTTTTGGTACCGTCCACCCGACTAGCCCCGCCTGCTGCTACCGAGGGTCCCTCAAATCACACGAGCGATCTCAGTCCCCAGCGGCCAAGCGAAGCGGCGAGCGCCTTCGCATGGGCCTCATCTCCGTCCCCAGCGGCTCCACTACATGCCGTCGCTAATCGGTGAGGCAGCAATGGCAGCCGGAGCAACCTCCTAAATAGGATCAATGGATTACTCGCGCCCACTGATTATATTTTCCAGCGATTACTTAAAAAAGTAATGCTAGCGCTACAACGTCCAATGAGATTTTTTCCCCTTTGGACGCCCTGCTCCACGCACATCTCCACCCCACCGGCGACCTCGCCCACGCCCCGGGCACTAGGCGGTCGCCATAGCTCCGGCGAAACCTAGCGCCCGTGGCGGCCGCCCTCTTTCCCACCCCCTCACCACCATCGTCTTCTTCACCTCCGGCGAGCTCACCGTCGCCTTCTTCTCCAGCTCCGTCCATGGCGCCCCCGCCGTAGACCTGACCCAGTCGCCGCCTCCACCACCAAGGCACCCTAAACCGCCCGACGACCATCTCCACTGCATTTCCCTTCCTCCCCCTCGGCCGACCGACAATCTATACCTCACCGGAGTTCGAGAAGACGGGTGAGCTCGTTGGAACCCTAGCTCATCACCGGAGTTGGAGAAGGAGGGGGGGGGGGGGGGGGCGAGAGAGAGAGAGAGAGGAGGAGGAGGCCAACATGGGCCGGATCCACCGCTGCACCCACCGAAACTGGCGGATCCGTGGCAGCCGCCGCCGCATGGCCAGCGCGGGTGCGGGTGCAGTGGGGGCTAGGAGAGGGAGAGGTGCTAGGATCCGTCCGGGAGGAGAGAGAGAAAGAGTAGAGAGTCGGGGGGGTGCGGGCGTGTGTTGGGTCGAACGTTTTAACCATAGTATTTCCATAAAAACGGTTTGCCAGTCCGTCCCTCTCTAAGCGATGGTGGTGATCAGGTCATGGCAATCAAGTCCCTTTTTTGTTTTTGATTTATAGGGGCAGAGGACCCGATCGACAAGAGGAGGGGTGAATGATGGTGAAATTTTTATCTGGACCCAATGAAACAAAATTTGCATATTGAATGTATAGTTGTGATACTGGGTCCTAAGGGACACAAACCACCTCTGCTTTACAGAGTGTCCTGAGTCGTGAGCGTCATCCGAGCTCAGGTTTTCGAGAGGAGGGGCGTGCTCATTTTGATGCGAGTGGTCATCGCCGTTGAGCCACAAAGGAGGCGAACAGGTTGGTACAGTAATTAATTTATTTTGACCATATTTTGATTCTTGATCACAATCCTAGCAACAATACATTACATTAAAATTGGTAGTTGCTTGATGTCCCGACTGCAATTAAAAGCCAGGACAACGAAAGAGACGCCGTTGCCGGTGTGTGTATATCAAGAACATGCCCTGTGCCCCGAGAACTCCAAAAGCCATAGCGACAGCCAAGAGGTCATAGGTGCACACGCGCGCAAAGGCTTTTCTCCGACGACTGCACAACGCCATGCACCACTCCGTCGCCACCGTCCCCACGGCGCCGTCAGATACTCCTATGTGCTAAGTATAGTATGTATGCATGTTTACTTTGAGCTGCATGCGCACAGGACCCGACTTGTGGACTCCGTGCGCCTAGGATGCCATGGCCTGGGATTCGCTCGGCCATGAACCAGAGCTTGCGGGGCAAGCTGACGACGTGGTGCGTGGGGATGGACGCGCACACTCCTTGCGTCGTGTGCGCTTTGCCCGGCATGACTCCTCTTTGTTTCCTTCAAATAGCAATCAAAGCATCAGAAAAAGCTGCGCTTCAGGCAGCACCAAAAACCTCTCGTGTTCAAGTGTCTTGTGTGTGTCCTTGTTCGTCGGCGGTCACAACCGCTCTCCGTCGGCGTACACCGCCGTTCGGTTTCCAACAGCGCTCACCGCCGCCATGCTCTATGCGTGCTTCGCCGCTTCCTACATCCGCCCCGGCCTGCGCCGCCTATTTGCCCTTACCCCGGTGCTTGCCCTTCTCCTCGTGCTCCCGTTCCTCATCCCGCTGTACAGCGCGCGGGGACTCTCTGCCTTCTTCCTCGTCTGACTCGGCGAGTTCAAGCTGCTGCTCCTGGCCTTTGGCGATGGCCCGCTCGACCCTCGCATCCGTCCTCTCCCGTTCGTTTTCACCGCCGCGCTTCCGGTCAAGCTCCAGCAGGCCTCCGATGATGATGCTACCACGAAGACGAAGATGAAGACGACCCTTCTATCTTCAATCACCAAGTTTGCTATTTTTTTCGAAAGGACGACAAAAGCATTGCCGTGATTTTTATTAGACAAATAAAGGAAAAAAGACAAGTGCTAATCTAGTTTTTTACTGAAAACCGGCCAGAAAACCATACAAATGCGGAGGGTACCCTACTTAATCTGCACACCTAAGTACCAAGTCAACTCAACTCTCGCCACAACTAGCACCCACTCAACTCCTTGCTTGGTCGGATTGGGACATCGACACAAGCCTCAGAAAAAACCGCTAATAACTCGGTCGGATTGGGTCTTCGACACGAGCCTCTATTTGACACCACTACAAGCTCCACCGCCGAAGCAACAAGAACAAAAAAACTAGCAAAAAAAACCTAAAACTAAGCAACTAGAAACAGAAAACCCCTACTCCACCCCTGGCACCAACCACGAACACAACGGCGGAAATGACGAACTTGCATTGCTCGAGACCTCTCGACCGAGTCAAGTCCCACAACGACGCCTTCAGGAAGGTTACGACACCCAAGCGCCGCCGTCGCTCGTCCAAAGGAGGGCTAGGTTTTCACCCATAGGGAGTACTGGGGACACGACACCCTTAACAGGGGAAATGGCACCCACAGGTATCGCCGTCGCCAGGCAATCGCCTAAGGATCCCACAACACCATCGCCAGTCAAGAGGTCGGGACCCCGCCAAGCACCAGAACGTCGCTGTCGGCTGTCCCGAAGGAGCCAAACCGAGGTCGACACGCCGGCCACATGAGCAGCCGCAAAGTTGCGCCAACACTCCGTCAGACCACCTGCCGAACACCAGCCTCCCACCACTGTGCACGTCCACCAACCGCCCGTCGTAGCCGTAGCCAGCCAGCCGAGCCCCCGTCGTAGGCACCCCACCCCCCGAAGGCACCGGATCTGGAGCAAAGCCCTAGACCAACACCCTCAAGGACGCCAAGGCCTCTGTCTTCATAACGACCATCCCACGACGAAGTTGGAGGCATGGGGGAGGGACGAAAAAGACGAAGACTGCCCCAACGCTAGCACAACCCCAACCACCGCCACGAAACGACCACCATCAAGAGGAAGGAGGGAGACGAGCAGCGGCCGACAGTGGCCCGCCAGCCAGTAGCGGTCGACAGCGGCCCGCCAGCCAGCAGCGGCCCGCCAGCCAGTAGCGGCCGGTAGCAGCCCGTAGCGGCCGGCAGGGGGGACGAACGGACAAGGCTCCCACCCCCACCGCCAGATCCGCCACAGGGACGCCAGATCTAGCCACCACCATGCTGGATCCACGTGGATCGAGCCCCTAGCTGCCGGAATCCGCCATCTCCGCCGGAGACATGCCACCAGAAGGCAAACGTGCGAAAGCCAGGCAACGGGGCAGACAGAGGGCGCGGTCGCACCACCTCCGCCGCACCGCCACCCGGGCCACCACACGCCGCCCCGCCGCCATGGCCGTAGAGCCCCTCCCGCTCGAGGAGCACACACAGCCGAAAGCCGAGAAACCTCGCCACCACCATCCTAGGAGGCCGCGCGGGCCACCCGGCACCAATTTCGCTATCGTGGTGGTCATTTTCCGCACCTCACCACACCAAGGACCAGACGCACCCTGTAAGAACCCAAAAAATTATAAACACTGAAATTTGCAACCAACAATTTTTTTTGAAACAAACCTTGTTCGGTGCTTGTCATAAAGAAAGCCCACCAAGATTTGCGCAAGTAGCACCTACTTTTGTTCATATAAGCATTGCATTACTACATGTGAGTTGGATTTTATTTGGATTTATGTGATGCTTAATAAATAATTATTCAAATTAATCCTATCCATAAATGAACACTTATTTATTTAATATAAATATTAAATAAATATCCCACTATATGGGAATGGACCCCAACCTAACCCTTGACGAGGGTTGACTTCCATGACACTTAATGAAAGATCGTCATGCTAATTAACCATGACTTAGGGATTATTTAGGCTAAAAACAGAAAATAGAAAAGTGAATGAAAAAGGAATAGAACTGGCAAAGGCCATTTCGGTCCTCAGCATCGGACCAGCCCAGCATGGCCACCGGCCCATTTCCCTCCCTTGCCACCAAGCCGGCCTGTCTTGTCTCTCTCCTTTTCCATTTTCTTACCGGCCAGCGAACGGCCCATTCAGCCGAAGCCCATGATCGCGGCCCACTCCAAAACCGGACGCACCTTCCCCACTAAACGCCAAGCCACCGCCGCCGCCTATGACAAGCGGGCCCCTCTCATCATAAGCGTCACCTCCCCTTCCTCTGTTCTTTCGTGAAAAGCAGAGCAATGCCGCGCGCCAACTCTCACGGCCAAAGCAGCCTTTCCCGCCGTCCCTTTTCGCACTTGCGCCATCGCACGGCCCCGCTCTCTCCATCGCAACACACGCAGGCCCTGCGGGTCACACAATTCGCGTGACCCCTGTCAGGAGCGCACAACTACCATGCAGCACCATCATGCTGCCGCTTGCCTGCTCCCCGTGGTTCCTTTGCCGCGAATCCAAGATTGGTGAGCATCGCTGACCTATGGGACCCACGCGAAGCCGAAAGCGACCGCTGGGGCACTCCCTGACCGCCTGATCGTGCTAGAGCTCCCATCACCGTCCGTGCACCGCACCCTCATTGCCGCCTCCTATAAGTAGGAAGCCCCGACCCCTCTAGGGTTCCATCCACCTGCCACCGCTCTGGTGGCGAACCACCCCACAAGCCCCACGCATAAATAGAAGGAGAAGTGGGAGAAAGGAGGGAGAAGAAGGGGAGCCATGCATGTTGGTAGCAGTTCGCCGTTGGAAGGACCTCGATGGAGAAGAAGCCGTGCTCGCCGTCCTCGCCATCACCGTGATGCCGCTCACCACTAAAGCCTCGTCTTCCTGCTTTGTTGAGCCGAAGACCGGGTCACGATCGTGCTGCTCCTTCTACCCCGACGACCCGCTGCCGAGCACCGACGCCGCTGTAGAGGCCCGAAGCTGAACCGCAAGCCGACTACGACGCCGGGTGCTGCTACGCGTTCGGCCTCGACCCTCTTCATGCCTCGACCCGATGCTACGCCACTGGGGTAAGCAGCACAGTCACCTCCCCTGTTTCCATCTTGCCATTCCGCCATGGATGCCATCGTGCCCCGCACAGGGAGCGACACTACATCGGAGCCTCTTTCGGCTATCGAAATATGCGCGCACACACACGCGACCGCCTTAGCCCCATGGAGCCACCACCGTCAATGGATGCCGGAGTGGCCTTGCTCTGCCTGCCATGAGCCACCATGACCTCGGAGCTCTGCATCCCGACCCAGTCGTGCGAGCATGGTAGAATCCACAAGGCCTCGCCACGAGCCCCGCCTCGTTCTGGGACCCCGACTGCCCTGGTCGATGACCGGAGAAGCCAACCGATAGCCGCTGGTCAATTCCGCCTCACCGCGTTGCCATCGGAACCTTGACCACCATGGTCGCCAGATCCAGAAGCATGCCAACAACGCCGCCACGTGCCGGCCCCCACCACTGGCTTCGCCTTGACGCGGGACACACCATGCGCTTGCAAAGAGTTGGAAACGAGCTCCGACAAGCCCTATTCGTTCAGCCATGACGGAGACCACCGAAGGCCTTACACTGCAGACCTTGCCATTGCCGTGCGCGCTCTGGAGAATCACCACCATTCCATGGCCCGAGCCATCGTACCAATGTCACCATGCCTCATCTGGACGCCGAAGCCTCTGACATGGACCTGCCTTGACATGGCGCACCCCGTGCGCATGCAAAGCCAAGAAGATGACCTCGGATGCCATGCCTTTCCCGGACCATGCCACAATGAATGCGCCCTGGAGTTTGCACCATGCCGAGCACCACCATGCCGCCCATGAAGACGCCGCGTTCCACCTCGTCGGAGCACGACCGAGCTACACAGGGACCGGATCAGGATCCGCCGTGATGTGGAGAACCCCGTGCACCCGCATAGCCTAGAAGATGGCCACCGGAGACCCTGGCACTCGAGACCATGCCCTTGCTGGCGATCCACTGAGCACTGTCGTGTCGTCGCCCTTGCGAACAGCTCTGGCTGCCTCGCCTCATGATGATGGACCAACGAGCCTCGCCTCTACTCGATGCACTTAGCCGCATCGATGAAGGACCCAGGAACCCTTGCCTCGCCGTGACCGTAGCGCCATTAGAGCTCCACCGTGGCCATCATCATGATGCGTACACCGCTGTGCCTCTGGGTCATTCCCAACGAGCCGAGCCGAACGGTGCCCTGGAGCCCTCAATCGATCATCCTGAACCGTGAATTGGAAAGGAAGTCAGCACCGGGCCTTGCCGCTGTGCGCCAACACCGCAGTACCCCAGCAGCCGTGGCCAGCAGTGTGGAGAGCGCCGAGACTACCCAGAGACCGTGCCGAGCTGTCCATAGTGCCAGGATGCGATTGCTCTGCCCCGAAACCTCGCTAAGCTCCTGTAGCGCCTTGCCGTTGCGGCTACGCCATCTCGGAGCACCGCGCCGCCTGTCTCGTCCGTGTCTCTTGCGTCGACCATATGGAGGCTCGAGCTCTCCACCCTGCTCGCCCTGTTTGGGCAACGCCCACATGCCCCTTAGCTGTTGTGCCAAGTCGCCATCAGTGGACGCTGTTGCACGAGCTCGTCGCCGGCAGGAAAGAAGAAGGGGAAAGATGAGGACCAGTGGACTGGACCCCACCTGTCATTGACCAAGTCGCTTGGTCCCACATGTCAATGAATATTTCAGCCTTGACCAATCAGAAATAGCCACGTGGCCCAATGACAGCTTAACACGTGTCGGCCTGAGATTAATCTTTTCTTTTTTAAATATTGATTAAACTTAGAAAATTAATAAATAATTCATATAAGCTCAGAAAAATATGAAACCAACGCCTAAATTTTCTATAAATCGAGCTCTAAGTCATGAGGCTATGTTTGAGTGTATTTGGATCTTTTTGCTGTTCATTCATTCTTTGTGGATTCTATAGGAGTCGCTAACGCGACTATTATGTCTCGGTTACAGAGTCGATTTAGGAGGAGGAGACCCGCTGATCGACTACATCCGACAGAGGAAGACTTGTACCACTACTATCGGATTTGTACCACTACTACCTCGACATCGCAGGTGTCATGGCAGCACCTTCTTTTAGAGAATCCTATTAGGCATTGCAAATTAATTAGAACTGCTAGCGCTTTATAATTATTCCTTGCTAGAATAGTGATGCATGCTTTTCCCTGAGCCATTATTACCTTGATTGAGCCATCATTACCTGATTATCCGGCTTTGCACTCGCACTTATATATTATTACCTCTGCTTGCTTGCATTTTATATCACTATACTACTATAACTCCACTTCAAATTGTATCTGTGATGTGATGCGGGTGGTGAACCCCTAGGAATGGCTTGGCTTGGGACGCCAGGTTGGATGGACTTGATGGACTCGATGGACTGTTTGTGAGAATCTGTGTTTTGGGTGGATGTCTACAGCAGGGTGTAGGGTGAGGGTTGAGTCGACTGAGCTGGAATCTATGACGAGCCTTTGGAGAGAGTCTTGCCATGGGATGCAAACTAGGCATCCCTTTGAGTGATACCTGTGGTGGGTAAATGTGGACGAGAAGGAGAATCCTGGGTGAGAGCCTAGGAAGAAGGTGTTGTGGTAGCACGTGGTGTTGTGATGGCACTTGAACAAGAACCCCGATGGAGACATTCTGGCTTGATCACACTTAGGAACTGTTGAGCTGGTATCCGGACCATAGGAATCCTTTGCATCTCACATGCTCTCTATGATGGGGAGACGACTGGACTACTTGGTAGAATGATGCCATTACTGCTAGGTTGTGGGGGCAGGCGGTAGGATGAGAGGATGCCCATACCGTCCTAGATGCTAGTACCACTTGGTGGACCCGGTACTATGCTTTCCCAGTCTCAGTATTGCCTGAGATGTATCCGGAGTTTTCTCAGGGCTGAGTGGCAGGATGGTATCATTCTAGTTAAGCAAACAGCCAGAATCAGCCTAGTTGACGACGGTCTACGATGAAGGCAGGTCTTGTGGGTATGTGAAACCTCTACAGAGTGTTCTTGGTTGATCGATCGATACATATGCCGTCTCATTGACTATGAACCTTTCCTTTGTTTGCTTCACCAGAGTTAGTGAGAGGAGTGTTCTACCTTCCCTGAGAGTTGAGTCTGGCCATGAGCCTTGGTTGTGGGTTGTGAGCTGTTGAGACAAACAGAGAGGGAGTTGGTCTGCCGACCCAAGTGTGGTATGGTGATGGAGATGTGGTAATGGTTTTGGGATGGATGGTATGGTGGATGGGTTTGGGAATTATTAAACTTGACTATTATTATTATTACTACTAGTTGCCACTTTTGTGCATGCGCTAGGATGCAAACCACAACCAAATTATAGGATCGTGAGATCCCTTATTTTCTCTTTCCACTAAAGCTCATTCGATGCTGACCATGGCCTGCACATCTCTGGCGGTGTGTAGATTTACCTGCTTCACAGTGACTTTGAGGATAGATGGAATAGATGGTCTCGTGCCTATGCTCAAGTTGGAGTTTGAAGCTGCTTCCGCGATATCGTTGCCGCCTTCTCAAGCTGTTCTGGATGCTTAGTACTTTGATGATTTTGCCATGTGGCGTTGTAATAAGTAATGTAAACCCTTCTATTGTATTCTTTATATTCATATTTTGATGTATGGAGTTGATTATCAACTGTTGTTATCATTCTGTGGATTTTTCCTTCATGAAAAATTGAGGATGTTTTAGTTGGTATCAAAGCCATAATTGACCCTAGGACGAGACCCTCAGGATTAGACGATAGAATAGGACAAGCCAGCCCTTCCTTCTATTATATTACCGACCTTGCACCATTTTGTGCATGGCTTACCTCTGGTATTGGACTTGCTGACCATGTTCTTGGGCTCATATGCAAAACATGACCTTCAGAAGCAAACCTTTCTACCTCAAGTACCATGATGGATACGCCCAATTGCTGCAAGAAGTGCTTCAAGAGTAGGAGTTCCTGAAGACAAGTGACAATAGATGTGCTACAAATAGGTAGAGCCTAGAGGAGCTGAGGATTGCTACGTGATGACTCTGTAGATTCTCTCAAGTGAAGAAATGTTGCACTGAAGACCTACACCATTCATAAGATGGAGAACACTATCCTTGCTGATGTGCCACTTATCTCACATGCAACTCTTCAAATTGTGACGCGAGAAGCATACCAACTCCTCGAGCATGGCCTCCTGCCATCTATTACCCCGTGCCCTCGATGCCTCCAAAAGTGCCATAAGGTAATAGGATGAAGCCGAACACACCTAGGCCCAAGAGACTAAAGAAAGAACTAGAAGGAAGTTTCTTGCTCCACCAGTTCAACTCTATAGGAAAGACTCATCATGATAAGGGGGTAGGTAAAGAAGATAACGAAGATGAGCCCTGGGTGGCTACATGGCACACCATGAGTAGAGTAGAATGTCTACCACCATGAACTACCTACGCGTAGCACGCTTTCTCATGAATCTCTTGGTATAGCTACCAAGGATATCGCCTTGTATATACTAATAAAAATACTAATACTAATAATAATAATAAAAGAAACCAATGTAATGATTGCTTAGGTCTTATCGCATTTTATGGTTCTTCATGCATCTTTGATTGAGTGTACGCTAGTTTAAAATATTTTAAATTGCTTAAATATCTCTTAATTATTACATTAAATTGCTAATAAATCATATGACCTGCACGTAACTCACTTGAGACCAATGCAGCACGATGTCGACCCGTCGCTCTGAATGCCTGAAGAACCATCGCGCCCCTTCTCCTGCACCGGCTAACCATGGCTATGCACTTGGCCGTGGACGTGGCCGTGGTCGCCATGGAGGACATGTGGATCCCCACACCCCTTCCCCACAGCATGGTAACCCCTTCGGTCATGGTTCGCCTAATGGAGCCCCTATCGGAAGAGATCTTCCTCTACCTCCGCCACCATCGACTAATGATGCTGCTGGAGGAGACTGTCAGCCACCCCTTCTGGCTGATGTAATGGCTCAACAGATGCGCCTCATTGAGACTCTTGCTGAAGACATGCTAAATCACCATGGAGATCCACCCAATGACTTCCAACAAAAGCTGGAAGGCTTCCTCAAGCTGAGACCGCCTACTTTTGATGGCACCAACAAGGATCCCCTCATTGCCAATGAATGTTTGCTCGAGATTGAGAAGAAGCTTGACCTAACCACCTGCTCCGATGAGGAGTGTGTTGGAGTCGCAACTCACCAGCTCATAGGTGCACCACGTGCTTGGTGGGATTGTTTCTGCAATGCCCATGATGACCCTGCCAACATCTCTTGGGATGAGTTTGTTGAAGCATTTCATGAGTACCACATCCCCAAAGGCGCCATGGAAGCTAAAGAAGAAGAATTCCACAAAATCACACAAGGCACTGACAAGATCCATGCGTACACCATCTGTTTCACTTGTTTGCTGCATTATGCACCTCCCACGTGTGTAAACTCAGAGAAGGAGAAGATGTACTACTACCACAAGGGCCTGAACATCTGTATGTTGGAAAATCTAACGCAATTACTAGAGATTATCATTCCCCGGCAATGGCACTAGAAATGCCCGTGGGGTAAATTCTAAGCCTATTGGATAATTCTGCAAGCACACAGAATATACCGCTATAGCACTTCACCCGGGAGTATTCCAAGGTATCATAATTTATATTTTCCTAAGAAAGCTGTAGCTAGGAATATTTAGAAATGCTTGTTGGAAAATCTAACGCAATTACCAGGGATTATCAGTCCTCGACAACAGCGCCAGAAATGCTTGTTGATAAATCTTAACGCAACCACCAAAAATTGGTGACGACGCCAAAAATGCCTGTGGGGTAAATTCTAAGTCTATTGGATAATTCCACAAGCGCACAGAATATACCGCTGTAGCACTTCACCTAGGAGTATTCCAAGGTATCGTAATTTATATTTTCCCAAGGGAAAGCTGTAGCTAGGAATATTTAATAAAAGGGTATTGAGATCCTTGTGTCTACTATAATCTAGCACCAACTAATGTAACTAGGAGGGTAAATGAATTAATGGAAGGATAGGTATGATCACAATAATCCTAATCTAAAGATAATCGGTAGAGAGCTAGCTAGGTGGGAGGACAACGAGTGAGTATAGGACTCCTATGTATCTTACTTTACTTCTGTGTATGTAATCCTAACAGATAGTTGACTTAGGCTAGACTGGTGCCTCACTACATGTGTGGTGGGGATAGGCGAGAAAGCAGGAGACAAAACCCCTACTTAAGCAGCTATTCTCTTATGGGCGCCCTGCTTTTTTAGAACTAGTCTGAACGTGGTGAGAACCTAATGCCACCCAAGATATGTCACCTCTCAAGAGTGCACTCACACTTTCCGTGCATACCAGCGGCAATCAAAGGTAAGATTAAGCCTGAGCACCTTGCTCACACTTACTCTTACTCCTCTAACTAATGATCAAATTAGCTAGAGTTCCTATGCAAGATAGGACCTTGATACCCACACAAGAGTCGTTCTCAGGAAACCAATCCAGCTAAGGCAACTATGCTACTAAGACAAGCACACAACAAGACTATAAAGACTATAGACGTGCACTAAGTAAACATTGAGTAAAGTAAAGCAAGACTAAATATATTAATAAAGGTAAAGTCTTACAAAAGAGAAAAGGTACAAGAGCTATAACAGACTCTCTAGAAGACGACTTTGGAGACCCCGAGCATCGCTCGACTTGACTCTAACTCCCACTCTAGACTAACTACTACTACTCTAGCTTGAGCTTGGAGCTTGTGATTGTTGTAATGATTGGTGTGATTGTTGTGATGCCTTCCAAGGGTAGTGGTAGCCTTATATAGGGGAAGGAGAGGGGGTGCCATGTCATAAATCCATGTGCTCCATGCTTCATAGCCCTTGGATGAACCGACCTTGAAATCGACGTAGATGGACGCTCCTGATCAAATGATTTGCATGGCGGCATGTAGGAGGTAGATGGGGCCAACCGACCTTGGGGGGTCCACATGAGGGGGTCGGCCGACCCCCTCCCTGGCTGGTGGGCCTGGCTAGGTCTTCTAGAAGATTTCCCCACCTGTCATGTGAAGTGGCTCGGTGTAATTCTGAAATCTTGTCACGTTACTTGCTTAGTTGTGGGCCCATCAATCCATGTGCAATGAGCTTGAGCCGTTGGATGTGAACACTAGTTGATTTGAGGGCTCATTTACACTCCAGGGAGTTTGACTTGGATCATGCTTGAAGCTGAGCTCAGGAGGTGCTCATAGGGGGTCGGCCGACCCCCTTATTGGGTCCCACAAAGCTAAAAATTGTTCTTCCCTGAAAACACAAGCTAAGAGTACAAGTGGAACTAGTTATGGATAAAATATGCTCATGTTATGTTTTCTTCCTTGAAACCATGGCATGTTGACGGTGTTTTGAGTTGGTATTTCATGGTATAACCACCATCAACATCGTATCAAGATTTCCCTCTTAGGCAACAAGAGCCACACCTTACGTGAGATGATCGACAAGTGCATAGAGATCGAAAAGGACTTTATGGAGGTTGACGCTCTCAAAGAGAAAGAGGACAAGAAGTGCCACATCAAGAAGCATCGCATTAAGGAATCAACTCGTATCCTGACCCACTCAGGGCCACGTACATGTGTTTCCTCGCACAGTCGCCCTCACTTCACTCAAAGAGCTGCTCCTGCTTCAAGCTATGGTGATGGTACCTACACTGCCACTTACCGTCGCCCTACTCAAAGAGCCCCTACTCAGAGAGCCCCTGCTCAGATAGCTCCCACTCAAGACCCTATCACGTGGAAAGTGTTGACATCTCTTAGCATTACTACTAAAGATAGACTTATAAGTCCATCCTTAATAATAATAATACTAGAAATGTGTGTTGATATTCCTAACCACCATTACTTCAGAAAGGTAACCCTTGGCCCTTAATGGCACCGACCTAGGTAATGTAGTCTGGTAATAACAGTTAGAAGTGCCAGATTGGCCTTCCTAACCATCATTACTTACGATATGCAAAACTATGGCACGACGCCGTGGGGTGCAACAAGAATTACAATCCTTAAGTAACGGTACTTAGGTACGCCAATCGATAGCTCAGTAAGAAATTAGAATAAATCTGCAAGTGCACATAACTCTCATCGTAGCATTTCAACCCATGAGTATTCATGGGTGTTGTATTTATAATTTCCCGTAGGAGGGCAATATGCATCAAGCGTGGTGTAAACATGATTACTTATTAAGTGCAATGGTAGACATAGAGTAAATAGGAATAAGACATGATTTTAAGATAGTGGACACACATCTGGGTCAACCTCAAGGATAAAAGAGAAATAAAGAATAAAAGAATATAATTAAACAGAGCAAGCATTGGTCATATATAACTATACAAAGAACTGTTAGTAAAACATCTAATTAGTAAGTCTAGCATCAGGACTAAGTCTGGGATGCTAGGGAGATCCCCGCAGCTAGTCTGCCAGCCGATAGAGACTTTACGAACTTCTACTCAATATCCGAACGTGGGGAAATGCTAGGGATGGACAGGGCTGTCACCACCTGCCCACCTACCCCTCTGCCCATGGGATACCGACATATCTGCCAATCTCCGCATACCCGAGCACCATGCCCGTGTAATGGGAAACAACTCCTAACCCCCGCAGACCCCAACCCTTCGGATTGACAGGCTAGGTTAAGAGCAACCAAGAAGGCATGACGAACCATAACCTCATCCCTAGTTCTTCCTCTATTCATATTAATTCGATGAATGATGAAGAATGATAAGAACTTGCTCATGGAAGGAGACCAAATTGTATTCATACCAAGATGATCCTTTTCTTCCAAGGAGACTGTAACACCCTAAAATTTGCATGATTTTAAAATAGTCAAAATGATTTATTTAAGCATTTATGTGAGCATTGAATTTTGACAAAATAATAATTTTTATGAAAACAAACCATCATAGGTCAAGAAGCATGTTTGTGCATTCATGCTGTTGCATAATTTTTATTGTGATGTTTGGATTTTGTTGAGTTTGAATTGGATTTCAAAATCCTTTTAAAATTCTATTTGAAAAATGGTTCGAATAAAAGAAAAGCCTTTGCCTTCTCCCTCCCTCTCCTTCCTTCTTTCTGGCCCAAGCGGCCTAGCCGGCCCGCTTCCTCTCGTCACCTCCTTTCCTGGCCCAAAGGCCTACCAGCACGCCATTCCTCCTTCTTGGGCCAACAGGCCGTGGCCCAGCAAGCCGCCAGCGCGTGTCCGCCTCTCTGTCTCTCCATCTGACTGACGGCTCAGACCCGCCTGTCGGCACCTTCCCCATCCTCTGCTCGTGTCCGAGTAGGACACCGTCGAGCCGTAGTCTGCGCCCGCCACGCCGTCGCGTCCTCCCGTGCTCCCCAAGCTGACCCGGCCTTACATAGCGAGCGTCGCACGCCGCCTCGACCTCCACCCCGAACCCTCGCGCCAGCGCTACCACGCTCGAGCTTCAGCCGCCGCTGCAAACCCTAGCCTCCACCTTCACCTTCGATTTCGCCATTCCACCAGTTCGTCGACACCGTGAGCAGCTCGCCGAGGTCATCTTTGAGTTTGCAAAGTTGTCGAGCTTGTTTTCCCTCTTTCTTCCTCACTACTTCACTCACACGGCTTCGCCGAATTTTGCAGGGAGCTCACCGCTGCCGCCGTACGTCGCCCGCTCTCCTTCCTTTGTTCCGGTCGACATCTTCACGCCAGGTGAGATCGCAATGAGCTCTGTGTCCGTTTGGTTCAAGTCCGGAGTCAATCCGAGGACCGTCTGGTCGGTTTCATCTATGCCGGCGAGGTCCTTCGCCGCCAGCCATGGACGTCCGCCGCGCCGGCTTTCTTCTTCGGCCGGTCGCCGTCTCATGCCCCTCCTTTCTAATCTGAGCCGTCCATCTTGGATTCGACGACCATCATCGGCCAATACCCCTTCGGGTGGCCATTTTATAGAAAACCCCTCGAGTTTCTGCCTATTTCGTTAAGAGCCCTTTATGGGTTCCGCAGAATGCGTTTTCTCCATTGGAAAGCGTATTTTCCTTTAATAAATTCAAAAATACGTTTTCCTTTATTTATAATTTTCCACTATTTTCAAAAGCTCATAACTTCTTCGTTTGAGTTCCGATTTGATCCGTTCAAGTTGCGTTAGGTTCATAATTTCATAATCTACCTGTGAGTACCATTGTTAGATTTATTTCCAACTTTTGAAAATTGAGATTTATTTTAATCTATTATTTTACAATAGGAAATCTTGTAAAACCCATAACTTTCTCGTTATAGCTCCGATTTTGGTGATCTTTACGTCTATATGATCGTAGCGATGTGTAGAATAGTTTTATAAACTCTTTTTATATTGTTTTGTTGACATGGTGTATTGTTCTAATTAAATCTATTTGTTTGCTTGTGTATGATTGCCCGATGCTTGTGTGTTGCTGATTGTTGATCGAGTTTAGAGAGTGAGCCGTTTGCTGAGTACTTCGACAACTAGGATCAGCAGGTTCTTGAGGAGAGCTTTGATCAAGGAAAGTATAGTTGGGACCATCCTTGTTACCTATTCACTATACACACTAAATATCATATGCATGTGCCTCTTTACTACCCTGTTAAGATTTCCTAGCTTTGATTACCTGTATACCTCGATAACTAGGGATGTTGCATATGGGTAGTTAATGCTAGTGCTTTATAACCAGGATCTTATAACTTGATTATTGACTATGCAACTCATAAAAATGGTTTTCTATAAGATCCAAACTGTAAGTGATCATCCGGGACATAACGTACAACTATGGGGGCTATATGGCTCTAGCTCTAGTTGCTCATAGGACCTTTTCTAGCAAGTTAGAGGATCTGTGAGTTGGGTATAGGGCTGCCTCTTCATTATGTGTTATAACTGGGATGTGCCATTCTGGGAGAGGGGTTTCCTATATGCAATGACCCTGCGACCCTAGCATGTTAGACGAACCTTTGGGTGGCTTTATATGATACTTGGTGTTATGGGAAGTAGCTAGCTCGTGCATTTGAGGATCATGACCCGTAGTGAAAGTGTACACCTTTATGCAAAGTTAAACCGATATATCGTCCGAGCCCATGGTTAGGGCGGCCAAGGGATTCTTATGGAATGGATCATCAACTCAAATTGTGTTACATGTTAATGTTGTTTTATCATATTCATAGTCATGTCTACCTGATCATATGGTTATGGGAATTATTACTACCTTGATGCTAATATCTAAAATATGACCTGTACTAAAAAGCTAATTGCAGTTAAACCGTGTCAAACCTTTATTGAGCTTCATGAACCCCTTCTATGCTTGCTAAGTACGTATGTGCTTGCACTTGTTTTATTTCATTACTTGGAAAATCCTGGATGGATAACAGATCAAGATTGGAGTGAGAGTTATCGACACGACTACTAGCTTGTGTCAACCAGTCGATGAGTCCCTGTAGTGGAGCTATCACTTGGAGTTATCATAACTATGTCTTATTTTTATTAAAGACTATGTCATGCTCTTCGTGCGCTATGTAATAAACTCTGAATTGGTACTATTTATAATTTGTCAACTTATGTGTGTGACATCCTGGGGCGCATGTAAGGCTTTTATATATATCTTATTTTAGTCCTTTACAATGAGGTATGACAGAGACAACATCTCCTTGATAGCTCTTACCTTGCTCACAAACTACTAATACTACTCTAAAGATACAAGTGAGAGGTGTAGGTGAATGACTCCAAAATGATGTGTGTGTTTAGAATGAAGGAGATCCCTCTCTTTTATAGCTAAACTAGGACGGTTCGGCCTCCATAAATATGGAAGGAGGTGAAACCGCCTTGAGGGAACCACCTTGAGCACCGCCTGAGAAGGCTGGGCCTGGGAGGGTCCACTGGGGGACCGGCCGCCCCCCTGGTGGGGCCATCTGGCCACCGCCTTCGGGTGGTCGGTTCCTCCCTGTGCCTGAACCTCTCCCATTTTTACGATCAGGCCCAGGTATGCACCGAAGGTGGGCTCCTTTGTGTTTCTTGTTTGCGCATTTGCTGAATTTGACTTTTGCTTTTTGAGCTTTCTCCATTATATTACGTATTTCCACTTGTTGCACCTTAAACCTGCAAAACATGAATACTAGAGGTACAAGTGGAACTTGTTAGTAGTAAAGGCATATGTGCTAGAATATGTTTGTCTTTCTTCTTTTTAGTCTAAATTGGTGGTTTAGAAATGATCCATAAGGACCGCCAACAAGACCCCCAAGCTTAACCTTTGCTTGTCCTGAGCAAATAGCTAAGTATGGTTGTTGATCAGGAGTTGCTACAATGCTGATATAATTCATAAGTACCATGCCTATAACAAAGCATTCATTCGCAATTTAAATAAGTTGGCATTCTATCCACTCTTTACCTTGACTGCTCATGGGGCCTTGTAGCTTCTCCAAGTTCTTGGGCAGTTGCAAGACAGAATGATTATAATAGGCTCACCAATCATTCATTCTTTGATAGACCTTCTATCTAGAGGTTTTATGAATTTTTTTACAAAATAAAACAAGTTCCTCAAATGATTCTCTCAATCGCTCATTGTGTATTATTTCCTCACCAAAGGCATTGTAGTGTTGCCTTTATATCCTACCACTAAGGTTGAGAGTGGAGTTCTGGGCAGGTATGAAGGTGGGCATACTTACATCACTTGTGTTGCTGAGTCAAAGACCAGACCACAAGGAGATACAAGTGATACACCTTGATTGAGATGTGCGAGTGTGTTAAAAATGAGTTACCTCTACTTATTTTTGGCACTCCATGCATCATGACTCTCTTTTATTGGATGAAACAAACTTTTGGAGAGATATGGGCTATAGAATCATCGTCACATTTTTTTGAACGGGTATTTTGACTTATCTTTCCTGTTTTGTTTTCTCATGCCTCTTGGCTTTTCTCTTTCTCTTTTTTTAGCATAGCCCATATCTTTTTATTGACATATGAAGACTTCTGGATGGAGAGATGGCATGATGGCGAATGCAAGGAGTGAAAATTTTTGTATGAGGAATGCGTAGCTCTTCAGGGTGAGGGTCGGCATTTTTATTTGGTGGAAAACTGGAGCGCAACTCTTAGGATAAGAGTTGGCGTATTTTTGGTAGATGGAAGGGTGCATGTTGTGCGCAACTCTCAGGGTAAGAGTCAGCTTTATTTGTTGGGTGCATGTGAATCTCAATCATGGGTATATGACAATAATCTCACTAGGTCACAGGTATTTGACCCAACTTAAAGTTCTGCATGCAGCATATGACTAAGGGTTTATAAAAGTAGAGCATGTCATATGGCCTTGGAATGTGTTTCATAATTATTGAGGAACTTTTGATTTTTGAATTTTTGAAAAGAAAACTCCGGATGTCAAGTTTCTCTTCGATCAAAGTCATAGCAAAGTCTATTTGTACCATCTCATATCTCGCAACAACTTAGAAAAGGATCATGCAATTGCAACCCACAAGATTTCAAGTTTCTCAGAATAAGGCATTTTTAGCCTACAATCTTAAATCTCGAGGAATACTAAATTATAACTTAGGCATAAATGAATTATAGACAGAGAAACTATTCATCATTTTAACAGAAGAGAAACTAACATATATTAGCACACATGGGAGTGGAATGATTTTATTTATCATATTAAAAAATAAAATTATGGAATTAAAATGCGAGAAATAAAGTGCAAGAATTTAAAGATACATGTTACCTCTGTGGGGTCTCCTCCCCCAAGCTAGCTCAAGGCCTAGGTTCAGGGAACTATCCCATGGAGCGAAGGTAGGCCATGTGTGCCTCGTGCCATCGACAGTTTGCATCTTTGAGGTCCACGAAGTGCTACTGGTTCTGCTCGTGCCACTGAATGGATGTCTGAATGTGAGCGTTGAGCGTACCTCGGATCTGCCTGTTGTGCAGCTCTAGTCCTCTTATGCGTGTGTTGAGGACCTCTAGTGTGACTGGCTGTGGTTGAACAGGAGGTGGCATGCCTTCTGAATCTGAGGAATGTGCATGGTCGTGTTGCCTTGATCCTCCTGCCTCATGTGAGTGCTGCCACCCTGAACCTCCAGCCTCGTGTGACTGCTGCCACCCTGATCCTCCAGCCTCATGAGGGTAAGGAATGTGTCCCATACCATATCCATACCCAGGGGTGAACCTGGGTGTAGACATGACAAGGGACCATTCCATCCCTGGTGTCATGGTGGGCATGGCTGGTGGTGGTGCAGGTTGTATGGGCTGTGCAGGCTCCTCCTCCTGTACTCCTCTCCTCCGTGATCTACTATGGGAAACAGAACTCCTGCGTGCTTCTTCCTTTTCAACAAGGTTGAAGGTGAGAGATGGGGAATTATATAAGTGAGATTTGGGTTAGGTAACAGAATCTCATTTATATATCCCGGATAATAAAACACCAATTTCCTTCTTGATTCATCACGTTTTAGAGTGTGAGCTTGTCCAAAATAAAACTCATTGAGCATAAGGCAAGGAGTAAAAAGATGAACAATGGTATTAGCACCATGAGGATCAACACTAGCAGCAAGATGAATGATGAGTGATGTGCACATGATAGGTGTGGAAGTTTTGAAAGAATTAAGCCAATGCTTAAAAAGGTCATAAATAGGAGCAACTTTAATATTTTTAAGCACGGCACAAAGCAACTTCAACACATATCATAAGCATGATGCATATCCTCTCTAGGAAAGAAAGAATAAGCAATTGACTTGTGCATAAGCCTCAGAGTGGGATGATGGATGTTGTTGACATTGGGTTGGAATTTCCCAATCACATTCTGCCCAGTCATGAAATGCCAAAAAGTTTAACAATGATACCCCAAGAGAGAAAAACGCAAGTCAACAGAGCATCGCTCATGAAAGCCTAAGTGTGTAGCAAGATCCTTCCAAAAGAGGCTATGCTCTCTCCCAAAGCAGCGAAAAGTAATACCATAATCGATAATTTGTAAAGTGCCCAAGACTTGGATAGTCAAAAGACGAGATCCAAGTTCATGCACAGGGGCAACTTGGCTCCAACCAATATTTTCAAAAATGGTATTGAATTCAACATGCATACCTATCTGCTGGAGAAGTATCAGGTCAAAGGCCGGTGTGTGCAGGAACTCACGTTCCTTGAGGAGGTTGTATGCTTGCATCTCCCGCTCGTTCTCTAAGTCGATGAAGGGGGCGTCGGCCTCGTCGATGGCGTGGCCTCTTGGCTCCTCCTCCCCTCCTCCTTACGATGGGTTCTCCTCATGTGAGGGGGTGTCTTGGCTTGATCCCCTGCGAGAGCGATGGCTGAACCAGAACATGCTGGAAACCCGATTCCTGATCTCACTCATGGTGAGTGAGCTTAGCATGAGAGCTTGAGCTTGCTTTGTGGTGGAATTGCAAGAGGTTCTTGTAGAATTTTCTTGCACTTGAGCTTTGTGGAAAATATTTGGAGAGTGGTGGAGCAAGAGAGTGATGGAGGGAGTGAAGAAATGTGAGTGTGAGAGGGGTGAGGAGCTCCATCCCGGGATCCTAGTATTTATAGAGCTGATCGCAGGCGGGGGAGAGCTCCTTGCAACGGCTAGTAGCCGTTGGCAAAAGGCCGGCTGCCAGGCCTTTGCGTAGGGGGCGGCCGCCCCTGGGACCGGTCGGTCCCCTGGTGGGGCCGGTTCTATCCCGCCTTTTGGTAGCGCCTCCAACGGCTATCCCCATGTGGCAGCCGGTTACGAATGACTCCCATTCGAACTTTGCTCCAGCTTTTTATTTTCCACAAATTTATTTGAAGCTTTTTGGTTTTCAAAAATTATTTTAAAATAAGATTTGGAAAGAACAAAAACTAGGCTTTCAGAAAATAATTTTGTAAGATTTTTGGAGAAAATTTATTTTGGACTAAAAAATAGAGTTTTTATAAAACTAGAAAGAGGGAAACTCTTTTTTTGAATGAGAAAATAATTTTATGAAACATATATAAACCATATAAATATATATATTTATTTTAAAAGGATAAGATACAATACCTGAGTGGGGGCGCCTCCCCCAAGTTTGAATAATGGTGTGGGCCCCTTCAGATAATTATTATAAATGTATACATATTATTATATATATATTTTTTTAGATAACTACCGATGACCTTCAGCAAGGGCTCAACGTTTATAGTCCGTTGGCAGGACTCTTCTTCCTTCATTGCTTTGCAGTTGCATGAACAAACTCGGGAGAAGTCTCGGGTTGCCTCGGAATTTTTCCCGCATTGTTGACAGGGATAGAAGCAGCTATTTGAGCCATTTGAGTTTCTATCATTTTGTTGAAACTTGCTTGATTTTGAATAGAAGAAGACAGAGTTTCAAGCTTTGCATTTATATTTTCAAACATTTTATCATTGAAGGACAACTTTTTGGCAAGATTCTCATTGATCTTAGCCTATTCCACAATGAGGTCTCTTAAGGAAGGTTGATTTGAATTGAAATTTGAATTGGAATTATTACCTTGCGGGCGGTGTTGGTTGTTCCACCCGTTATTACCTTGGTGTGGTTGGCGAAACCCGTTGTTGACGTACGAAGCTTCTTCTTGGGTTTTGGGGCAGTTGTTCCCTGAGTGGCCAACATTCCCATAGACTTCACATGTCATGTGTGAGTCCATGGCTTGGACGGTGTTGATGTACGATCGTCCAGCTTCTGCATCAGCAAGTCTATTTTTGCGACCAACAAATCCGTCTCTTTCACGGATGCGTGCCTTTTTGTGTTTTCTCCCTTCTCTCGAACTCTGATTTGCCACCATATTTTCAATGAGTGCAGTTGCATCTGCAGTGGTGAGGGAGAGGAATGCACCTCTAGCTGCGGCATCTACATGTCCGTTTGACATGGCCGTGAGGCCTTCATAGAAGTTTTGGAGCATGAGCCAATCTTCCATTCCATGATGAGGACAGGCTCGGATGTATTCCTGAAGCCTTTCCAATGCTTCAGGGATGGACTCAAGAGAATATTGCTAGAAGTTTGAAATCTTCCCCCTCAGAGCACTGGTCCTGCTCATGGGGAAGAACTTGGCGAGGAACGCCGCGGAACATTTGTCCCACGTGTTGACAACTTCCTTGTTTTGATAGAACCATTGTTTTGCTTTCCCTGTGCGATGTTCTTGATGACGATGGTGTCACACAGCTCAAGGAAGTGTTGCAAGTGAGCTTTCTCATCCTCACTTGGCAAGCCATAGAACTGATTCTCCTGCACCATCAAGATAAGGCCTGTACAGATCTTGAAGTTTCCATCTCCAACATTGACAGCGAGCCTAACAGGCACATTGGCAATAGTGGGAGTGGAGTAGTCACGAAGTGTCTTGGCCATTGCGGTAGTAGCGGATGGTGTGGGGATGACCGATTCGTCTGCCGACAGAGTAGTAGAAGAAGAAATGACTCGAGACCTTTTCTTCCTTAGGAGTGCTTCTAGATTGTTGAGGAAGTTGTCCGACAGAGCACAACTGCTCATACACTATCCTGTTTTCATTCTAATAAAAAGAGGAAGAAAACAGCGAAGTTAGCCTACTTAAACTATGGCTACCAATGTTTATTATCCAATCGATGTTTATGCCAGCTAGTTGTTTTTGCCCTCCCCGGCAACGGCGCCAGAAAGGCTTGTTGACATCTCTTAGCATTACTACTAAAGATAGACTTATAAGTCCATCCTTAATAATAATAATACAAGAAATGTGTGTTGACATTCCTAACCACCACTACTTCAGAAAGCTAACCCTTGGCCCTTAATGGCGTTGGCCTAGGTAATGCAGTCTGGTAATAACAGTTAGAAGTGCCAAATTGGCCTTCCTAACTATCATTACTTACGAAATGCAAAACTGTGGCATGACGCCATGGGGTGCAACAAGAATTACAATCCTTAAGTAACGGTACTTAGGTACGCTAATCGATAGCTCAGTAAGAAATGAGAATAAATCTGCAAGCGCACAGAACTATCATTGTAGCATTGCAACCCATGAGTATTCAGGGGTGTCGTATTTATAATTTCCCGTAGGAGGGCAATATGCATCAAGCGTGGTGTAAACATGATTACTTATTAAGTGCAATGGTAGACATAGAGTAAACAGGAATAAGACATGATTTCAAGATAGTGGACACACATCTGGGTCAACCCCAAGGATAAAAGAGAAATAAATAATAAAAGAATATAACTAAACAGAGCAGGCATTGGTTAACTATGCAAAGAACTATTAGTAAAACATCTAATTAGTAAGTCTAGCATCATGACTATGTCTGGGATGATAGGGAGATCCTCACAGCTGGTCTGCCAGCCGATAGAGACTTTACAAACTCCTATTCAATATCCGAACGTGGGGGAATGCTAGGGATGGACATGGCTATCACCACCTGCCCACCTACCCCTCTGCCCATGGGATACCGACATATCCACCGATCTCCGCATACCCGAGCACCATGCCCATGTAATTGGAAACAACTCCTAAACCCCGTGGACCCCAACCCTTCAGATTGATAGGCTTGGTTAAGAGCAACCAAGAAGGCACGATGAACCATCACCTCATCCCTAGTTCTTCCTCTGTTCATACTAATTTGATGAACGATGAAGAACGATGATGAACAAGTCAAGAACATAATACATAAACTGTATACTAGATCATATATTATGCTCATAACATGATCATAACTATACTCTAGTTCATATGCATGATCATATAAGTATGATAAGAACTTTCTCATGGAAGAAGACCAAATTGTATTCATACTAAGATGATCCTTTTCTTCCAAGGAGACAAGCTCTCCTTGATAGCTTTTGCCTTGCTCATAAACTACTAATACTACTCTAAAGATACAAGTGAGAGGTGTGAGGTGAATGACTCCAAAATGATGTGTGTGTTTAGAATGAAGGAGATCCCTCTCTTTTATAGCTAAACTAGGATGGTTCGGCCTCCACAAATATGGAAGGAGGCGAAACCGACTTGAGGGAACTGCCTTGAGCACCGCTTGAGAAGGTTGGGCCCGGGAGGGTCCACTGGGGGACCGGCCGCCTCCCTGGTGGGGCCATCTGGCCACCGCCTTCGGGTGGTCGGTTCTTTCCTGGGCCTGGACCTCTCCCGTGGTTAGGATCAGGCCCAGGTATGCACCGAAGGTGGGCTCCTTTGTATTTCTTGTTTGCACATTTGCTGAATTTGACTTTTGCTTTTCGCGCTTTCTCCATTATGTTGCATATTTCCACTTGTTGCACCTTAAACCTACAAAACATGAATAGTAGAGGTACAAGTGGAACTTGTTAGTAGTAAAGGCATATGTGCTAGAATATGTTTGTCTTTCTTCTTTTTAGTCTAAACTGGCTGTTTAGAAATGATCCATAAGGACCACCAACAGAAAGCCGCCACACCCACACCCACTGGTGGTGTGCTCCGCACTTGCTTTGGTTGTGGACAACCAGGACACAGGGTAGCCAACTGCCTAAGAAGACTGCTATGTCTACTGCAACCCCCAACAAGCAAGATCTGAGATTCATGAACCACAGTGCCCGAAGAGCCGCTCGTTGGCGCCTCACCCATCTGGCTGCCAACAATGCCACCAACATAGAGGATGCATGATTTACGATTCAAGCTGAGGCTTTGATGATGTCTTGTCTAGTACTTTATATTCATGTATAACCCCAAATTTATACAGAACTTGGTCTTCGACAATCACAAGTTTATCCTTTTAACATCTATTTTCTATTTGCACTTCACCCAATAAGCCTAGATACCTAGGTTAGGTGTAGCCCTACCCTTCAACAAAACCCGTATTGGTTGACCCCACATCACCATACCCTTAGGCCCTAATGATCATCTGCATTTGGAGAAGACCTACCAGAATAGAAACAAGGATGACATCTTCAACTATCAGAGTAGCGCAATGAAAGCTTGGTGGGCCCATAACCCACAGGACCCTGGATCAAAACCAAAAGATTAGAGGACACTACTTTAACTTAGAAGACCTAGTATAGTGCAACAATAATAATTTTAACTAATCAAGGACTATAGTCTCGAGATATGTTCTCATATGGAAAAGCAAATATAACCGTTGACACCCTTCACCTCATGGAGTACCCTAATAAAGTTAGTACCTCGACGTTTCCCTGAGAAGTTATCACATGTGCCACCCGACAAGGAAAAGACAAGTTCGTGATCAACCCCGAGATGGAGATTGAGAAGTTGACGGAGTACTTCACACGTTAAATCTCGAGGACAAGATTCTGATAAGGGGGTAGGATTGTCACAACCCAAAAACTTACAAACACTGAAATTTGCAACCAACAAAAGTTTTTTTGAAACAAACCTTGTTTGGTGCTTGTCATATAGAAAGCCCACCAAGATTTGCACAAGTAGCACCTACTTTTGTTCATATAAGCATTGCATTACTACATGTGAGTTGGATTTTATTTGGATTTATGTGATGCTTAATAAATAATTATTCAAATTAATCCTATCCATAAATGAACACTTATTTATTTAATATAAATATTAAATAAATATCCCACTATATGAGAATAGACCCCAACCTAACCCTTGACTAGGGTTGACTTCCATGACACTTAATGAAAGATGGCCATACTAATTAACCATGACTTAGGGATTATTTAAGCTAAAAACAGAAAATAGAAAAGTGAAAGAAAAAGGAATAGAAATGGCAAAGGCCATTTCGGCCCTTAGCATCGGACCAGCCCAGCATGGCCACCGACCTCTTTCCCTCCCTTGCCACCAAGCCGGCCTGTTCCTGTCTCTCTCCTCTTACCGGCCAGCGAACGACCCATTCAGCCGAAGCCCATGATCGGGGCCCACTCCAAAACCGGACGCACCTCCCCCACTAAACGTCAAGCCACCGCCGCCGCCTATGACAAGCGGGCCCCTCTTGTCATAAGCATCACCTTCCCTTCCTCTGTTCTTTCACGAAAAGCAGAGCAGCGCCGTGCGCCAACTCTCGCGGCTAAAGCAGCCTTCCCCGCCGTCCCTTTTCGCACTCGCGCCATCGCATGGCCCTGCTCTCTCCATTGCAACACACGCGGGCCTCACAGATCACGCCATTCGCGTGACCCCTGTCAGGAGCGCACAACCACCGTGCAGCGCCATCATGCTGCCGCTCGCCTACTCCTTGCGGTTCCTTTGTCACGAATCCAAGATTGGTGAGCATCACTGACCTATGGGACCCACGCGAAGCCAAAAGCGACCGCTGGGGCACTCCCTAACTGCCTGATCGTGCTGGAGCTCCCATCATCGTCCGTGCACTGCACCCTCATCACCGCCGCCTATAAGTAGAAAGCACCGGCCCCTCTAGGGTTCCATCCACCCACCGTTGCTCTGGTGGCGAACCCCACAAGCCCCACGCATAAACCGAAGAAGAAGTGGGAGAAAGGAGGGAGAAGAAGGGGAGCTGTGCACGCTGGTAGGAGTTCACCGTTGGAAGGACCTCGCCGGAGAAGAAGCCGCGCTCGCCGTCCTTGCCATCACTACGATGCCACTCGCCACTCCAGCCTCGTCTTCTTGCTTCGTTGAGCCAAAGACCAGAGCTGAGTCTACTTCCTTCATCGCGATCGTGCTACTCCTTCTACCCCGATGACCCACTGTCGAGCACCAACACCCTTGTAGAGGCCCGAAGTTGAACCATGAGTCGACTACAATGCTGGGAGCTGCTACACCTTCGGCCTTGACCCTCTTCACTGCCTCGACCTGACGCTACACCACCGGGGTAAGCAGCGCAGTCACCTCCCCTATTTCCATCTTGCCAGCCCGCCATGGACGCCGTTGTGCCCCGCACAGGGAGCAACACTACGTCGAAGCCTCTTCTGGCTCTCGGAACACACGCACACACACACGCGAACGCCTTAGCCCCATGGAGCCACCACCGTCCATGGACGCCGGAGTGGCCTTGCTCTGTCTGCCATGAGCCACCATGACCTCAGAGCTCTACATCCTGACTCAGGCGTGCGAGCATGGTAGAATCCACAAGGCCTCACCGCGAGCCCCATCTCGCCGCGAGCCCCGCCTCGCTCTGGGACCCCGACTGCCCTGGTCAATGACTGGAGAAGCCAACTGGTAGCCGCTCGTCAATTCCGCCTCACCGTGTCGCCATCAGAACCTTGACCACCATGGCTGCCAGATCCGGAAGCATGCCAACAACGCCACCATGTTCTGGCCCCCACCATTGGCTTTGCCTTGACGCGGGAAACACCATGCACCTACAAAGAGTTGGAAATGAGCTCCGACAAGCCCTGTTCGTTCAACCATGACAGAGACCACCGGAGGCCTTAGACTGCAGACCTTGCCATTGTTGTGCGCACTCTGGAGAATCACCGCCATGCCATGGCCCGAGCCACCGTACCGGCGTCACCATGCCTCATCTGGACGCCGAAGCCTCTGAGATGGACCCGCCTTGACATGGTGCACCCAGTGTGCGTGCAAAGACAAGAAGATGACCTCGGATGCCATGCCTTCCCATGCCGCATTGAACGTGCCCTGGAGTTTCCACCATGTTGCACACCACCACGGCGCCCATGAAGACGCCGCTTTTCGCCTCGTCAGAGCACGGCCGAGCTACACAGGCACCGGATCAGGATCCGCCATGATATGGAGAACCCCGTGCACGCACATAGCCTAGAAGATGGCCACCGAAGACCCTGGCACTCGAGACCATGCCCTTGCTGGCGATCCACTGAGCACCATCGTGTCGCCGCCCTTGCGCATAGCTTCGACCACCTCGCCTCGCGATGATGGACCAACGAGCCTCGTCTCTACTCGATGCACTTAGCCGCATCGATGAAGGAGCCTCCGCCGTGGCCATCATCATGATGCGGACACCACCGTGCCTCTGGGTCATTCCCAACGAGCTGAACGATGCCCTGGAGCCCTCAATCAATCATCCTGAATCATGAATTGGAAAGGAAGTCGGCGCCTGGCCTTGCCACGGTGCGCCAACACCGCAGTACCCCAGCAGCCGCGGCCAGCAGTGTGGAAAGCACCACAGACTACCCAGAGACCGTGTCGAGCTGTCCGTAGTGCCAGGATGCGATTGCTCTGCCCCAGAACCTCGCTAAGCTCCTATAGAACCTTGCCATTGTGGCTACACCATCTTGGAGCATCACGCTGCCCGCCCTGTCTGTGTCTCTTGCATCGACCATATGGAGGCTGGAGCTCTCTGCCCTGCTCACCCTATTTGGGCGACGCCCACGTGCCCCTTAGCCGTCGTGCTAAGTCGCCATCAGTGGACGCTGTTGCACAAGCTCATCGTCGGCAGGAACTCCGTCGCAAGAAAGAAGAAGGGGAAAGATGAGAAAAGAACTACAATCATCCTGTACACCTGATCCATCATGAGCCATGATGAGGAGGATGATGATAGACCTGGGCTACTGTAATCCAGAGAGTGGTCCACTGGACCATAGTCAACGGTCCACTATGAACCATACCCATATGGACCCGAGCCCGTTTGAAGCCCAGTCGGCGACGTGGCAAGCTATATGACAGACATGTGTCATGGGCCAGGCCGGCCCAACTCGACCCATGCTCGGCCCTGACTCGGCCCTACACAACCTAGGTAGGGCCCACAGTAGTTGACCATTGACCTGGTCAACATTGACCAGTTGATTGGACCTCACCTGCCATTGACCAAGTCGCTTGGTCCCACATGTCAATGACTATTTCAGCCTTGACCAATCAGAAATAGCCACATGGCCCAATGACAGCTTGACACGTGTTGGCCTGAGATTAATCGGCCCCTTTCTCTTTTTCAGAATATCAGAAATTAATAACTAATTCATATGAGCTTAGAAAAATATGAAACCAGCGCCTAAATTTTCTATAAATTGAGCTCTACATCATGAGCCTATGTTTGAGTGCATTTGAATCTTTTTGCTGTTTATTCATTCTTTGTGGATTCTATAGGAGTCGCTAACGCGACTATTATGTCTCGGTTATAGAGTCGATTTAGGAGGAGGAGACTCGCTGATCGACTACATCCGACGGAGGAAGACTTGTACCACTACTATCAGATTTGTACCACTACTACCTTGACATCGCAGGTGTCATGGAAGCACCTTCTTTTAGAGAATCCTACTAGGCATTGCAAATTAAATAGAACTGCTAGCGCTTTATAATTATTCCTTTGCTAGAATAGTGATGCATGCTTTTGCCTGAGCCATTATTACCTTGATTGAGCCATCATTACCTGATTACCCGGCTTTGCGCTTGCAATTATATATTATTACCTCTCTGCTTGCTTGCATTTTATATCACTATACTACTATAACTCCACTTTGCATTGTATCTGTGATGTGATGCGGGTGGTGAACCCCTAGGAATGGCTTGGCTTGGGATGCCAGGTTGGATGGACTTGGTGGACTGGATGGACTGTTGGTGAAAATCTGGGTTTTGGGTGGATGTCTACGGTAGGGTGTAGGGTGAGGGTTGAGTCGACTGAGCTGGAATGTACGACGAGCTTTTGGAGCGAGTCTTGCCGTGTGATGCAACCTGGGCATCCCTTTGAGTGATACCTGTGGTGGGTAAATGTGGATGAGAAGGAGAATCCTGGGTGAGAGCCCAGGAAGAAGGTGTTGTGGTGGCACGTGGTGTTGTGACGGCACCCGAACAGGAACTCTGATGGAGACATTCTTGCTTTGTCACACTTAGAAACTGTTGAGCTGATATCTGGACCATAGGAATCCTTTGCATCTCACATGCTCTCTGTGATGGGGAGACGACTGGGCTACTTGGTAGAATGATGCCATTACTACTAGGTTGTGAGGGTGGGCAGTAGGATGAGATAATGCCCATACCGTCCTAGATGCTAGTACCTGGTACTATGATTTCCCAGTCTCAGTGTTGCCCGAGATGTATCCGGAGTTTTCCCAGGGCTGAGTGGTAGGATGGTATCGTTCTAGTTAAGCAAGCAATCGAAATCAACCTAGTTGATGACGGTCTACGATGAAGGCAGGTCTTGTGGGTATGTGAAACCTTTGTAGAGTGTTCTTGGTTGATCGATCGATACATATGTCGACTCGTCGGCTATAGACCTTTCCTGTGTTCTGCTTCACCGGAGTTAGTAAGAGGAGTGTTCTACCTTCCCTGAGAGTTGAGTCCGGCCATGAGCCTTGGTTGTGGGTTGCGGGCTATTGAGACAGACCAAGAGGGAGTTGGTCTGCCGACCCGAGTGTGGTATGGTGATGGAGATGTGGTAATGGTTTCGGGATGGATGGTATGGTGGATGGGTTTGGGAATTATTAAACTTGACTATTATTATTACTACTACTTGCCACTTTTGCGCATGCGCTAGGATGCAAACCACAGCCAAATTATAGGATCGCCAGATCTCTTATTTTCTCTTTCCACTAAAGCTCATTCGGTGCTGACCATGGCTTGCACATCTCTGGCGGTGTGCAGATTTACCTGCTCCACAGTGACTTTGAGGATAGATGGAATAGATGGTCTCATGCCTACGCTCAAGTTGGAGTTTGAAGCTTCTTCCGCGATATCATTTCCGCCTTCTCAAGCTATTCTCGATGCTTAGTACTTCGATGATTTCGCCATATGGCGTCGTAATAAGTAATATAAACCCTTCTATTGTATTCTTTATATTCATATTTCGATGTATGGAGTTGATTATCAACTGTTGTATATCATTCCGTGGATTTTTCCTTTGAAAATTGAGAATGTTTCACACCCTTATGTCGCTTTCGTCCTCTTCGGCGTCATCACCTATTGCATCCTCGATTCCGTGCCTCGCCGCGACGGGGCGGGCATTGGGCATGGAGCTGGAGCCGCAGTTCAACAAGCTGTACCTCTCGGTGTCGCTCCAGGACTTCTGGGGCCGGCGGTGGAACCTCATGACGTCGGAGGTGCTCCGGCCATCCGTGTACAACACTGTCCGCACGCGCCTCAGCGTCCCCGCTGGCGTGCTGGCCACTTTCCTGGTGTCGGGCGTCATGCACGAGGTGGTGGTGTACTACCTCACGTTCCGGTCCCCCACGGGGCAAGCCACAGCGTTCTTTGTGCTGCACGGCGCGTGCGCGTGCGCGTGCGCCGAGCGGTGGTGTGCGCGCAGGTGCAGCGCCAGGCCAACACGTCTGGTGGCGACGCCGCTCGTCGTGGCGTTCGTGGCGGGCACGGCTGTTTGGCTATTCTTGCCTGCTATCTTTGGTGATGGGATGGACAATCTCTATCTCGCCGAGGCCGCTGCAGTTGCGTCGCCCTTCCGTGATGTCGGGGCAAGGTTCCTACGGCTTGGCAGCCAGGGTTCTTAGTGTTTACAATGGCGTCATATGATCGACGATTAATCGATGTTATGGATTAGTAGTCCAGTCAGTACACGTAGGGTCCAATTTGCTGCATCGACTCGATTTGGAAGCTTGTTGATCGGCTTAGAACGCGAACGATTAAGTGTCCTCCAATAAATCCATGAAAAATGAGAACACCTCAATCACCTCAATCAAGTCAAACTTCCGGGTGAAAAGGTTCACTCACAGATTACAATAAACTAAGCATAGCCCTTTCTCTAGCATATATTGGAACAAGAAAAGGAAAAAGAGAAAAAGAGAGAAAATGACATGATAATTGAAGTAATATATACCCCTTTCTCTAGCATATATTGGAATAAGAAAAGGAAAAAGAGAAAAAATGACATGCTAATTAAAGTAATATATTAATCAATAATTTTGCGAACACTTCTCCTATATTCTAGCTGCCTAAGTTTCTGTTGTTATTTTGACAAAATGTAACTTTGTCATTGTTTGACTATAGACCAAAAAACAATGTTAATTGTCCTTTAAACTTATTTTGACAATTTGATTGTCAAAGAATGTTGTTTAAAAATTCAGATACTTGAAATATAGCAATTATCTTTTGAAACTTATTTTGAACTGGCAAATCTGCGAACCCAAATTGCCAAATTTGTTCTAGTTCTACGATGTTGGCAAAAATGCTTATCGAATTATAAAGCAGACTTTTTTCATGTACAAAAATGATATGCAACAGTACAGGTGCGAAAATCCTTCTGTTCAGATGCTACTCAGAATATGACATGTAAATTATTTATGCTTGTATTTTGTTGTGTACAAAAGGAAACCAAATGACAATTATCCACTTGCAAAATGCTATTTGGAAGCACAATATCAGAGAGTAGTAGTGGGGTCATCTTAAGGAACCGGATTGATGTACTGAACTAATAGCTCCAAGTTTTGCAATCATTCAAGAGAATCATAAATGCCAATCAAACAAATGGAGATTTGGACTAGCATAATGTCTAAGCAACTCAACACAACAGATCAGATACATATGACAATCTCGATTCGCATTCAGTACTAATTGGTTCGAGGACCCGAAGCAGGTCGGTGCGGGGGCGGGTTTTCTTATCCCCTCTAGGTGCCCTTATGCCTCGAAAGCAGGGCCAAGCTACATTTTTACCTCACAAATACAAAAGGCTCCCATCAAACAACCCTCTTCCAGCTATAACCTCATCCAGTCACTAGATGCACCTTACAGCGGCATGATGATCTTAAAGATCAAATGATCTCTGTGACACAACATTTGGAGTCGTCGGCGTTACAATTCTTCGGATCAAATGGCTAGTTATTGCATAGATATATTGGTTTTGCTTAGTCACAAACTTATTTCAGTTTCAGTTGTTTTCGTGTGGGGTTGTAAGTTCTATCTTCAGCCAAACTACGTCCTCGTGGTGAACTTTGTAATAATTGATCTGATTCTCTACCGATGATAGATGAAGCCGGATATTTTATCATTTATCTGAAAAAACCAGACGCACCTACTTTTGATTGTGGAGACTCGCCTGCCTACAGCACTCATCGCGGCTCGTGCTTGCCGCCGAGGCCACACACACTCGACGCGGGGGCACGGGATGCCGCACGTGCACATGTACACACCACTCATCGCGGCTCGTGCTTGCCGCCGAGGCCGCACACACTCGACGCGGGGGCACGGGATGCCGCACGTGCACATGCACACACCATGGGGCATGGCAGCAGACACTTCCCTCCTGCCCTGGTTTTTTGACATTGACCCTGGTTGGCCCAACTGTGGCTCTTTGCTCACCTCTCCAGTCTCTGTTCGATGACATCCGATGACTATAGCCAGGCGACTTTATTAGCACAGTGAAGTAAATCAATGCAACAGAAACAAGCTTCCTTCACGTGGAGTTCATCCATAAAAGAAAACTTCAAATGAGGGTGCATAGGCTAGTTAGGAGTGTGGTTTCTATGGCGCCAAGTAGACATTTCTGGTTTGTATCGCTACCTGATGGTATTTGTAATTTGATTATGAGTTTATAAAGGTGATAGTTATTGAAAAGAAGTTGTGATGCGAGTGTGAATCTTCCCACGAAAATGAGTTCGGGGCAGGTTCAGGTTTCCCTTTCAGGTTTTGGGTTTGGGTGCGCGGACCCTTCACCCGCCCCGACGGGCCACGTCGCAAGTTGAGCCAAAGGACCGCGAACAGGATGATATTATTTCGGTTGGTCTTGGTCTCAATCGTAGCTTTAGTACGCTACAGAGTCTCGCTTGCAAGTTGCACGTTTTTTTCCGAATAACTGCATCTTGCAAGTTAAATGGCAGGACGACAACGCACACATGCTGAACTGCTGATGTGTATATCAAGCCAACAGCCCACAGGCCGATCTGCAACCCGTAGAGGCAGGTGCCCACACGCGCGCGCAAACGCTTATCGCCAACTGCACGACGCCATGCACCACTCCATCGCCACCGTCCCTTTGCCTGTCACTGCCGCCATGCTCTACGCGCGCTTCGCCGCTTCCGCCACCCGTCCCGGCCTGCGCCGCCTCCTTGCGTTCACCCCGGTGCTCGCCCTTCTCGTCGTGTTCCCCTTCCTCATCCCATCGCGCCTCATTCGAGGACTCGTTGCCTTCTTCCTCGTCTGGCTCGGCGAGTTCAAGCTGCTCCTCCTGGCGTTCGGCCACGGCCCGCTTGACCCTCGCATCCGCCCTCTCCCCTTCGTGTTCACCGCCGCGCTTCCAGTCAAGCTCCGACAGGTCTCCAACAACGACGCTGCTGTCCCGAAGACGAAGAGGAAGACGGCGACCGTCCTCCTCTCTTCCGGTGTCAAGTTCGCTATCGCGGCGGCCATCGGGCACCACCTCCACCGCTCCAAGGAACGGACACACCCTTACGCCGTTTTCGTCCTCATCTGCGTCATCATCTATTGCGGCCTCGATTCCGCCCTGCCATGCCTCGCCGCGCTGGGGACGGCGCTGGGCATGGAGCTCGAGCCGCAGTTCAACAAGCCGTACCTCGCGGCGTCGCTCCAGGACTTCTGGGGCCGGCGGTGGAACCTCATGGTGTCGGCAGTGCTCCGGCCATCCGTCTACAACCCCGTTCGTGCGCGTCTCGGCACCCCCGCCGGCGTGCTGGCCACCTTCCTCGTGTCTGGTCTTATGCACGAGGTGGTGGCATACTACATGACACTGCGGGCGCCCACGGGGCAGGTCACGGTGTTCTTCGTGCTGCACGGCGTGTCCGTGTGCGCCGAGCGGTGGTGCGCGCGCAGGTGCAGCGCGAGGCCACCGCGTGTGGTGGCGACGCCACTCATCGTGGCGTTCGTGGCGAGCACGGCGTGCTGGCTGTTCTTGCCTGCTCTACGGAGACGGGATGGTTGATCTCTATCTCGCCGAGAGCGTTGTACTTGCCTCATCCTTCCGCGATGTCGGGGCAAGGTTCCTACGGCTTGGCACCGTGGCTCTTAGTGTTTACAAGTCGTCGTGATCATAGTAGCCATATTCCCGTTCCCATAACTTGGATATCATTTTTTAATGTGAAACGGGAATATTTGCGTTTCCGGAACGCAGGTGTTCTCGGAACGTGAAATATGGGAACGGGAACGTGAGCCATGTTCTCGTCCCCAGGCTGTTAAGGTTGTGATTAACCGACATCAAGGATTAGTACTCCAGTTATTGTGTACTCCCTCCGTTCCAAGTGTTATTCTCGCTTTCAAAAAATAATTTTGATTAAATATATATTAAAATATATTAATATTTATACTATATAATTAGTATCATCGAAAAGATCTTTAAGTCTAATTTTTTTAAATTTATTTAAAAATTATAAATATTTCACGTATTTTTTATAAATTAAGTGAAAAATCAAAATATCACTTATTTATTTTGGAACGGAGGGAATAGGGTCCAATTTATTTGTTTGTGTAATCCAGATATCTAAACTCGCAAATCGATTATTTAAATTCTCAAACTTATTCATATATGTCATGTCGGTTACTAAAATCGTAAATCACTCTTTTTCCACGAGGAAGAAGCCGCAACGGGCCACCCATGGAGTAGGCACTTGTTTTTCCTTTTCTTTCTCTGGTAAAAATAACGGTAAAGCTTTACCGTTTCTTCTAAAAGATATTCAACGTAATAAAATTCTTATTTAAAGTCAACAACGAAGTGCGCTAGAAGCGCAAGGACCTGAAGTGGCTATATAAAGCTACAAGAAAATATGAGGCTGAAAGTGACACGAAAACGAAAAGCACTCCACCGTGATGGTTCCTCGAAAACAAACTCTTGTGCATGAAAGCGCATTTTCAAAGTTCAAACGGATTGGTACAGTTAGATTCTTTTGACCTTATTTTGATGGGTCTCGCTCACAATCTTGACAATTATAGGGAAATTGGTTGGTTGTTTGTATTCACTTAAACTTATTAGTCTGGTTCATCAATAATGGTATAGGGTTTATTTTTGTTTTACAACGAAACAACATCAGCTAAAGAAACCACCAACTGATGTACTATTTATACATCACAAGGACATGTCCAGTGCACCGAGAGCCCCAACCCGTAGCGACAGGTGCATACGCGCGCAAAGGTTTTGTTGATGATTGCACGACGCCATGCGCCACTCCGTCACCACCGTCCCCTTGGCGGCCGCCGCCGCCATGCTTTACGCGCGCTTCGCCGCTTCCTTCACCCACCCCGGTCTGTACCATATCTTTGCGCTTACCCCGGTGCTTGCCCTTCTCCTCGTGCTCCCCTCCCTCGTCCCGATGTACGGCGTCCGGGGACTCGTTGCCTTCTTCCTCGTCTGGCTCGGCGGGTTCAAGCTGCTCCTCCTTGCGTTCGGCGACAACCCGCTTGATCCTGACATGCGTCCTCTCCGGTTCGTGTTCAGCGCGGCGCTTCCGATCAAGTTCCGGCAGGTCTCCGATGATGCTGATGTGACTGTGACAGAGCCAAAGATGAAGACGAAGACGATCGCTCTGCCTCTCCTACCTTCCTGGACTTTTGCCTCCTTCACGGTAGCTATGATAAAGTACCGTATCGCGGCGGCCATTTCCCAGCACGTCCAGAACAACTTCAAGGAATGGACACACCCTTTTGCCGCTGACGTCCTCTACCGCACCATCATCTATTCGATCCTCAATTCCATCTCGTTGTGCCTCGTCGCGATAGGGCACTAGGCATCGGGAAGCCATACCTCTCGGCCTCGCTCCAGGACTTCTGGGGACGGCGGTGGATCCTCATGACGTCGGCGGTGCTCCGGCCATCGGTCTACTACCTCGTCCGTGCGCGCCTTGGCGCCCCCGCCAGCGTGGTGGCCACATTCCTCGTGTCGGGCCTTGTGCACGAGGGCAGTGACGGAGCCAGCGCCCGGGCAACCCGGCCTTGAGCCCTGCCTACTGCTCCCGTGTACACAGAGCCGCCTTGAAGTCCGCCCTTAATTTTTGGCAAACTATGCGGCTCCTTTGACGCTTCTCACTTGATCTTTAGTGGCCGTCTGATCATATTGTGAACGGAGGGGATCATACCTTGCATGCACTGCATGGGAGGGGATGGACGCGGATTCACTGCATCGCGAATGCAGAGTGCATCCGCTACATACGCATCTTCAGCCTGCGACGCGTGGGCAAGTAACGAATCGAACGCTAGAGACGACGCCGCTTCTCCCGTACCACTCGGCTTGGCTTCACCAGCCGCGGCTCGTACGCTGACTTAGGCACGCAGCAGGCTACACGCTCGGCTCAGGCTCACCAGCCGCCGCGCCACCACCGAATCTATGGTTGGTCCGATTGAAGCAGGGCGCAGCTTCGCCGCCGGCAGGTTGCGCGCGCCGCCGCCGCCGCCTTGCGTCCCTCGTGGAGCGTTTCCGCCGTCGGCCGGCCCTCGTGCGGCTTCGCCGTCAGGTCGCGCGCGCCGCCGCCGAGTGTCCCTCCCGCAGCTTCGCCGCCGGCGGCCGGTCCTAGCGCAGCTCTCCTGCCGTTCTTCGATGTACGCGATCCCCACGGCCTCCTCTCTCCTCGCGCATGGCTGGCTTCGATGAACTGGTGTGGTCCTCGCGCATGGTCACACCCATGGCCTCAGACCGGCCTGGCCGGCGGCGGCAGCGTGTGTGTGGATCACTTATGTCCTTTTCTCAGCTTCTCAATATAGATGAACAATATTCAACCTTATAAGCCAAGTCAATGTTCAGTCAAAATCTCGTCACACTTTTTTGATATACCAGTTTTTTTATGGAGACAGTTAAGTTGAACATTCGTCTAGAGCAGTAGTTACACTTAGCCACAATTGAGTAATGGATTATGCCTTTAATTGACAATTTTTGTGTGAGATGAGTTTCACCAAAGTTCTTATCTAGTACCAGGCTGCAACAAGCATCCCCTCTGTTGGAAGTATATGAGTCACACTTCAAGGCCTTTCTTGAGTTTCTAGAGATTACCCACATCTCATAGCTACAATGTGACTCTAGTAGTCAGACTCATATAGGTGTGTACCTTCTAAGCTGTTTTGTAGGACAACATTCCTGCTTAAATAAGCGACTCAGGTTATATTAAGAAATTGACCAACCCGCCTTATAGTTTTTGGAGGAACAATGCATCTCAAACAAGTCAAACCTTAGAATAAGGGGTTTCTCCCTTAATCAACCACTAGCTTTGTTTCACCATGCTACTTTACCGGATCTTCGATCACATAAGACAGGTTACCACTACAGAATAATAACAAGTGGGTCTCAAGCCCAACTCCCTCGACGCACCTTCTATCACATTGCATGACATGCCCTTTGTAAACTGATCGGCTAGATTCTTTGTTGTATGGACATAGTCCAATGCAATTACTTTGGAGTTTCTTAATTTTCTAACAGATTTCAAACATCTTTTCACATGCCTTGTAGACTTCATATTGTCCTTTGAACTATTCACCTTAGTTATCACAATTTGGTTGTCATAGTTAATAGAAATAGCAGGCATAGGCTTCTACACAATTGGGAAGTCCATAAGGAGTTCACCAAGCCACTCGGTTTTAGAGCCAACAGTGTCTAATGCTGTCAGTTATACTTTCATTGTAGAGTTTGTTAAGATAGTCTGTTTGCAAGACTTCTAGGAAACAACACCACCACCTCAAAGCAATAAGGCATATCCGCTTGTAGTGTACAACTCATCATCATCAAATCTCTAGTTAACATCACAATAACCCCCTAGTATCCTTAGGTACCAAGTATAGTGAATGCTAACTCATTGTATCTTGCAAATAGCGCAACACTCTCTCAAGAGCACTCCAACGATTATCTCCTAGCACTACAACAGATTTCGCTTTCTGTGACATTTCGTTTTTGTCACTGAAGGTGTTCTATGATGAATCAGTGATGAAAATGACATGGTCATGGATGTGACATCACATCCTAAATTTTATGATGCTTTTCCTGCACCGTCACCGAAAATCAACCTTTGATGACCAAAATAGGATCGTCATAGGGATAGTTCCATTTGCATACATGACAGCAGAAGACCGCCGTTATGCTGACATGGCTATAGTTGGACAACGCGGCTATAGTCAGATGACATGGCTATAGTGACGTGGTACCTTATAGTTCCACCACGTTTCTTGTTCCTGCTGAACCGTGTGTCGGATTTTTACTGGACCACGTGTCCGAATCTGACAAGACAGCGTGTCATGTTATTATTGGAGCACGCGTTAGTTTTGTAACTATCCACATGTCAGTTTGTTATTGGACCACATGTTCATTTATTTTTTCAACACATGGCACTTTCGGTGTGTGCCACGTGTTGTGTTGCTACTAGACCACGTTCGTTGTTCTTACCGAACCGCGTGTCACGACCTGATTGTTCCACTTGTCAATGGTTTATTGGCACACGCATCTGGCGTTTATTGGAATATATAGCGCTTTTATTGGCCCACGTGTTCATTTCTTATTAGATCATGCGTCATAATGTTATTTGTCCACATGTCCCAATTTCGATACGCCACTCGTCGGGTGCAAGCTGTTTCACGTGTCACAATCTTATTTTTCCAGATGGGCTGTCCAGATTTGTGGACGTGCACGGGCATCATTTCATCACAAAAATAATTCAAGATCACCAGAACAGATGAGCTACATTTATCAATACATGACAACACAATTATTCAACAAAACATTCAAATTACAACAATGTACTATTCAAACATCAGTAGCAAGCCACTGACAGAGTTTTGCCACTGCAAATCAAGCCAAATCCACAAAAGACAAATGTTCACTCAACCAAGCCCACATGAGTTGAAGACTAAGAGTTACTAGAATAGCAAATGCGCAGGATATCCTCACGGATCTTGTTGAGCTCCTCCTCTTGAACTCCTGAAACTCCCTTTGAGTCTGTTAGGTCTTCCTCTTTATTTCATCCACTTGGAGGGCGAGGGAAGCAGAATATTCCAGTTCAACAACAAGCTCTTTAAGAAACATTCTCTCGGCCAATGTCTCTGTTGAGGGCGATCTAGTCCAGACGCCACCATTACAACAGATAAGGCTGTTGCCGCTGATCTCGAGGGGGGCCTTGAACTGGGAGAGGCTGTGGACAATGGAAACAACTTCGGCACTTGTCATCGGTAGCCGCCCATCAGCAATAGGTTTTGCTCACATAGTCTCTGTATCTTCCTGGGAAATTTGAGTAGTAAACATTAGGTTACGGTCTCACATACAGTGGAAGAAGAATTCCATAGAAAAACCTAGAGATTAGGCAGAGGACCTTGGAAACAACATCAGCACCGGTCATTGCTTCCTGCCCATCAGCAACAGGTTCTGCACCAGTAGTCTCTGTAGCTTCCTGAGAAATTAAAATAGTAAACATTATTATGTTACAAACAGTGGAAGAGGATTCAATTCAAAACCTCAGAGATTAGGCAGAGAACCTTGGAGACAGCATCAGCACCGGTCACTGGTAGCTACCCATCAGCAACAGGATCTGCTCGCATAGTCTCCGGAGCATCCTATTAAATTCAAGAAATAAACATTATGTTACAAATAGTGTTAGAGGACTTCAATTCATAACACAAGAGATTAGGCAGAGAACCTTTGAAACAACACCAGCACTTATCACTGGTTGCTGCCCATCAGGAACAACTTCTGCTTGCATAGTCTGACTAGCATCATGCAAAATTCAAGCAATAAACATTAGGTCACAGATAGTGAAACAGGACTTCAGTTGGAAACCAAAGAGATTAAGAAGAGGACCTTAGAAACAATATCAGCACTAGTCATTGGTTGCCGGCTATCAGCAACAGGTTCTTCCCGCATAGTCTCTGTAGCTTCCTCTAAAATTCAAGGAGTAAAACATTAGGAAACAGATAGTGGAAGAGGAATTCCGTTGAAACATGAGAGACATAACAATAGTACAGATAATAATATTCAAATTATGATTTAAAAAGTCTGATGAATGGTTCTTGCAAGTTCATGAAATCTAATCAAAGACATGAAATTAGGATGAGTTGAGTTCAACTCAACTCTAAGCCACACGTGACTACTGTCCTAGTGATACGTGGTTTCACAAAGAGCGGTAGAGGACTTCGATTGGAAACCTAAAAGATTCGTTCATAACAAGTAATGCAGGTCTTCCTCAGCCTACTGCTGGTATAGATTACATAAGCACAATGTGTATGTACCATATTGATTGGTGCAAATTGAAACTTCAGAATTAAATGACGATGCTACATACGGTTCTTGGTAATTTTGCTTCTTTTACTGCAATGGCTTCATCAGATTTTAAAAAAGCAAACAAAGGTACTTACAAGTGGTTCCCTTGCAGCATGGCTCGGACCTAGTTCACCACTGGTAGTGAAGCCCTCGGAGATTGCCACGTTAGCAACCTCTTCATCAGGTCCTCTATGGGTGCTTCGAGCAGTAGCCTGAAATTAGAGGGGGAAAAAACTTAAGCAGCAATCATACAAATTGCATTGCTATCCAAACAGTGAATCATTTCATTTCTACATACACCGCCCTCCCCTATAAACTCAGATATTCAGTACAAGATAGAAGAACAATCACCTTAATTGCATGGGGTACCGGGAAATCTTCAAAATTTGAATCTGTTTCAGCTGTATCACAAAATCCCTCAAGTACCTCCACTGGTTCAGGTTCCGCTCGAATAGCCATTTGTTCTATCCGTCTCATTCCTAATGAGTTAGTGGCTATTCATTTAGATTACAGAGGAAACTATTAAGTAAATCTAGGACTGAATGTCAACATAACAAAGCAGGAGCACACAAATAAGCACCAAACTAGAGTTTATCCAATAAAGCTCATGTCAGCTACAATCGACTACAGAAAATAAGTAATCTCATAGCTATCAAACACTACAATACAACACACATCATACAAGGAATTTGCACACCTGCCTCTCCATAATCACTGGATACGCTTGTCATCGTGGCCGCGGAGCTGGTGTGGTAGTCGTTGACGTTGGGGTACCAGATCAAGATCAAGATCTGGCTAGGGTTCGGTGATGGTGCCAAGGTAGGGGATCCAGATCTTGCCTGTACAGTCATTGACGCCGGTCCATCCGCCGTGAGCAGCCCTACGGTTGAACTGAAGAGGATCCGCTAGCAGCTAGGGTTCGAAAGGTATGAAAAAGGGTGCGGCTGGACTGCGGCTTAGGGTAGCTTTACCTATGGCGCCTAGGGTTCAGAGAGCGCAAGCAGATCTAGGAGGCTTGCTAGAGTGCAGATCTAGGGCCGGCTGGAGCGGGAGGAGAAACTGTGCCGATGAAGATTAGAGATGGGAGGCTAGAGATGGTGACTCCTTGTGCCATTTTGTGGCCACCACAATACCACAAATGCCCTTGGCTGAAATCGATGTGGTGGTGAACCTATTTCCTTCGCGAGGGCAAAAGGGAGACATTATATTTTCGGAGCGCGTTGGTGGCACTGCTGGGCGTAGTCCCAAATTTTCGGGATAGTTCAAAATCTTCACACGGGCAAATCGCCCCCACTGTTCGGGTCACCAACACAGGAGGAGAAAAAGGAATCAAAATAAAGGGTGAAAAAAACCTTTGAGTCATCGCGGAGGCGTGTCTCCTCCGCCGCATGCCGACGCAGACCTTTGTTGGTCCGGCGTAGATCCGCCATGGCGGTCAGATGCTCCTGGACCGCTGAAAGAGGAAAAATAAGAAAACCCGGCCAATAAGATGCGGTGCCACACAAATAAAACAAGAAGAATCTGTAATGACAGTGCCTTACCAGCGAGCTATGCCTTCTCGCTTCAGCCGCTGCGGCATCACCCGCGGATGTCTCAATATCGGCTGCGGCGAGTGCCGTATACACAGCCCAGAGCCACGGCCGCAGCCCCTTTGCCTCCCTGCTTTCCTCGTGGATGGCCTTGAACACCCTCTTCTCCGCTGGTCCCTCCACCATGGTTCAGTCTTCTAGAACGAGGTGGTAGGGCTGAGGCCACGAGGAGAAAAACTGAGCTCGCGACGCTACAAGGGAACCGTACCAAGTCCCCACAGTTTCCTGAGTTTATAGAAGAGGAGACGAGGAGGAAAAGCTGAGCTCACAACGCTACTAGGAAGAAGGAACTCCCCTCTATTTCCTCGGTTTTTATAGAAGGGGAGACGAGCATGGCCGATGCAGGATGATAGCGGGACCACGTCTTCAGAGAACAACTCGTGGAGAAACTATACTCCGTAATTGCAAGAGAAATATGCGTACTTGAAACTATAAACGAAAGTGCTCGTACGGAACATATTTCCCTTTATGATAATGTGAGTATGTCTGACCGGTCATCGATTTGCCGAGCTCGGACTTTCACGTGTGCTTCAAGAATGTTAAACGTTACTTTGTGTAGTGAAATCGTTCCCACAAATGCACACATTACATGCATAATTAATTAGAGGGAAGCGGTGATATTGGAAAGATATGTCCAGCGAAATTGTTTCCACAAATGCGCATGTTAACATATTAGCAAACCAGACTACATACTCCCTCCGTATCCAAATCCAAATAAATCAATTCCTAAAATCTGTGGTAGTCAAGCTTTTTTAATTCTGACTATTTTTTAAATAAAAGAATGAAAACAACATCAATGTCATAAAAGGAGCACCGGGTATGTTTTATTCCAAATCTAATGGTACTAAGTTGACAATATGAATTCTAACGTGTTTCTTTTCTAGAAATTCGGTCAAACATTATAAAGTTTGACATAAGAAAACTCCAGAAATCTACAGTATGTATTCAGGAACAGAGGGAGTAAACACATACATATGGATTACAATGATGCTACGAGTTCAGACATACATAATATCCACGTCTTCATCTACTCTACCACAATAAGAGGAGAAACAACGTGCCATCCCATAGGCCACAACTCTATGCTATGCAAGTCATGAAACAAGGGTACCAACATGCGGCACGAGCAAAATCCAACACCAACAAAGGTAAACCAGCCTGGGTTGAAACCAAAATCCAGCACCTCCGCTAGTCCCTCCGGCATGAGCAAAATCCAACACCAGCAAAGGTAAACTAGCCTGTGTTCAAACCAGCAAAATCCAGCACCTCTGCTAGCCCCTCCGGAGGTTCCCTGCACTACTTAGCATCTATCCAGCCCTCATTGATCGCCAGCTTGTAATGGCGGCAAATGTTCTTGATGTTGGTGTAGGAGCCTTCTAGGGAACTTTTGGCCCTCGACATGACATGTTCCTTGAGCCCGACCTGGTCTGAATAAGCATAGGGCTCTTTGTTGGGGTAGCAGGGGCACACCAGGATGCCCATCTCCAGCGCCGAGTTCTTAGGGGGACGAGTTGTGTACCCGTTGCAACGATCATCCTCTGAGTCCGTCGTAAGGCAGTACAATGGAGAGCCCTCCTTGGAAATGGCCAAAATGGACGACAAGCCGAACAAAGACGATGGAGGAGACAAACTCCGACTGTGGGGTGCCTATAGTACCAGATCTGGCGATGACACTGGGATAGCGACGGGGCCTGCGACAACGGCGAGGCGGACCGCAGTTCTAGAAGCGGCATTGGCAAGCGAATCAATGAGGCCAATGGTGTCAACGTCGTAGTCGAGGGCGACATGGAGCGGGACTGTGATGGGGCCTGCGCCGACAGCGAGATGGACCGCACCAGGAGCACTAGTGGTGAGCGGGACACCGCTGCCGAGGGCATCAATGTCTCCATCGAGGATGACGGGGAGACTGATGGCAATGGTGTTGATGGCGTGTGGGCATGCGCCGAGACCGCCAATCTCCAGCGACTGGACGTTGGCGCCGTGCTGCCTCGATGACGAGATGTAGAGCGGTACCAACAGTCAACAAGGGTATGAACAGGCACTAAAGTAGGGTGCCCCATCACGCTAGAGGAATCGTGTAGAGAAGACGGGCGTCCCTTCCTCGAGGAGGACTGGGACCGCCTGATGGCAACTCATGAAGAGGCGGTGGTCGGATCTTCACAAGGCGAGTGCTTTTGCGTGGGGAGGGAGGGCGGGGGGAGGGGGCGGGGGCTGCGTGGCTTCACAGCCACTACAACTCGTTCATCCATACTATCAGTGTACGTACTAGTGAGTATATTGAATGGTCGGACCGTCTGGTCAGTCCAGTATATAGTGTGGTCTACAGTAATCTAACTAATCGCACGGTCAAAGAAGCCGAGGGGCGACTGAGCGGAGTTGCTCCTGCTTCTGTAAGGCAATTTCCCTTGCCGGTTTTGCAGAGGCTGCAGCAAGCTAGAGAATCTACATACATGGTTTCATTGGTTCTGATCATCTGCACTCCCTTGGCTATGGTTGAAGCTGCCGCTTAAGGAATCCAGCTATACCTTACTACTTCAAGGATGTAGCCACAAACGGTGCTGCTGCTGTTCGTAGCACAGCTGATCAGCCCAAACTTCTACTTGCTCAGCACAGACGTCAAGCTGGTCAAATTTACACTCCGCGAACGAGACAAGTGAATGAATTAGAGCTATGAATCGAGCAAAGGAGCTTTTGACCACCATGACACGCTTCAAACTTGATTGACCGATCCTGTTGTGATGGGTCTATTCTGTAGTACATATTTCACACCAATCCAAGCAGCGGCAACAGTCAATGGACAAACATACTGATTGCTACAAAATTATCAGCTGACCACGCTGTCTTACGAGATCAAATATACAGCGGCTGGACGTTCTGGCCTTACCTATAAAATTCAACACCATGGCTCATCAGTTCTACGACGCTTATTGAGATAAACTCCTCGCTGCATGTTTCATGCAACTTCTACGATTCTTATCGAAAACAAAAGTTGGGTTCAAACATAGCCGATCAGACCAAGTTGTACATATAGCTCGGTTGTTCAAACATGAAGTTATAGGTATAACCGCAGCGCAGGACGTGGAACATATCTCAAAGACCATGGGAATAAATGGAAAAGTCGATACGTCTATCGCAATGGAGAAGGTGTTCAGTTCATTCCGCCAGACTCACGTGTCCACTCCCCAGGTATACGCAGATCGGAGGAGCCATTCTTGTTGAAATGCTATTGCTCACGTAGGAAAGTCCAGCGTCTGAATATTCGAACGTGTCTGACAACATCTTCCATAGTCGATCCGGCCAAAGTCCTACCTTCACGGCCACCGCAACGGGTTCACAACTACTATCCGTGTACGCACTAGTGAATTTATTGATCGGTCGGACTGTCTAGTCAGCCAAGTATACAGTGCAGTCTAATCTAATCAATCGCAGGGTCAAAGCAGCCAAACTGAGTGGAGTTGCTCCTGCTTCTGTAAAGCAATTTCCCTTAGCTATGGTTGAAGCTGCCGCGTCCCCGAACGTTCCACGACATCAACACATACTAGAAGGGTTGAAGATTCAAAGTTTTTGCATCTACTTATAGCCAATTGCTATAATAGCATCGAGCACGAAATAGCCGATTCGAAAGGTATCGCCTCTAGCGCAAAATAAAAGCCTTGAGATGACGTGCATTGAGCAGTGGGATGGCACTGCTCAGGGCTTTGAACCCAGTGCGTTGTCCTTCGCGTATATATTGCAAACCAGCATAAATGTGAGACCCAACCCCATTGGGCCAACTTGGGCCAGGCAACAAGCAAGCCACTATTCCGGCAGTTAAAATTATCAGATTAAGATTCCTAACTAGTCATGTATGATAGGTGATACATACATAGTTTGTAGTTTCACTGTCTCAGATCATGACATATGTCCTATCTTTGGTCAGATTAATCTAACTTAATGCAATCTTAATAACTAGATGGAGTATTATTATATTTTTGGTCAGATTATCAGATTATCTAACCTAATTAATGCAATCTTAATAATTAGATGGAGTATTATTATATTTTTTGTCAGATTATCTAACCTAACATAATGCAATCTCTATCCCAATGGAGCAGGTGTTCCGTTCATTCCGCGAGACTCACGTTTCCACTCCCCGGGTATACGCAGATCTCGGAGGAGCCATTCTTGGTCCTGTTCGGCTTGTCTTATGCCGGCACATCTTGGTTTATTTCAGCTTATTTCATCTCATAGAATACTATTTAATTAGTCAAAATCTGCCAGCTTATCCACCAGCTGAAATGCTATTGCTCACGTAAGAAAGTCTAGCGTCTGAATATTTGAACATGTCTGACAACATCAACTATTCAACGTGTTTGACAACATCTTCCATAGTCGATCCAGCCAAAGGCGCACCTACGGCCACCGCAACGGGTTCATCATTACTATCCATGTATGCACTAGTGAATTTATTGAATGGTCAAACCGTCTGGTCAGCCAAGTATACAGTGCGGTCTAATCTAATCAATCGCAGGGTCAAAGCAGCCATGGGGCAACTGAGCGGAGTTGCTCCTGCTTGCGTAAAGCAATTTCTCTTGTCTGTTCTACAGAGGTTGCAGCAAGCTAGAGAACCTACAGCAGCAAGCTATGGTTGAAGCTGCTTCTTAAGGAATCCAGCTATAATTTATAACTTCAAGGATGCAGCCACAGATGGTGCTGCTGCTGTTTGTAGCACAGTCGGTCAGCCCAGACCTTCTACTTGCTCAGCACAGACGTCTGGTCGGTCAAATTTACACTCCGCGGACGAGTGAAGTGAATGCGGCACAGCCGGACTGTAGATGCGAATCGAGAAAAGGAGCTTTTCACCACCATGACACGCTTCAAACTTGATTGACTGATGCATTTGTGATGTGTCTATTCTGTAGTACCCCCTACTACATATTTCGCTCCAATCCGGGCCAGCAGGAACAGACGATGGATAGATGTACTGATAGCTGTACAAAAATAACAGCTGACGCTGTAGACTGTCCCACATGATCAGATAGACTACGGTCGGACGTTCTGGTGTTCTGAGTAAATTCAACAGCCATGGCTCATCAGTCCTGTGTTAGATAGAAGCGAGGTTGTAAATTAATCGAAGTGTTGTGAACTTTGATATAGTATTCCACTGCTGTCCCGCAGCAACGCGGGGGGCTCCACCTAATTATATTGATTCCAATACATTCCTGGGTACATATGGCCATACCAAAATAGAGCAAAAGTACAACAATGCACCCGTCGTTGTACTTCTATTGCTACACTCCCAACTGCACCTACTGATCAACTCCACTTCCATCGTCGTCGTCTCCCTCGCCACCCTCCTCCTCGTCCTTGTCCGACGAAGGGGAGTCTTCCTCGTAGTACTCGTTCGACCAGGTGGAGTCATCTGACTCATTGGTTGGATAGTTCCTCGCGCACAGAGGGTACCTCCTCGGCAATGGCAGGAACCTGGGCGGAACCGTCTCCGTGATGTTGTCTAGCTCTTCGCCGTAGCCATCGCTGCCATCCTCCTCCTCATAGACGCTGTTGTCCCTGCCCTCATTCTCCTCCTTGCTGTTGCTGTCGCCGTCGTCCTCCACCTCCATGTTGTCCGCCTCTTCCTCCTCTTCCTCCTTCACTACCGCCACCGACACCTCATCCTCCACCTCCATGCACGCCACCTCCTCCTCCTCCATGTAGGCCGCCGCCTCCTCCTCAATGTACACCACTTCTTCTTCCTCCTCCTCCTCCACCTCCTCCTCCTCCTCCGCCGCCGACGCCTCTTCCTCTTTCTCTTCCTCTTCCTCTTCCTCTTATTCCTCCTCTTCCTCTTTCTCTTCCTCTTCCTCTTTGTCTTCCTCTTCCTCCTCCTCCTCGCTGCTTTGCGTCGGTCAATCCACCTCCACACCGGGCTCGTCGTCGTCATAGTCTGTGGAGTACTTCTCTGATGAATAATGCCCCATGTATCCTACTCACTGACTTCTCCACCGGTGATGAGTAGTGTGTCACACCCTGGTTTTGAAGGAGTAAAACCAAGGCAAAAGCTCATGTGCGCCAGGAACAATTTACACACATGAACGACAAATTACATGGTCCAATAAGCACAGTGTTCGAATAAAACAATAATATAATGTTTACATCGTACCATTATTACATAACTGTTATCAGAGTAAAGCGGAATATAAATAACATCGTTCAAAGCGAAAAGCAACTAAATGACATAGACGTAGCAACTCCATCTCGCCATAGGAAAGTCGACGGTAGTATCACGACACCTAATATCCCAGATAGTTCTCGAGGAAGTCACCATCCGAGTCATCACTCGAGCATCCTTTGGTTGGGAAATAGCAAGAGTGAGTTCCATGTCGAACTCAGCAAGTATAGACGGAAAAATAATGACATGCAAGGCTAATACAAGGTACAGCTGAAAGGTAGACTGTGGTAGAATTTTAATATAACAATTAAGATTTAACTTATTGTAACCTATTTGGCTAATCATGCGAGGATCTAGGCCGCTCGTGACCGTGAGCGTGGATGATATATCAATTTTAACTCTGTGCAGAGGTGTACACTTTCACTCCAGATTGTGATTACTCTTTGTGCCTGAGGGGATCAGCCTCTTAGCCCAATACAAAGATAGGTTGGCAGAGGTCACAACGAGGTCCTTCACAGGGTCACAGGCAGTGATAACCCGATCCGCGATGTCCCAAGCACATGAGAGACGTACTCGTAGCCGCCGCCCTGATCTACGATCAACCAGAGCTCCCATGCTAGAACTTGTAACACCCTTCACGCCATTGCTATGCTACCCATCGGTAAGCTACCCTCCTGCCTATGATGATCCTACTAACAGACCAAGCCAGAGCCCATTGGCCTGGAGATGTACGGAAGTCCCAGGTTGCCACTCTACGAAAGGACCACAAGGGGGAGGAGATATGGATGCCCCCGTTGCTACGAGCCCACTGGCATCCATTCCCTCTTCTTTCACCGCCAACCAACGATGCAGACATGCATCAACTCCTCCAACGGCTGAAGCCAAGAGCCTAAGGCTCAACAAGTTAAGAAGCAAGTTTTATCTTCATTAGGCAGATGAAAGGTGAGGTAGAGCACTAGCAACCTAAAACCTATCAACTAAAACCCCCCATAGGATATCTTTGGGTAAAGTGGCTAGTAAGTCCTACGGTTTGCCGATTTAAGACACATGCAATGTATTTACTTAAACATGAATAGGCGCAAAATGATCAAAGGTGCCTGCACTTGCCTTGGTTGATGTCCAGCTGCACGTAGTCCTCCAGGTCCTGCTGGTCCTCGTTCACGCATGTCTCGTTCTCTATAGCCACAATAATCACACACGCACAATACATACAAGCAAACATACTTTAATTAGAGCAGTACACCAAAACATCTCAACAGTAGCAAACAATAGCATAGAACTGTTCTACTCGTCGAGATAATTCCAAATATATAAGTTTGATAAAATCGGAGTTAAAACGTGAAAGTTATGGCCTATACAAGACTAGGGGCTAAACTGCAGAAAACAGGACTATAATCTAAAAACTTTTGAACTACGAAGGACTAGATCATAAATAAAGAAAAGGACAAGGGCTTTTCTACAAAAATGCCAAGGCTGTCGGCGGTCTGACCGCGCTGACGCGGTCAGCACACACGTGGTGCTTACATGGCGCCTACGTGGCACCCATGTGGCTGCCACGTCAGCCAACCGGGAGGCCGGGTTGACCCACGGTTGACCGGGGGTCATACTTGGATCTGGGTCGTTGGATCCCGATCCAATGGCCAGGATTAGGCCGGTGGGGTCGTGTCGGCCGGAGCTGTGCCACCGGCGGCGGCGGCTCACCAGCGAGCAGTGGCACAACACTTACGATACTCGGCGGGTTGCACAGAGTAGTAGGGGAGGCGTGGTGCGACCTCGCGAACCTAGACATGGGGTCCGTGATGGCGGCCGGGGGTCGGAGGCGGTGGCCCGTGCTGGCGGTGCCATGGCCGGCGGCGGGGGTCTCAGTGGGGAGACGCTGCATGGCACGGGGAGGCGTGCCGAAGGGCTCCAACGGTGGCTCACCTCACCGCAAAGCTTGTGGCGGAGTCCTTGCTGGTGGAGGGGAAGCGACGACGGAGATCGATGGTGGCGGCGCGAGCTCGGTGGACGGCGGCGGCTAGGATTTCATGAGGGCGAGGACGAGGGCGAGGGTATCGGCTAGGGCTTCGGAAAAGCGATGCAGGGAGGCAGCGGATGCGCTTTATAGCAGCTAGGATCAACGGGTCGCGCGCGCGGGCGGGTGACTTAGGCGGCGTGTGGACACCGGCATGGTGTCGTCTCCGTGAGGGAGACGACGCTGTAGAGGTGGGCCCCACCCATCAGTGGCGGTGGGTGATGACACGGGCACTGAAGCCAGTGGCTGGCGCAGTGCTGACGCACATGGCGTACGGCATCGTGCAGGTGCAGACGGCGTGGCGGCCTGCTGTGCCGCTCGGCCCGTTACGCGGCGCGGCGCTGGGCTGCTGGCAGGGCCGCTGCGGGCGGCCTGCTCGCTAGCGGCCTGGCGCGCGGCAGGGCTGCGGTGCACGGCCTGGCCCCCGCTGGCCGGCCTGGCTGGCCGTGGCTGGCTGTGGCCGCTGCTGACCAGCCATGCTACTGCTGCTTTGGCCATGGTTGGCCAAGGTTGGCCATGGCATCCTATGGCTGGCGATGCTTGGCCAGGAGAGGCTGGGGTTGGCCAGGGTCCACTAGGGACTGGCCTAGGCTAGTTAGACTGGGTTAGGTTAGTCCAAGGTTAGTGGGGACAAGTTAGAGCATGTTAGAAGCTAGAAGGTAAAGCAAGAATTGAACAACAGGCTCAAACAAGTCAACCATAAAACTGTGCAGTAGCATGAATGCAACAATGCATGGTTTCTAACGTGCTACATATTTTTAAAAAATAATTCGTAAAACATTTAGATTTTTCCTATGAATGTAAAGCATCTATGTAGAAATAAAATCAAATTCATTTAAGATTTAAAGTTCCAAAAATCAGGGTGTTATAAACCTACGCCCCTTAAAAGAATCTCGTCCTTGAGATTAGAAGGCTCAGGAAACAACTCTGGATATTCTGCACTTAAATCCTCTTCCTTTTCCCAAGTAGCCTCATCCTCTGAGTGGTACTTCCATTGCACTTTGCACCGCTTGACAACCTTACTTCTTGTGACTCTCTCAGATGTCTCCAAAATCTTAAACGGGCTCTCCTCATAAGTCAAATCTTTTTGCAAGTCTATTTCCTCTACAGGCAACTCCTCTTCCTTGACCCTCAAACATTTCTTGAATTAAGAGACATGGAACACATTATGCACACTGGATAAGTAAGCTAGCAACTCATGTTGATAAGCTACCTCTCCTCTCCTTTCCAAAATTTTGAAAGGACCAGTGTACCTCGGGGCTAACTTCCCTTTGACCTTGAACCTCTTGAGATTCCTCATTGGAGACACCTTAAGATAAACATAGTCACCCACTTCAAACTCAAGCTCTCTTTGGCGAACATCTGCATAACTCTTCTGTCTAGACTGGGCTGCTTTCAAATTATGCCGAATCACTTGGACCTACTCTTCTGCTATCTTCAAGACATTAGGACCAAATACTTGTCTCTCTCTAGCTTGATTCCAGAACAAAGGTGTTCTACACTTTCATCCATACAATGCTTCAAAGGGAGACATCTTGAGACTAGCTTGATAACTATTATTGTAACAGAATTTAGCATAAGGCAAATTATTATCCCAACTGTCATTAGACTCCAGGGCGCAGGCCCTCAACATATCTTCTAGAATCTGATTAACCCTTTCTGTCTAACCATCTGACTGTGGATGATAAGCTGAACTAAACCTTAACTCAGTTCCCAAAGCTTCATGTTCCTTCTTCCAAAACTTGGAAGTGAACTGTGTACCTCTATCTGAAATGATCCTCTTAGGAACTCCATGAGCACACACAATTCAAGCCATATACTTCTCGGCCAACTGCGTTCCACTATGACCCAAATAGAATCAAAACCTCTCTGAGTTTGAGGTAATCCCACAATGAAATCCATACTGATTTCATCCCACTTCCATTCAGGTATCTTCAATGGCTGCAACAATCCTACTAGTCTTTGATGTTCTGCCTTTACTCTCTAACAAGTGTCACACAAGGCCACATACTCCCCAATGTCCCTCTTCATACCTTTCCACCAATAGTGTTCCTTCAGATCCTGGTACATCTTAGTACCTCCTAGATGAATAGAGTAAGAAGACTCATGACACTCCTTAAGAATAGTATCCTTGATTTTCTGATCGTTAGGCACAACCAACTTGTGCTTATACCAAAGTGTCCCTTCTTCATCAACACTGAATCCTGGGGCTCCGTCTTGACTAACCATCTTGACAATCTCCTGAAGTTCCTCATTAGTTTTCTAACCCTTCCTGATCTCCTGATCAATTGTCAGTTCCACATCCATTGAAACTCCCTAAGTGTTAGCAACGAACCCCAAATTGAGATACTCAAATTCAGTTAGTAAATCTTTAGGTAACTCCATCACTTCTAACATGTTCAGTTGACTCTTCCGACTCAAAGCATCAGCTACAACATTAGCTTTACTAGGATGGTAGAGAATCTCCAGGTCAAAATCATTAATCAATTCTGACCACTTCTCTGCCTCAAGTTCAAGTCCTTCTGACTGAATTTATACTTAAAGCTCTTGTGATCAGTGTAAATGTTACACCTATGACCAAGGACATAATGTCTCTAAATCTTCAACGAATACACTACAGCTGCTAATTCCAGATCATGAGTTGGATAATTCAATTCATGTTTCTTCAACTGTCGAGAGGCATAAGAAATGACCTTACCCTCTTGCATCAACACACAACCCAAACCATGTCTATAAGCATCGCAATAAATAGAGAAGTCCTTTGCCATATCTGGCAGAGCTAGCACTGGTGCTGTTGTCAACCACTTCTTCAATTCTTCAAAACTAGCCTAACATTGTTCCATCCACTTGAATGGCTTGTCCTTCTCTAGCAAAGCAGTCATAGGTTTAGCTATGGTAGAGAACCCATCAATGAACCTCCTGTAGTATCCAGCCATTCCCAGAAAACTCCGGATATCCTTGACATTCTTAGGTGGACTCCACATAAGCACATCTGCAACATTCTTGGGACTAATTGTAACTCCATCCTTGGAAATAACATGCCCAAGAAAAGAAACTTCACTCAACCAGAAGTCACACTTGCTGAACTTGGAATAAAGCTGATGTTCAAGCTGATGTTCCCTCAACAATCTGAGATGCTCTTCATGTTCTTCCTCATTCTTGGAATAAATTAGAATATAATCAAGGAAGACAACCACAAACATATCAAGATACTCCATAAAAACTTTTTTCATCATGTACATAAAGTAAGTTGGAGCATTAGTCAACCCAAAAAACATCACTGTATACTCGTACAAACCATATCTGGTGGTAAAAGCAGTCTTTGGTATATCACTAGGTCTAATCCTCAACTGATGGTAACCTGACCTCAAGTCTATCTTAGAAAAGACACTAGCTCCCTTCAACTGGTCAAACAAATCCTCAATCCTAGGTAAAGGGTACTTATTCTTAACAGTCACCTCATTCAAAGATCTGTAATCTAGACACATCCTCTGTGTTCCATCTTTCTTTTCTACAAAGATTACTGAGGCTCCCCAAGGTGATGAACTAGGTCGAATGTAACCCTTAGACTGTAATTCTCTAAGTTGTGACTTATGTTCTTCTAGTTCATTCACAGCCATTCTATAAGGTCTTTTAGCTATGGGTGCAGTACCAGGTAACAAATCAATAATAATCTCAATCTCTCATTTAGGTGGCATACCTGGCAAATCCTTGGGGAAGACATCTGGAAACTCATTGACAACTCTGATGTTCTCCAAGGGCTCACTGCTAACATGATTCACTGTTCCCTGATTCTTGGATGGCATAGAAACCACGACATCTACTACATCTCCACTAGGTGCATTCAAGCTCACTATCCTTTCTGAACATTTTATATTTGCTTTCCACTTGTTCAACCAACTCATTCCCAAAATAAGATCAAGACCTTCTGACTCAAGCACTATGGGTTTAGTAGGAAAATCTAGCCCCTTAAGTTAACCTTCACATCGGGACACCAAACATTTGTAGCCATACTTCCCCCAAGTGTTTTTACACTCATAGCACTAGGCATAAGCTGCGTAGTAATGCTATGTATGCGAACAAAATGACTACCAATGAAAGAATGTGATGCGCCCGTATCAAATAGAACTGAAGTGGGATGAGAATCAACAAAGAACGTACCGAGCACCACATCTCTAGCTTCTTCGGTAGTCTCCACCTTGACGTGGTTCACATTCCCAAAGCTCTGGGCCTTTAGCTTCTAGCGGCAAGCATTAGCATAATGTCCCACTTGACCACACTTGAAGCAAGCATTGCTGGGGGTGCCGTTGGGCTTCACAGGAGCATTATTGGGAGCATTCTGACGAGGAGCCTGATCATTCTGATGAGGGGCTTGACCATTCTGGCGCTGCACTTGATTACTGCCATTGCTGGTGTTGTTGTAGCGCTGACCACCTTGCTGTCCCTGATTGTTCCTTCCATACTGATAAGAAGGACGCTGCTGGTAGTTCTGGAAATTGTTGAAGCAAGGACGGCTGCTGCTTCCCTGATCTTGGTACTTGTTGGCCTTCCTCTTCTTCTTCTTGTCCTCCATCTTATTGCGCATGCTCTCAAGCATAATAGTCCTATCAACCATTTCCTGGAAATTGGCATACTTGACGTTTGCCATCATGTAAGCGAGTCCATCATTCAACCCTCCCAGGAATTAATCTTGCTTGTCCTGGTCTTGCTCAACATCTCTAGGTGAATAGCGAGATAAAGCAATGAACTTGTCATGGTACTCACAAACAGACATGGAGCCTTGCTTTAGATAAGCAAACTCCTTCTTCTTTAGTTTCACCAGTCCTGCTGGAACATGGAACTCCTTGAATGCCTCAGTGAACTCTGCCCAAGTGATGGTGTCGGGAGCTGCATGACCAAAATGGTATGAATCCCACCAAGAAGCGGCTGCTTCTTGTAGCTGACCAGATCCATAGAGAACTTTCTCCCTGTCATTGCACTGAGCGATCTCTAACTGTTTCTCCACATCCTTCACCCAATCCATAGCAACAAGAGGGTCAGGGGAATGAGAGAAGAAAGGTGGACACCCCTTCAAAAACTCACTACGCTTGTCCCTGGGTGGTGGTGGTGGAGGTTTCTGATTGTGGTGCTGAATCTGGACTTGGTTCATCGCCATGTTCTGCTGCAGCATGGTCATCGTGGTGTTCATGCCCTGCATGAACTGGGTCTGCATAGCCATCACCTGCTCCACAGTAGGAGGTGGTGGTGGTGGAGGGTTCTGGTTACTCCCACCAGCACCACTGGCGCAACCAGTGTTGTTATTCCTCCTGGTGTTCACCATCTGATGCAAATGAATAGCAGGGTATAAGGATATGCAGTCTCAACATATATATCTATGCTGAATATAAACTATGAATGTATCTGCAACATAATATACTGTCTCTTATATCAATAAACCAGCTGACATAGCCTCCAACAATATTATCACTGACAGAATAGCAAATATATAATCTCTTGCAAATAACACATATATATGATCTCCAAACTGATAGCTGACATGAATAAGGGACAACAGGCTATGATAGAATAACTGATAGGATGAAGCAGAAAGAGAGATAGAGCACAACATATATAGAGACCCAAAATCCCGAATTACTAAACAGAGTCTTAAACTTATATAAATATGAAGTGTGGACATCACCCCACAACTTATCTCAATCATTACAAAGACGCAAATCATCCATAGTTCATAATGAAAAACAAGTTCTCACACCAATAAAGCAAAGCACACTCTAACACACACGGACTAGACTCACCACAGACTCGATAAGCTAAACATTCAAACGTGCTAACGTAGCATTATTTATTACATGAAACGGACATCCTAGTCAATCCTAGTATGTCCTCCAGCTGCTCCCTAGGGGATGTGGTCATGTGCAGGCGACAGGGCAGAAGCTGGCGCACCATCTACTAGTAAGCAAAGATCAAAGACATGCAGCAAACAGTTAATAGATCATGATAGAAGAAATAAACATGTCTATGATCAAAGGATAGTATGTATAAAGAGTGCATGCATAAATATCTGGAGACAGTGATATGAAAGCTATAAATAAATTGAAGCAGGAGTAGCATGCATTCTGTGGTATTTGTAGTAAAACAAAACAGGATAATGACATGATCATAATGACAAAAGCATGGTAGTAACTATAAGATAAGGTAATAAATGATCAATAAATGATAGTAGCAATAGCTGTAGTAAATGCATATCAAGATAATGAATAAGATAATAAATGAAACATGGTAATAAATGATGGGATATGCAATAACTTATAAAGGTCAACCTAAGACGACCGTTTCTAACTAAGGCTTCATGATCCTACGGTCAACACGGCTCCGATACCACTTTGTCACACCCTGGTTTTGAAGGAGTAAAGCCAAGGCAAAAGCTCATGTGCGCCAGGAACAATTTACACACATGAATGACAAATTACATGGTCCAATAAGCACAGCATTCGAATAAAACAATAATGTAATGTTTACATCGTACCATTATTACATAACTGTTATCAGAGTAAAGCAGAATATAAATAACATCGTTCAAAGCGAAAAGCAACTAAATGACATAGACGTAGCAACTCCATCTCGCCATAGGAAAGTCGACGGTAGTATCACGACACCTAATATCCCAGATAGTTCTCGAGGAAGTCACCATCCGAGTCATCACTCGAGCATCCTTTGGTTGGGAAATAGTAAGAGTGAGTTCCATGTCGAAACTTAGCAAGTAAGGGCAGAAAAATAATGACATGCAAGGCTAATACAAGGTACAGCTGAAAGGTAGACTGCGGTAGCATTTTAATGTAACAATTAAGATTTAACTTATTGCAACCTATTCATTAATCAACTTGGTTGAAACACCCAACCCTTTATTAAGGTTCAAGTAGCAACTAATGTGTCATTTAGCATCATAGATATAAACATATATCGTTAACAACATTAAACATGAGATAGCCATCTCAAGGGAACATAGGATAGCCATCCCGATAAAACCCGATGTGGCAACCTCAACAACATCACCACGATTTCACAGCTTAAACCATTTGGCTAATCATGCGAGGATCTAGGCCGCTCGTGACCGTGAGCATGGATGATATATTGATTTTAACTCTGCACAGAGGTGTATACTTTCACTCCAGATTGTGATTACTCTTTATGCCTGAGGGGATCAGCCTCTTAGCCCAATACCAAGATAGGTTGGCAGAGGTCACAACAAGGTCCTTCACAGGGTCATAGGCAGTGGTAACCCAATCCACGATGTCCCAAGCACATGAGAGACGTACTCGTAGTTGCCGCCTCGGTCTACGGATCAACCAGAACTCCCATGCTAGAACTTGTAACACCCTTCACGCCATTGCTATGCTACCCGTCGGTAAGCTACCCTCCCGCTTATGATGATCGTGCTAACAGACCCAGCCAGAGCCCATTGGCCTGGAGATGTACAGAAGTCCCAGGTTGCCACTCCATGAAAGGACCACAAGGGGTAGGAGATACGGATGCCCCCATCACTATGAGCTCATTGACATCCATTCCCCTTCTTTCACCGCCAACCAGCGATGCGGACATGCATCAACTCCTCCAACGGCCGAAGCCAAGAGCCCAAGGCTCAACAAGTTAAGAAGCAAATTTTATCTTCATTAGGCAGATGAAAGGTGAGGTAGAGCACTAGCAACCTAAAACCTATCAACTAAAATCCCCATAGGATATCTTTGGGTAAAGTGGCTAGTAAGTCATATGGTTTGCCAATTTAAGACACATGCAATGTATTAACTTAAACATGAATAGCCGCAAAATGATCAAAGGTGCCTGCACTTGCCTTGGTTGATGTCCTACTACATGTAGTCCTTCAGGTCCTGCTGGTCCTCGTTCACCCACATTTCGTTCTCTATACGCCAGAATAATCACACACGCACAATACATGCAAGCAAACATACTTTAATTAGAGTAGTACACCAAAACATCTCAACAATAGCAAACAATAGCATAGAACTGTTCTACTCGTTGAGACGATTCCAAAAAGTATAAGTTTGCTAAAATCGGAGTTGAAACATGAAAGTTATGGCCTATACAAGACTAGGGGCTAAACTACAGAAAACAGGACTATAATCTAAATACTTTTGAACAGTGAAGGACTAGATCATAAATAAAGAAAAGGATAAGGGCTTTTCTACAAAAATGCCAAGGCTGTTGACGGTCTGACCACGCTGACGCGGTCAGCACACATGTGGTGCTTACGTGGCGCCTACGTGGCACCCACGTGGCTGCCACGTCAGCCAACCGGGAGGCTGGGTTGAGCCTCGGTTGACCGTGGGGTCGTCCTTGGGTCTGGATCGTTTGATCCCAATCCAACAGCCATGATTGAGCCAGTGGGGTCAAGTCGGCCAGAGCTGTGCCACGGTGGCAGCGGCTCACCGGCGAGCGACGGCGCAACAGTTGCGGTGCTCGATGGGTTGCACGGAGTAGTCGGGGAAGCGCGACGCGACCTCGTGAACCCGGACATGGGGTCCGTGTTGGCGGCCGGCGGCCGGAGGCGGTGGCCAGCGCGGGTGGCGCCTGGCCGGCTGTGGGGGTCTTGGCGGGGAGACGCTGCGGGGCACGGGAAGGCATGCTGAAGCGCTCCAATGGTGGCTTACCTCACCGCGAAGCTTGTGGGGGAGTCCTTGTCGGCGGAGGCGAAGCGACGGCAGAGATCGATGGTGGTGGCGCGAGCTCGGGAGGACGGCGGCAGCTAGGGTTTCGTGAGGGTGAGGGTGAGGGCGAGGGTAGCGGCCAGGGCCTTGGAAAAGCGATGCAAGGAGGCAGCAGACGCCCTTTATAGCGGCAGGGATCCTCGGGTCACGCGCGCGGGCTGCGCGCGGACACCGGCTCGATGTCGTCTCTGTGAGGGAGACGCCACTGTAGCGGTGGGCCCGGGTGGGCGCCACCCGTCAGTGGTGGTGGGTGATGATGCGGGCGCTGACGCCAGTGGCTAGCGCAGTGCTAACGCACATGGCGTACGACATCGTGCGAGTGCGGACGGTGTGGCGGCCTGCTAGGCCGCTCGGCCCGTTACGCGGCGCGCGGCGCTGGGCTACTGGCTGGGCCACTGCGGGCGGCCTGCTAGCTCGTGTCCTAGCACGCGGGTGGGCTGCGGTGCACGGCCTGGGGCCCGCTGGCCGGCCTGGCCGGCCATGGCCGGCTGTGGCCGCTGCTGGCCGGCCATGCTGCTGCTGCTTTGGCCATGGCCGGCTATGGCTGGCCGTGCTTGGCCAGGAGAGGCTAGGGTTGGCTAGGGTCCACTAGGGAGTTGCCTAGGCTAGTTAGACTAGGTTAGGTTAGTCTAAGGTTAGTGGGGACAAGTTAGAGCATGTTAGAAGCTAGAAGGTAAAGCAAGAATTGAACAACAGGCTCAACAAGTCAACCATAAAACTATGTAGCAGCATGGATGCAACAATGCATGGTTTCTAAGATGCTATATATTTTAAAAAAATAATTCATAAAACATTTATAATTATCCTATGAATGTAAAGCATCTATGTAGAAATAAAATCAAATTCATTTAAGATTTAAAATTCCAAAAATCAGGGTGTTATATAGCGATTGGAGGAGGTGATGCGATGGACTGGTACGTAAAACAAAGATTACCCAAGTTGTTGATGCTCTGCAGAGCCTACTACACGGTGGTGCACTCGATCTACAACCTACTGGTCATATTTAAAGAGGAGAGATGAACGGTTGCACCACACAGGATGCGAAGATCGAGGAATCACTAGTGATTGCCATCCCCAGTTTCACATTTTGATTGTAGAGAGTTTCACATTTTGATTACTCAGTGTACATTCAATCCTTGAATCCCTTCATTTTGAAAGGTTTATAAATTACTTAAGTTGTTGAAATTATACAGTGTTTCTAAAATAAGTATACGCCTAAACTATAATTTATTACAATGAATTAGGAGAAGGTAATACACCTGTTGCCCTGCTGGTTCTTTTGAACCCATAGAGCATCGCCTTGTAGGCTCTTGGATATGGGCACATGCACCGTGCATGCAGGTGGTGTCAGTAGCTTGCTGCAGTAGGGACGCTGCCTCACGGTCCGTCGCATTGACTTAACGCGTCGAAGGCGCCTCTCGTTGGTCAAGTGCAGTGGACCGGCCGTTGGGTGGTCCAGCACCCGCAAACTTTTACAGCAGGGAAGTGGGATGATGTAGAACACTCAGACTTGTGTCCACCCCGTTGAGATATAGAACTCTTGGACTTTCTTGCGTGGGCAGTATGTATAACAAGAGATGTGTCCGACTAGGTCAGATTTACAATGGTCGGACTTTGTTAGGTGTGCACCTTGAACAGCGCCGGACTAACTAATAGAAGAATCGTCTTCGCCCCCACAAAAGCACGTTCCCCAAATTCATGAAAAGCACTCAAATAGATAAAACCAGCATTGAATTGATTTCAAATATTTCTTTGGGTGGATGAGGCCGTTCCAAAATTCATGAAAAGTGCACTACAATGCGACCGCCATTGTACTTCAATTGCGCACCAAGTCCAATGCCATGCACAAGTTCAGCCATGTCGTGCCCCATCCAAAGTTCATCTCCCAAATGCTACCCTTCTCGCTCACTGGCAGGTTCTAGATCATCCATGGACAACGCCCAACTCCAATAGTTTGGCAAAAGAACTAGCCATTTAAGATTTTTGCCAAAGTCACAAAACTGAGCCTCCAACAAGTTGGCAAATGTAGTTTGCATTTTGGGGAACATGGCATCCTAGGCCCTTCCACGTGCATATTTGTGCTGGCCTCCGTCACTTGGCATCTGCATATGCCGGCCTCGGTCGCTTGGCATCTGCGGTCGTGACTCCTTCTCCCGTGCACGCGAAGCTAGGTTGCATGCATGCAGGTGGAAAAGAATAGCTTGTGATCTTCTTTTTTTGAATTTGGCAAGTTAAAGATAGCAAACTCTTGGAGAGAGGTTCTTTTTTTAGCTTGGCAAATCTTTTGAGAGTTGACAAATCACAAGATTTGCCAAGTTAAAAATAGCAAACTCTTGGAGATGCTCTTATCCGCCGGCTCCCATTCCCTCTTCCTGGACGAAGAAAGTAGAATCATGGTTGTAGAGTGGTGCGTGCCAGTGTACAACACAATTATGAGTTGGTCATTTTGACGGACTGTCCGCTAAGCAGAAACGAGCTACCGAAGGACTGTCCCTTCTATTGATATTGCATGTCCCTGCAATTACGGCCCAACTGTAGCATATATAGAAGGACTTTCCAACATTGCAGAAACGAGAAACTGCTGGACTGTTCCTTTCCCATGAGCTTTCCCATGACTTTGCATGTCGAAACAAAATTAGTTGATATTTCCCTACCACATAGTTTCTGTTCATGTGGAGGGACAGACATGGAGGGCAATTCTTATGGCTGCATCACGAGCGTAAGTGATGTTGTCTTCGTAACAAGATATTAGGGCCGGCTTTTGTGTATGTCTTGGTGATGTTGTCAACAAGTCTAACCTTTCAATTAATTAGAATCCTTGAAGAGTTATGGTACCATGAACATTGAAGCATACATTTATTTGTTGGGTATCATGTTTGGCAATGCAGGGTATAGAGTGATTACAGTCCAATTTGTGCAGACTTGTTCGTCTATATATAGTTCAATGTTGGCTTGGTAACTAAATCGATGGTAATATTAGTTATGCTACATTTGTGCAGGTTTTGTTGTCAGGACATGTCTTTTTACATTGTTGTTGTAAATCATAGGCAGCAAGGAGTTCGTCTCAACAAGTCTCGCTTTCGAACGCAAGAAAATCTGACCGCTTCATATTTGATCTCGATTCGGCACATCAGGCAGGTGGATGTCCAGGTCGAACCATTTGGTCATGCTAAACCAAAAGCACATTCCAAAATTGTCTTAAAAACACATAGCACCAAGTTTTGTCGTTGAATCCCAATTTGTTGAAACAAATAAAACTGAACCAAAAAAACAGAAAGAAAACATATATTCAAAAGGGGTGTATTTAGGAGTGCTATGCCTCATCAGTTGTGCCTTAGATAGAGGCGAGACTTGCTCAGATAAATTCCTCGCTGCATGGTACTTTTGGACATGCCAAATCAAAATAAAGGCAAATTCAAAAATCCTCTTTCAAATAAAAAGCACATTGCAAAATACATGAATAATAATACGGGCGGTCAAAATAGACCAAAAGTGCACTATAATGCATGCGCCATTGTACAACTAGTCTACTACTGTTGACACAAAAATGTGAATCTTCACGTCAATGTGGTACACTTGCTAGCCAGGTGGATCAAAGCGAGAGCTGTACTCTGATCCCTGCGGCTTCCTCGACAGGCCCTCGGTCGATCGAGTCCGTGGCGTGCCAGTCAATTTGACCCTAAAATTGATAAGGAGAGAAGATGGTCAGTAACACAAGGCGGAACATGTCGGTGTTGCTCGAGACAGTTCCAAATATACGGCTAGATAGCCAACTTCATTGATCATTGACTAGAAAGTCAACAACCAGCATGTTTAATAAAGAAAACGACAAGTAAAGGTACATGAATGATTAAAACAGAATATCCGATTCTATTCTAAGCATAGCAATATCAAGCATGAAGGCCAGAAGATAGAACAAGTAAAGCATTATTTCTAACATGCTTGGAGACAATAAAACCGTAAAGAGTAACTAAAACGGCTACTTTGATACATATAGTAAGGCATAAATCCTTAAGCTGATCTAATTAATCAATACAACACGTACGGATCTGACACATGTTACAATAACCTAGATTAAGACCAATCAATCTACTAAACTTGTCGAATTTGAAATCTAAATTGATCACAGTCAGTCACAATTTAGACCAAGTCGCGCCCAACAAGCTAACAAACCGAGTAATACTTAAACAGGTACATGCACATGATGTCATGGGTAAAGCTCGTGCAATCGGCTAAAAGAGCTGATGCTACATGAAGCATGAATCTAGATACACAACCAATCTTGCAAGCAAAGCCTACTAACTGACGTCGTCTAAATCTAGTTTTCTCTATAGTTAGAAAGCTCCCTAGAAGAGATTAACAGACTTTACTCGTTAAACCAACCATACATCTAGAACGCACAAAATGTAACAACCTAGATTGATAGTATTTGGCCAATGAAAAGCATGGAAGATAACCATCATGAATCAACTAAGCATGATCAAACATAAGAGATGATTGCATTCAAAAGGATCTAAGACCAAATCCTACCAATCTAGATTGGGCAAAAGATGTTGTTCTAATAGATAAACAATTATAGCACATGAACGACATTGGTAACTTAATGAATCTACTAGATCTTGCCATTATCTGGTAGAGCCGGTAACTAACTCACATCAACGCATGACAAGGGTCGAACAGTTAGCCGATACAACCTTATTAAAAAAAATGAGCCATGATGGTACTTACAGCAAGCCAAAGGTCGGTCGATGCCGATGTAGCCTAGCATGAAGAAGAACTCACCGAGATCTACGTTACTCCTACTCCTAAAGGTTTGGGGGTGGCATGAAGCTGGATTGTTTGATTGATTGTGTGATGTCCTTATAATAGTCGGGGCGTACATATTTATACCCAAGGCTTGAAAGATTTCTGGTCTAATACGAATTGCTAAAAATATGGAAAGCAAACTCTGTAGGCTTGCATGCTCTTAGATAACTCGGGCTCCATGCTCCTTTCTAGCAGAGTCCCAGGCGTTTAACGCTCTGTAGGCTTGTCCGAATTGACATCGAATTTATTTCTTCATTGGTCTTGTCTTGCCTTCGTTTAGCCGACTCTGATAGACAGCTGTCTCTGATTCCTTAACCAATTCCACACTTTTGGTCATAACTTTTGCATTCCATGCGCGCCCTGTCTCGGTCCAAATTTTGGTGCAAACAACTACTACATAGATTTTTACAGCTATCAAAAACATAAAAGGATCTACTGCACCTACCATGGACAAATCGTGTCGGCAATACAGGCAGATTGACTTCCGGTCGAACCACTTGGTGATGTAGTTACAGTGGAATTCATGGCCACAGCAGGGCACTTGCACATCATGACCGCCGGATCTTTCACCCTCCAGGCAGATGACGCAGTACTAACATCCCGGTGGCGCCGCCTCCGCGCAGATCATCAAGAGAGCTGAGGATGCAACGAACTCAACCTTTTGGTCAACCGCTAGCCCAATCTTTGTGTGGACAATGAAGCCATTCTGCCGGGCCTCATGCACTAGGGCGGTGAATACAGGAACCGCAGATTTGGGAATGATGTCCTCCCAGAGCCGCTCATTGAGGTTGAGACGCAGCAGCGGCGTGACTATCCTCATCAAGCTGAGGAGGACATCATGGACACCTCTCTCAGTTTTGGGGATGTCCATGGCTTGATTCGTGGTGAAGGTCACCTTGCCATTGCCTCCTTTCAACCGGATCTGCACTGACACCCACTGGCCATTGGGTATGATGGTGGTGGTGACCGTATATTTCAGGGTTACAGAGAACGCTGCTACAACGCCGCTCCAGGGAGAATGCTCCTTAGTGGTGATTTACATCCACATTTTTCTCAACTCGATGCACTCTTTGACAGTGGAAGACTGAGGATCAGGATTTCTGGTGGAGCTCATGGCAATGGCAACTCTACTGGTAGAGTACAGAGGGAATTGGAGGTGAAACCGCTTCGACTGCTGCTGACTCGTGACTGATTGGATTAGACTACACTGAGGACCACAAAATGTTTGGCAATAAGAAATCTTCACTCCCCCATAGAGCGTCGTCTTGTAGGCTCTTGGATTCCCATGCATGTGAGCGCGCGCTTCTTGGATTCCTACGCACGAGCGCGCGCTTCTTGGATTCCTGAGCATGAGCGCGTGCTTCTTGGATTCTCGCGCATGAGCGCATGCATGGGTGGCATCAGTAGCCTACTGAAATAGGGATGTTGCCCTTTGGTCAAGGGCAGTGGTGGTAGTAGGGTGGTCCATGACTCAAAAACTTTTACAGCAGGTGCGAGAGGGATGACTATCCGAAACTCCTTGAATCTTCCCAAAGCTTTTCCCCTTTACCCTACTATTGGGCATCTTTGTTCTTCATTTTAATTGGGTATTGTTCTTTTTATTTCACAGATTTTTTTGAAGGATTTTTTTCACAAATGGAATCTTTATGGGGTACATAACAAGTTCAAGAAACTAAATGATTTCATGATGAAATTTTAAAATTGGAGCCACATAGTATTCAAGTTTACTAAGCAAGCAAGAAATTCCGAACATTGTGATTCTGATAGGGCCGAACAATGTACGAATACTTTCGTTGAAGATGCAAATTTCATCAAAGGCAATCTAAAAGAGATCTGCAGTGATAAGCAACCAAGAGGGGCTACAAACCAGCAACAAAATGATGTGACTCACCACGCTCAACAGAGTTTGATTGACCTATTACAAAAGTGTAGCAAAAGTTCACACAGACATGCATGCAAATAAGAGTTCACATGTTTTTCAAGGGCGCCACACTGATCAAACCAAATCATGACTACTAATACTAATAATATGTCACGAATCAAGGGTCGAGGTTGGCATGCAACATCTCGTCCACGTCCACCTTCAGTAAGACGATGTTGGTGGCCGGCTCAAAACTCACCATTAGATCAGCGATGTCATCATCCATCGAAGTCAGTGGAAAACCCTAGTCCACCACTCCGAGGTTCATCGTTGTGCCAATCTGAAGCTGGGCAGTAGCCAGCGCCGCGATAGCACCGTGATGAATGACTTCTGTCACCACGGCTCGAAGGCGGACAGCCTGGGCACGGACATGCTCATCCAAGGCACCACTGGGGGGATGCTCTGCGACCGGTGATGGCGCCGCGTGGAGGAAGTGTTGCACAATGCAAGCCAAGTTGAAGCCCATAAAGGCAAAGAGCCATTTGATTAAGAAGGCAAATGACTTTTACCAAACTGACCGGCGCACCATGGCGTAGAAGGGCGGGCGGCTGCCTGCATCGGGGGATGCCTCGTGGGACCGCTTTCCAAGTGCAACCGCGGATGGAGAATCAGGCTCCAGGGGCAACGGTCTTGGGACGCAATCACATCATCCACCTGTTGAGAGAGTAGGAAAATTCCATATACAAGTGTGAGCATTGCTCTCATACTCTGGCTAAATGAAGAAAAAACAACGTGAATAGCGGTATGGTGATGATACAACTCTAAAGAGGGAGCTGTCGGAGGAGGATTGCTAGTGTGGAAGGCCTTGGGGGCCTCCCCATCGACAGATAAACTTGTTGGCTCAGCCATGGTCTTTGTCAGAGGCGGTGGCGGTGCAGTAGGGTGGGGAGCTGGCGGGTCAATGAGCACGCTGACGACACTTCCGTCCTTAGGTGGAGGATTGCCAGTGTGGAAGGCCTTCGAGGCCTCCCCATCGACACTCAAACTCATTGGCTCAGCCATGGTCTTGGTGGGAGGCAGCTGTGGCACCGTATGGTGGAAGGCAAAAGCTTTGCGATGGAATCAGCAGCCCTAGAGAGATAAGGCAGCAAGTTAACTTTCCCTCACGCCCCTTGTATCTGCTCTTATAGTTTGGAGGCCGTCGAGTAGTTGACCACCCGTGGACCAAGACATTTGAGTAGTTAAAGGCCACCTACTCCCATGGTAGATTGGGAGATCGTAGATGGAACTTAAGGTGGACACAATGACCAATCTGCATTCGTGAGTTACCTTTTAACAGAATGCTTGAAATCAAGTGAAAGGGACAGTCCAGCCATTCGTCCTTTGGGTAGGCCAGATAGTATTCCCACTGTCAGAGTTCATTGCACATCTCACTTTTGAAGGAGTCAAACCTTCCTCGAAACTAAACCTCCGCTATTATAGCGGCGGCGCTGTCGCCTAAATCAGACAAGGAGCGACTGCGGGGATGTGTCATGGATCTCGTTAATAATTAGATGGAAGCATGTTTCTTACTGAAATGAGCGAAGAAGGGAATAGAATTCCAAAGAAAGATGCACGAGGGAAGTGCGACAGCATTACCGTTGCCGACGGACCTTGTAGCGGTAACCTCGAGCGGCCATGCTAAACATGAGTACAAGGCTGGTCCACGGGTGGATCTGTTTGGTGGTGCAGGTGAGGTGTACTGGTGCGTAGCTTGTCGGCGGTGACTGGCGGCTTACATGTAGATGAGTAGCGATTAGGTGCAACAAAAAGGAGCGGTCGATGAGGAATTGATAGCAATAGAGGAGACTAAAGGGGTGGGACGGTGGATGGTATCAACAGCCATGGCGGCACTAGTCGCTGCTTATGCCAACATTGCCGCACCGTCAGATTTACCGCGGTCGGACTTTCTTACTTGCGAGTCCAGCACGGCATCAGACTTACTTACTACACAAATTGAAGAACCATCAACGCTGCCATGTGAATCGTTAACATTGAATGGAAGTTGTCTTTATTCGGTACGCTTCTCTCAGAAGAAACAATCGCATCTGATTCACATATTCTAGAAAAATTAAACAAATACAATAGATGCTTATCGATTTTTGGAAATGGGAAGCATTACAAAAAGACTTACCATATAGGAAATTATAGCATACTCCTAAGGACTTGACAATACTTACCAGAAAACAAATTACCGCCCAGGTACCTAACAAGTCCTAGTATCGACTTAACAAGTTCAAGACACTAAATGACAAAAGTGTATACACAACGAGCTCCTTGGTTAACAACGCCACCACTAATAGGACATGAAGTGTTCAGTTGCTCCTTCAACTCCATGATGATATGATGTCCTCCACAGATACTGCCGCTCTACATAGATGTAAAAAATATTAGAAGTAAGCTAGAAACCAGATGTACAAAAGTTACACAGACAGCCAAAACAAAATCACTTAGATGTCATGGCCATATACTGAATGTCTTGGCAGCTTCGTTCTATTCTCTAGGTTCCTCCTCATCTCTTGGCAGCTGTTGACGGTAGTTAAGTATCATTTTTAACCGTCAACATAACCTAAGAAAAGGGTTAAAACATAATTACCATCTAGTTATAGGGGTTACACTAACAGAATTCCATGTGTTTTGGTGATTGTCTATTTCTGCAGGGGGTTATCGAAAAAGAACCAAAAGAGGTCCACATGTTAGATTTACATAGAGAGAATACCCCGTCCAACAACTCAAGAATAATCTAGAAGACTCTGAAAGGCGACCCTGCGGAGTTGGACCCACTTGGCAGAGGCAGGAGGCCGGGCGACCGCCTAGGTGGCATGACTACATAGGAATAGATCTAGAGGGAGTCAAGCCTAGCTTGGAGTCCGGATCTGTCATCGTTCTTGGTAATTACTTATTCTTCATTATAACATTCATCATTGTTCTTGCTACTATGAATAGTACTTTATTCTATTCTAATATATCAGATATGACATTGCTCTATTTGCTTATGTTCTCAATTATATTGTTCTTAGTTTAGTTTGATTATATGCTTAGCATAGTTGGATTAGAATTATGTTTATGCATAGGATCGTTAGAGGTGTCAACAAGCATTTTTGGCGCCGTTGCCGGGGAAGGTTGAAAGCTTACCAAATGGATAATGAGCATCATTGCATCCACTAATGAGATTGAGAAAACTTATTCATACTAGCCCCTCTCTACAGGATTACCCTTGTTTTGTCTACTTGTGTATCTTTTGCAAGGTAATATATCAACAGGTTTGATCTTCCAGATAATTTTGTTGATAATCCAGAAGCTTTACTCAGGAGGACCAAGGAAAAGTTGAAGAAACACTTATCAACATTACCAGCTCAACCTGCCAGTTCTTCTATATCGAAAGATCCACCTTTTGTTAGAAGTTTGACACTAGCGTTCGACGCCATGGCCGACAAGTCACTTCATGAGTTCTCAGCTTCCACTACGGACAACATCCATACTGGACCAGCTGCGGACATTGACAAAGCTTTTGAGCTCATGTCAGTGTTGATCAACATGGTGCAAGTAAGCCAGTTCTGTGGGAGGGCCCATGAAGATGCTAGTGCTCATCTCCAACATTTCCTCGAGATTTGTAGCACTTTCACTATCAAGGATGTCCCCACAGATGCTATACTACTTCACCTTTTCCCATTCTCACTCTTGGGAAGAGCGAAGCAGTGGTTTTACGCCAACAAAGAGAAGAATACTACACGGGCACTATGTTCCACCAATTTCTTGGCAAAGTTCTTTCCCATGGGCAAGACCAACGCTCTTCGTGGGAAGATATCAAGTTTTTAGCAACACCATGAAGAGATAGTCCTAGAGGCCTAGGAGCGCTTTCAAGATTATATCCTTGAATGTCTTCATCATGGAATGAAGAATTGGTTGCTCATGTAGACCTTCTATCATGGGCTCAGCAACAACACTCATGAGACCATGGATGCTGCTGCTGGAGGTGCATTCTTATCACTTACCATTCCTCAAGCCACAGCTCTTGTGGAGAAGATGGCCTCCAACCAAGGTTGGAGTGAAGAGAGAACTCAGACCCGCAAGAGAGGTGGAATGCACCAGCTCAAGGAAGTAGACATGCTAACTGCCAATATGGACCTGCTGATGAAGAGGCTCGATGAGAGAGCCCCTGGGAAGAAAGAATTCATGCACATTCATGATTCTCGCATGACTTGTGAAGAGTGTGGAGAGACCGGGCATATAGGTGCTAATTGCCCAGAGTTGAAGGAGGATATGACCTACCTCAACAACAATAGCAATAACTACTATTGTCCTCAACAGAATCAAGGCTGGAATCAACAATAGAGACCTAACTACTCAGGTAATTACGAAGGTAATAATTCTTCCTACAATAATTTTAATCATCTGCCTTTGAGAGAGTTAGTGCTCAATCAATGTAAGCTGATGGATAACCTGTCTAAGAAGCTAGCGTCTTATGATAAAACTATAGAAACAGTCAATAGTAGAATGGATAGTTTTTCCAAGGCTATAAAGAATCAGCTTAGCTTCAATAAGATGCTAGAGTCTCAGTTGCAACAGCTTGCCAACTTTGTTCCTTCCACCGACCAAGGTATGATTCTAGGGCAACTAGAAGGGTTAGAAACTATAAATCTTATAGACATATTCAATGCAAGGAAATTCTGGAGTGACCCTTTCAAAAGGATCATGGGATGACCCAACTCTGCCAATCAAGAAAGGTGATCCAGGGAGACCAGTTGTTCTGATATCTATTGGAAGCACAAATTTCAATGAAGCAATCTGTGACTTTGGCGCAAGCGTCAACATCATGCCAAAGGTGATATATGAGAAACTGTTCAATTGTCCTTTATTATACACAACCATGTACTTGCAACTTGTAGATCAGTCACTCTGCTACCAAAAGGAATCCTGGAAGACATCTGTGTGCGAGTAGGCAGCTCGTACGTTCCTGCAGACTTCATGGTAGTGGACACGGGAGGTGATGAGAGGTCCCCCATCATTTTGGGATGACCATTCTTGAACACTGCTGGAGCCATCATCTACTCCAACACTGCCAAGATCATCTTCAACATCAAGGGCAAGCGAGAAACCTTCTTCTTCAAGAACTGGGTTTTGCAATTTCTAGCACACCCTCAGTACCCTTATGAGCTAGAGAGAGACAGTGAATAGGAACAACAAAGACAAAATCAAAAGCAAGCCCAAGAACAAGAGCAACAAGAAGAAAACCCAGAAGGCAGAGACAGTAAGGATGGTCACTGCACTCCATAGAGAACATGGCCATCAGCTCAAGTCCCCACATTTGATCAAGAAGGAAGATCCAGGTGTCCCAACCATTCAATGCTCTATCAATAGATGCTCCTTCAACAAAGCTGTCTGTGACACCGGATCGGGCGTCAACATAATGGCCAAGGTGACTTATAAATATCTATATGGAAATATGCCCTTGGACCCTACCTATGCGCAGCTGCAGATGGTGGACCAGACCTTTTGCTTCGTGGAGGGGATAGCCAAAGATGTCCCTGTCAAGATTGACGACCACTATATTCCCACTAACTTCCTAGTCATCGACATGGGTGAAGATGAGTTGATCCACCCATCATCCTAGGAAGATGTTCCTTAACACTACCAAGGCCATCATCTATATTGGAATAGGAGAAGTCCACTTACACTTTCCCTCAGAAAAGTTATGCCGCTGTTTCACGGATTACATAATCAATGATGAGCCCAAAAAGAATAGGTCAAGGAGAAGGCAGCGTACTTGTTGCTAGAATAAGAAGGTCATTGTAGATGGGTGGGCTGACTATGAAGGAGAAGTATCAAGATACGAAGATCGGTACCCTAATGAAGAGAATGATACCAAAGAGGTAGAAGAGGTACCACCAGAAGAAGAAGAGATGGTGATCACAGAAGCCTCCTCTTGCAAGTCAGCCTCACCAACAAAACAAGTATACTCAACAGTGGAAAAATTTGAAATATTAGCAAGTAAATCAGAGGGAGAGAAGTCTCTTGATGATCATTAGGAAGAAGCAATTTTAGGCGGATTGGTATGAATGGATCAAGAACCTAAGGTACGTTCCCTTTATCATCAGACTACAATGCCTAACATACAATCAGAAAAGAAGACAATGCAACCAGCTCCTCCCTCGAAGACACCACCATCAACGAAGCAGGTATGTAAACCCAAGGTAAAACCAGATTCAAATCCTGCACAAGACGCGACATCAGTGGTGCCATCCGACGCGCTCCTCAAACAATGAGCGAACAAGGAGGTCCTGTTCAGAGGACTTACAATCACCGAACGCCGCACCAAGAGGTAACTTGGTATTTATCTGCATTTTCCTTCTCAGCACTGCATTTCCCTTTTTGCATATTTACCTTTTCCGACATGCATACTTAGTTGTATCCTCATCTTTCTTTTTTTGCATCATAAAAAGAAAATAAATATGTTGTGCTTTGCATCCTGACAAAATGCTAAGCCCCATGTGAACAATGTGTGGTGCAACTGCTCACACACTATTCACCATGGTGGAGTAAAAATAATTTTTCAGCATATTTATCTTTCTCTATCTACATATAAAACTATAAAAATATGAGATCCTTCTAAGAAAGTTCTAGACATCTAAGGCTTAGAGGTTTTATCGCTAATGCTTAATTAGTTCCACAAGCTTTGCTGTCTATTCGAGCTTCACAGAATTCAAAGGATCAAGAAAAGCTAACAGGAAGAAGGACGTCTTGTCTCCTGTCGGAATGCTGCCTCCAACAGTCAAGCGTTGCTTCCAACAGCAACCACTCACAATGCTCTAGGAGGACAAGAATGCCTTCACTGCCAGTCAGCAACATCAACAGACTATGTCAACATCCAGCTTGGGGAGAGCAACCCCCGTGTATCGAGCTAAGTATTGTTCACTCGTCTATTTATTTTACAGCATGCTACGTTAAAACAACTAAAAAGATGAATAACCTTAGAAACCCAATAAAGTTTTTCCTGTTCCTTTTTTGTTTAAGTTTGTTAGCTAAATAATAGGAGAGCTCTTTAAATCTGTTGCTAAAATGAACCCATAGAATAAGCTCTTTATGGACATTATAAAAAGTTGCTCTTCCATAATTCCTCTCAAGTACGTAATTTTCAACCTTGCGCTTTCCTGAGTTTTGGACACAACTGTTTAGACTTAAGTTTTGCTCTAAGCCTAAAACCTGTGGGTTGCGAGTGCTTGATCTAAGTCTAGGTAGTTGACAGATAAGATATGGGAAGGTTTTGAACTACTGTCCATCTTACTCCTAGTGATACTAGAGTTCTGGAGAATTTATTTGTGAAAATCTTAAATTACTACATGATGAGTTCCTTTATGACGAGAGTTTAAAATTCCTACCACAGCCATATACTCATGCTTACTAGAATAGGAAAGCCTTCCTTTTGTATACATATCACTTAGTAGGCATTGAGGGTAGTTAAGTTGTGTCGACCCTTAGGAGCTGGTCATGCGGTTAAAGATTCTATGTGCTCTCCATCCATTGATCTACACTGCTTCTGTCCTCAGAAGTTTGCACCCTCTTATGCTTAATCATTCGACATCCATTCTGTGCTACTTCTGTTCCTGGAAGTACCACCCACTTATATACACATACCACACTATGTGTTGTTTCTATCTTGGAGACACGCACCCTGCTGCTCCTATCCTGAGAGTACACATCCATCCATCCATATTCCCCATTCAGATCCATTCAGAAATTGTTCTAACTCCTACACTGGGAGAGAACATCCAAAATATTCGTCGCCATCATATCTCTTTCCATTTGTGCAATAAAGCTTTGGTTATTTTAGTTCATACTCCCTATTGTCATAGTTGCATCAAGAGGATTGGTGAAACGACCTTGATTTCCGCAAAGGGAAATCCACAGTGTCGGAGTGTAATATGACCATTTAAATCACATTACCTGATAACAGTTGAATCCATAATCCATACATCGAACAAAAGAGAGCAAATAGAGGGAGTTACAATAACTTATTACATCACCACAGGGGCGGAATCAGAGTTCATGCAGCATAACAATAAAAGCTTGAGGTGCGGAAGCTATCTTCTTCTCTCCAACTTGAGCGTAGGCACAAAACCCTCAATCGCTGTACTCCCCAGATGAGTACTCACTCCTTGAACCTGAAACCAAATTTTCAGTACGATTTGTACTGGCCACACTCCCACTCTACGCATTGCTTTGTGGAAGTGGATGCAAAAACACGGGTATCTCAAAAGGAACCTATAAGGCTAGGGTTTTCCTATGCAATGTTCAAGTATATAAAACAAAAGTATAATAAACAAGTTTTAAACACAAACCCATTCCCATCATCCATCTCCGTCCATATCTGTAGCATCATCTCATCTTCCCCAACACCCTCTCAGACTCTGGTCGACAAGCCAACTCCCTCTTGGCTTGCCTCAGCGGCCCGCAGCCCTCAAACTGGCTCACGGCCGGAAATCATACTCAGAGGAAGGTAGAACACTCCACTCACTAGTCCGGTGCATGCGAAACATAGGAAAAGGTCCATAGCCAAAGATTCGGCATATGTATCGATCGATCAACCATACACTCTGCAGAGG
>CM041644.1:33759007-33851897 GCA_023333625.1 Bothriochloa decipiens | reverse complement strand
TGATGCATATGTAAGGGGTAGATGATGACATGTCGCACCACATCACTCAAGGTTTTGTCAAAAAAAAAATTTGTAGTTCGAATTTTTGGGTTGTTACAATTGGTTGCTCTAAAAAAATGAGAAAAGAAAGAGGACAAAAATCCCAAAGGAAAGAAAGAAAGAAAAGAAAGAAAGATAGCAGCCAAGTCCTCCTCTTCAAAGTTTTCCAAATAAAGGGAGGTATGTTATCCCCAAGGAGCAATTGTAGAATTAGATCTTCACCATCATCTATCACCCCTCTTAATCATCTCTTTATTTCTTCACCATCATTCCTATCACTCTTTATATTCCCCTCATTCACATGCACATACTTGATTGTATGACTAGTTCCTCTGGATCCATGGTTTAACCGCACAATATATGCAAGTAGTTTTGAGTTGTCTCCCCACCTATGAGCTCCACATAAGCCTTTTAGATATAGGGTGAGAGAGAGAAGGCAATCTCGATATGCCTGAGTTCCACAAAAACCACATATCTTGAGAGAAGGCATCCCTTATACTTGCCTAAGAGAGGATCCAAAAATACCACAAATGAGAGACTTGAAAGGATCATACAAGGAATGTCTGAGTTTTATTTGAAAATCTTGCAAAAAAACTATGAAATAATAGTTGATCAAAGAGCGAGAAACATAGCACTTGACTTGACCATTCTGTCTTTCAACTGCTCAAGACCCAAGTGACAGCCATAAGCTCCATGAAAGAAGGTAATATGGGTAAGTCTTGAGTCAGAATAGTTCACTCTAATCCGGAGGAAAGTTCTTGTTTGAAGGCATGTGAACTTATGAGGCGTGAAAGCATTGTAGCAACTTTTGATCCATCGCTGAGTCTATCTTTGCTCTGGGACGAGCAAAAGGTAAGCTTGGGGGAGCTTTTTGACGGTAGTTAAGTATCGTTTTTAACCGTCAACATAACCTGAGAAAAGGGTTAAAACATAATTACCATCTAGTTATAAGGGTTACACTAACAAAATTCCATGAGTTTTGGTGATTGTCTATTTCTGCAGGGAGTTATAGGAAAAGAACCAAAAGAGGTCCACATGTTGGATTTACATAGAGAGAATACCTCGTCCAACAACTCAAGAATACTCTAGAAGACTCAAGAAGGCGACCCTGCGGAGCTAGACCCACTTGGCAGAGGCAGGTGGGCGGATGCCTATGCCACCTGGGTGGCCGCTCGGCCACCTAGCCCAATCAGGGGCAACCTCGTGGATCCTGCCTCCACCGACCTTGAGGAGCAATCCTAGCCATCTGTATAGGTCGGTTTGATCCAAGGGCTACGGTGCATCCTAGGGGGCTATATAAACAGGGCCCCTAGCCCCTGGAAGAAACCCTAATTCATTCAAGAGTTCATTCTCTACTCCATTGAAGAATTCTAGAGAAGCCCTAGAGCCACCATCTCAATTAGAGCTCCATAGTTTAGTAGCATAGCTGCATAGGAATAGGTCTAGAGGGAGTCAAGCTTAGCTTGGAGTCCGAATCTGTCATCGTTCTTGGTAATTTCTTATTCGTCATTATAACATTCATCATTGTTCTTGCTACTATGAATAGTACTTTATTCTATTCTAATATATCAGATATGACTTTGCTCTATTTTCTTATGTTCTCAATTATATTGTTTTTAGTTTACTTTGATTATATGCTTAGCATAGTTGGATTAGAATTATGTTTATGCATATGATCGTATAGCGCTTGCTCATTAGATCGATGGGTGAGTGATAAATATTATGTAGGCGTGGTGCATAGGTTGTATTTATTTGTGATTGCACCCTATATTCCGGATCGTGGGGTAGATCGCGGGACTGACAGTCCCATTGAGCCTTCGTAGTCCTCCTCCCGAGTATAGGACTAGTAGAACATCACTATTACATGGAAGTGATTGCTCTGTTTCGGATCTTTTGTGGTAATATCACTATGCATAGATGTAACCTTTTCCCGCCATGATTGTTAAGTGTTCTTACACTAATCATTGTATGCTTTGACTTTATAGTTAGAATAACTTAGGATTTATTTTTTAGATCGTCCTAGTCCATGCTAGTGTTATAAACTTAGAGTACTCTATTGAGATTACGTGCTCTCATTTATCTTTATCATTCATTCATATCTATATTATTATTTTATGTGACACTCTATTGAGATGTTTATATTTATTTTGTGTGGCTATGTGCTCTCATTTATCTTTATCATTCATTCATATCTATATTATTATTTTATGTGACACTTACCCTGTATAAGAAGATAGATAAAGACATGGTTAAGCTCTCCATTGTCACATGCAGTGCTCATTGCTCATATATATCCATAAGCATCCCTTCCCAGTGGTAAAAATATAAATAACGATACCTGGATTACTCCCGGTTAAAATGCTATATTGGTATTTTCTATACGCTTGCGGACCCCTTATCTATTTTTCGAGAAAGCATATGCATTTAATACCAGCACCTCTGGCGCCATGCTGGGGATGAAAACCTAGCTTAAGTGGTGGTAGAGGTGTCAACAGCAGCTTCGTTCTATTCTCCGGGTTCCTCGTCATCTCTGTTGTTCCGTGTTTATGGGCTTGCCGCTGATGATACCCTCTGTCCATGCATTGCGGCGTTGAACTTTCTTACTTGTGCATAAAAATTTGAACAGAAAGAAATGTGCAGGCAGCGTCAATTACATTCGTACCACTCCTATTTACAATGTTTATTCTATCTTGCGTGTACAATAAAATTTGAATAGCTGTTTACCTCCTCTATTATTCATTTGATCGACGCGAAACTTGATCAAATGAATTCCATGATGCATGTTTACAATACAACAGATTATAAAGAGACAACCAGAAGGAAGTGTGTAGGAAAAATCTACCAACACTGGCTAGGAACAGGCTACCAAATGAGCAAAATGGCCTGACAGCATAGTCATGCCATTTGTCAAAGCAAACCAAACAACAATGGCTCTTGACAGCATATACTAGTCCTAACTACATATGTAATACTACTAATGAGAAGTGCCATCCCACAGCTGTAAGCAATGCTTGTAACACCAATAACCAAGAGGCATGACAAACATGTGCAATGCAAACCTGGCTTGGTTGAAACCAGCAAATCCTCGCCCCCCTCGGAGACGGCGTGCTGGAACGCGACGGGACACAGCTCTCCCACGACTAGACGTCGACGCCGTTCAACCTTTCCTCGAGTAGCAGTGCTTCATGGGCACATACAGGAACACCAGGCCAAGACAACTGCTTACAAAACTGGGATTGCAAACAGTGATGTAGGCGGAAGCTGGCCGTGCCATCGAACCAGCCATGGCATTAACACATACGCGAAGCGGATGGGACATAGTTGGTACGTCGTTGCAGTGACATAGTATAAATGTTTGAAGTCAAATTCATTCCAAAATATATCAAATAATTTTACTTAGATGTTCAAAATCAAGACAAAGGGATAGTCTGACTGTTTCACCATTATGTAATGCCGGACAGTCCTTCAATATGGACCATAGTTGGAGCCTACATGACGTATGGCCACCGCATGTCGATCCTATTCACTCTATTAGTATCCGAGTGGACCAGATTTGTTTCCCACAGTATAAAATGAAACATGTCAGGCCTGGTCAGATTTACAAGGCTCGGACTTCCTTGCTGTGCAACATATAAAACGTGAGGTTTAAACACTGCGTCAGATTTACCGCGGTCGAAGTTTCTTATGCACGAATCCAACACGGCACTAGACTTAGGCCTTGTTTAGATCGTGAAAAAAAATAAATCCGATAAATAGTATCACTTTTGTCTTATTTGATAAATATTATCTGATCGTGGACCAACTAGGTTTAAAAGATTCATCTCGTGATTTTCAACTAAACTGTATAATTAGTTATTTTTTTATCTACATTTAATGCTCTATGCAAACAGCTAAATATTGATATAAGAGAGAGAGAGTGAAAAAATTATAACTTTTAGAGGGATCTAAACATGGCCTTACTTATGTACGCAAATTAAAGAACCGTGGACGCTGCCATGCAAATCATTGACATTGAATGGACGCTGTCTTATTTGATACGCTTCTCTCATGAGAACCGATCGCATCTAATTCACATATTCCAAAAAAATTAAACCAATATAATAGATGCTTATCGATTTTTGGAAATGGGTAGCATTACAACAAGACTTATCATATAGGAAATTACAACATAAGGACATGACAATTCTTACCAGAAAACAAATTACAGCCCAGGTACCTAACTAGTTCTATGCACTTAACAAGTTCAAGAGACTAAATGACAAAACCGTATACACAACGAGCTCCTTGGTCATTCTATCTTGCGCGTACAATAAAATTTGAATAGCTATTTACCTCCTCTAGTATGGATTTGATCGACGCGAGAATTGATCCAATCAATTCCATGATGCATGTTTACAATACAACAGATTATAGAGAGACAGCCAGAAACCAGCGTGGAGGCAAAATCAACCAACTCGGGCTAGAAACAACCTACCAAATGACCAAAATGGCCTAACAGCATAGTCATGCCAAAATGGCCGTACAGCATAGTCATGCCATTGGTCAAAGCGAGCCGTGCAACAACGGCAGCATACTAGTCCTAACTACATATATGTTGACATGAGCTAATACTACTAATGAGAAGTGCCATTCCACAAGTCTAAGCAATTCCTGTAAAAACGATAACCAAGAGGCACGACAAACATGTGCGATGCAAACCTGGCTTGGTTGAAACCAGCAAATCCTTCCACCAGTTAGTATTTTTTATAACTTTTAAAATTCGAGTTTATATTTAATTTATTATTTTATAATAAAAAATCTTAATAAATTCAGAACTTCTTTCTTATAGCTTCGTTTTCAGCGATTTTCACGTTTATGTGTTTGTGGCGACGTGTAGAATATTTTTATAGGATTTTAAACGTGTTTCTCTCTGTTGGTGTACTATTCTAATTGTATCTCTTGTTTGCTTCATGCATGATTGCCTGTGGATGATTGTATGTTGATGTATTATCGAGTATATAGACGGTGACCGGTACTACTGTGATCAAGAGCAATACTTTGACGACCGGCAGGACCAATAGGGAAACTTTGATCAAGACAAATATAGCTTGGGACCTTTCTTTTGATACATATTCATGTAATATAATAAATTACATATGCATGAGTCCTTCTTCCTACTCCGTTCTAAATTGTAGTTCGTTTGACTTTTTTGACCCTACCACTTGTCTTATTCAAAAATTTTATGCAAATATGGTTAAATTTAAGTCATTCTTGTATAATACGATTGATTAAAGTTGAGGTCAATAAAGTCAAACGAACTATAAATTTAAACAGACTACCTTGGGATAGCCACCTCACGGCGTTCATCGTTACTATCCGTTGAGTGAATATTTAATATGATCGGACTGTCTGGCGAGGATTCTACAGTGCGATCCAATACATTTAGTACCATCGTAGCAGCCAAGGTGCAGACTGAGCGGTGTTGCTCCTACTCACGTAGGAGTAAAGCAATTTCTCTTGCGTGGTTCTGCAGAGGCTGCAGCAAGCAGGTATCTAGTTACTCCTGTCTAGTCATGGCTACGGACTCCTATCATCCACACAAAAGTGGTCAAAGTAGAAACCGTTTGACTTCTCGGAAAGTGAGAATTGTATTCTTCTAGGGACAGAGAGAGTAGGACAGAAGAATTGAATCAAAAAAAGAGTTTTAACCACCATGGCACGCTTGAAATTTGATGGAGTGATGCTTTTTTGATAGGTATTTTCTGTAGTTATTCGTGTCGACATGAGCAGTTGAACTGGGAGCGCACTGGAGGCCATGGAAGCGTTTTCCATGGGATGGGGCGTGTTGTTTATATATCCTGTTCCTTCCACGTGTAGGGGCATGCCGACGGACGATATCCTCAGGCCATCCAGCAAGGCGTCGGACTTTCTTACGTGTTGTTTATTCTGTATATTCTGTTCTTTCCATGCATAGGGGCGTGCCGCCGGACGATACCCTCAGTCCATGCAGTGTGGCGTCAGACTTTCTGACATGTGAAAAAATTTGAACAGGAAGAAATGTGCAGACAGCGTCAATTACTTTAGCACTAGTCATATTTACCACTTTATTTTTGACGGTGTGTATTGTCGTTTGCTAAATGGAAATGTGGTTGGGCTTTACCCTCGTCTCTGTTGACGGTGGTCATACCATGAAATACCAATTTAAAACACCTTTAACATGCCTCGGTTTTAAGAAAGAATAGCATAACATGAGCATATTTTATTAATAACTAGTTCCACTTGTACTCTTAGCTTGTGTTTTCAGGGAAGAACAGTTTTTAGCTTTGTGGGATCCAATAAGGGGGTCGGCCGACCCCCATATGAGCACCTCCTGAGCTCAGCTTCAAGCGTGATCCAAGTCAAGCTCACTGCAGTATAAATGAGGCCTCAGATAACCTAGTGTTAACATCCATCGGCTCAAGCTCATTGCACAAGGATTCATGGTCCCACAACCAAGCAAGTAACGTGAAAAGATTTTAGAATTACACCGAGCCACTTCACATGACAGGTGGGGCCGTCTTCTAGAAGACCAGCCGGGCCCACCAGCCAGGGAGGGGGTCGGCTGACCCCCTCATGTGGACCCCACAAGGTCGGTTGGCCCCACCGACCTCCTGCATGCCGCCATGCAAATCATTTGATCAGGAGCGTCCATTAACGTCGGTTTCAAGGTCGGTTTATCCAAGGGCTATGAAGCATGGAGCACATGGATTGATGATATGGCACCCCCTCTCCTTCCCCTATATAAGGAGGCTGCCACCACCCTTGAAAATCATCACAACAATCACACCAATCATTACAACAATCACAAGCTCAAGCTAGAGTAGTAGTAGTTAGTCTAGAATTGGAGTTAGAGTCGAGTCGAGCAAAGCTCGGGGTCTCCGGAGTCGTCTTCTGGAGAGTCTGGTATAACTCTTATACCTTTTCTGTTTTGTAAGACTTTACCTTTATTAATATATTTAGTCTTTCTTTACCTTACTCAGTGTTTACTTAGTGCAGGTCTATAGTCTTTTATAGTCTTGTTGTGTGCTTTTCCTAGTAGCATAGTTGCCTTAGTTGGAGTGGTTTCCTGAGAACGACTCTTGTGTGGGCATCAACGTCCTATCTTGCATAGGAACTCTAGCTAATTTGATCGTTAGATAGAGGAGTAAGAGTAAGTGTGAGCAAGGTGCTCAGGCTTAATCTTACCTTTGATTACCGCTGGTAAGCACGGAAAGTGTGAGCGCACTCCCGAGAGATGACAGGTCTTGGGTGGCATTAGGTTCTCACCACGTTCGGACTAGTTCTTAAAATGTAGGGCGCCCATAAGAGAATAGCCGCTTAAGTAGGGGTTTTGTCTCATGCTTTCTCGCCTATCCCCACCACACATGTAGTGAGGCACCAGTCTGGCTTAAGTCAACTATCTGTTAGGATTAAGTACACAGAAGTAAAGTAAGATACATAGGAGTCCTATACTCACTCGTTGTCTTCTCCCCTAGCTAGCTCTCTACCAGTTATCTTTAGATTAGGATTGTTGTGATCATTTACCCATCCTTCCAGTTAATTCATTTACCCCCTAGTTACATTAGTTGGTACTAGATTATAGTAGACACAAGGATCTCATTACCCTTCTATTAAATATTCCTAGCTACAACTTTTCCTTAGGAAAATATAAATTATGATACCATAGAATACTCTTGGGTGAAGTGCTACAACGGTATATTCTATGCGCTTGCGGAATTATCCAATAGACTTAGAATTTACCCCACAGGCATTTCTGGCGCCATCACCAATCTCAGGTGGTTGCGTCAAGATTTGTCAACAATCTCCTACTCGACATCATCGCGCGCTCTGACGATGTCAAAACTATATACTCCATCTAGTTGTTTATATACACTTGGTTAAATTTAGAAAGGTTTGACTCCTCGAAAAGTGAGATGTGCAATTATTTCCGACAGTGGGAATACTGTCCAGCTCCGCACAAATGACAAACGAGCGGACTGTGTCCTTTCGCTTGATTTCAAGCATTTTGTCAAATTTTTTGAAAATGTATTTGTGCCCCCCTAAACTTATTAAGTGGCACATTGCATGCCCCTAATCAATTGTTTGTCATCATATTGAGCAATATGTAAGCACATATATCATCTAAAATTATTTCAGCACCATATCCGACTTAGAAAAGTTGGGTACCAATTTTTGCCCAACCAAAATCATGGAAAGCCAAAACTTAGGCTAACCAATCAAGGTATGCCAAAGTTAGGGGAAAAACATATGTATGCATTTGCATGGTTGGTTGCCAAAACAAAGACTTGACAAATTCTTTTTATATATGTAGTTCATGAACATTCTAGAGACTTGCCAAAACTTCAGCATAGAAATTGGTAATGCCAATTCTTTGGCAATGAACAAATTTATTACCACAAATTTGGCATGCCATTTTGGTTTGGGAAAATTTGGATGCCCACCACGTAGGCCGGTAGTTCAAAAAAAAGTGGTAAATGTGCGCAAGTTTACTGCATTATTTTTGCGGCCTTTGGCTTTAAAGACCGCTACCCACCTTCCCAGTCCCACCCTGTCATTCTCATGCTCAGTGCTGCTATCAATTCCTCATAGACACTCCTCTTCGTTGGACCTACTCATCGGAGCTGCCGCACACTGCCGGTATGCCTCACCCATGGACAGGCCCAATACTCATGTTTAGCCTATCCGCTCGAGGCCGCCACCACAAGATTCGCCATCAAGAGTAATGCTTTCGCACTACACTCATCCATACCCTATTTCTTTGATTTGTATTCCCTTCTTTACACATCTCAGTGCGAGACAAGCTTATGTCTGATTAATAATGAGATCTGTGGCACATCCGCGCAGATGCTCCTTGTTTGATTTAGATGACAGTGCCGCCGCTTCCATCACTGGCATCGCTCCACTAGATCTAGTGCACATGGACGAGGAGGCCACCGACAGGAGGAATGATTTGGGCATTCCCACAGAAGTCTTGGTCCTCATCCTCAGCTGTCTCAGCTTTCGTGCCTTGTGTAACTACAGGTGTGTCTATCGCTCCTAGAACAACCTCATCTTCATGGAATTTGAGTTTGTCAGCGGATTCTTCATGCCCAAAGCGACGGGCAAAGCTCGATTTGCTATCATCTCCGGTAAATTCCCCACCTTTTCCTTCTTGCCCCAGCACATGGATCTAATCCTCATAGATTGCTGCAATGGCCTCATCCTTTTCTTCTGTGCCACTGAGTGTCATCATGTTGTCTGCAATCCGCTGATGGGGACATACAAGTTACTGCCGCCTACTATCGGTTGCGATAGTGACATTTCAGCTCGCTTGGCGTTCGATCCGATAGTCTCCTCGCTATTCCATGTGGTACAAATGCATATGATGGTGGTGTCTCCATCTACTCAAGTGAAACTGCAGAATGGGTGTGTGATAAAGAATCTAAATCTCTAGGTCTGTTTTTCTTAAATTCTCACCGAGGTGTGTAAGTTAATGGTTTTATGCACATACGTTTGTGGCTCTACCACATAGTTGCTTTTGAAATGGAGGAAAAGACATGGAAGATAATTCGTCCGCCTACTAATGGTTTTCAATTTTCCATGACCAGAGATCAGGGTCGGCTTTGTTTATGTATGGTTGATTGTGCTAACATGGCTAACCTTTCAATCTGGTTCCTTGAAGACCATGATACTAGTAGGTGGGCATTCAAGCATAGGTTGAACACGATGCAGCTATTTGGAAAGTCTCTATCAAATTGTTTGTCTTGATTTCCATTGACGAGTATAGAATAATTACAGTTTATCCAGAATGGAATCTGATGTTCCTTGTTGTGGATGGTAGACTATTGGCATATGACATGAGCAATGGAAAAGTCCACAGCCTCAGTGCCCAGCTTAGGCGATGCCGTAGAAGATGGAATTTTATCGGACCTTATATTATGCCTTATGTTCCCTTGTACAAGCAAATTCCTTAAAGTGAGCAGTATCAAAATGGTCAGATGATGTCAATTTTTAGTGTACTCCATATGTAATTAGAGACATGTCCTTGTTCTCTGTGTATTGTAATAGGTGTGATGTCCAAGTACCTGATAACCGATGTTCTGATTTGTGTTTTCAATGTACCTACAAAAATATTGGAAATCAATGTAATGTCATTTCAACTATTTTTGAGTGCTTTTCATGATTTTGAGATTTTACTATTGATGGGGGCAGCGAATAAATGGCAGGAGGGAGTGCAGTTGGACACAACATTTGAAACCACGTATCGACGCCTTATAATACCCTGTTGGTTCTCATTAACTGTTTGTTATCAACCGTATGCATCCAAGAGTCCATCTCAACAAATCTCGATGTAGTGCTTCATGGGTGAGACGTAGATCTTGAATTTTACTGCAAATGCAAGAAAGTTGACCGCTTCATATTTGATCTCATAGGACGACAAAGTGTGAAGGTTTCTTTGTTTTTAATGTTGTAGCAATTAGTCTACTTGCAAAGCGATAGCATTTCATTAGCCTTCTGCCATTAAACTTGCAGTGAGGAGCCAATCTTGCCGCATCCTAATTCGGAAAGGATGTGTCATTGGTGTTGAAATGTGATTGCGGAGGTAAGAAATTCCGGCGCCTGTATATTTGACTGCGTCAGACAGTATCAGCACCTCCATAGTCGATCAGTCCAAAGTTGGACACAACTCGGTATAAGTGGTAGAAGTCTAGCCTGTGCAAATTAACACTAACTAGACATTCATCGTGAGTCAAGGGGACGTGGTAGTAAAGCTAGACACATGAAATTAGATCTAGGAAACGGTGTTTTCTGTAATTATTTCAAAGAGCATGTTCAACAAATCTTATCAAAGGCACGAGTTGGTAAAGACCGCTAAAACTTAAAAGCACATTCCAAACTTCAGGAAGACCAATCAAAAAATAGTTAAATCGACATACGCCCATGAACAATGGGTAGCGATTTGTGATCGACACGGGTGCACGACAATTGTATAGTCAATTTGATGCCTAATATCAGGTAATTTTGGTTCGGCACTCAAAATCAAGAGAATGAGACAGTCCGACCATTGGTCATTTGTGAAGCTGCAGATAGTCCTTGATAGGGCCATAGTTGGGCCCTCATTGTAGGGACATACAAAAACAAGAGAATGGGACAGTCCTTTCGTTTCTCGTTTGTGCAGAGCCGGACAGTGCCTTCGTGAATGGTCCAGAGTGATAATTGGGCCATATACAACCTATTACAACAACTTCACTTTTATACCCTTTATATACTGGATATATCCCGTGAAAGTGGAAAATATCTGGCCGTTGGACTTGCGGCGATGGCATGGTGGAGATGAAGGAGGAGGCGGAGGCAGCATCGGAGTGGATCCCCGGTGTGCTATGGTGGCTCATTCGTCCATTTGTAGTTAGGCTGCAGGGCTTTTCCAGTGGAGCATGGCAGTATTGGCGGCTGTGTTGATTGTGTGTCATGGCAGAGGCATTAGATCCAATCTTCAGGTATCCTTTCTCCACTTTCATTGCATGTTTCTTCATTTTGGGATTGCCTCAATATGGCGATTTGTCTTGGATTGAACATCTTTGATGCATACCGCCATATCCCTTTGGGGGGCACTCATGACCATGGGATTTGTTAGGAGACAGCAAATGAATTCCACTAATCTTTAAGCCTGTTTGGGTCGTGTAGTGGTGGTAAGTGTGATGGTTAGACTTGATTTAGCTGAACTTGTAATGGTATGGTTACACTTGATTAAATTTGGAAGACCTCATAACATGCAAGTTTTAATGGTTGTTAAAGCTGCATTTTGGTATAAGTTGTGGCCTTCACTTATGGATCTTTGTTGTATTGCTTTCTGCTTCAGTGATCTCATTACTTAGGAATCCAAAGCTTATTCCACACCGAGGAAATGGAGCAGGGCCCCAACAAGTGGACAGGCCCATTTGCCATCGTCCCAGATGATCTCATTCTTGATATCCTCTGCCGCCTCCCTGGCCCCTCCTTGTTCCACTGCAAATTGGTCTGTCACCACTGGGAAAGCCTCATCCAGAAGTCCGACATCCGTGACAAGCTGGCCAGCTAGACTGTGATCAGTTTCTTCTTCAATAGGTACAACCACGAGAAGCGACACTTCACCAGCTTCATCGGTGTACACCCCAGATTCAACTTCTTGCCCTTCGATCAGAGGTTTGTAGCTATCTCAGATTGTTGCAATGGCCTCATCCTATGCTGGTGTTGTATTACTTCATCATCCTGCTACTGGGTCATCTGCAATCCAGTGACCCAGAATTATAAAGCACTACCGGCTAGCCCCCATGTTCATGGCCTACCTTCAAATTTGTTTATAATAGCGGGTCAGGCCCACTTGTGTTTTGATCTGAGAATCTCCTCACACTTCCATGTGATTGATTTTGCTAGCGTTGAAGGCCGTGAGTGCGCACGTGTACAGATCTACTCTTCTGAAACTAATACATGGATCACTAAGGAATGTGAATGGAGCAAGCGTATTGATATGGGAGATTGTGAAAAGGGAAGTGTGCTTCTTAACAGTTTTCTGCACATTATGGGGTCCCCTAGCTACCTTAATGGCCCAGCTGTATTAATTGATGTGGACATGGAGGGAAAGAGATGGAGGGAAATTACTACGCTTACTCATTGGTATTCTAATCACACCCTGCACAAGCTCAGGGTCACTTGTGTCTATGTCTTGTTGATGGTCCTTGCAATAAACACAAGTTTTCAATGTGGATTCTTGAAGACTATGATACTTATAATAGGACATTGTGGCATACTGTCATCCTTTAGGAGCCTTTTGGAAGCATTAATATTCGAGTTAATTCTGACCACAAGGTGATTGCAGTTCACCCAGAATGGAATATGGTTTTCTTTTCTGGGCATGAAAGAAAAACAATCATCGCATATGACTTGGACCGTAGAAAAGCTCGTGTCATCCCTACCAGACTCATTCGGTATAGCAGGCGTATTAATAATCAAGGTTACCTCTACAGAGCAAATTATCTTCCATATGTTCCCTTGGTCTCGGATTCACTAGAGTTTGTGCCATTGCCATGAACTGTCCATGCATGTGGAACCCTCCAACTGATGAGGTCTACTCGATGGATGACTCCACCTCGTCGAATTCAGATGGGGTTCTGGAGTAGGAAGAGGAAGAGGAAGAGCAAGAGATAGAGGAAGATGCGGTGGTAGACATGAAGGTGGAGGAGGAGGCGCCAGTGGTCGTAGAGGAGGAGGAGGAGGATGTGGTGGTGGCGGGTAGGGAGGTGTTGGAAGGCAGTGACAGCGATGGAGAGAAGGGCCAGAGCAGCTTCATTGATCAGGAGGTGCAATTGGGACTTTAGCAGTAGAAGTGCAACGGCGGGTGCAATTATTGTGTTTGTTTGTTTTATTTTGCTATGGTGTCATATACCCAGAAAAATGCTGGAAATTAATGTAATGTCGTTTCAACTATTTCTAAGTGCTTTTTATGATTTTTTGAATGTACTTTGCTCCATTTGATCACGAGGGAACCAGTCTTGCTGCATCCTAATATAGCACACCTCAACCATTGTATATATCTGTCCGAGCCTATACGGTAGTGAGCAGCGTTGTAGGGTTGCTAGCAGCTTTGTAGTTGATGGTTCTGTGTGTAACGATGGTTGTATTATAGTGTGCGCCAGTGTATGATGCAATTATCAGTTGACCCATTTACGATGGACTGTCCGCAGAGTAGAAACGTGACACCGAAGGGATTGTTGGCCAGCAACTGCTGTACATATAGCGCACGTAAGAAAGTTCGACCATTGCTCCTCACGCGTCATACACACTGATTCAAGAAAGCTCGAGAGTGACAAATATGATTGGGGCTTACACACATCAAATTGTAATGGGAAACAATATCAATTGGAGACCAAGGGAACAATTAAAATTTTAACACATATATAGTTTTGTCTTTGAATCCCAATGTGTGAGACGTATAGCTCTTGAATTTTACTACGAACACAAGAACGTCCGCTCGCTGCATATTTGATCCCGTTGGACAAAGTATGAGGGTTTGACTGTTTTGAATCCCGTAGCATTCAGTCTGCTTGTAGACCGATAGCATTGCATCGATCGCCTTCCATCTGCCTGCAACCTTGCAGATAGAACCCAGTCTTGCCGCATCCTAATGATGAATGGAGGAGCCATTGGTGTTGAAATGCACTTGGGGATGTAAGAAAGTCCGGTAAATTTGATCACGTCTGATAATATCATCCATATCAGTCTCCATATAGAGGCCAAAGCAGCTGCACAGGGGGAGGCCGTTGTAGCAATCTAGACAGCAACATACTTCTACCGGGTTGCCCGCTACGTCCGTCCTATTCTTGGGGGCCTCCTCCTGTGCTTCCTAATTAATGAGAACACTAAAGTAGAAAATAATCCAATAAAGATCCATCAGTAAAGTCCAACTCATACCAAAATGCAACTTTAACAACCATTAACAATTTCCATGGTATGAGCTCATCTGAATTGAGAGCAGCAGCACATAGTGTAACACCCTAAAATTTGCATAATTTTAAAATAGCTAAAATGATTTAATTATGCATTTTTGGTGAGCATTAAACATAGGCAAAATAATAATTTTATAAAAATAAAATTCACTCTAGGTCAAGAAGCATCCTTGTGCATTCATGCTGGTGCATTGGATTTATTGTATAGTCTGGTTTTGGCTAAATATAAAAAGGATTTCAAAATCTATTTGAAAAGCTATTTGAAAATGTTCAAATAAAATAAAAAGGTTTTTATTTTCTCTCCCTTCTCCCTTCACTCTTTCTAGCTCGCTAGGCCTTTCCTTTCCTTCTGCTCGGCCTAGTCCACCTCCCACTCTTTCCTGTCTAGCCTGAGTGGCAAAACCTCCAGCGGCCTATTTGCTTGATCTTGGCCCGCTCGTCCTCCTTCCTGTGGCCGATGGCCATTTCCACCTTGGGCTGGCCCAGCCAAGCAACCGGGCCGCCACCGCCTCCCTTCTTTCTTCTCTAACAATGACGTGCAGGGCCCACCATCGTTATCCTCTTTCCCCAGCTCGAGTTCGAGCAGGACTCTCCCAGCCGAGTCCGCCCTGACATCGAGTCGTGTCGCCTTGGTGTGACGTCCATGCGAAGCTGTCCCTATATAAGCCAAGCGTTGTGTCCGCCTCATTCTTCACAAGTCCTCACACCAGCACCCATGCTTGAGCTTGCAGCAAGCTGCCACAAGCCCTAGCTTCCATCGCCACCAAGCTCAGGTTTCGCAACTCGTCGTCTCGCCACCTCGTCGACCATGTGAGCACGCTGACGGTCTTCTACTCACTCTCACGAACTCACCGAGTTTTCTTTTTCTTGATTTCGTGCTCAGTTTTGCTCACGGTGCTCCGCCGTACTTCACAGATCGCTGCTGTCCACTGAAACTCATCATCCGTTGTCCTCGGTTCGCCTTCGAGTCCACTGTTGCGCTTGGTGAGTTCCCTATGTCCTTCTCTTTCATTTGCGCTCGGTCCTGAGTCACACTGTGGTCTGTAGGGTCCATTTCAATCTCGCCGACGAGTACCCCTCGTCGCCGGTAATGTCGGCCGCCGCGCCTGTCTTCTTCTCCTACAACCGCGTCGTGTCTCACTTCCACGGTCTAATCTGGACCGTCGAATCTAGATCCGACGACCAGCAGTGGCCGATACCCCTTTTGGTGTCCAATTTGTAGAAAACCCCCTGATGATTTTTGTATTTAATTAAGATCCCCTGGCGACGTCAGTTAATTTGATTTTAGATTTATTTTAATTCCAAAAATAGTTCTTTTTATTTATAGTTTTTGCACTATCTTATTTTAGTTATAACTTCTTCGTTATAGATCCAAATCGATCCGTTCAAGTTGCGTTAGATTCATAATTTTAAGATCTATCTGTTTGTAACACTGTTAGATTTATTTTCAGTACTTAAAACTTGAATTTCAATTTAATCTATTATTTTACAACAGGAAATCTTGTAAAATTCATAACTTCCTCGTTATAGCTTTGATTTTATTGATCTTTATGTCTGTGTGATCATAGCGATGTGTAGAATAGTTTTATAAACTTTTCAATCTGTTTTATCTTGTTTTGGTGTATTGTTCTAATTAGATCTATTGTTTGCTTGTGTATGATTGCTCCTTGCTTGTGTATTGCTGATTGATGACCGAGTCCAGACGGTGAGCAGTTCGTTGTTGAACAAGACCTCATCGACAACCAGGACCAGTAGGAAAGCTTTGAGCAAGGCAAGTATAGTAGGACTATCCTTGTTACCTATTCACTATGTCACTAAAATTCATATGCATGTGTCACCTTGTCACCCTGTTTAGGATTACCTAGTCTTGATTACCTTTTTACCTTGATAACTAGGGATGGTGCAAATGGGTAGTTTATGCTAGTGCTTTATAACCATGATCTTGTAACTTGATTAATGACTATGCAATGAATTCTAAAATATGACTTTAACTAATGTCCTATTTGTAAGTGATCATCCAGTACATAACGTGCTACTGTGAGGGCTGTATGGCTCTGGCTCTAGTTTATTCAAGATACGTTTTCTAGCTTGTGAGAGGGAGGGCCGAATTAGGGATAGGGCACTCTCTGTCCTTATGTGTATAGCTGGGTAGGAATGTGCCATTTTGGAAGAGGTGTTCTATAACCGATGACTAAGCAACCCTTGCTTGTTAGACAAACTCTTGTGTGACTTTATAGTGAGACCCTGCCTACTCACCTTGGAAGTGTTCAGAGGAGTCATGACCTTGGGCAAATAGGAATCACGACTCACAGGGGAAGGGTACACCTCTGCGTAGAGTTAAACCGATATATCATCCGTGCCCATGGTTAGGGTGGCCAAGGGACTCTTATGAAGCAGACCATCACTTTGTTAATCATGTTTATGTTAATTATGTTGATAGCTTGTTGTTATTAATCATGTTCACCTGATCATGTGGTTATGGGAATTGCTATTACCTTGTTGCTAATTGCTAAAATATGACGTACACTTAAAAGCTAAATGCAGTTTAACCAGTGTTAGCTATTTGAGCTTCATGAACCCCCTACTATGCTTGCTGAGTACGTATGTACTTACACTTGTTTTTATTGTTACTTGGAAAATCTCGGATGGGTAACAGATCAAGATTAGAGTGAGAGTTATTGCTATGGCTACTAGCCTATGTCAACCAGTTGACTTGTCCCTGTGGTGGAGTTGCTACTTAGAGTTATCATAGTTATGTCTTATTTATGATAAAGACTATGTGATAATAGTCATTCGTTATGTAATAAACACAGTGATGGTACTTTTATAATTTGTTTAGTAATGTGTGTGACTTCCTAAGGTGCACATAAGGCTTTTGATGCATCTTATTTTAGTCCTTTAAAATGAGATATGACAAATTGGTATCGGAGCATGGTTGACTGTAGGACGCAAGTCTAGGTAGAATGGTCAGTTTTGCTCTCTTTTCTTCACTTGATTCTTGGTAACTATCTTGGCCTTGTTATGTTTTGAAATTTTAATGCTACTCCTGTCTTATTATATTGCAAAATTATTGATTCTAACTTAACTTAATCTGATTCTATGGATGACTCGTGCCTTCAAGTCACTTGCATCACCACTGGAGGCTACTACCCACCACGTGCTTTGGAGCCAAGAGATGAAGTCACAGTGGAAGATTAGACAAGTGAAGATGACGTGGATATCATGCCTTCACCACAACAGGCGCCCTCACCTCTGCGTTCTCCCACACCTGAACCAGAAGAGGAAGAAGAGCCTATGGAGGTTGCTGAAGGAGAAGAAGAGGAGCTAGAGCCTGTAGAAGAGGAGCCAGTTGTCATCATTCTCAGTGATGAAGAGGAGGAAGTCACTCCAAATGATGAAGAGATGGAAGCTGCCGAAGAGGAGGAGCACAATCCATCACCACCGCATGCAGGAGCTGGAGGACTACCTGGGGCGCCCTCACCAATGGGGTGGTCCAAGAAGTATCACTATGTCAGGAGCTACAACACCAATTCTCATCATCGCCTAGTGGGACTTTTCATAAATCATTATGCAGATTGGGATGCCTCTCTGGTGTACATTTGTATGGAGTACACTCATTCGTTGGAGGCTACCTACTAGAAGACTTTAGTGATCATCTTCTCAAGATCAGCATCATTCCTTGGGAGCAAGACTTAGATGATGTATCGCCATCAGGGACATTGCGCTACTATGGGGGAGAGTATTGATGAAGCTGCTTTTGAAGCTTGGATGGGTCTTTGTGGACACCACTTTGAAGACATGAGGCATGACATCAACTATATGTTATAGTCATTAGTTTCGATAGTTAAGTTTAGTTAAGTCTTCTTGTGCAAGTGAACCTTGGTGTGCTAGTTGATTTGTCTTTATGATTATGAGTGATTTGGTTTTTGTAATGAGTGCTGGAAGTTGTGGGCATGTCTACAACATTCCTTAGATAAACATATTAGTGTTTTGGGGCCTTTAATAAAGTTAGTTTGGGTCTATCTCAAATCTGTCCTATGCTAAATTGGAAGCCACCTACTGATGTCAGCGAGATCCATAGTTTCCTTGGTTTCGCTTGTTACTACAGGAGGTTCATTGAAGGATTCTACAAGATTGCCAAGCCCATGACAGCTCTACTAGAGAAGAATATCAAATTTGTGTGGTCTGACAAGTGTCAAGATAGTTTTGAGAAGCTGAAGGAGAAGTTGACTACATCTCCTGTGTTGATATTACCAGATCTGAGTAAGAAGTTTTCTATCTGCATTGTTGGTATTTCTTGACATATGTAGAGAATCCACAAGCATATGGAAAGTACCGTTGTAGCTTTCACCTAAAAATATTTAGGGTATCATATTTTCCATAGGAAATGAAGGTATTTCTCCTAGCTAATTTGCCCAAGGAACAACATAAGGGTAGAGATAGAAAGATGATACAGATGGATTCCCATCGCTTTTAGGTCTCAAGGATAGCGTTGTAATACTTCTACTTGTTTACTTTAGGCACCGGCTTATACCTGGTCTACCAGGCACCTCTGGCTTATAGCTCTATGCCAAACCTGGATGTGGGAGAATGCTAAGGACAGATAGGGCTATCACCACCTGCGGCCATCCCCTCAACCGTACGTGAACGATCCAAATGAAGGTAGTGTCAAGACTAGACACCACATATACACTGATAACTACTACTCTAGCATGAATTCAAGGGTTGCCCATTCCTAGGGCCTTTCTACTAGAGCATCTGCCATGAAGACAAAAAATGAACCCGCAAACAAGCTTGGTAAAGCTCAACTAAACAATTGACACAAAAGACTTTAAGAAACACGAATACTTACTTAGCCAAGATCCTATTAGGGAGCCAAGTAGAATACCCATAGAGGTACAAGCTTGGCGAGATGCCGACAAGCCTGGCTCTTCCCCTACCCTCACACTCACATCTCCTCTCTCTCCTCTATAGCTACTAGGGCATAGCCCTTTAGAATGGAGCTCTAGTGGTAGTGGTGTTCTTTCTGCCTTTGTGTGTTGATGAAATGAGAGAGGAATGACCCTCCTTTTATAGGTGGAGAGAAGGGGGTCTTTGCATATTTTCTCCTCATTATTGCCCCCAAACTGACCTCCTCCACTATCCTAGCATTAATTATACTACCATCCCGCACTGCCATAGTGATTGGGCTGTCAGCATTGGCCACCAGGATGAAACTGGGCCTGTTCAGCAACCTGGGAGGCGCAGCCGCGCATAGGGTGTGCATGCACCCTGGGGAGCTTGGCTGGACCCATCTTTTGCAGGCACACGGGCCTCGTCGTAAGCTTTCTATGGCCGGGTGGATTGCCCAAATCAGAGTCCGGATGAGTAAGTTATGGCCTGTTTACCCGGGCCTACTCTTGCAACCCAACGTGGAGTTGATCCGGGTTTTGGGCTTCCACTTCTTGGATTCTGAAGGACCAAAAAGGCGACCAGAGGGGGGTGAATGGGAGCCTTAAAGCTATTCTTCAATAATCCTAACCAAAAAGAAACACAGCTAAGCACCCTTGAAGCAAATGCAAAGCAGCAGGAAAAAGCAGAGAACCCAGTCGAGGTCTGGCCGAGAGAAAAACACTTGTTGGGAGCATTTGAGCCCTCCCTCGATAGGCCTCGTACGTGGGTAACGCACGGAACTCCACTTTGAATGACCCCTTCCTCAATAGGCCTTGAATGCGGGTGACAGATGGAACTCTGCTTTGAACGACCCCTCCCTCGATAGGCCTTGACCGCGGGTGACAGATGGAACTCCGCTTCGAACGACCCCTCCTCGATAGAGTTCACTTGACCCTCAGCTCAACAGAGTTCAGTCGACCCCACCTTTGATAGAGTTCACTCGACCCCTTCTCGACAGTGTTCACTCAACCCCTCAACCCTCGGTTCACAGAGTTCACTCGACTCCACCTTCGACAGAGTTCACTTGACCCCTTCTCGACAGTGTTCACTCGACCCATCGATAGAATGCACTCGACCCTACCTCGATAGAGTTCACTCGAACCCTCAACCCCTTGACCCCTTGACCTCTGCTTGACAGAGTTCTCTTGAACCAGATCGATAGAGTTCACTCGGACCCTCGACCGCTCGACCCCTCGATCTCTGCTCGACAGAGTTCACTCGATTCGGGTCGATAGAGTTCACTCGACCCCTTGACTCCTCAACCCCTCGACCTCTGCTCGGGAGCACATGAAAATGGGACAGGCCAGCGAGAACACAGGAGGAGAAATAAAAAAACTCAAGCTAACGAGCACAGATTTGCACCAGATTTCGCACAGGTATTCATGAGGAAGATGGAGAGCTATACCTAAGAAATCAACACCCAATTTGAACACAGTCGTCGGGAATCACAAATCTAGGATCAAGCACATAGTTTCTTCCCAAAACACAAACTGCTCGATTTCTTGTTGCAAGAGTGGAATTGGTTCAATCCCCTTGAGGATCTAGTTCATCACTCAACAAGGCATCAATCAACGCAAAAAGATTGAGCCAAAATGCTCCAAAATCGACGAATCAAAGTTCGCCCACAGAAGGTCAACGGCGCACAAAAAAGAGTACAAATCACAGATCAAACAGAGAAAGCCCAGAGGGAACGAGGAGGATTCGGGCCTCCATTCCCTCACAAAATATATCACAGATACATGGGTAAAATTCTTGTTCTTGGACCTCTACAAGAACATGAACGAAAAGGGAAAAACCTAATGGGCAGGCAGAGCAGTGGCAGTGGTGACTAAAATGTACGGTCAAGAGGTGGAAAGAGGTCGGTTTTCTGGAGGCTACCCATTTCTATTTATATGCCTTGCACAATACCACCTGTGCCCCTTGGTATTATTAGAGCGAACCACCTAGCCAAGGGCACTATGGTCCAACCCAGGATTTCCTGATCCGACGACCACTGCGCCTTCTCACCGGTAGCCTTTCCTCGACGCAATCTTCCTGATGCCGCCACGTGCCATCCGTCCACACTAGGACCACCTAGGTTTTGAGGCACAAACCCACAAAATCGACCGTCGATGGTTTTGAGGCTACACCACCAAACCGTCTGCGAGTAGCGTAGCCATACGCATCCCCCGCCGATGGTTTTGAGGACAAACCACCAAACCTCTTCACGAGTAGCATAGCCCGTACGCTTCCCCCATCGTGTACACTTGTGCTCATCGATGTCTCAAGTGCCAGCCACCGTGGCCATCCACTCGGCCGTCTGGTCCCTTGGTCCAAGCCTCGCATCTGCCCTTCACCACACCTGGTCCGTCAGCACGGCACGCCACTGCTTGACCTTTACCCGACCGCTGCCACCGCCTCTGGACTCCACACCTGCACATCATAAGCCAAGAGACACGTTTCGACACATAACCCTATGCCAGGGGATTAGTGAAATCACCAAGACCGAGCACCAACCAAAGTGTTGGACATATTGACAATCGCTCATCATACACCAAAAGATGCTACACCATGTTATGGAAAATCATGTGTCCGTAGATTCATGTGTGGTATTTTGGCCTATGTTCGAGACCCAATTGTCTGGTAAATGGGCCACCTCTTTATTTCATGTTTTTCCTGTGTTTCTTGGCCCATTTGTGTCCACTTTCGAAGTTGCCTTCCTGCAAGTGACAATCACCAAAACTCGTGGAACATGTTAGTGTAAAGCCCTATTTACTAAGTTTGGGGCGGATTTTATATTCTTATTGGCGATATAAAATGTGAGTTAAGGACTGCCAATAAGTTCCCCCACACTTGTCCTTTACTCATCCTCGAGTAAAGTTTAGGACTAAGATGGGTCATCCTGTTGATATATAACCTGCATGCAATATATTCCAAGCTTCACCTGCACTTGTGAACTTTTGAATTGTCTACCACATTATCTTGGGTAATTGAATAATGGAACAACATGGATTCAAATCCCCTTGCATCAGTTATATCAAAAACTTGGGTTTTTCACATGGTTTTGAAAAAGAAAAGATAGGCTTGCTCCTCAGATGATACTCTCAAATCACTCATATTTGTGGTTGGTTCTTCACCAAGGCATTTTTTTGGATATGCCTTTTTTCATAACCTATCTCTAAATCTTTTGAGTGGAGTTCTGGGTAGGTATGAAAGTGGGCACACTTGTATCACATATATTGCGAAGTCAAAAACCAAACCCTATGCAGACACAAGTCATAGACCTTGATGAGATGGGCAAATGTGTGGAAAAATGGATGGATCCTAACTTGAGTGTTTTTGGCTACTCCATGCATCATGACTCTCTGTTTATTGGTGGACGGAATTTTTGGGAGAGTATGGGCTATCAAAGGGACACTTTCTTATTTTTTGAATGGGGGTATTTGAATTCCCCATTGATTTACTACTTTGACATTTGTCCATATTTTTCTCTCTTTTTTTCTCTCTTTTTTTCTTTTTTTATTTTTTTCTTCTTTTTTTTCTCATGCCCCTTGGCATTGATTTTTTTGGATAGCATAGCCCATAGCTCTCTTTTGGAATATGAAAAACTTGAAATGGAGAGAGACGTCATGATGGAATGCGAGGAGTAAATTTTTGGTGGCTACAGAATGCGCAACCCTGAGGATAAGAATTGGCATTTTTATTTGGTGGACTCGTGCGCAATTCTCAGGGTAAGAGTCAACATTTTTGGCAGAAGGGGTGCATGTTTGTGCGTGATTCTCAGGCTAAGAACTGGTAATTATTTGGTGGGTGCAAGTGAATCTCAATTGTGGGTGCATGACTATAGTCTCACATCGGTCACAAACAATTTGACTAAGCTCAATGATCAAACAAGCAGCATATGACAAAGGGTTTTTGCATGAGTAAGCATGTCATATGGCCTTGGTAGTTAGTTCATAATCATTGAGGAGCATGCTATTGTATTTTTCTTTTGTAAAAATAAATCCCAAGTTCCTCATAAAAAGATCAAGGTTCAAATCATCTAGCTATATCACATACTGCAATACTTAGATAACATGGGGTCCCTATGATAAGTGTTCACAAGTTATAGGAATATTAACGAGGAATAAAGAGTGTGCAAATCATATCAAAGGACAGCACAGAGAAAAAGTTTTGTCTTTTAAATTTAAATAAATTTTAAACTTCAAAACCTTGGAGATGTGAGGGTGGAATTGCACAAACCATTGTTGAAGATGAAGGAGTTACGTAAATCCAAGAGTAGTTTGGCTAAACAGAAGGTCAGCCAATCTTCTCTTGAACCTTTTTGTTCTGTCCTTCTGTTCACTTGATGTTGTGCTTTGTGTTGGGGAGATCTCGAACGTGTGTGTTAGTATTGCTCGAGAGATCTCCCCCACACTTATTCTTGTACCTGCTTTATTCAAGAAAAACAAAAAGAACAAGCAGGGGCTCTACTGGTTGGAATACCAATGAGCCAGAATTTTATTATTTTTATTTTGTTATTCTTATTTGTTCATCCAACTCACACTTCAAGCAAGGTCAAGATTAAGTTGCAAAGTAAAGTAGACCTTGGTTTATCTCCATATCTGATTACTTCCTATTGTTTATGGCAACAACTCAAGTTCATTAATCAAATTTCAACACCATGCCAAAATTTGATTAATGAAGGCTATTTTAACCTAAGCACCATGCTTAATTCAAAAAACATATGGAAGTATTGTATACGGCCGTATACAAGCACCCCAAACTAGAGCATATGACATAGCACAAGAAGCATGATTATATGATCACATGAAGACAAGTATGAGCAAACAAGTTGGTGAACATTACCTTTGCTATCTTAGCGTACTCACCGGTAGCATATGCTGGTGGAAGTTCTGTTCCTGCTACTATGGTGCCATGGATTTCTAGCTCAGGTGATCCATAAGGCCAAGCCACATATTTATGGTTAGTATGCATGGACCATGGGCTTGCGTGGTAGCAAAGGTCCAGAGAAGGAGAGAACCCTTGCTTTTCTCTTCTCTCTTCTTTTTTTAAGCAAGGTGAAGCTGACATCAACTTGAATACACCACTCATTTTTTCTTTCTCTTTTTTTGGGTGTCTCTTGGTGTGTGTGGAACACGGGCCTCTCAACTCCCTCCCCGCACTTGGACTTTTGTGTAAAAGTCAAGAGTAGCGTCAGGGTCCCTTTGTGAGTGTGTCCATCGCCTAAGAGAATCAAGGCTTATAACTGATGTTGCTCCTAGTTTGCAAGTGTTGTATGACCAGTTTTCTTCTCAACCTGAGATGGTTAGTAACAGGAATATCCGAGGGTGCATACTAACTTGAAAACAAAACCTTGCTTTTTCTACAAAGATAATCCGGGGTATCTCCCGGCAGTGCTTAAGTTATGGTCTTAAGCTAGACTGCAGGAATTTCTTCTTGCAACTATCCATGGTGGTGTTAGCCACCAAACATTGGGCAAAGATGTTAAAGCTACAAGGTTACTACCATCGTGCTACTATGAGATTTTCAATGCTTATCATAAACATAGGCACCCACAGTCATCCTCTTAAAAAGTTTTGAGACAAGAGTTAAGAGGTGGTTGGGATTCTCGTAGGAGCACGTGGTCAGAAGTGAAACAAACTCTAGAGATCCCAAGGGCGAGCATGAAACATGAGTCTCAAAAGAGAGCTTAGCATGCTTGTTAGCAGATTCACTCTAGAGTTGTTGCTTCAGGCATGTCCATGGCATGGGAGTTCTTGTCCTTAAAAGATATATCATGAAGGATGAACATTGACTCTCGACCATTATCAAGAAGAATGTTTTGATGGCCAGATGAACATGTCTCTTGTTCAAGCAAGGGTGAAGGTGGACATTCCATTTGACAAGAATGAAAAGGAAGCTCAAACCTTGCCTGCTTGAACAGGTAGCTTTGTTGTGCCTTTGGGTCTCTGGGGCAAGAGATAAGGCTAGCAAAACTTTCATTTTCTCATCAGGGCTCCTTTGAGATGGTTCTTTTAAAGAGTGCCTTATGAGAAGATGAACATCAAGAATGAACTCCAAAGGATAAAGCATTCCCTCCTTTGGTGTTTGTGGTTCGGGTGAGGGCTCAACAAACGGATCTAAGAATGGCAAGGGCAAAGATTCAATTGGTGATGGCTCCTCAAAGCATGACATGCCCTTTTTATGGAGGGGTTAAGATTCTATGATGGGAGAAGCATGCTTCTCTAGGACATTAACAAAGATTTTCCTCTATTCCATCATGGCTTTATGTAAATGACCCTCCAATGGTCATGTTAAGGCATAGGGCAGCATCTATGTCTAGACCCAAAAGAGGTGCAAATGCATGTCATTAGGTAAAGACAAGTCTAGGCCGGCATGTGTTAACATTGTAGACCTCGCCTAGGCTGCACCTATGGACTCCTTCTCGTCCTGCTTGAAATCGAGGATTGCCCATAGTAGAGAGTTGATATGGGACATAGAGGAGAATGCGAGACAAAACTTGTCTTTAAGTTCTCCCTAGTCTCTATTCGAACTTCCTATGGCATTAGTGTTCCATTTGCTTCGCCTCTGCATTTGAGCGAGAATGAAACGACTTCCACATAAGAATTTCATTGTGTCATGCCAGGAATGCTACGCATGAACACACTTCCTCAGAATTATGCAGATGTCTAAAATGATTTTCATCATCAAGATTGAGAAGGGCGATGCCCGAACCAGGGTTCTAAATCCTAGGTGGAGTTCATAGCCGGAAGAAAAAAAATTTGGTTTTTGAAAAAGAGTTTTGGCTCCAAGAACTCCCCCTTTTTGAAGCAAAAGGATTTAAGATTATGGTTGGCTTCATGGTGGTAGGTTTAGAGAGAAGAAATATTTTGTTTATAAAAAGAAATATAAAAATATTTTCTTTTTATAAAAAGATACGAGATGAACTAGGTTCGAAGAAAATAGCAACCATTCCCTAGCAATGGCGCTAGAAATCGTGTTGGTATTTCTTAACGTATGCAGAGAATCCACAAGCATATGGAAAGTATCATTGTAGCTTTCACCCAGAAGTATTTAGTGTATCGTATTTTCTATAGGGAACGGAGCTATTTCTCCTAGCTAATTCGCCCAAGGAACAACATAAGGGTAGAGATAGAAAGATGATAGAGATGGATTCCCATAGCTTTTAGGTCTCAAGGATAGGGTTGTAATACTTCTATTTTTTTACTTTGGGCACCGGCTTATACCTGGTCTGCTAGGTACCTCCGGCTTATAGCTCTACGCTGAACCCGGATGTGGGGGAATGCTAAGGATGGATAGGGCTGTCACCACCTACCGCCATCCCCTCAACCGTACGTGAACGAGGCAAACAAACATAGTGTCAAGCCTAGACACCATGTTTACACTGACAACTACTACTCTAGCATGAATTCAAGGGTTGCCCATTCCTGGGGCCCTTCTACTAGAGCATCCACCATGAATATGAAAAACAAACCCACAAACAAGCTTGGTAAAGCTCAACTAAACAATTGACACAAAAGACTATAAGAAACATGAATACTTACTTAGCTAAGATCCTGTTAGGGAGCCAAGTAGAATACCAGTAGAGGTACAGCTTGAGGAGACACCGACAAGCCCGGCTCTTCCCCTGCCCTCACACTCACATCTCCTCTCTCTCCTCTATAGCTACTAGGGCATAGCCCTTTAGAATGGAGCTATAGTGGTAGTGGTGCTCTTTCTCCCTTTGTGTGTTGATGAAATGAGAGAGGAATGACCCTCCTTTTATAGGTGGAGAGGAGGGGGGACTTTGCATATTTTATCCTCATTATTGCCCCCAAACCGACCTCCTCCACCATCCTAGCATTAATTATACCGCCATCTCGCACCGCCATAGTGATTGGACTGTCGGCATTGGCCACCAGGACAAAATTGGCCTTGTTCGGCCACCTGGGAGGCGCGGCCGCGCCCAGGGTGCACTCGCACCCTGGGGAGCTTGGCTGGGCCCCATCTTTTGCAAGCGTGTGGGCCTCGTCGTAAGCTTTTCATGGCCGGGTGGATCACCCAAATCAGAGTCCGGATGAGTGAGTTATGGCCTGTTTACCCGGGCCTACTCCTGCAGCCCAAGGGGGAGTTGGTCTAGGTTTTGGGCTTCCACTTCTTGGATTCATGTGTGGTTTTTTGGCCTATGTTCAAGACCCAAATTGTTTGGTAAATGGGCCACCTCTTTATTTCATTTTTTTCTTGTGTTTCATGGCCCATTTGTGTCCACTTCCGGAGTTGCCTTCCTGCAAGTGAGAATCACCAAAACTCGTGGAACATGTTAGTGTAAAGCCCTATTTACTAAGTTTGGGTCAGATTTTATATTCTTATTGGTGGTATAAAATGTGAGTTAAGGACCGCCAACATGCATCTCGTCATGGTTTGGGTTGTGTTTTATGCAAGAGGGTAGAGTCGTTGCATATGCATCACGGCAGCTGAGGAAGCATGAATTGAATTACCCTACCCATGACTTGGAGTTAGCAGCTGTGGTCCATGCATTGAAGATCTGGAGACACTATTTGATTGGACACAAGTGTGATATTTTTGCTTACCATAAGAGCTTAAAGTATATATTTACTCAGTCGGATCTGAATTTGAGACAATGCCATTGGTTGGAGTTAATAAAGGATTATGATTTGGAGATACATTATCATCCTGGGAAAGCAAACATTGTGGCTGATGCACTTAGCCGGAAGAGCTATGCTGAGCCTAGGGTGGAATCAATTTCTAATCAATTGTGTGCAAAATTTAATCATCTGAACCTTGGTATTGTCACCAATGTCATGGAGATAGAAGTGACACCTACACTAGAGGAAGAGATACGCAAGGGTCAGTTGAAGGATAAGAAATTAATGGAAATAGTAGGGAATGTAGTGGTTGGAAATGCACCTGGTTTCCATATTGATGAGAATGGTACTCTGTGGTACGGTAAAAGGATTTGTGTTCCTGAAGTGAAATCTATTCGTGAAGCAATTCTACGAGAAGCACACAAATCAGCCTATTCTATTCATCCTGGGAGCACTAAGATGTACCTAGATCTTAAAGAGAAGTATTGGTGGTATGGTTTGAAGAGGGATGTGACAGAGTATGTTGCGGTGTGTGACACATGTCAACGAGTGAAAGCTGAACACTAGCGACCAACGGGGCTATTGCAGCCAATGAAGATACCTGAGTGGAAGTGGGAAGAAGTTGGAATGGATTTCATAGTGGGTTTACCACGTACCAAGAATGGTTATGATTCTATATGGGTAATTGTGGACCATTTGACTAAATTTGCTCACTTCTTACCTGTTAAGACTACTTATGATGCAGAACTATACATGGAGAGGATTGTGTGTTTGCATGGGGTGCCAAAGAAGATTGTGTCCGATAGAGGTTCATAGTTCATGTCCCATTTTTGGCAACAGATACACCAGTTCATGGGAACGAGATTAAATTTTAGCACAGCTTATCATCCTCAGATCAATGGTCAAACTGAGAGAATTAATCAAATATTGGAAGATATGTTGAGAGCTTGTGCGTTGCAGTTTGGTCCTAGTTAGGATAAGAGTCTGTCTTACGTAGAATTCTCATATAACAACAGTTATCAACAGAGTATCAAGATGGCACCATTTGAAGCTCTTTATGGTCAAAAGTGTAGAACTCCCCTATTTTGGAATCAAACAGGTGAAAGTCAGGTGTTTGGAATAGATGTACTTAGGAATGCTGAAGAACAAGTGAGAACGATTAGAGAAAATTTGAGAGTGGTTCAGTCTCGTCAGAAGAGCTATGCAGATACTCGAAGACCAGAGTTGGAGTTTAAAGAAGGTGACTATGTGTACCTAAAAGTGTCACCTATGAGGAATGTGAAGACGTTCAACATGAAAGGGAAATTAGCACCAAGGTATGTTGGTCCAGTCAAGGTGCTGAGTAGATGAGGAGAAGTGGCATATCTGTTGGAGTTGCCTGAAAGATTGGCTGGTGTACATGATGTGTTCCATGTGTCTCAACTTAAGAAGTGTCTGCGTGTGCCAGAGATAGAGCAAATACCAATAGAAAAGCTTACAGTTAAGGAAGATCTTACTTATGAGGAGTTTCTAGTAAAGATTTTGGAGACAGCGAAAAGAGTTTCTAGGAGTCAGATTATTAAGATGTTGAAGGTTCAATGGAATCGGTATTCAGAAGCAGGAGCAACTTGGGAAAGAGAAGAGGAATTGAGAAAAGCATATCCATAGTTCTTTGAGTAAGCAACTCAATCTCGAGGACAAGATTCTCTTAAGGGGGTAGAGTTGTAACTCCCTAAAATTTGCATAATTTTAAAATAGCTAAAATGATTTAATTATGCATTTTTGGTGAGCACCAAACATAGGCAAAATAATAATTTTATAAAAATAAAATTCACTCTAGGTCAAGAAGCATCCTTGTGCATTCATGCTGGTGCATTGGAATTATTGTATTGTCTGGTTTTGGCTAAATATAAAAAGGATTTCAAAATCTATTTGAAAAGCTATTTGAAAATGTAAAAACAAAAGAAAAGGGTTTTTCTTCTCTCCCTTCTCCCTTCACTCTTTCTGGCTCCCTAGGCCTTTCCTTCCTTCTGCTCGGCCTAGTCCTCCTCCCACTCTTTCCTGTCTGGCCCGAGTGGCAAAAACTCCAGCGGCACATTTCCTTGATCTTGGCCCGCTCGTCCTCCTTCCTATGGGCAATGACCGTTTCCACCTTGGGCTGGCCCAGCCGAGCAACCGAGATGCCACCGCCTCTCTTCTTTCTTCTTTATCACTGACGTGCAGGGCCCACCGTCATCATCCTCTTTCCCCAGCTCGAGTTCAAGTAGACGCTCCTAGTCGAGTCCGCCCCGACACCGAGCCACGTCGCCTTGGCGTGACGTCCATGCGAGGCCGCCCCTATATAAGCTCAGTGCCATGTCTGCCTCATTCTTTGCAAGTCCTCACGCCAGCGCTCATGCTCGAGCTTGCAACAAGCCGCCGCAAGCCCTAGCTTCCGCCGACTCCAAGCTCGGGTTTCGCAACTCTTCGTTTTGCCGCCTCGTCGACCACGTGAGCACACCAATGGCCTTCTACTCACTCTCGCAAACTCGCCGAGTTTTCTTTTTCTCGATTTCGTGCTCAGTTTTGCTCACGGTGCTCGGTCGTACTTCATAGATAACCGCCGTTCGTCGAAGCTCGTTATCCGTCGTCCCCGGTTCGCCTCCGAGTCCATTGTTGCGCTCGGTGAGATCCCCATGTCCTTCTCTTTCGTTTGCGCTCGGTCCCGAGTCACACTGTGGTCTATAGGCTCCATTTCAATCTCGTCGGCGAGTACTCCTAGTCACCGGCAATGTCGGCCACCGTGCCTGTCTTCTTCTCCGGCGATCGCGCCATCTCTCACTTCCCCGGTCTAATCTGGACCGTCGAATCCAGATCTGACGGCCAACCGTGGTCCATACCCCTTTGGGTGGCCAATTTGTAGAAAACCCCTAATGATTTCTGCATTTAATTAAGTGCCCTTGGCCACGTCGATTAATCTGATTTTAGATTTATTTTAATTCTGAAAATAGTTTTGTTTATTTACTGTTTTGCCACTATCTTATTTTGCTTATAACTTGTTTGTTTAGATCCAAATCGATCCGTTCAAGTTGCGTTAGATTCATAATTTCAAGATCTATCTGTTAGTACCACTGTTAGATTTTTTTAGTATTTAAAAATTGAGTTTCACTTTAATCTATTATTTTACAATAGGAAATCTTGTAAAATTCATAACTTCCTCGTTATACCTCCGATTTTGGTGATCTTTACGTTTGTGTGATTGTAGCGACATGTAGAATAGTTTTATAAGCTTTTTAATATGTTTTATCTTGTTTTGGTGTATGGTTCTATTAGATCTATTGTTTGCTTATGTATGGTTGCTCGTTGCTTGTGTGTTGCTGATTGATGATCGAGTCCAGACGGTGAGCAGTTCGTTGTTGAACAAGACTACATCGACAACCAGGACCAGCAGGAAAGCTTTGAGCAAGGCAAGTATAGTAGGACTATCCTTGTTACCTATTCACTATGTCACTAAAATTCATATGCATGTGTCACCTTGTCACCCTTATAGGATTACCTAGTCTTGATTACCTTTTTACCTTGATAACTGGGATGTTGCAAATGAGTAGTTTATGCTAGTGTTTTATAACCATGATCTTGTAACTTGATTAATGACTATGCAATGAATGCTAAAAATAACTTTAACTAAGGTCCTATTTGTAAGTGATCATCCGGGACATAACGTGCCGCTATGAGGGCTACATGGCTCTGGCTCTAGTTTATTCAAGAGACCTTTTCTAGCTTGTGAGAGGGAGGGCCGAATTGGGGATAGGGCACTCTCTATCCTTATGTGTATAGCCGGGTAGGAATGTGGCATTTTGGAAGAGGTGTTCTATAATCGATGACTAAGCAACCCTTGCTTGTTAGATGACTTCTTGTGTGACGTTATAGTGAGACCCTGCCTACTCACCTTGGAAGTGTTTAGAGGAGTCATGACCTCGGGTAAATGGGAATCATGACTCACAGGGAAAGGGTACACCTCTGCGCAGAGTTAAACCAATATATCGTCCATGCCCACGGTTAGGGCGGCCACGGGATTCTTATGCAGCAGACCATCACTTTGTTAATCATGTTTATGTTAATTATATTGATATCTTGTTGTTATTAATCATGTTTACCTGATCATGTGGTTATGAGAATTGCTACTACCTTGTTGCAATTTAACTAGTTATCATAGTTATGTCTTATTTATGTTAAAGACTATGTGATAATATTCATTCATTATGTAATAAACACTGTGATGGTACTTTTATAATTTGTCTACTTATGTATGTGACTTCTTGGGGTGCACATAAGGCTTTTGATGCATCTTATTTTAGTCCTTTAAAATGAGATATGACACATAGATACATATAACTCAAACTAGAATAGTTGTTGATGTAGTCGTAACCATTACAAATTTGGCTCGATGAAGTCTAACCATCACACTTACAATATCATTACAAATTCAGCTGAATCAAGTTTAACCTATAACCATCACTTGCAATACCATTACAAATTCAGCTAAATCAAGTCACCATCACACTAACAATCAGTACACGAGCTTAGCTTCATAGGAGTTGAAGGCAGCAACTGCAACTTCATAGGACACGTACTTTTTTATAAGAAGCACCAGGGAACCTATGAACTTGGTCCTGGTAGTCAGGTCAGTTGGGGTAAATCCCTTGTTTACGGTCGCGAAACACAACATAGCAGGAACCCATCTCAAATCTGCACAACCCAAACATTTTGCCTCAGTTTTACAAGTGCAAGTGGCACTGAGCATCATTGGCATCAGTGGAGTCCATAACTTATACCAAAATGCAGCTTTAACAATTGTAACCAATACAAAGTGGGCAAAGTCTAGTCTAACCATCACACTTACAATACCATTGCAAGTTCAGCTAAACCAACTCTAACCATCACACTAACAATCAGTACAGGAGCTCAGCTTTTTTAATAGGAGACATACATAGATAACGAGGATGACTATTACAACATTTTTGAAGTAGAAAGAGGGTGGAGCAGGTAATGGGTTTTGAAGACAAATTTCATCATCATCAGCCAAGGGTGGATTTGAGCCGTTTGCTCCAGCATTGAAGGCAGCAACTGCAGCTTCATAGGAGTTGTACTTCTTATAAGAAGCACTAGAGAACTTATGAACTTGATCCTGGTAGTCAGGCTAGCTGTGGAAAACCCCTCGCTTACGGTCATGGAACACAACACAGAAGGAAGCCATCTCAAATCTGCACAACCCAAACAGGCTGCCTCAGTTTTACAAGTGCAAGTGGTAGTGAGCATCATCGACATCAGCAAAAACAAGTACACCTTAATGATTAGCGGCATTTGATTTGTTGCCTCCTTACAGATCCAACAGCCATGAGCTACATGGACTACCAAAACACTCCCCCCTCGTGCATCTATCTAAAATTAAGGGATATGACGGTATGCATTGAAGGTGTTCAATCCAATTGAGATGCCCTAGTCCAATCCCCAAATGAAGCAATGATGAACAATAAAAGGGGAGAAAGGAGACCTACAACTGATGCCTCTGCCGCTGCACAGGACCAAAGCGGACGCCAAGGAAGCTGCACCGGGGTAGCCCCACCACCACAGCACACTGGGATCCTCTACTACCGCCTCCGCTTCTGAATGTGTAGTGCCGCCGCCTCCGCTTCTGACTCCGCCGCGCCGCCGTCGCAAGTCCAACGGCAGATATTATATATAAATATATGTAGGAGTGAAATTCCAATATATATATAAAGGGAAACTAAAGCAGTCGGCCATCCCTTCTGAAATTGTTACATGATATATTGAATCTAGAGAGAACTGGACAACAAAGAGGTGTCTAGTGCAATGGTAAAGGCCTTCAGTTCTTTGCGCCAGGTCTCGGTTTCGAATCCTCGCACAAGAAACTCTTTTTGGGAAATTCAACATCGGCCAAATGAATAGTCCTAGGCCACCGAGGTGGGTCCAGGGTAACTGACATGTGGGTACCCACATCCGAAGCAGGTCCCATAGGTCGGTGACAGAGGTGTGGGTCCCTTATGAACAGAGAAGTGTTCGATGATGCAGGTCACACGTAACTGACACGTAGGATGGAGATTGATGACAGAACGGGACCCATAGGTCAGTTGGACAAGGGGTGGGTTCCACATGAACAAGGACGGGTGCACCATGAATGAGGGTCCCACATGAACATGGAAGGGTCCACCGAGGCGGGTCCCACATAGGAGAACAGTGGGTCCTGCTTAACTGACTTGTCGGACCCATGAAAGCGGGTCCCACATGTTGGTGGTTGATGCGTCGTCCCCATGTGAACAGGGAAGGGTCCACCCAGGAGGGTCCCACATAGACGACACTGTTGGCGGTCATTAGCGCTTATTTTATACCACCAATTAAAGACAAAAAGGGTGAATTATATATTTACATATGCATATATATTTATTATTAACCCAATTCCACTTGTATAAGAAATTATATATTTACATATACATTATATACTTACATATGCATATATATTATATATTTACATATGCAAATATTGTTTTACAGGAATATATATAAAGTACAAGAAATCATTTTTAGAAATACGCTTTTTAGAAAGCATAAAATCAAGGAATTGGAGAGGAGCCCACCTCGGGGCCAAACTGGACCGAGTGCACCACATGGGCACTGTCCAGGCCCACTCCACAACCGATAATCGAAGGTCGGTCAGGGGAGGCACCAACCCAGGGCATGCGCCCCTGGCCTGGCGCGCGCCTATCCCAGGGGGCCAGCCGGGCCCATCGTCTGGGAGGCGGTTCCTACCTTCCATGTGGAGCATAGGCGCTTGTGCACATAGACGATACTACCCCCAAACCGCCTATAGCCAACTATAAGAGGAGGAGGAGAGCACCCCCACATACACGCACCATTTGGAGAAATCTACCTCTCTTTCTACATTTGTTCTTTAGCTTAGAAGTAGTTGTTGGAGCAAGGTTAGAAGCTAGCAAGGAGGGCTTGTCTCCTGGGAAGCAAGGGCTACTCTTGGTAATATTTCCCTGGAAAGTTCTTCCCTATTCAATTTCTCTACTCTTATATACATTATCGCATATGAACTAGGGTATAGTCTTGAGCATGATATATTCAATGATTATGAACTTGATTATTCCATATGAGAATTGTTCATCATGTTCATACATGTTCTTCATCGTTCATATGATATGCAAGAACGGTGATGATGATAGTAATAGGGTAATGGTTCGATGTTCCTTTAGGTTTGCCTATGTCCTAGCTCGTCCATCCGTAGGGTGGGAGTCCTAGGGGGATGTAGGTAGTTCCCTAGTATGCGGGGGTGGTGTCCGAATATGAGGGGGACTTCGGATGTGACGGCATGCCATGGTTGAGGGGTAGGCGGCGGGGAGTGACCTAGTCCCATCCATCCTTCGTAATCCCCCATGTTCGTGTGTCATGTAGGAGTTCGTAAACGTCCCCATCGGCTTACATTTCAGCTGTCGGGATCTCCCTGTTGCCATAGACCCTGACTTGTCGCCTGACCTATATATCATATGACTTAACTGTTCTATGCATATGTATAAGATGTGTCTGGTCCACGTAGTTGTTCTTTTATTCATTCATTCATTTATTCTTTATTTCTATTTATCCTTATGGTAGATTCAAGTGTGTGTCCACTATCTATCCAAATGATTATCGCTTACCCCTGCATAGCAATTGGCCTCCCTTCGATGATATGAAGTCATAACATTTCTATGCTAGAGGTACCTGTACCCGCCTTACTTTGGGAAAATATAAATAACGATACCCTGATAATACTTTCGGGTGAAATGCTACAATGATAGATCCGTGCACTTGCGGATATTTCTAAAAGTTTAAGATCTATCATATGGCAATCCTTACATCATTACTAGAGAATCAATTTAGTAGCGATGCTAAGAAACGCCAATAAGCATTTCTGGCACCGTTGCTGGGGATAGGTTTCTTACCTATCTTTGGTAATCATGCTAAGAAATGTTAACAAGCATTTTTGGCACCATTGTCGGGGAAGGCATTGGTACAGTTAACTCTAGCATAAGAAAAAAATAAAACATATATGACTTCATTAGGAGTGGCCATTGTCTATGCAGGCTAACTTTTATGTTTTCTCCTGCTGTGGATGAAAACATGATAGTGTATGACTGGTTTCTCTCTGCCAAAAAACTTCATTAACAATCTAGAGGCACTCATTAGGAAGAACCCGTCTCGTGCCGCTTCTTCTTGTGTCACCCCGTCGAAAGAAGAACCAGTCGCCACCGCACCTTTCGCTTTCAGCGAGATGGCCCAGAAGTCACTCCGCGAGTTCTTCACCCTGGCTATTGCCAACGTGCTCACCGGGCCCGCTGTCAACATTGGGGATAAGAACTTTGAACTTTGAAATGGGCTCTTCACTATGGTGCAGGCAAGCCCATTTTATGGGCTGCCCAATGAGGATGCCAACGCTCATCTACAGCACTTCCTGGAGCTGTGCGACACGATCGTTATCAAGGATGTCACGCCTGATGCCATCAGGCTCCGTCTGTTTCCCTTCTCCCTTGTCGGAAAGGTGAAACAGTGGTTCTACAAGGACAAGGAAGTTGTTGATACGTGGAGCAAATGCTCCATCGTGTTCATCGCAAAATTCTTTCCCATGGGCAAAACCAATGCCCTACGGGGAAGAATCAGCAACTTCCAGCAGACTTCAATGGAACCCATACCAGAATCATGGGAAAGGCTACAAGAGTACATTCAGGCTTGCCCCCACCACGACATGGAGAACTGGCTGGGTGCTCTAGAACTTCTACAATGGGTTAACACCCTTGTCGAAGGGGCACCTCGATGCTGCTGCTGTGGTGCATTCTTATCGCTCACTGTCGACAACACTACAACATTGATTAATAAGATGGTGGAGAACCAAGCTTGGGGGGAAGAAAGAGCCCCCGCTAAAGCACAAAAAGGCATGCATACCGTAAAGGAGACAGATATGCTTGCCGCAAAAATAGACCTGTTACTCAAGAAGATCGACAAACGTGCCGCTGATACATCCGGCATCGTCAATGCCATAGACACTCGCATGACATGCGAGGTCTGTGGTAACGTTGGCCACTCGGGCAATGATTGCCCCGAGACCCATGAAGACACCACATACATCAACGGGTATCGCCAACAAGGAGGCAACAGTGGCTGGAACAATCAATCGCGCCCTCCATTCCAAGGTAATTTGAACTACCAATCCAATTACAATTCGAATCAGCCATCTTTGAAAGATCTTGTTCTAGGCCATGAAAAGATAAATGAAAATCATACTAAAAAGATGCTTAATAACGATAAAATTTGGGAAAACATAAATAGCAAGATAGAAGGTTTATCTTCTGCCGTCAAGAACCAGCTGATCTTTAATAAAATGTTAGAAACCCCGTTAGCTCAGATAGTTGCTGCTATACCCGCTAATAACAGTTTAGGAAAGATCCCAGGGCAACCCAAGGTCTCGCTCGAATCTGTTAACATGATCTCGACAAGGCTTGGTAAACCTTCATCGTGGGGTATTTTTGTTCTTGACAAATTGGGTGATCCCGGTCGTCCGACGATAACGATCACCATCGGCCCCCACACGATCGACAATGCTTATTGTGATCTTGGGGCTAGCATAAACGTAATGTCCAAAGCGACATACGATAAGATCCTGGGTGGACCCTTGTCCCATGGCTTGTAGGTTAGAGATGGCTGATCAATCCACCAGGAATCCCCAAGGCCTGGCCGAGGACATAACGGTAAGAATCAGGGACGAATATGTCCCTGTTGATTTTGTTATTCTTGATATGGGCGACAGCATCGCACCCCCACTCATCCTGGGGAGGCCCTTCCTATATACCACCAAGGCAGCAATCTACGTAGGAAAGGGAAGTATCGTCCTTAATTTCAAGAGTAAAGAAATAAACCTGCCTTTTAATGGTTATCATAAAAACATTAAAAAGAACCAATTAGAAAGGTAGCTCGAACCTCGTGTCACTAACAAGCAGGTATGACGGGTCAAGGCAAGACCATCTTACCTCGCATCATCCAAGATTATCAAGGATGGGTGGGCCCACTATAAGGGAGAAGTATCAAGATATGAGGAAAGATATCCTGAAGAAAAGAACTTCCACAAGACACATTCAGGCATTCATCATAAGAAAGATGGAACAGAGTTGACACTTGAAGAATATTCACTACCACGGTACAATCCATCCTGCCAAGAAGAATACTCTCTCTTCTACACTCAACCATCAAAAGAATGCAACATGATTAGCATCAAATATGGGGTCAATGCTCGAGGGATTATGGAAGTAGAAATCCAATCCAATAGCACAAATCTAGCCCCCTCCATAAGACAAAGAGAAACCAAAAGTCAGAGCAAAAGAAAAGGACAGCTCCTCAAAACAAAGAGCAAAAGATTATCATAGCTTTTGTGCCCCAGAACACGGCTCCTCCTCGAAAAAAGGGAATCTCTTCTTCCCAGAAGAAAAGAGAGGAGAGAAACAAAGCCATCCATCAGGAAAGGGTAGCAAAAGAAAAGCTGGCAAACAAGAAGAGCCCATCAAGCAAAGAAGAGAAAAAATCTCCTCCACAAAAGAAGAAGGAACAAAAAGAGGACACCCTTCATGAAAATAAGAAAGAGAAGGGAGAGCAGAAGAACAAAACAATCCTCCAAGGGGCAGGAAAAACAAACAGGGGCTCCTTCGCAGAAAAAGAAGGAAAAGAAGGACAAAACTATCCTTCGAGACAAGGGGGCCAAGAAGGAGGAGATCCCCACACCATCAAAAGAGGTGCAGCATGATCAGAAATAGCCCAAACCAATACGCGTTGCACCACCCAAGGCCAGCAGGATGGTGTGGTGGCCCAAAAAGGTACAACCGTCTTTCGCTCCCAAGACGGATGTACCATCATCAAGCAATTGATGATTGGGCAGAAGTCCTGCTCAAGGACTCAAAAAGATGAGCCCTGACCGCTAGGTAAACCGGTAAGTTACCTCTTAAAAAAATATATATAATAAATAAATAATAAATACATATATATTCTAAATAATTAAAAATGAATAAATGTTGCCTTGTGTTTCTACCCCAAACCATGAGCTATGAGCTAGCTTGGGGGAGGACCCAGCTCAGGTATCTACATTGCATATTTAATTTTCCACACTTTATTTTCTTTTTAGCATGTTTAAATTCCAGCATCTATGCATATAAAAAAATCCAAAAATATTTATTCTTCCTTTATATATATGCTATGCAAATATCTAGTTCAACCCTTGTTGAGGTGATGAACAGTTGCTCTGTCTTGTGTTTCATCTATACCCATGTTATAATCGAGCATTCTCTAAGATTTGGGTTTATCAGCTAAAAATGTCTCATCCTAAAAACTTGGACTAGTGGGTTGCATATGCTTGATCTTGTCTAAGTTATTGTCTGATATGATATGGTGACATGGACTGCACTATGTGTTCCGAGTGAGACATGACATCCGGAGCTTTATTTTTCAAAAACTTCAAAAACAAAAGTTCCTCAATGATTTTGAAATATCTACCAAGGCCATATGACATGCTTTATTCATACAAAACCTTTAGTCATATGCTGCTTGTGGAATGTTGAGTTGGGTCAAATTGTTGTGACCCTAGTGAGATTATGCTCATGCGCCCATGATTGAGATTCACTTGGACCCACCAAATAAAGCCAACTCTTACACTGAGAGTTGCGCACAACATGCACCCATCCATCCACCAAAAATATGTCAACTCTAAGAGTTGCGCTTCACTTTAGTCCACCAAATAAAAATGCAGACTCTTACACTAAGAGTTGTGCATTCCATATACAAAACTCTACTCCTTGCATTTACCATCATGACATCTCTCCATACAAAAACCCTTCATAAAGGATATGGGCTATGCTAAAAAAAAGAAAGAGAGAATCCATGCCAAGGGGCATGAGAGAATAAATGGGAAATAAAAAAATCAAAATACCTGTTCAAAAAAAAATATATATATAATAATGGTCTTCAAGCCCATATCTCTTTGATCATTTCTTCTCCATCCAATAAAAGAGAGTCATGATGCATGGAGTACCATAAATAGTTAGAATTAGGATTCCACCCTCATTTTATATTCCACACACTTGCACATCTCAATCAAGGTGTATGATTTGTATCTCCTTGTGGTTCATTTTTGACTTAGCAATATATGTACCGCAAGCATACCCACCTTTATACCTGCTCAAAAACTCTACTTTCAGCTTTTTTAGTGGTAGGATATAAAAGGCAACACTAGAATGCCTTTGGTGAGGTAATCATACACATTCAGCGATTGAGAGAATCATTTGAGGAACTTACTTTTCTTTGCAAAAACTTTCAAAACTTTCGGAAAGAAGGTTGATCTTGGGATGAATGATAAGCAATGCCTGTTGATCTGTTCTATCTTGCAATCACCCAAGACTCGAAATAGATAAAAAGCCCCATCAGTTTTGAGATAATAACAGGGTGGATAGCTTTAAAGTTGAAAACTTTGTTGTAACCTCGGTAAATTTGAAATATGATCGACATCGTAGCAACTCCTGATCAACAACCCAAAGGCCCAGCTTTGCTCGGGATGAGCAAAGGGTAAGCTTGGGGGATCTTGTTGGCAGTCCTTAACGGTTATTTTATACCACCAATTAAAGACAAAAAGGGGTGAATTATATATTTACATATGCATATATATTTATTATTAACCCAATTCCACTTGTACTTGGAGAAATATTATTTTGCAGGAATATATATAAAGTACAAGAAATCATTTTTAGAAATACGCTTTTCAAAAAGCGTAAAATCAAGGAATTGGAGAGAAGCCCACCTCGGGGCCAAACTGGACCGAGTGCACCACATGGGCATGGTCCAGTCCCACTCCACAACCGACCATCGAAGGTCGGTCAGGGGGAGGCACCAACCAGCGGCGCGCGCCCCTGGCCTGGCGTGCTCCCGTCCCAGGGGGCCAGCCGGGCCCATCCTCTGGGAGGCAGTTCCTACCTTCCATGTGGAGCATAGGTAATTGTGCACATGGAAGATACTACTCCCAAACCGCCTATGGCCAACTATAAGAAGAGGACGAGAGCACCCCCGCATACACACACCATTTGGAGCAATCTACCTCTCTCTCTACATTTGTTCTTTATCTTAGAAGTAGTTGTTGGAGCAAGGTTAGAAGCTAGCAAGGAGGGCTTGTCTCCTAGGAAGCATGGGCTACTCTTGGTAATATTTCTATGGATAATTCTTCCCTATTCAAGTTCTCTACTCTTATATACATTATTGTATATGAACTAGAGTATAGTCTTGAGCATGATATATTTGATGATTATGAACTAGACTATAGTCCATATGAGAATTGTTCATCATGTTCATACATGTTCTTCATTGTTCATATGATATGCAAGAACGGTGATGATGATAGGAATAGGGTAATGGCTCGATGTTCCTTCGGGTTTGCCTATGTCCTAGCTCGTCCATCCGTAGGGTGGGAGTCCTGGGGGGATGTAGGTAGTTCCCTAGTATGCGGGGGTGGTGTCCGAATACGAGGGGGCCTTCGGATGTGACGGCATGCCATGGTTGAGGGGTAGGCGGCGGGGAGTGACCTAGTCCCATCCATCCTTCGTAATCCCCCATGTTCGTGTGTCATGTAGGAGTTCGTAAACGTCCCCATCAGCTTACAGATCAGCTGTCGGGATCTCCCTGTTGCCTTAGACCCTGACTTGTCGCCTGACCTATATATCATATGTATAAGCCACGTAGTTGTTCTTTTATTATTTCATTCATTTATTCTTTATTTCTATTTATCCTTATGGTAGATCCAAGTGTGTGTCCACTATCTATCCAAATGATTATCGCTTACCCCTGCATAGCAATTGACCTCCCTTCGATGATATGAAGTCATAACATTTCTACGCTAGAGGTACACGTACCCGCCTTCCTTTGGGAAAATATAAATAACGATACCCTGATAATACTTTCGGGTGAAATGCTACAATGATAGATCTGTGCGCTTGTGGATATTTCTAAAATGTTAAGATCTATCATATGGCAATCCTTACATCGTTACTAGAGAATCAATTCTAGTAGCGATGCTAAGAAACGCCAACAAGAAATCCTGGCGCCGTTGCTGGGGATAGGTTTCTTGCCTATCTTTGGTAATCGCGCTAAGAAATCTCAACAAGCATTTCTGGTGCCATTGCCGGAGATAGTTTTCTTACCTATCTTTAGTAATTGTGCTAAGAAATGTCAACAGACACGTAGGTTGCCACACATCGGTGGAGAAGGCTGGGTCCCGCTTAACGGACAGGTCGGACCCACGAACGTGGGTCCCACTTGTCGGTGGCAAATGCGTCCTCCCAAATGAACAGGGAAGAGTCCACCAAGGTGGGTCCCTCATAGCTGACACGTAGGTGCCACACAACAGATGTAGAAGGGTCCCCCGTTCTAAACGGTTGAGTAAAACGGCAGTTCCCATGAACTGGGTCCCCCATGGCTGGTCACATGTGACTTACAGGTGGGTCCCACACGCTGGATGGAGAAGCGTCCGCACGGATGAGTAACGGCGGTTCCAATGAACCGAGATGTAGATCCCACAGGTCGGTGACGTCCACCGCTAACGGTAATGAGTGAAGGTGGCCCGCAGGCAAACGGCGGATGGAGAACAGAGATCTATGACGAAGAATAATCGGTCACAATACAGAGATATTCGTCATTGAAATGTAACCAGCGCAATGGCAATCTGACCTCCGCCGCAGCCATACTGAAATCATCACAGAAAAACAATGAACAGTGCCTAAAGCTCGCTCTTGTAATTCAGTAACACACGAGATTGCTAGAGTAGGTATGAATTGGGACCTGATCAATCGTGTGTTTGGTTGGACCCCTGCTAGAGTTTGTAAATACTCTAGTTGCTCACGATTTATCTGAGCATTTGGTTTCCAATATAAGGCCATGAGAGCCTCTTAAGTTTTTTTTTTAAAAAAAAGGAATGAAGTCGCTTCTTCCTTTGGCTGTCGAGACTCGGGAGCATCTTGGGTACACGAGGGTACTTGAAAATCACTCCTGTTTTCAGGATCAGTGTGGAGGGCGTTCTAAAGTCCAAGCTTTAAGATAAAAATTGCACTGCGTCGTCCTTTCAATCTCATTCTGTAGAAGATCTTCGAAGATCATTAATTTGAGAACCCTCCCATCTTAATTTCTTGCAGCTAAGACGTCACTTTCGTTGTCGCCGTCACCGTCGCCGTCGCCGTCGTTGCGGATAGACAGCTGTGTTTCTCCGTCAGTCACGCGGTCACGCCTCACCATCCACCCCTCCCGGTTTCTGTTTGCCCGTCGCATTAGTTGGCAGTAGTTGCCACTTCACGTAGCACAGCATAGTTCTGTTTGCCCGTCGCATTAGTGTCACTGTATGTACGACACTTCTGTTGGCAGTATTTGCGCCATCATCGCCTCGCCTTCATCCATCCTCTATTTATCGTGGATCGGCTGGATGTTAGCAGTAGTTATCGTCATACATGCATCAGTACGAGCTCCCCGTCCATGGAAGCCACGCCGTCCTGATCCATCGTGTTCTGAGCAGCAGTAGCAGCACTCTCCGTCGTCTCTTACCATTACGTACGTGCGTCAGGTGAGGCTAGCTACCTCTTCCATTGTAAATACTAAAACTCCATTCACTTGTTTTCTTATATATATTTGGCTATATATATGAAAAAGCCTCTTTGTCTATCTCTCTGTCTTGAACAATCTTGCAGCAGTTCTGTTCCTATATATTCGGATCAGGAGGCCGCTTATTGGCTCTAGCTCTATACGTTTTCAGTCGATGCATTGGAGCACTAGCTAATCGCCAAGGTTCCACAGTATATATAGATACTTGGAGTCCTCCCTTCTGGCCGCCACGTGCAATCCTTTCGTGGCCTTCACTGCAGCCGCGTGGGTTGCCTCCATCACCGCAACCGCCGTTAGCGGCCGTGTTGGCGGAGGACTGACGACCGCCGCTGTTGAGCACCATTCTCTGTTGAAAACTAATGAGTTGGGTGTACGTACTGCTACATATTTAGACATCAATGCTGGTAAAACCGACACTGATAGTACTTCTAGGCACGTTAGTGTCGGTTCGTAACTAGAACCGGTGTTGATATAGCAGTGGTAGGTTCTAACCGACACTAATAGTGCTTCTAGCAACATCAGTGTTGGTTCGTAACTAGAACTGGCGTTGATGTAGCAGTGGTAGGTTAGAACTGGCAGGGATGTTCCAGCCACGAACCGTCACTAATAATGAGTCATCAATGTTGATTTAAGTCACGGCCCACCACTGATAATGGGTCATCAATTGTTTAAACAACATTTTAAAATATCAAATGATCTTGGTTTAAGAAGTCATGTACATAAGAGTTGTACAACTCATCAAGATGTACAATTCTGATTTTAATCATTTTTCTATATGACAAAATGAAGTAACATCGTTCAGAAAATGTATATATCTCTCTTATAGTTTAGGGAACTATATGAAATCATATAAGTGAAATGTAAATTTTGTGAACAAATGATAATATCGCTTTGTTGGATGAACAAATGACAAAAATAATAGTTGTAGATATTAAAAAGTTATAAAATTTTATAGTTGCCAATTTTTTGTTTCAAAATAATCTTGTCATGGTATAGTTCGTCTGAATTGTCAAAAATTTAAAATTCGAATTTGCAAACGATCTCAGATGAAAAAATAACTAAAACAATAGTCATAGATTTCAAAAAACTTATGAAACTTTGTAGTTGGCAACGTTTTGATTTGAAATCATCTTGTCAACGAAAACTGCATTTTGAATTTCTCAAATTTGAAATTTAGAAACTTCATAAATAAAAATTATAGATTCCAAAAAGTTACGAGACTTTGCAGTTGGGAACTTTTTTATTTAAATTCGTTTAGAGCTCAAACAAATTTATACTCGGTTTAGTATAATATGTGGGGAACAAAAATAAAATATAGACACAGGTGACTAAATGGTGCAGTGGTATAGGAGTGGACGCACGAGAGATAGGTCACAGGTTTGAATCCCAAAAACCACAAAGCGCACAATTTTTGCGCGAAAAGCGCCGTGACTTGCTGTTGGCGTGTGGTGGCTGGTGGCAGCCTCCCCAAATTTAAACATTTTTTTGATATTTTTCCAGCCACCTAGGATTTCCGAAAGAACACATCAGTGCCTGGTGATAAGATCTGGCACTGATGTCATCCCCACATCAGTGTCGCCTAGGTTGTGCCAGTTCAAAATCCGGCACTGATGAGGGTTATTGAACTGACAGTGATGTCTAAATCTGGGGTAGTGACAACGCACGAACCGAGATGGGTTAATCTATGCGACAATGGCAGACACCACCGGATTGAAGTTGAGGTTGAGGCCCGTGAGGATGTAGGACACCAGCTCTTCATCTTGGTGAAGTGCTTGTAACTTCTTGAGGGAGGACGCTGTTGCAAGCACCATTTGTGTGTTGATCATATGCGCTCGGGATTGAGAGGCAAACGTGCCCACAACCGCTGCCCATGCCGCAGCGGCAGTTCATACCAAAGAAACCTGCCAAAGGATGTCCCAGGATGGATAGCGACAATAGTAGGTAGTTGAAGACCTGGTTCTTGGGCATCCAGGTCTCATACTCCGGATTCAGTGGTGGCACGATGTCCTTGTTCCTAATGTCTTTGGACTGGGGAAGAAATGTCGCCGCAGGTTGTGCCCACGCACTGATGAAAATGGTGAGTTGTGCCCTCCTCGACATTGCGAGCGCTGTTGTGGGTGAGCTTCGTTCTCGGTCACAAGAAAACTGAGAGAGGGAGATGTGGACGCAAAGGGGATGATTCGGATGCCATTTGTGTTTTCTGCCAGGAATTTGGTTCTGATGCCATGTGACAATGGGTGTAATTAATGAGTTGCAACACTTGAGGGCTCGATTGCATGTTATATACTAGAAACAACCCCTAGTGTGGCTTGTACAACAAGATAAAGATACACCCACGACAAACTAATCTACTTGGATTACAAGACAAGTAACATGCCTAATGAACCCCATATATGGGATCTCCGTCTTAAGACTAACCGCAGCGGGTACCGTAAACGATACTGCAATAGCATTTGACGTAAAAAAAGCACCGTAGCGCTGTCCGCTATCCAGTCCGGAATGACTACCCATCCACTATAGGTAGCAGAGTACCGTTTGTCCTCTGTGCAGCGCTGGCCCACCTCAGTCATCTTCGCCGCACAGAAGAAGAATCTGACGAGGAGAGAGAATGGCAGAGAAAGCGTGACAGGGAGAAGGAGGGGAGAGACAAAAGAATCTAACAAGTAGGCCCCACTATTTCAACTAACTAAAAAATATTATAATTTATAAACAAAAAACCAAATTTAATTCCAATTACACCATTGAATTTGTTTCAATAAATCCTTCAAAACAAGATCTTACATGGATATATTTAAATAAAATTTATTTACAAACATATGGGCCTCATTGTTGGTATTTGGTATAAAGTATAAGATATAGACGATGATAGGTGCGTTAGAAATGTGTATAGAGAAATAATCTTGATAACTAGGATGAATCGAGGATGGATTTAGAGAATGACGAGTACAGTTAGTCTAACAAATAACTCTTCAACTATGATTTTAGCTGGCGGATCAAACATCCTTAACTAAAATTTAGCTGGTTATCCGTTAGCTAGATTTATATGCAAGACGACTTATTTCTATAGCTTCATATCCAAATTCCCAAGAACTTTTGGCTTTTGGTCCACACCGGGGTTCCCGATCCTGAAATTACGGATCGCAAACTCCTGGCCCCCGCGTCGCCCGGTCTGGCAGCACAGGCGGCGACGCTGCTGCTCTGCGCAACAACTCCTCCCTCCCTCCCGTGTCCCCTCGCCGCCGCAGGACTGTGTTACCGGAGGCCGTGCAACCCACGAGAATGGTGGCGGCGGGGCTCTCTTTCCCTTCCTCCAATGGTGTCTCACCTCTCTACGGTGGTTTCTTCTCACGGTGGTGGTGCCTACTCCGGCCACCGCCGACGGTCGGATCTGGCGGTTCCGGTGTTGATGCGGCAACCCCAAAAGGATGGGGCCGAGGAGGCACGAGCTCGGGCCTGTGGCCAGCCGGTGAAGTTGGGGGGCAACAGGCCCCTGCCTGCGTCGAGGGCGGCGGCGACTGGCCAGACCGGCTAGACCGCGGCATTAGAATGCGGCCAACCGGTCCAGCTCGTGCACGATGGTGTCAACATCGACCACGTGCAATAGTGGTGGCTGTGGACGCGGCTATGGCGATGGCGTGGATTCGGCACAGGTGCAACTGCCTCTACTCACATAGCTGGGCTGCAGAATCCCGCTCACCTGTGTGGTGGGGCAGCTGGTCTAGTGGTAGACAGATCGGCATCTGGGCGAGGAAGGCACAGCAGTGGCACTGCCTCAGAAGGACTATCATGGTCGTGGTTCTAGGTGTGACAGGCTATGTATGTGCAGTTAGGATGGGAAGTTTCGGGTGAAAGCCTTTGTCACCAATTTTGCTGGTGGCAATGGCGTCGGTGCTCTAGCGCATCATTCTCTCTGTTGGGGGTGTCATCTTGGAGCTCCATCCCTGCTGCACAGGGTTCTCTGGGTGAAAACCTTGTCCAGCGTCATCCCCTCCTTGGAGGCGTCGTTTTTTGAGACCCAACTTGGCTGTGACATCGTTGGTGACTATGGATCCTGGGAGACTACTTTTGCTAGTGGTGTAAGGTAGCGCTGCGCATCCAGTGTCGTGCGAGGAAGGTGGGGACCTAGTTGAGGATTTAAGTTTGCGGTCAACAATGGATGAAGGCGGTCAGGAGGAGGGCGTTGGCGTGGCAATTCTAGGGCCTTGCATCTGTTGGCAGTGGACCACGAATTTGGTGAAGGCCGACGTGGGAGACGCCCATGAAATTAGCAAGAGGCCGGCATGGGAGGTGAGGGCTAGCAGTTTGGAGTTACCAAGATGAGCTGCATGATGTAAGAGGTCTTCTGACTGGAAGCTAGAGGATGTGTGTAGCACTTCTATCTTTTGACGAGGCAACTAGGTCTGGAAACTTTGGTGGACGCGCCTTTTGTTTGAGTTTGGGGCTAGCGGAGTGTCGTGGTTTGGAGTTGGTGCTAGTTTTCTTTTTTTATTTATTTATTTGAGTTGATGTAATAAGAAAAAGCCATATGCATTGCTTATGTAGAGGCTGAGATATTAATATATATTCCCTTTTCTAAAAGAAGATAGAATATTATTTGATGAGCCACAGTCGAGTCCTGACCCAAAGGCCACAAAAGTGTTGAAAGTCATCACCGGTTGGTTATTAGTGCTCATTCTAGTAGGGTCTGTGTGTTTTTCGCATGATTGTTTTGAAGCATTTAATTGGATGGTACTAGTATCTTTCATGCTCAGATATATCCCCTTCGTGCACTAGTGTTCATATGGCCCATACTTACTCGTAGACTTCAATTTTCAAGTGGAATTTGCAAAATCTTCTCAATCTTTGCCGTTGCAAAACTTTTCTTTGTACACATCATACCATTGTAATAACTTAAATGCATCACTGACGACACGACACCCTCTCCACGCGAGGCTGCTCGCCATCTCGCTCGGTTCACTGAGGAGTTCCTGAGCGACCACTGCCTTTGATTGCCAGCCCCCAAAGCAACCGGTGTCGATCAGGGACACCCCTCGCCGAAAAGGAGTACTCGGATTGCTGCTCAGCTGCGTTGTCACACATTCTGACCTCTAGGCGAGGCGAGGTATTGCTCAACATGAACTTGGGCATTGCACTGCCGGTGGCAATACCTTCTCCAACACCCAAGGGATTACGCGACACTATTCTCAATGGGAACTTGACGTCAAGCATAGCTCTGGATGGGAGTTTCCCAGCGACCAATCATTGGGCCGGTGGAGTGGCCTCGCTCGGTGAGCAGCGGAGGTCGGAGTGGCCTCGCTCGGTGAGCAACGGAGGCGTGCTGATTCATAGGTCGCAACGCTGCTCCTCACATAGTTGTAGTCTTTTGTGTAATATCAAATCTTAGACTTGTTTGCTAGGACGGTTCGGTCTATGACTATTCGAACTACGAGTGCGCTCTCATAAACGTGCTGTTTGTACTTTCAAACTCTTTTTCTTAATGCAATGATGCGCAAATACTTTGGGCATTCGACAAAAAAAATCAATTAAACTACTACTACATGTTGACCAAGGAGGAACTATCTAGATAGCAACTGAGTGCATGGCCCAACACTCGATTCTCCCCCTTCACTATTCTTCTTCCTCCTTGCCCCCACCACCGTCCACTGTCGCACCGCAGAGCTCCAGTGAAATCGTACGGAGTTAAAACAGAGATTGTACACTTACAACACGGTTTAGTGGCACTTTTGTAATTTTCAATATAGATCTATACGTGATTTTGATTATACAGACAAGTTCAGACCTATAGAACTACCTATGTGGATGGTTGGTTCTATTTTGGTAAAAGACAGGGGTTGAGCGTGTCGGACTTAGTTTGAATGACTTTTGAACTATGCAGGACTGCAGGTTTATTCTTGAAAACATGGGGGACTCTTGCGCAAAATGTGATGTCTTGATCATGTTGACCGGGTCACCGATGACGCTGACACTAACGCTGACGCTGACGTGGTGACATGTGGTAACCATGGGTTCAAGGTGGACCCAAGCCGTATTTTTCTAATCTAAGCTAATGTGGAAAGATCTTGAGATGGACGACTTCAGAGGGTTGGGGTGTTTCTCCTTGCCAAGACAGAAGACTCGAACAGTGGTGCCATGGCCGAGAGCTCGGCTTCTCACAAAAGTTTGTGTCAGTGGTGCTCCAAGACTCGGAGTGGCGAGGGACGGGTACATGAATAACTAGATCTATCTCGATATTAGTTGCAACCAAGGAGAGACGGAGGTAGCATGGGGCTCGGCTTGGCGGCTCAAACCTACCAGTGAGGCTTCGGTGGTGGCGAGCTCGACACAGAGAGCAAGAGAAACAGGGCACAAATTACCAGTGGACTTCTTGCCATGATGCGAAGGACGAAACATGAACAACGAAGACGGGGAGGTGGCACCGACCAGGTTTAAAGGTGATGGCAAGGACAGTGGAGACGGGATGGGGCTTGAAGGGCGCGGCAAGGGTTAAATAGTCCTAGGGTGCCGCCAGGACAGGAAAGGGAGGATTTCCAGCTTGATTTGGCTCGAGAAAATGGAAGGCAGTGCCAGCGCTTCCCATCGGAGGTAGAAGACGGCGCAGCAACAACCCAGCCCGTTAGAAGCCTATAGTAGTTGTGAAGTTGGCCCATATAGCCCAAATGGCTTATATGTGGTTGTTATTGGTGGGTTTAGTACCACCTTTGTTGTTTAGGAGGGTGTGGGTCAGCTTATAAGCCTTGTTGTTACAGACGTAGCACCTCCAGATTAACCCTTTTACACGAAACGAAAATAAAAGTGTAAGCGAGGTTCTACGCGGTAGACCTGTATTTTTTTGTGAATTCTCGCATGTGTGCACTTGAAAGGAGGGAGGCGGAGCTGGGCTGTGTTGTGGGCATGTGGTTGGTTGAGGGAGAGAGGGGAGTGAGGTCTAGGGCGCGCTCCGAAAGGACCGACTGGGATGAGATTTAACCTTTTTTTCTTTTCCCTTTCTTTCATTTCAAAGCTAGTTTGCCAATCCATTGAAAATCTATTTTGGATTTTGGAAAAGCCACTCACTACAATAAGACCGATGCACCAGCATTATGCATAAACATTTTGCTAACCTTATGATTAATTTTATTAAACAAATAATTACTGTTTTCCCTAAGTTCAAATGGGCACAAAAATACATAATTAGATCAATTTAAATATATTTGAATAAAAGTAAATTTTAGGGTGTTACATTAACCTTAATTCCCATGTAACCTCTTTGTACACAGAATCGGGTGCAACTACACCTTTTATGTGAAAAATCCTTTTATTCGAAGAGTTTGTTGGAGAAAGATCCAATAATTGAGCTTACCATAAGTATTTTCAAAGTCAATCTTGAAAATAACCCGTTCTTATTTTTCTTGTGTAGCTCATGTAATGTTTCATGTAAAACTTTGACACCTTCATTCCATGTTTCTTCCTAGAATGAATGATCTTTGTTAAGGACCAATAATATTTTTGTGCTACTATTGCCATCCTATTAGTGGCCACTTTGATGAAAATTTTGAGACTAACATTCACAAATAAATTGGTCCAGACTACTGGATTTGTTCAGCCACACTATTTTTAGGTAAGAGGATTCTAGTTCCAAATTAATACATTCAGTGGCCGGTCACCTCTACAGGAATCCTCAAATAGAGTCATGAAATCCCCTTTTATGAAATTCCAGAAGGCTCAATAAAAATTTTATTGGAAATCCAAAAAATTATTAAAAAAATATGATGCATTTGGCAATGGGCCTCGGAGGCGGGCAGGCATTGCAACCACCTTGGTTAATGTCTCAGATTAACCGAAGCGGTCGTTTCTTATTAACTAAGACAGTTACGATCAACCTCATCACAAAATAGGTTTACGGAGGCGGTTGAAAAATAACTGCCTCCTAATGTCTATTAACCCAAGCGAGCCTTGTAAGAGGCTTGACTACAAAAATACCCGCATTTTCAAACTTGGGTCTCTTATAAGGCCCACCTCCATTAATGTGGTTGAGGCCCAACCAAAGCCCCTAACGATCCTCTTGCGGTTACATAAATAGCGGAAGTTAGGGTTTCCACTCCTCACCCTCACTTCCTTTCTCCCAACCAAGCAGTCGCAACCCAGCCTTCGTCTCTCTCATGCGTCGCCTCCCTCTTGTGCCCACTCTCTCACTCTCCTAGGCCAACGCCAATCTCCCACTCTTTCCATCTCCATCCTAGGCGTCGCATATCCTTCCCTCTCCATCTCCTCCCAGGCGTTGCATATCCTCCTCTCTCCTTCTCCCTCTCACCATGCCCTGTCCCCTATCTCCCCCACTTGGTGGCCTGGCGGCGAGTCGCGTGGGCACGGGCCTAGCTGAGGCAGTGACGACGGTGGCAAGCTCCTCCTCTCGGTGCTACCTGACGGCAGTGGCTCGAGCACTTCCGTCCCAGTGGCGGCGGCGGCGCGTAGAGCTCTGAGGTACCCGGTGATGGCAGATCCAGCTCCACTGGTGCGGATCCAGCTTCCTCCGCGCAAATCCACTCCCTGCGTGCGGATCTACCTTCCCGGCTGCGAATCGAGCTCCATTGGCGTGCATCGAGCTCCCCCGTGTGGATCTGGCTACTGCTAGTGGCTGATCTAGCAGGAAGAACGAGTTCAGTCGACCACCACGGCAACAATGCGGGCCTGATACAGTGATGTAGCCCCCGTGAACAACAGCGATCCAGCCCAGATCCATGCCCGATATGGGCTACGGGCTTTTTCCTTTTTTTTAATTTGATTTACCGAGGCGAGCATTTGAACTGCCTCGTTAAATAACTGATTAACTGTGACCTTTTGTCCAAGGCTGACGGGATGCCTGCCTCGATAATGCTTTTTGCTCGCCTGTGAAAAGTTTTTAGGTAGTACTGTCAGGCAGCCAATTTTGTTTTATTTAGAAAATAGCATCATCCACAAAAGTGTTGAATTCATCACCGGTCGGTCATTAGTGATGTGTCATTAAGGACCTAACACTCATTCTAGTTGGGTCTCCTCTGTTTTTCCCATGTTTGTTTTTGAAGAATTCAATTGGATGGTACCGGTCTCTTTCATGTTGGTATATATCGTCCCATACTTCTTGTACTAGTGATAGATGCTATGGCCCACACTTACTCATAGATTTCAGTTTTCAAGTTGAATTTGCAAAACCTTCTTCTCAATCTTTGCCATTGCAAAACTTTTCTTTGTACACACATACCATTGTAATAACTTAAATGGGTCAAAACAAATGGTGTTGGTCTTTCTATTTTTACAACGGTTGGCATGGTACATTCTAAAACATGAGTTTATCCAGGAGGGTTCACTTGCTCTCCCCAACAACAGCCAATATAATATACAGACGTTTGGTTACTCAAGCAAACTTCATGGGTTCAGCGGTGCAAGAGCTAGTCTAATAAATTAGATAGAGTGAACTCGATCAAACAACAAAGTTGTTTTTCCAGTTTCTCCTACCAAACAGGTTCTGATGAAACTTCTCACATACACAGTTGCTCAGGTAAAGCTGGTTAAAGCTCAAAATAATAGCTTCTCCTAGGTCTCTCGCTCTTCTATCTTCCCTAAGAAGATGTTTTACCAAACTTTTTTTAAAAAAAGACAACTTTAGCTTTACTGATTAGTGAAGCTGAGTAGAATTGTACCAAATAGTCCCTAAATCGAAAAAAATATGATGCATACAAGCAAACAACATGCTCGGGCCGCAAAGTATCATTCAAACTAAGTTCGAATCAGTTGTGTCCTGTTTTCAAGATCAATTGGACCTTTTAAATACCACTACTTTTTAATTACATTATCTAGAAAAAACATCTAGGCCTTATTTAGATGTAGTCGAATTACATGCTTGGGGTGGCTTAGAGTCCAATATATCCAGCTCAACACATTGTGGATTAAGGTGAATCCGACAAACCTCACATCCCTGCTGTTTGCTTTCTTGATCAGAGTGGTTGTGGGTCACTCTAAATTTGCGCATAACCAAATATGTCTTCCAGTATTGTTTGTCCGTCGCAGTCACCCCGTCGTTGGTTCAGCGTTGGCAGTTAGCACTTGACTATCAGTTATTAAGATCGGTGTGCCTTCTTCTGACCAGCGTGTTCTTTATAAAGACCCGTAGCACCAGGCCAGTAGCTCACCGCCGCTGGATGCCACGCCGTCGTGATCTTTGATCTGGCTCCTTCCCGTTCTGCTTCACGTACGTCTGGTTGCTGACATTTTTTTAAGAAAAGATTTTAAACTAAAATCCATTCACTTGTTCCTTTTTTTTTTTGTTAAGATACGTAAAGCCTCTCTCTCTCTCTCTCTCTCTCTCTCTCTCTCTCTGTTACAGAAGTACTCTTACTTTATTTTTCTTTTCTTTTCCTTTTTTGAAGACTTAGTACTCTTCCTCTTACCAGGCGGCTTCGTTTTCTGCAGGTTCTGATCAGTATGTATAACAGCATGGACATGATAAATAGCATTGCAGTGTCATCCTCCATTGCACTTGTTTTCATTGCTGCAGTAATCACCAAGGTTGCATGGGGAAGAATAACAGCTGTTCCGGCATCACAAAATACCCCGCCTCACCCCCCTGCGATTAGCGGCAGTTCAATAATTCTACTTTTGCACACACTTCTTAATAAGGGTTTCCGAGCCACGCTTCACGAGCAATACACAGTTCGGAAGTGTGTTCACAATAAGTTTCTTCGGAAAGAAAACAACGTTCCTAGTTGGGCCGGAGGTCTCGGCTCATTTTTACCAGGGGTTGGAATCTGAGATCAGTCATGGTAACATCCTTGAGTTCACTGTGCCCATGTTTGGCAAAGAGGTCGGCTATGGCGTAGATATCAACACACGAATGGAGCAGAGTCGCTTCTTTCTTGATGCGCTCAGACCATCTCAGTTGAGGTGCCATGTTGCTCCCATGCTTCAGGAAGTGGAAGTAAGTGACATAACATTATTCCTCTTTCTCTCTCTCTCTCACACACACACGTGTGTGGGATGTCTTGTGCGAGAAAATTAATGCAATTAACAAGGTATTGTTCTATATACACTATCTAAGAAGTCTCGATTTTTAGTAAGACCAAATGAGCAAGAACAAATAATGAAATATCTTGAAACCAAGTTGGAGTTTTATCTCATGTAAGTGGATATCCTCTTGCGTTTCTTTCCATTATCTATAAGGAAAACATATATCTTGTGTTATTGGGGAGGGTGGATGTCAGAGTTCCATAGCTCTATTATTGTTAACTAGAAAAATATGACATATGAATTAATTTGGAGTGTACTCTTGCTGAAACATTTTCCTTTTCTCTGAAAGAAAAGTTGTTTTACAAAAAGAATATCTATTTTTATATATCTTATAATGCAAAACCTCACGACAATATTTTTCTACAATACCACTCCACCCCACTGTCACTTGTGCCTGTATTGCATTTTTGTTCCCACGTGCTATACTAAACCGAGTGTAGATTGATTGTTTAAGACCCAAAACAAATTCAAATAAAAAAGTTTTCGACTATGAAGTTTCATAACTTTTCGAGATCTACAATTTTTATATTAGTAGTTTCTCCAACCAAAGATGTTTACAAATTTAAATTTCAAATTTATAAAATTCAAACATACTTTTTCTTGACAAACTGATTTCAAATGTAAAGTTGTTAACTACAAAGTTTTTAACTTTTTGAGATCTATATCTTTCATTTTTACTATTTGTCCATCTGATTTAAAAAATTCAAATTTCAAATTCTTGAGACTCAAATATAGTTTTCTTTTCAAGATAATTTCAAATCAAACAGTTGTCAGCTACAAAATTGTATAACCTTTTTGATATCTGCGACTTTTATTTTGATTATTTCTCTATCCGAGGTCATTCGAGAAATTCAAATTTCAAATAGGAGAAATTCAAACGTAGTTTTCCTAAATGACTGAAACGAAAAGTTGCCAACTACAAAGTGAAATAACTTCCCGAGATCTATAACTTTTGTTTCAATCATTTGATCATTTATTCATCCAACAATGTTGTAGTATCATTGTTCATAAATCATGTATATCTGTCTTGTAGTTTCATAAACTATACGAGTGATATGTAAATTTTGTAAACAATGTTATTGTCAATTTATAAAATGAACAAATGACCAAAATAAAATTTGCATATCTTCATGAGTCCTGCAACTTTTATGTTCATGATTTTTTTAACCAAAATTATTTAATATTTAAAATTGATGTTTGAAGTTATCATTTTGGAAATTCAAATTTTAAAATGACCACAATTGAAGATAATCAAAATTATAGTAGCAACAACACAATAACTTGATAGAGCATGATTTTAGAAAAATTTAGAAAAAAATTATTGTATTTGGAGTAGTTAGATTGAGAGAGAAAAACTAGCTATAAGTTTTAGCCACAGATTAAAAAGAGAAATCAGAGTTCTTTAATAATTTAAAATTGAATTTCAAACAGTATTTTGAATCATCAAATGAATTCAAACAAAAAAGTTTTGAACATCAAAGTTTTATAACTTTTAAAACTTTTGTTCTAGTCATTTATCCATCTAGGATCGTTTTGAAAAGTTCAACTTTTAGTACCTAATGGTATAATGTGAAGATTGTCATGCTAAATTGGGGATTTGCCCTTCTGGCCCACATTCATTTAATGGCAAATCTACAATAAGCTCCTTTAATATTCGGTGCCTATTTATAGTGTTGGCTGGATATAGAGCCGCCTACAAATAAACCCATTTGTAGGGGCTGCACATAACAAAAACCGCCCCTACAGATAGGTTTGGGACAGTTGGTCCAGTGGGTCTTGACACGTCCACTGTAGAGGCTGCTAGTGATGGAGCTGTCTCTACAAATAAAAGGTGGCATTGCTACTAATCGTTTTTGTAGTAGTTTTATTTATATATCATTTTCTCAAAAAAGTATTTATATATCATGTGGGTAGCATATATATACTCTATGTTACGCGGATACTTCTAGAAGGTGCCGTATCTGTATCCGTTATGTATCAGATACCGATACTCGTTGGATACACGTTGGATACTTTTTCGAAGATTAGGCGTTCAAAATAACTTCTTTTATGCATGTATTTTTAGATTTTCATTTTTTTACTTTCTAAATCAAACATATAGATTGCTTCAAAACTTTAAGTTTTAAGTTAAAACTTGCTAAATAACTGCTTTTAGCTTGTAATTTATATATAATAATTATTAAATTAAAATATATTGGATGTATCCCCGTGTCAGCGTTTTTTTAGAAATGGTGTATCTATGTATCCAATACGTATCGTATCTGATACTCGTGTCCGTATCTGGGCAACATAATATACTACTGCAACACAGTAAAATAAACTTAACCATACCGACCGCTTCCTCTTCCAAATGCCACATATACTTTTACTCGGCCGAAGCCATAGCAGCCCAATACTCTCGACTGCAGCATATTCTCTACCTCCCTCTAGGTAGCTCCCGTGTCTATTTGTCTACATTGCTTTTCGATTCTCTATTTTTCTTCGTTCATCATAAATTGTCTCCTAAAATCACGCAGCAACGCATTGGGGATTCTTCTAGTAACAGTATTGTCAACATTTATCCCATCCATCCTTTATAAGGTATCCAAGCATTTCAAATTTATCCTAAATTATAAGTGATTCAAGGTCAAAATAACTCCACAACTCAAATATGGTAATCACAATATAAGGACAGTTTCATGTGTTATTTGCTATACTGGATAATATATTATATAATTCCTAGTACACCTTGTATTTCAGGATGTTGAGAGTAACTTTTAACTACTTATCGTTATTTAGACTTTCCATTGTATGCTGAGATTATTAGGGTGAGCCTTGATAATCGCCTGTGTCACTGTCTAGCTGTACTTTGTTATACTGTATGGTATGTGTGCGGACTAGATATGACTGATCAAGGAGCAATGGAAGTGTGTAGACCACACCAGTGGGTGGTTTCATACCACTACCATTTTCATAATTTTGTTGTTTCCTCTAGTCACAAAGAGAAGATATACCTTATTGAACATTTAAGTTGCCCAGCTTTTCATTTTTTTTAGATATACCATTTGTAATATTTGCATTTGATCACAGAAATACTTTGCGAAATGGGGACAGCAAGGTACAGTTGATCTAAAGCAAGAGTTGGATCAGTTACTCATGTTGATATCAGCCCGTTGCCTACTAGGGAAAGAGGCTCGGGAGAAGATGTTCGATGAGGTTTTCTCTGCATTACATGAACTCACAGAAAACGGCTTGCAGCTGACCAGCTTTTTGTTTCCATATGCCCCAACGCCGACGAATCGACGCCGCGACATGGTGCGTGCTAGGCTCTCAAGCATTTTTGCTGAGGTTGTTCGATCACGCAGGAGCTCCAACCGAGTCGAGGAGGATGTTTTGCAGAACCTGATGGACTCCAAATACAAGGATGGCCGCCCCACGACCGAAGCTGAGGTTACTGGGCTTATACTTGCCATCTTCTTTTCTGGGAAACACTCAAGCATGACCACCAGCACGTGGACTGGAGCTCACCTTCTAAGCAATACGGAGTGCTTGCAGGCTGCCCTTGAGGAGCAGCAGCAAATCGTCAAGAAACATGGGGACAAGGTAGACTATGATACCCTTCTAGAGATGAGATTCCTACATTGCTGCATCAAAGAGGCTCTGCGGATGCACCCTTCGGTACCCATAAGTCTTCGCAAGGTGCACAAGAACTTCACCGTGCGGACCAGAGAAGGCTACGAGTACGAAATTTCGAGAGGACATACTATAGTAAGCCCTCTGGTGATAAACCACAACCTTCCTCACATTTACAAGAAACCTGATGTGTATGACCCGCACTGGTTTAGTCATGGAAGGGAGGAAGACAGAGTTGGTGGCAAGTTCACTTACAACGCGTTTGGTGGTGGAAGACATGCTTGTGTTGGCGAAGCTTATGCCTATATGCAAGTGAAGGTGATATGGAGCTATTTGCTAAGGAACTTTGAGGTCAAGTTGGTATCGTCATTCCCCGAGACCGATTGGCTAAAGGTTGCCCCCGAACCTAGAGGGAAAGTGCAGGTGAGTTACAAAAGACGGATGCTACCAAGGAGCATGCTAGAAAACTGATGATTACATATGTATGAATTGTATGTCTATGTCCTTGTTTGTGTAACTAAAAGAGGAACATCCCTCTTGCAACGCATATATGTGATGCTACAAGTTCGAATAAGTGTTTTTATGGTCTATACCAACGCATGTTATATGCGTTGCTAAAAATAGCATTGCAAGGTCCTATTACAACACATATATATGCGTTGGTAAAAGATGTGTATAAGTGTTGCAAGCTAGCAACGAATGTTTCTTTATTTTACCAACGCATAAATGTGTTGCTGTATGCTTTCGGGATTTGTTATTATAATTCTTTTCCTCCAAATGGCTTGGCCAATTAAATATACTCCATACAACAATCAGCCACGTTAAATATACTCCATACAACGATCAGCCGCAGCTATAGACTACAGTCTCTAAAGAAGACAAGATAATACTGAATATTTTTATTATTAGATAAATGATTCTGTACATAGAAGAGAATAGCACAAAGTGCTATTGTATACAGTGGTTCACCAATTACAAAGTTCACTGAAATTAAAATACACACTATATAAAAAAATTTGGAGAAAAATATTGTTCTTTGTCCTTCAATCATCTGATCTGAATATCCCAATGTATTTGTCCTGTGTCAAAATATAGAGTGCTTTTGTAAGAACATATATATTTAGAAATACATTCTACTTTTCCAATAAATATATATATGTCTCATTGAAGGAAAATGCAGAGTCAATCAGTGTATAGAGTCAATCAGTATATATACCTGTTCCCAGGCAGCCGTCAGAATTCATTCGTATCCTTTATGTATAACCCCGCCATAAAAGCAGTTGAACTGAATTAGCACATAAAGCCACCCAAAAATAAATTGAAATTCACTGAGGTGCTCGAATTCATTACCACCATGTAATCTCTCTTTTCTAAATACAATAAAGCTTTCATATCTGAGACTCCAGGCTATATATTCAGATCTGAAAAACACAAGTATTCATGCATCAACGAACTTTAGCATGGTACTGGGATGTTATTATGAAGTAATATTTTAAAATAGACATTTTAGTGTGGTACAGAAGCAAATATTAAAGTAGAATCAGGCCCGCAAAAGTATAATAATTGAATATTAGAATCAAACAATACTAGCCAACCGTATATACTTGAAGAGGTAGCCTTACCTTGCCAGACCTTAGTTTGTTAGTAATTATTTGTTTCTTTGGCCTCTTCATAGCTCGTACCTATATAAGATTCACGGAACAAAATTAAGAAGATTTCCCTTTGCTTGAGCAATTTTGGAAAAAAAAACTCAAAGTAATCACAAAGAAATATTAGAAATTGAATAAAAAAATCATGTACAGAAGGATATGGGAGCAACATAAATAATTACTGAATTTACATGACCTACCAAACCATCGGCCCTATGCCCCTATCTCTACAGAGTACCTCTGTCGGAGGCAGTGCTTCTCTAACTCTGATTGATTATATGAGGCTGATGCAATAATTACCAGTTTGTCACAAGGCACGAACTGGACAAGGTTTGAAACAACGATTAGTGCTTTGAGGAAGTACTCTGCGATAGGAAGATGATCGCAACGAGGGCATATAATCAACCAGATTGGGCCACACAATAATGGATCTAGCATATATGACACAAATGTATGAGGAGATCAGATGAGGATCGGACCTGTCTATTTGAAGTTACGGTGGATGCGGACTGGATTGCCCTGCCGATGGCCTCGGCAAGTTGTCGCCGCCGCATCTCCCAATCACGGCCTGCAGTGCAGATTGGGTCCAATCCGCTGCTCCTCGTACATCCCGTGAGGCCGTGACGCTGGACGCGCTCGGCCGGCGGTGGCTGTGTGCCCGGGCAGAGCCGGATTCGCCCGACTCGAATGGCGGCACCTGCAAGCAGAGGTGAACGTAGGTTGGGAATAGGAATAGGAACTGCTGTCGCGAGGAGCCAAGGACGACTGAAGCCAAGATATATTGACTGCTTTTTTTTTTTCGCGTGGCGACGTGGGAGGAACAAGATCCTCTGCAGTTTTTTTTTTTTTTTACAAGGAACCTTGAATATATTGATTATTGATTAACAGCACAGGGCTGTTAGAAACCTTACATCAGGAAGGTTTACATGATTAAGTGCCACTAACAGAGGGCACTGTGTACTATGTGCACTGAAAGTGCAAGCAGGCAGAGGTTCATGATGAGCATCTAAATGTATAGAGAAGGCCTGTTTGGCTAAAGCATCAGCTATGAGGTTATAAGATCTATTGATCTTGTATGAAAATCTTGAGTAAAACTTTTCAGGCAGAGAACTTGCGTCTACGGTTGCTGCAAATCTGGCCGCCAAATCCTATCTAACGGTGGCCAGAGCACATGGTCTGGCCTCCTCAGCTTGCTGGGCTTCGGCCCAACATCAACACACGCACACAGCCAACGTAACAGTGCAGCGATACTATATTTGGCGCGAGTACGGCTCACTTTTGGCGCCAGAACTATTTTTGGCGTGAGATTGGAAGGGCCTGCAGTGGCGATCGAAGTTCTGCTGCTGTCGTGCTTGCTCTCCATCCATAAGCAAGTACCACAAATCTCTGCACCGACGTCATCTTTTGGTGTGTACTTGAATTTACTAGTGTGTCCTAGTTTGATTTTTTTTTTTCCCCTCCGCCACTGGATTTTGCTGGAATTGATCGAATGAAGCAGATCTGATATGGAAGCTTTGAAGCGAACATAAATTTGCTTGAACGTCGATGAGGGCACAACAGTACAAATGTCATCTTTGCCTGAGGAAAGGATTTCTGAACAATACATGCCAATTACTTCCTTCTCACAACTATTGACTGGACCAATGGCAGATGGTGTTATTGGTGAACTCTAGCAGTACAGATCATCCATGGAATATATGGCTCACCATCAGCAACATCATCATGTTCATATAGTTTCTGGTTCTATAGTTCAAGTATAATGTTTAGTAGTTTGCTAGCATTCCAGAACATTTATATATAAACCAATGCCATTTTACAATGAGTACCAATTCCTATTGACTGACTATTTAAATTTTGCTAGCATTTACAGCATGGTACCAATTCTTATTGAAGTACATTTTACAGTAACAAGCACATTTTACTGATATAGCTACAATATGTTCAGTACCACTACAATTTACAGGTAGCGCTTGGACAATTTACAGAATTGATAGCAATTGCAGTCTCCTACTGATAGCAATTGCAGTCTCCTTCAGTCACCTAGTCTTTTACAATCCACCGAAGCGATTGTCCATGGGGAAAGAGGGCCTGTAGCCACGAAGCTGGAGCATCACGGTGGCACACACGAGACTGCCGGCGAGGCGAGGATTGCCGCCGCCACAACCAGCCAAGGCCGGGCCGGCAGCGTCTGCGGCGACAGCGCTCGACATCTTGACATGGTAGTAAACTGATCACCAAGCGCCCAATCTTACAGAACGCTTATGTGCAGCCTGGGCGGGCCGCCCGTGTCCACGCCCAAGCGGGACGGACGGAGCGCGTCGTCGACCAGTGTGGCATCCACCCTTACCTCCTCTTCCCCCCCCCCACCACCCCCCCCCCGCGGGGGCCTCAGAGAACGCGCGGCGCAGGCGGGCCCAATGCTCACCCAGGCGGTCTTCGACAGTGGACGAAGAGGGGCAGGGCGCAGGGCTGGCCAGCCTGCGGACTGAGGGTCAAGTTGGTTGCTGCAGCTGCGCGCCGAACGTGGCGGAGTCGGAGGAGCCGCCGACGCTGGGGAAGGAACGAGGATGAGGGAGCTGGGAGTCGCGAGGTGAAGGGAATCGGACGGATGGGCTTGTACTGGGCCGGTTGGAGGCCTATTAGACTATAGTTCTGTGGAGCTCACGCTTGGATCCAGAATCAACGGTCTGGATGAACAACTAGAGACACAAGTTGCTCCGTACAACTGTAGAGGATCTGATTCCACGTGGGAAGTGGAGGGTTTTTTTTAAAAAAAACTGGAGGGGGTTGGAACACCTGCAACACATTTTGCTATCGTTGGAAGATAAATGTTGCAATATGAGGGTTTGTGTTGTAAGCATATTTCAAGAGTCACACTTGTTGAACACAGAGGAAGAGATTACCAATGTCTCATGGAAATATACCATGGAAATAGAAACATCATACATCTTTTTGTGCCATCTCTTCCTTTCTAAACCTAAGCCAAGCTCAGGCCATTCATTGGGCCACGTCATCAGTTTTCTCGGCCGTTCGATTCACATGCCAAGTACAATCGAGCCGTCAGTGAAGGCACGTTTCAGTCCGGTTCCAGAGCCATCCGAATCAGGAGTTTTGCCGACGCAGCACGAACTCGCGGGACAGAGTCGTCGAAGGCGGAGTCCTCGCAGACTACGCCCCGTACGCACGAGGGTCGCCGCCGCTACGGCGGCCGCCGAGGCGGGGCATCCGCGCCGGAGAAGAAGAAGGCCGGCAAGAAGGTCGGCGCCAACATCCTCGCCAAGCTGAGGGACCTCCGCAAGCCGGTGTTCCAGGTGTGCGACTGCGTGGTTCCTCAACGCCATCTCCAAGGGCAGGCACGCGCCGCCGACTCCGCCGTTGGCGTTCCGTGGGGCGGAGTCCGCGTGCTCCACAGCAACCTCAAAAGTCAAACTCGTGCTCCTACCTCAGCAAGATGCCGTCCACGCGGGGCTTCTGTACGGTTCCTGGAGGCGCCGGCCGCAGTGCTAGCTGCTGCCACGGGCAATTACTTCTGCAATATCTATGATCTCGAGTCCCAAGGATGAATTGTTCGTCATGGTGCACTAGCAGGCCAGCCTTTGCTCAAGTCCTCTTCGTCCACCTTCTCAAATCCCTTCCCTGGTACATGTACCCTTCATATCATCTGTTCGACACAATGCCTGGGCCACTTTGGTAACATGAAAAGAACTGAGAAGTTTTAATTTGAGGACTTGCGATGACAATTCATATTAGCTGTTTATGTCATTCAATGACAATTAGTTCACATGACTACATCAAAGACTTCACGTGTCCTTTCTGTGCCTTTTCTTTTTGCATGCATAATTATTGAGTAACCTACTGTTTTACATGATTCTTCTAGCAATTATGGTTTGATCTAACTGAAACAGTTCTTTACAAATTACTATATGCAGAAATGAAAGAAGAAGAGGATTACTACATCGACAAGCAAGGATTACTATATGGACAAGCAACTATACCCTATGTGCAGAAAATTACATCCGAGGAAGAAGCCTATTAAAATGAAATTTCTCCAATCAATACTTTGCTAAAATTCTCAATAAGAGGTAAGATTATCATATAGTAGTTGATTTCATTTTGTTCTTCTTTTGGGCATTTGCTTAAACTTACTGGCGTTGTTTCAACCAAACAAAGCCAAAGAGAGTTCAGCATAAATGCCCTTGGAGAAGGATATACCAGGTTAGCCATGAGAAAACAATTGTAGCACTTTTAAGTTAAAGGCAAAATAGCCATTTTGGCCCCTCAATAATCGTGCAAGGCTCAAATTGGCCCCTGAACTTTTAGAATGTCCAATTTGGTCCTCAATCTTCTAATTTGCATCTCAATCTCATCCATGCTACTTCATTGATCGACACGTGGACAACTCTTATTGCAAAATGACTCTCCTACCCCTCCCTAATTCTTCGTCTCGTGGCCGTTCACGGAGTTACTGTCTCTGTTGTTTCCCCCTCGGCGTCGCTTACTCTTTAATCTTCGTCAGGTGCTAGTGGAGGCCAGCCACCGGTATCAGGCTCCCTCTTACTCCTAGATTCCAGGGCGCTCATGGAGACAAGCCGCTGGGATCCAGCCGCCGGTACACAAGAATGGACTTTGAAGAGTTCTGTGCAACAATAATTAGTGTGCATCATCAGCTTGAAGCATTGTATAGATAGGATCAACATGCACGATCAGCTTATGAACATTTTGAGAAGGAAGGCAACCGAGCTATTGTAATAGATGGATTATCTTCTGTACGTGATCTTCCTTCCTGTTCTCTTTCTAGTAGATCAGTTTGGTGGACCTTCCAATATTTCCCTGCCTCCTCTAGCGCCTGACAAAGATGCAGAAAGAGTGGGTGACGACGAGAGGAGGAAACGCCGAAAACGGTAACTCCGTGAACAACCACAAGAGGTGAAGAATTAGGGACGGGCAGGAGAGTCATTTTGCATCTAGAGGTATCCACGTGTCGAACAATGAAGGAGTATGGATGTATTTGAGATGCAAATCAAAAGATTGAGTACCAAATTGGACGTTTTGATAGTTTAAGGGCCAAATTGAGCCTTGCATGATAGTTAAGGGGCCAAAATGGCTATTTTGCCTAAGTTAAACTAATCTTTAGAACATTTAGGACAATATTAGCATTGTCATATTTGCGATAGCTTCGTCATGTTTGGCCACACCTATAGCAGCTGCCCATCTTAGGTTCCTCATTCCACATGCCCATCTTTTCAGGTCATCTATCAGTCGTCTATACCTGCACATATATCTCTTTCCCATATTATAGCAGCTCAGTGTTCCACCTTTCACAATACCTTAGAAAAAAGAACCAACTATGGTATTGTAGACTAAAGAATATTTCCATTTTATTGAATTAAGTGTAATTATACTGAAAATGTATTTCCTTCAATTCATCGTTGCCTAATAGTATAAGATTACCACATTAATCTTACATGTATCTACACTCCTTGATGCTGTGATGTGAAGTTGAAACAGGATTTGTTATCATCATGGGGATCAAGAGATTAGCCTACTATCTACCTGAGTTAGGGCCTTAGTAGTCAAAGCCTTATTTGGATCTTTTGTAAATCTGGAGTACTGGTAAACATTTAAATGAAAATTGAAACCAACGATAGATGACCACTTTGTCGCTTCAATAAGGTACTCGAAATTTGTGTAAACATCCAATGTAATCCTAGGATAAATGAAAATAATCTCACCATAGATGGATGACAATATTGTTTCTTGCATTATGAGCTTGCTCCTTCTCAATTTGTCTCCCTGTTGTTCAATATTAACATACTGTCACATACATAATATGGTACTTTGTTCTTTCATAAGCATTGAAAAATATAGCATACAATTAAAGTGTTTGTTTTCTTTGTTTTGTTTTATTTAAACCCATCACTGTAAGTATTCCCTCCATCTCTAATGAAAATGAAGTGGCTGTGTGGATCTCCTCCCAGTGTTTTGCCTTAAAGAGAAAAAGGAGAAAGCAAGCTCAAATACCCAATATACAGGTAAGACACATCTACGTGACATCCCTTTTCTGCTGCACCACGGCAGGGCTCGGTGCAAAAACCACTATGAACTGGACGATATCTAGTAGGGCGCGGCAAAGCCATGCCTAGGTTTCTAGTATGATAGATTTCTGTCAACGCTTACTAATAATTTTGGTGACCTGGCTTCTTGTTAATATACTTCTACATTTCATATTAGTATCCATATGCGGGGGTACATATCTCTATAGCTTCACATTCAAATTTCCTAGACCTTCTGGGTTTTGTTCGGTACCATTATAAGTATATTGAATATCATTAATGATGACCCAAAAAAGTTTTACGAAGTGTCATAAGGACCTATAAATCATTTTAGTTGGGATATATCCCCATACTTCTTGTATTAGCGTTGATATGGCCCTTTACTCATCTATAAAGATCTTTATTTTTTGTGATAGTAACTGTGGATCTACAGTAATGTGTTTCCCTCGTGTCTTCCTTCCTGTTCATCTACAGCGCCACCTGTACAATAAATTAGCCTCTTAGACTATCCACACCGGGGACACCCCGACCTGTAAGCACGTATGGCGTAAAAAAACCTGCAGTGGGGGCCAGTACCCCGTCCGGAATCGTTCCGGACCGGCCTCCACCCGGCACATATGGCGGCGGTACCGAGCATCCGCTACGCCTCACGCGGGGCCCGCTCGTCCTCGTCCTCCATCCCCACCAGCACTCGTCCGGCTGCTCTCTCTCTTAGGCTCGCTCGCCCTCGTTTGCGCCATGGTTGCCCTCGGCTGGAGCTCTGCCATGGACGCCCTTGCCCGCACGGCGCTTGCCGGGCCACCCGCACGCGCCTGCCAGGCCGCCCGCGCCCGCCGCCAGTGCCGCCGCGCGCTCGGTCGGGGCTGCCGCGCGCGCCCTCGCCTGGGCCTCACCGGCGTCGCCGCGCGCGCTCCGCTCCTCCATGGCCGCAGCGACTCCAGGAAGCTTCTCCATGACCTCGAAGAAGCAGATGCGGCACAGGGGTGGGGGCCGAGCTCGCCCGGCGTCGCCATGGCTGGGGGGCCCAGCTCGTCCGGCGCCGCCATGACCGGGGGGAAGGAGGAGGCCGCGACGAGGGAGAAGGAGGGCCAGGGAGGGAGGAGGGCCGCCGCGCTGACGGCGAGGGAGAAGGAGGTCGCCCCGCGCGAGGTCGTCCCACTGGCGATGGATCGACGATGAGTAGACCCTAGCTAACTTAGCTATACAAGACCTCCCGCCAAGGAGCCGGGCGCCCCATTCATCCCCGTTGCCGGCGAGGGTGTCGAAGGAGTGGGGGCCGGCGGATCGACAGAGGAGAAGAAGATCGCCCTCGAAGTCGCCCTCTTTCACTGTAGAAAGGGGAAAGACGGTTCGAGGAGTAGACTCTGTACCCCTGAGTGCGGGTAGTCTTAGTGTGCCATCGGTACCCGTTACCGTACCACCTAGCTGTACCACATGACCTACCACATTGTGATGATCCTGATAACTGAATTGGAGTATAGGAGGGAAACGTAGCAAGAATTTAGATAAGAATAGGGACGGAGCGCGGCAGGAGCCCGCGAGGCAGGATTGGGGATTCGATTAGCAATTCTGTTCTTCTTTGACGGTTACAGACGACGGCCACGGCTTATATCTCTGCCGTTGCCGACACGCAAACAGGACTCAAAAGGAAAGAGTACAAGGCTGTTCTCGGCCCACTCAGCTAGGGCCCACTACGAGCTAGGAAGGCCCATGGCCTGGCTCGTGACATTACCTCCTCCTCAAACGATAACTTGTCCTCAAGTTGTATCCATTAGCAGTACTTCAGACAGCATGGAAACATGTTCCCAGGTCGCCATTGTCGCTGGCAGACCATGCCACTGTATCAGGAGCTGAGAAATTACCTTGGCTCCTTTGATGACTGAACGCTGTTCCAGTACTTTGTCAGGCCAATAGACTCGATCCGGATCTATTGCCACCATTGCCAGGTCTTTGTCCACTGGTGTTGATGGAGGCAGATGTTTCTTTAACTGAGATACATGGACGACCAGGTGTATTTTGGACCCAGTCGGTAGATCAAGTTTATAAGCCACATTGCCAAATCACTGAAGTACCTTGAATGGTCCATAATACCTGAATGAAAGCTTTTGATTTGTTCTAGAGGCCACTGATGCCTGCACATAGGGCTGCAGCTTAAGGAATACCAGATCTCCTTCCTGGAACTCCCTCTCACTTCTTTTCTTGTCAGCCTGTGACTTCATACGTTGTTGGGCTCTTAATAGCTGTTGTTTAACCAACTGAGACAGTAGCTCTCTCTCCTGATGCCACTGCTCCAGATCTGGTACAGAGCTTAGTTGCAGAGTTGCAACACCCAGCTGTCTTGGAGAGTAACCATATAGCACTTCAAAAGGGGATTTGCCTAGTGCTGAGTGAGTAGCAGTATTATACCAGAATTCTGCTACAGAGATCCATTTACTCCACTTCTTTGAGCAAGAGTGAACAGTGCACCTGAGGAAACCTTCCACACATGGACTGAGTCTCTCAGTTTGCCCATCTGTCTATGGGTGATAGGAAGAGCTCATCATGAGCTTAGTATCTGACAATCTGAACATTTCTTGCCATAAGGAGCTTGTGAACACCTTATCCCTGTCAGAGATTATGGTCTTGGGCAAATCATGTAGTTTATAGACATTTGTCATGAACACCTAAGAAATGGACAATGCAGTAAAGGGATGCTTTATTGGTGTAAAGTGGCCATATTTGCTGAATTTATCAATCACTACCAGCAGTGCATTGAACTGATCAGAAGTTGGCAATCCTTCTATAAAGTCCTAGCTGATGATCTCCTATGCTTGCTCAGGTACAGGAAGTGGCTGAAGCAATCCTGGGTATCTGACCCTTTCAGTTTTAGCTTGTTGGCAAATTTGACACCCTTGTACAAAATCATGTACTTCCTTTTTCATTCCAGGCCAAGCAAAGAGCTGTTTGACTCTACCATAGGTGGCACCAATCCCAGAATGACCTCCTCCACCACTATCATGCAAGGCAATCAGAATGTGGTGCTGAGCTGTAGCATTGTTACCCACCCACACTCTGCCTTTATATCTGATGATGCCATCTTTCAATTGGTAGGATGGGTGAGAAGCTGGATCCACAGATAATTCCATTAGCAGCTTTTTGTATCCTCATCATCTTCATAGCCTTCTTGCAGTTTCTGCAACCATAATGGAACACAGTCTGAGATAGCCTGCACTTCCTCAGAATGATCACATCTAGAGAGGGCATCAGTAGCCAGATTGGTGGCACCCTTTTTGTACTAAATTGTATACTGAAGGTCCATCAATCTAATCAAAGCTTTATGCTGAAGCTTGGTAGCTACTCCTTGTTCAGTTAGGTGTTGCAGACTCCTGTGGTCAGTCCTTATCACAAAAGGTTGGTGCTGGAGATATGACCTCCATTTTTCTGCAGCCAACAGGATTGCCATGCGCTCCTTCTCATAAACTGACAGAGCCTGATTCCTGGGTCCCAAAGCTTTACTCAGAAAGGCCACAAGGTGTTGATTCTGCATCAGCACAGCTCCAATGCCTTTGTCACTTGCATCAATTTCCACCACAAATGGCTTGGAGAAGTCAGGTATTGCCAAAATAGGAGCCTTAACTAACTGATGTTTCAGAATGAAGAATGCTTTGGCAACTTCCTCAGTCCAGAGATGTTGACACCGTTTTTTGACACGTGTCAATATAAGCCGAAAACTGTGCCGATCGGCAAGGGAGTGGTTGTGCTTTTAAGCTTACTTTGCTTTGAAGTATGGCTAACAGATGGTTGCCGATGAGGGTTAATATGATCTTGCCGATGAGAGCAAAAGGCTGTTGCCGATGAGAGTAGAAGGCTATTGCCGATGGAGGAGATGCATGGTTGTCGATGAAAAACAGAGCTGAAGAATGTGGAAAGCAGAGTTGAATCATTATTGATGGGTTTTGCCGATGCAATCTACAGAGATGAGGAGCGTGCCGATAAAGGTTTCATCGTAAGCAATGGATAAGGAAACTGGCAATATCTATGCCAATATTTTAATAGTTTACTTTTGAGTCTGACCTTGGTATGAGTCATTATTTTTATTCCTTAGAGATAAGACTTGTTTAGGAAGTACTTTGTCGTGTCTGTTTAGGACTCATAGTACCAGGGTATAAATATGTACTGAGAGGCAATGAGGGAACCAATAATCAAATACAACAAATCTATTACTTTTATCTACTTTTCAAACAATCTACTTTTCGACGACTTCGTCACCAGTTTTTTCTTAGTTTTCAACGAGTTCTTTCAAGAATCGGCGGGCTGCATCAACTTGATCTCCAACGAGCTTGCAAGTTCCGCTTTCCGAGCAATCTGAGCCTTGACATCCGGGCGTATCGCTGTCGTCTCGTTCAGCTCTTGTTCAAGTTATCTTTCCTTGTCGATTAACAGGTCAAATCGATGGCACGCCTTGATATCGAACTTGGGTATTAGCCCGGTGTGTTTGCAGATCCAACGCCTTTTTGCATCAACACATCTTTTGGCACGCTCGGTGGGACCCATACTAAAATCATCATGTCAAATTCTTCTGAGATCAATCTGGAGAACGTAATTCCTATATCAGAAGTGGATCTCAAGGAAGAACAGAGGCAAGCCATGGAAAAAGCTATGGAGGATTACAAGAAGCTCTGCTTGAAGTCTTTCAGCAAGAACAGGGGCAGAGAAGTCATCCAGAAGCAAGATCTGCCGTTGCCTTGGCAGGTAACTTTTGACTCCAACCCTGGTAAATTACAGGAGATGGTTAATTCTGCATTAAATCAAGCTTTGATCAACCACTCCACTGTGCTGTCCAATACTGTTTACAATGCTGTTGTACAAACATTAAGAGAAGGACAAGCACCAGGGTATGTCGGGCCGGCATATCATCAGCCGGGATCGGCATCTGTCAGTACTCCATCGGCAACTCCAGCCGTTGAGAGTATGGAAGCGCCTACTCCAGCTATATCAGGACCATCCATCATTGAAGCCACGCCGATAGGATCAGATCTAACGTCTCAGGAGAGGCCTAGTACTCAGTTGAGCACAGATCTATCGGCATCGGCAATGTCAGGTTCTTCATGTCAACATAGTCAAACTGCTGCTAATTGGTGGGGATACGGTATGCGTCCAGGTCCATCTACTGCCAACTCTGGACTGCCTCAAGTGCATGATGTAGCAGGAAGGGTCCAATGACATCGGCTACTCCAATTTGGCCGGTGGCTCAAGCGCCGCATTATCTACTGTACCTCCTGCTATACAGCCATTGTCAATGGGATTCTACGCACCTTCGCAATAGATATCTTATGCGAATCCATTGACTAATCCTCCACCAGTTCAACAGAGAGCTTCCACTGTAGAGCAGCCCGTAGTACCATTCATATCTCAGTCTGGATTACCTGCAATTCAGGGCAATTATGCTGGCTATCATCCATCTATACAAGAGCATCAATTGTCTGGAAGCTATCAGCCATCGGCAAGCCAGGTGCCGATGAGTTACAATCTCAATTGGTCAGGGCAAGCGCCAATTCAGCAATCTGCTATTCAGCCAAGCTACCAAGCAATGAGGACTCAACGGTATAGTCCACAGACAACTTTTCAGGAACAAGCATCGGCAAAACAGCCGATGAACTTTACTCCACAGATTGGTCCCGTGAATATGCCGATTTATCCAAGCCAAGTGCCACAAGGGTATGTAGAAGCATATCAGCCAACGCCTCCAGTAGAGATCCAGCCAGTGCATCGGCAAGATCAGGATGCACTCTTGACCGATAAGATTGCAGAAGTGATGAAAGAACAATTTGGGATTCAGCCCAAGATCAATACTTACTCTTATCGGACTCCATACCCTTCATCTTATGATTCAATTCCTTTCCTGAATCGGTACAAGGTGCCAGATTTCACTAAGTTTTCTGGGCAAGATGATACGTCAACAATGGAGCACATCAACCGATTCATTATCCAGTGCGGGGAAGCAGCGAACAGGGATGAGCTGAGGATCCATTTATTCTCGTCCTCTTTGTCTGGATCAGCATTCGCGTGGTTTATATCATTGCCACCGAACTCTATTCTTACTTGGACCAATCTAGAAAGACAATTTCATAAGTACTTCTTTGCTGGTGTCCATGAAAAGAAGCTTATCGATTTAATGAAATTAAGACAGCGAAGCGATGAATCGGTAGAGAGTTTTGTGCAAAGGGTACGAGACATGAAGAACAAGTGCTACAGCCTAGTGCTTGATGACCGCCAGTTAGCTGGTTTGGCTTTCCAGGGTTTGTTGCCGCATCTCAGGGACAAATACGATGCTCAGGAGTTTGAAAGCTTAAGTCATATTGTGCAGAGGATCTCTGATCAAAGTGCTCAAGCTCCAGAACATAGAAAGAGCTGGAACAAGAAGGTGTCCTTTGTAGAGGCAGAGGAATCAGATTCAGATGAAGAACCAACTATCGGCCTGGCTGAGTGGGTAAAAGGTAAAAAACCTTTATCTTGTCCTTTTGGTCAGAAAGAGCCAGAGAAATTCACGTTTGACGTCACAAAGGCCGATAGAATATTTGATCTACTACTTCAAGAGGGCCAAATCAAGCTATCACCCAATCATGTGATTCCATCGGTAGATGAGCTGAAGAAGATAAGGTACTGTAAATTTCATAATGCAACTTCGCACAGTACCAATGACTGCAAGGTTTTCAGACAGCAGTTGCAATCGGCAATTGAATCTGGGAGGATCAAGTTTGACAACTCTAAAGCTCAGAGGCCGGTGAAGATTGATCAACATCCTTTCCCAGCAAACATAGTAGAGGCCATAAACAAGACCAAAGTGTTGACATCGGCAAGCGCTAAGAGGATAGCATTGGTGGGTCCTAGACCAGCTCCGTACAGAATTCCATGTAACCGCTATCGGCATCGGCAAGAGGAGTTGCGTTGGGAAGCGTGGCATCGGCACAAAGACCATTGGAGATGCCCCTTCTTCATCTATTGTTGGGAAGAAGGCATTAAATTGCCTACTGTTGATAGTTTCCCCGAGTGCAATGGTTATGATCGAACCAATCTAGCAGAAAGAAGACCGCGCTATGGAGATCGGAGCAGATACATCGGTAAGCCGATCAGAGAGAGGGCATCAGTACATGATCGGCTGGGGGGCAGGACCAGCGTACATGAAAGGCTGGGCAGGCATGACGAACGTTTGCCGATGAACCAAGAGGAGCTCAGGGAGATGGCCAATATGAGAGTCCCTGATGAAATGATTCTTCGTAGAGATCCCAATACAAATTGCCCAGGTTCAAGTGCAAAAATTTATCAACCCATCTGGAAGACGAAGCTTCCTCAATGGTGTCCTAAAGGTCTAACGAAGACTCAAAAGAGGAAGATGCAACATGAGCACAAAGAGGAAAATTCCCATGGAGCAAAAACTCAAGTATGACGGCTGAAGCACAAAAGTGAAGGTCCATCGGCAGACATCAACATGGTTTTTCTATTGCCGATGAGATTCTTAGCACTTGCCAATAAAAAATATATATATAGATAAAGTGCTTGTTCAAAAAGAATGTATCGGCACTACGTTAATATGAAGTTTTACAAATTACCAATACATCACATTGCCGATGAAAAGGGAGGTTTACAAGTTCAACAATGAATGGATAGTTGATATCGCACGCAGGCGAATTTGGTTAGCTTCCTCTAGTATCTTTGCATCTTCATCGGCATAGCCTTCAACTGGCTTGATCTTCTTCTTGAGCGCCAGCTTCTTGAGGACTTGGTTGTCCCTTTCTTGCTGAAGAGTCTTGACAGCTTTGGGCATTTGGGCCTTCTCATGATTTGCTGCGTCCAAGGCTCCTTCAATCTGTCTCAGCTCCGCTAGCAGGGCTTCTCTTCTTGCCGATAGTTGAGCAATCTTGTCCTCCAGATCTGCACAAGAGGCTTCTAGCTTACCGATGTCTTTGTGCTTCTCATCGGCAAGTTGCTTATGCTTCATCATGTCCTCCTGGAGTTTTGCCTGAGTGGCTCTATCGGCAATCCGCTGGGCAGCCCTCTGATACTGCAACTGCCGACTCTCTAGATGTGCAGCTTGGAAGAGTGCTTCCTCGATATCGGCAGGAATATGACCTTGAATTCCTTTAAAAGTTGCTCTTGCAGAATCAGAATCCTGGATCAGTAAAGAGGTCTCCTGTTGCAGCAAGGATAATAGCATCTCCAGTTTTGACTTGGTTTCAGGTGATAGAATTCCAAGGGCTGGAGCAGAGCTTTCTTCAGAATCTTCATCATCGGGAACAATCCCACTGATAGAAAAGGAAAACAGACTATCGGGGGAATCTTGCTCCTAAAAAGGAAAAGGTGATGTTAGTAGAAGAACCCAAAGTGTTAAAAGTTATCTAAGTGAGTTAACTTACCTGTTTCAAGGCAATCTCTCGCCTTTGGCTCGAAGAAGCAACCTCAGGTACAATTGCCGATGACGTTTCTTGTGTTGGTACCTCGATTGGTTACTGCTGCAACACCGATGTCGATGAAGATCCTTGTATGGGTACAATGGCCGATGAAAGAGCAGTTGTCGATGGAAAAGTCTGCACAGATACATCAGGCGATGTCGGGCGAGGTGAGGACGCCGATGGAGATGGTGTAAGTCTTGCCCGCTTGGATTGTGATTCTTCGCCCGATGAAGCCTTACGCTTGTGCTGTAAGATATCGGCATCGGATGGCTGGGGGGCATCTGCAATGGATGGCTGAGGAATCGGTACACTTGGGACAGTTGCCGACGCAATTACTTGATGCTGCAAGAGAAACAGATGAGCAAAAGTGCCGATCCAATAATCAAGGTTTCGAATAAAGAATAACTCTGGAGAATCATCAAGGATGACAAGGTGGGGTGACGAAGGTGCTGTAGGTGGAGACGAAGGACGAGTTACTGATGAAGATTCTAGTGGTGTAGAACTCGCGCCCTGAAATGTAAAATCGGTAAATCACAGCAATCGGCATCTGCAAAAGAAAGTGAGGTGATTACCTGAGATGTATGTGCCAAAAATGTGACCAATTTGGTGCTCTTCTTGGTACGACCACGGCCCACCGGAGCATCTAGCGAGGGAGCTTTATGGCCGATGATGGATACCGGGGAGACCGGTTGCAACTGTATGACTTTGCCGCTCTTACTTAATGTTGGAACTGGGTCATCAACCTGTTAAAAAGGGGTTAGTTGCCGATGAATCAAAGGAAAGTTAAAAGAAGTGCAGAGAGTCCCTTACCGCATTGGCAGGGATGGCGTGATCAGGGTCAATAAGGTTCCAGTAAAGATGAGGAGATGCAAAGAATAACTGCTCTTTCCATTCTTGCCACCATAATTTGAAGGATTCGGTGACGAAGGAAGCCGGTACCCAATCGGTCAGATCAACATCAGATGTATCGGCATCGGGAAGGAGAGTGACAATCTTGTGCCAATCCACACGGTTCGCAATAGTCTCTCTCAGTTTAATCACATCAGCAAAGCAGAGGTTGATGGGCAGTTGTCCAAAAGCTAGTTGTCTTGCTGCTACCGATAGATAATAGAACTCGTATGTAGGATTAATGTTCTTCCCGCTTCCAAATATGTTGACCGGGATGGCACGAGGAGTGATTATTGCACTAAGAATGTCGGCATCTTTGTTCAAAGCCTCATTGGTAAGGTTAAAGGAAAGAGGGAATCTTGCTTCTTCATCAATATACGGGACCCAGACCCGAAGCTCAGAAGGGATGCCGATGTAGAATCTGTCTGTGGAAGAGATTGCCGATCTGGACTCTGTTTGCCTCTGCCCTTGGTAATACTGCCAGTGCTTCTCCAAAGTTGATAGGGGGACGCGTTGCCGATTCTTCTTCCCCGAGTTGATAATCTTCAGAAAGACTTCGAGGGAATTGCTGGGCGAATAGATCAATGTGGAAATACTTGTGCATATGGGCGTTCAACCACATATTGATGAACCACCAAGGGCCCCCCAGATTGCCGATGGATTTACCTTGCAACAGCCTTTGTGACACTTGATGAAGGAGATGGTAGACTGAGCCAAGGAGGTATCGGCCTAGTGGGAGTCTGACGCCACTAGCCAGTAGCTCTGCTGCAGGAAGGTGAATGTTGGTCGGTCCAACTGTTCTACCGCAGAAATAAATTTCTCAAGCCACATATTCAAAAAAGCTGAATGCTCCCTATGACTGACTGAACTGGATTTCTTATACTCGCTGATATAACCAGTTCCAGCCACCAATGTTTCTGGTAGTCAATCGATGCTCAGGTTTTCGCTGGAACAGTGAGTTGTCATCGGCAGATGAGATGTCCAAGCCAGTGAGCATGTACACATCGGCAAGGGTTGGAGAAGCTGGCCCATGTTTGAAGATGAAAGCATTTAGGGTATCAGACCAGAAATAGGAGGCGGCAATTAACAATGACTCATTCCTCTCCATATCGGCAATAGATATTCTGATGCACTGTTCTAATTTGCGTTCTGCCCAATACAGCTCCATTGGCCTAGCGACCCTCAAATACCAATCTTTCCATCCCTTGGTGTTTTTTGGCCAGGATCGGAAGGTATCAGTCCAGAATCCCAAATCAAAATTCTGAGTTCTAAAGGGGATTCGATTGGTTTCTGCGTTTATGATGTCGATTGGGTCTGGATTTCCCATTGGGCGTAGGCAGATAAAGTGATTCTGATGCGTTGGAATGAGAAGATTATTGCAAAGTTCCTGAGATTAAAGATTGAGAATAAGGAAGAGTCATGAACTGCGCTGAGAAGGAAAAACGAAATGTCAGAGGACGGGTAAAAGAAGAAGACTAACCTTGGGGACGTCGAAGCGAATAGCCATGGCCGCAACGAAGATGGAGAAAACAGAGAATGCTAATGGAGACTAAGAATCGCAGTCAAAAGTGCCACTGATCAGATTCGTTAAAGGATCGCCTATTGATGTCGCCGCTGGAGAGAGAAAAGCTAGGGTTTGAATCGCAGATGAAAAATGGGCCGCGGCGGAGAAAGCATTATATGGGCCTGTTGGTGCAGGATTTCCACTACCGCGCGCGCAACTCTCGAGGAGAAGTCCAAGTGGTTTAGGTAATCATAGCTCAGAGAGAATTTCGGCGCATAAGATATTTTATACTCCGAAATTGGGGGGCATGTGTTGACACCATTTTTTGACACGTGTCAATATAAGCCAAAAACTGTGCCGATCGGCAAGGGGTGGTTGTGCTTTTAAGCTTACTTTGCTTTGAAGTATGGCTAACAGATGGTTGCCGATGAGGGTTAATATGATCTTGTCGATGAGAGCAGAAGGTTGTTGTCGATGAGAGCAGAAGGCTGTTGCCGATGGAGGAGATGCATGGTTGCTGATGAAAAACAGAGCTGAAGAACGTGGAAAGCAGAGTTGAATCATTATTGATGGGTTTTGCCGATGGAATCTACAGAGATGAGGAGCGTGCCGATAAAGGTTTCATCGTTAGCAATGGATAAGGAAACTGGCAATATTTATGCCAATATTTTAATAGTTTACTTTTGAGTCTGACCTTGGTACGAGTCATTATTTTTATTCCTTAGAGATAAGACTTGTTTAGGAAGTACTTTGTCGTGTCTGTTTAGGACTCATAGTACCAGGGTATAAATATGTACTGAGAGGCAATGAGGGAACCAATAATCAAATACAACAAATCTATTACTTTTATCTACTTTTCAAGCAATCTACTTTTCGATGACTTCATCACCAGTTTTTTCGTCGTTTTCAACGAGTTCTTTCAAGAATCGGCGGGCTGCATCAACTTGATCTCCGACGAGCTTGCAAGTTCCGCTTTCTGAGCAATCTGAGCCTTGACGTCCGGGCGTATCGCTGTCGTCTCGTTCAGCTCTTGTTCAAGTTATCTTTCCTTGTCGATTAACAGGTCAAATCGACTGGCACGCCTTGATATCGAACTTGAGTATTAGCCCGGTGTGTTTGCAGATCCAACGCCTTTTTGCATCAACAAGAGAAAAGGCACATTCTTCTTTAACATCTCAGTGAGAGGCCTGCTAATCATGCCATAGTGTTTTATGAATTTTCTATAGTAGCCAGTCAGACCCAAAAACCCTCTGAGTTGCTTGACTGACTTAGGAGTTGGCCAAGCACTAACCGCCTATATCTTAGACTTGTCAGTAGCCAGTCCTTCAGCAGACACCACAGGACCCAAATACTCTATAGAAGCCTTTGTAAAAGAACATTTGGACTTTTTGATGAAAAATTTTTGTTGCTCCAGAATCTGGAATACTTTCTCTGTCGATCTAGGAGGTCATCGGGTGGCTGCGTGTCTTCGAGGAGCGCAGCAAACCGAAGGAGATCACGGACGCCATGGGGTGCCTGATGCTCTGTGAGGAAGACTTTGAGGCTCGCCGCAAGGCCCGCCGTGAGCAGGAGAGCTCCGGTGGCGGCTCGGGCTCCAGCAGCCGTGGCAAGCCCCGTGGGCGCGGACACGGGCGTGGCGGCACGGGATCCACGCCGCTCATGGCCGTGACAGCCAGAACACGGGCTCAGGCAGCGGCAAGGCATCGCGCGGTGACCGCTGTGACAACTGTGGGAAAAACGGGCACTGGGCCAAGGATTGCCGCGGCAAGAAGAAAAAGGCCACGGCCCCTGTGGCCCAGGCCTATGAGGAGGAGTAGCAGGCCCTAATGTACATCACCGCAGAGACTGAGGTAACTGTGCCGCCCGCATCCGTTCCCCATTCTACTCCACCACCGCCCGCCGCCGATCTACATCCGTCTCCACCGCCGCTCGCCGCCGATCTGCAGCCGTGCATCCACCTCGTCGAGCCGAAGGTGCTCCTCCACCTCAATGAAGTGGAGGAGGAAGTGGGGCCCGTAGAACACCAGTGCGACAAACCACATGACGGGGTCACCCGCCGTCTTCGCCGAGCTGAACACGAGCGTCACGGGCGCCGTTCGATTTGGCGATGGGTCGGTGGTCAACATCGAGGGGAAGGGGCCCATCCTCTTCGCCTGCAAGAACGGTGAGCACCGCCGGCTAGAAGGGGTCTACTTCATCCCGCGCCTCACCACCAACATTATGAGCCTCGGCCAAATGGACGAGGACAGCTTCAAAGTTGACATTGAGGCTGGCATACTACGCCTCTTTGACCTGCAGCGATGCCTACTCGCCAAGGTGCACCGCTCACCGAGTCGGCTCTACTACCTCGACATGACTATCACCGCCCCGATGTTTCTCAGCGCGCGCGTCGACGACATCGCCTGGCGATGGCACGAAAGGTACGGGCACTTGAACTTCCAGTCGCTGCGGAAGCTGAGCCACGGTGAGATGGTGAAGGGGCTACTGATGTCGACCACATCGTGCAAGTTTGCGAGGATTGTGTTCTCACAAAACAAAAGAGAACGCTGTTCCTGTAGGCTGCCAAGTATCAGGCTAAGGAGGAGCTTGAGCTGGTCCATGACGACCTCTGCGGCCCAATCACGCCATCAACGCTAGCCGAGAATGCATACTTCCTTCTACTGGTCAACGACATGAGCCACTACATGTGGCTCATTCTGCTGCGCTCAAAGGCGGACGCACAGGCGGCCATCATGACGTTCCAGGCGAAGGTGGAACGCGAGACCGACAAGAAGCTGAAGGTCCTCCGCACCGATATGGAGGTGAATTCATCTCGGTTCAATTTGGTGGGTACTGTGTAGGCGAGGGCATCCAGCGGCAGCACTCAGCGCCGCACTCAACGCAACAAAAGGGCGTTGTGGAGCAGAGAAACCAGATGGCTGTGAACACAACGTGGAGCATCCTGGGTGCACGGAGCATGCCGGGCTTCTTCTGGGGAGAGGCCGTGCACACCGCGGTGTACCTCCTCAACCGCTCGCCCACTGCCGCCCTCGATGGCATGACTCTGTACCAGGCTTGGTACGGGAAGAAGCCGCCTATACACTACCTATGAATATTCAGGTACATCGCCTTCATCAAGCGCCTCCGACCGCACCCGAGCAAGCTTGAAGATCGTGGACAAAAGGTGGTCTTCATCGGCTATGAGGAAGGAGCAAAGGCGTACCACTTCTATGATCCCTCCACCGAGCATGTTTGTGTAGCCCACAATGTTGTGTTCGACAAGGACGCACGTTGGAACTGGGGCAGCGCCTCGCCGAGTGGCAACTCTGTGCCGTTCACCATCGAGGAGGAGTATGAACTCGGCGTCAACCATCAGCAACCACGACGTCACTTGTGCCCAGCTCGTTGCCTACGCCCAGCTCGCTGTCATGCGACACAAGCCCGACATCGCTTGTTCTTGGTTCAGGAACGCCCGCCCAAGCCTCAACGTCACGCGGGGCACCCTCACCGCCGAACGTCCCTGCGGGGACACAGCTGGAGTTTGCGACGCCACTGAGCAACAATCCAAACCTCGATGCCAAAGACGATCAAGATCTGGAGCACCGTTATAGGACGCTCCAGAACATCCTCGTCGAGGAAGCAAAGCTGCACAAGGTTAGTGTAGAGGAGCCCAAGTCCTTCAAGGACGCCGACGGTGATCCAAACTGGAATGCCGCAATGGAGGAGGAGCTGATGTCGATTCGCGACAATGACACCTAGTCGCTGGCCGAGCTCCCGCATGGTCACCACGCCATCGGCCGCAAGTGGGTGTATAAGGTGAAGCGTGATAAGAATGGGGCCATCATCAAGTACAAGGCGCATCTCATTTCCAAAGGGTACGTGCGGCGGCCCGACATCAACTTTGAAGAAGTGTACGCTCCCGTCGCGCGACTGGAGTCAATGCTCCTGCTTCACGCCATTGCAGCGCACTTCGGCTGGGGCGTCCACCACATGGACGTCAAATTGGCATTCCTAAATGGCAAACTCCAGGAGGAGGTCTACGTCCAGCAGCCTCCCGGCTTCATCGACGGTAAGAACAAGCACAAGGTGCTTCACCTTAACAAGGCGTTGTATGAACTCTGCCAAGCTCCACGAGCCTAGAATCAGAAGCTTGATGCTTCACTGATCGGTCTGGGGTTCACCCGCTACGTCGACGAGCATGGCATGTACATCCATGGAAGGGGAGCAGGGCGCCTGATCGTGGGCATCTACGTTGATGATCTAATCATCAAAGGTGGTGACGTAGAGGCTGTGAACAAGTTCAAGGCCCAAATGATGAGCACTTTTCGCATGAGTGATCTTGGGCTTCTCTCCTACTACTTCGGCCTGGAGGTGACACAAGGAGCAGCCGGGATCACACTTCGTCAGACGGTGTACGCCACCAACATCCTTGATAGGGTAGGACTGACAGGTTGCAATACCAGTGCCACGCCCATGGAGCCCAAGCTGAAGCTGCTCAAGGATGGAACGACGCCAAGCGTGGATGCAACAGAGTACCGCAGTGTGATTGGCAACCTCAGGTACCTATGCAACTCCAGGCCGAACTTGGCATATTCGGTTGGATACCTAGCAGGTTCATGGAGGCACCACGTCAAGAACACTTTGCTACAGTCAAGCGTGTTCTTTGATACGTCACAGGCATGTAGCAGTGGGGCCTGCACTACCACCCGGGGAAGAAGAATGAAGGCGTCCCTAAGTTGCTGGGCTACTCGGACAGCGACTTGGTCGGCAACATCAACGACCACAAGAGTACCAGCGGCCTCATCTTCTTCTTGGTAGGAGGACTGATCGCATGGCAATTAGCGAAACAGATGGTGGTTGCTCTGTCCACTTGCAAGGCAGAGTACACCACGGCCGCTGGAGCCACATGTGAGGCAGTCTGGCTAGCACGGCTGCTAGCCGAGCTCGTAGGAGGAGCAGTGCTCGCGCCCAAGCTCAAGGTGGACAACAAGTCTGCCATCGCTTTGATGAAGAACCTTGTGTACCATGACTGGAGCAAGCACATAGATGTCAAGTTCCACTTCATCCGGGAATACTGCGATATAAAGCTGATCAACATCGAGTTCGTCGGCACTGAGTTCCAGCTGGGTGACAGTCTCACGAAGGCGCTCGGCCGCAGCCGGTTCCAAGAGCTCCGTGATGGGATCGGCATGAAGAAGCTAGAGTAGTCACTCAAGGGCTTTGGAGGAGATTGTCTGAATAAGTCTTGAGCTTTGCTGACCATAGAAGGAAACTAGGACTGATTAGTGGCTAGGCATAGCAGGCGGCATGTCCTAGGCTGTTGGGATGGCAACAACCGATCACAAGCATGCCATGATTTTCTCAGATTGCTTCTGACCATGTGTTCACCTGTGTTCGCCTGTGTTCGCCTGTGACCATGTGACCGATCACAAGAAATAGAGTCACCAGAAAACGTTGCTGCTTTGCAACACCAAAAACCTCACTCTCTACTTTGTGTTCGCCTGTGTTCATCATCCTCATCGGAATTCTAACAGATCCACCGGTCGAAGTATGGAGGCCTGCCAATCCCCTTGAGCCGGCACTCTGGCTCCAGCATGCTCCGGCAGTCCCAGTTCCCCCACGTTACCACGACGAAGCAAAATCGAGAAGATTTCCTTGTCCCCATCTTCAGCAGCCATGCGCCATGCATCCAAAGGGCCACGGCTAGCTCCATGCCGGCATCGACATCTTTTTGCCGGATGCCGTTGAGGTCCCTATAGTAGGCCGTCAGCTTTGGGTGCAGCCGTGGTTGGACATAGGTGTGGAATGTGGACTCTTCTAGCTGGCCAGTGGAGCCATTGACAAGCACTGATGAGAACTCAATGATCTCTTGTGGGTTGATCCGCTTGCCCTTCTCACAAGTCGCCTTAAAATCTACCACCACAAAATAGTCCAAATTTTTGCTGGTTTGGTCATCGCGGAAATGGCATTGAAATATTTGTCTCCTTTCTCTGTTTTTATTTCTTCCCATGTGTAATAGCCACTGCATTGATTATTCATAGATTCCTGTTGACACTTAGAATCCCTTTTCTGCTTAACTGATATCCTGAAAATGGTAGATAAATGAGAATCTTAGATAAATGATTATTCACTTGTGTCATTATGTTAAGGTTAGAGTTGGTAATGTAAATTGCTGGATAATTGACAGAAGTGATAAGTGTACAAATGAAATGATGGAAAAGGGTACAATGTGTAGCCAAGTCATGGTAGAATGAAAGTTAGGAGTTGGACTACTAGAAAATGTGCAAAACTCCCCTTGTTTAAATTGTACTTACATTATCAATTTCGGTATATCCCTTTTTTTTCTGTCAGTATTTCTGTGATTATAACACCAAGGCTATATATGTCTAACTTGAATGTAATTTCCCCACTATAGAATTCTGGAGCCATATATCCCCTGCATTAAAATTTGTACAATCTGGTCAACAAATGGGAGGAACCACCAGACTATTGTTCGTACATAACCAAGAAAAATTTCCTTCAGGTGGCTTAATAAACTTACATCGATCCAATCAATTTTGAAGTAAAAGCCCGACTTTGGTTTTCATCAAAGCACCTTGAGAGACCAAAATCAGCAATTTTTGGTACCACATTATCATCTAGCAGTATATTGGAAGGTTTGATATCTAGATGTACAATTTTGTTCTCATGAAGGTAATGCAAACCCTCGCAGATACCCTTGATTATTTTGTATAACTTTGTCCATTCAAGCCATTTAGATGCATCTATAAAGTGAGGAAATAGAGTTTAGTGAGGTACTTGAAATCTTTAATATCTTGAGTGATTATAAAGCAAATGAGATGATGCAATTTCATTTTTTTCTGTGAAATATTCAAATGGAATGATCTCTGATTATGGGAAAAAATGCATAGAAATGTTGGGTTCCACATGACCGTACCTGTAGTATTCAAATGTAATGTAAACATCAAGAGTCCTTGGTAGATATTCAAAGCATAGCAGTCTTTGTTGTACATCTACCATGACAAATTTCCCATTGTAGTTAGCCATTTTACCTTGTGTATCAGCACAGTATCCCAAAAACCACACAACATTTTTGTGCTTCGCCTTCATGAGACAAGCAACCTCTTGCTGGAACTTCTTCTCATAAATATGTGTGTTGATCAACTTCTTTACAGCAACTGCGCCATTCTTAAGTGTTCCCTGCATTTGAAGGACCGGTTAGCCATATGTAGTACCTTATAAACCACAGCGAATCCACCTCTGCCAATGTCTTGATCACAGGAGAAGCCTCCTGTGATGTCTTCTAAAAGTAGTTATGGAAGGTCCCTGGGCTGTACACTTTCATCTAATAACATGCTTTCCAGGTCACTTCGGCAAACTCTGATTTGGTGATCCATTTGCAGTTACATGTGCCTCTGCATGCTTTTGATACATACAACCTTTGCTATGAACAATTGTGCAAACGTATAGGCTGGCTTACTGTGGCATGTGCAACATCCTAGGCAAATTTGGTGCCAAACGCAAGGTGAGCTTTATTCAGGAAACACGATTAAATATTAGCAGGCTTCCGATGACCTAGGTGGCATCGTGTGGAAACAACAATACTTTGATAAAAGGCCAGATGGCGTACATTATGTTGGAAGCTAAGACAGGATCTTCAGCTGCACGAGCAAAAGCATGCATGTGGATGTGCGTGCAGAATTTTCAGCTGCCGGACACCATACTTGGCTTGCACAAAAAAAGGTTTATAATCAGAAAATCATTAAACTTTTGAAAATCACCAAGTATTTTACCACTGCAAAGCCAATTTAGTAAATAAAATATTTCAATTTGAATCATGTATAAAAGAGTGGGATTGAAGGCACTACTACAGATTGTTTCATTATTGCCGGCCACATCACTGCTGGAATTGTGCAGCTGGCAGTGATGAGTCATCACCGCCGGTGCAACTCCCTGACAGACAAGACATGCGTCAGGGAGCGCAGGCACCAGCAGTGATGAGTCAAAACACTGCCGGCTCGAGCCACGACCCGGTAGTGAAGGTGCCTCAACACTGTCGACTCGTGGCTTGGTCCGGTAGTGACTTCCTGACACCACAAAAAGGCTTGTACCATCCCCTCCTTCCTCCTCACTCCATTCCAGACAACACAGGAGCTCGCGCGAGCCATTTTCTCCATTGTTGCGGCTGCTGAAATCCGTGAGCGAAAACTTGGATTTTGAAGAATGGCTTGATCCTTTTGCTTCGAGGTTAGTCACAAGCATCCACTCCTTTGATTTTCTTGCTTAATTACCATTGATTTGATGGCTACATTGCTTGATGTCATTTTTTGTTCTTCCTCCATCCTAGAGAGCAATTTCGGTGGGGATTTTGTGCAAGGCTTCCAAGCACTTTGTGGGAAATCCATCATCCAAGAAGCTAGGTTGGTGTCTAAACATCATCACCTAGTTTGAAATCTTAGGCCAATTTATGGTTTGATCAAGATGATTCTTAGTATGTTAGTTCATGTTAGGAGTAGAGTAGATTATTTACAATATTATTAGGTGTTTTTGGTCAACATTGTTTGGACCTACAATGGTGTTCTTGATCAAGTCTCCAATTTAATTTTTGATATAAATAATTTTAGTATAATAGTGTCTCCAATTTTAGTTCCATTGAGTAGAATAATGTTTTTATTAGTTACCAGTAATTTTATTTACATGGGGCTATTAGTGGACACAATCTTTGGAGCTACATTGATAAATATGGTTTTTAGTTTATATATGGCTAAGCTAGCTACCCATTTCAATTTTTCCATTATTAATGCATAATATTGCACATGAAGCAAATCCACTGCCTATTAATTCCTCTACACAATTCTTTTGAGCAGAGATGGATCGAGATTGGATGTATCAGTCTCGAATGGACATCCTATACATAAAAGGCATCCAAATGTTTATCGATGCTGCAAAAGGTCATGCTGGGGCTGGCAACTAGATCTGTTGCCCATGCAAAGATTGCAACAATGATAGAAAGATTTTGAATCCCAAGACTATTTGAACACACTTTGTTTAAGAGGGGGTTCATGCCAAAATACAGTGTATGGGATCAGCATGGGGAGGTTGATGTAAATGTTATGCAGGAAAACAATGATGATGTGGACATGCCTGACGTGCACCACCACTATGATGATGAGGATCCGGTTGTCAACACGGAACCCATGACTGTGGTTAATGATGTATTTAGGAATACGCTAGCAGATGACACCGAGGGAGATGATGGCATTTCTTTGATGATATGTAATGCAGATACCAGGTGTCTTAGTGATAGACAGGTGAAAAAGCTAGAAAAAATGAGAGAAGACAACAAGACACCATTGTTCAAGGATTGTCCTGTGAGCAAATTGGAAGCTGTCATCATGCTTTTAGAGTTCAAATCTACATACGGATTGAGCGACAAAGGGTTCGATGATCTATTAGCCAAATTATCAAAAATTCTCCCAAGATCAAGTGAGCTGCCAGAAAAGACATACCACGCAAAGAAAATGATCTGCCCCCTCGGCCTCGAGGTTGAAAAAATTCACGTGTGTATCAATGATTGCATATTGTATTGGGGTGAAAAATACAAAGACCTAGATAAGTGCCCCAGTGTGGCGCTCCTCGGTACAAGGAAGGGCTATCAAATAGTGGTACCAAGACAAGGGGAGGCCCCATAAAGGTTTGTTGGTACTTCCCTATAGCTCCACGGGTGCGTAGGCTATTCGCATGTGCGAAGACAGCAAAGCTGCTACACTGGCATGGCGAAGAGCGTAAGAAAGACAACATGATGAGGCACCCTATCGATGGACGTGACTGGAGGACTGTGAAAACCATGTTCTATAAGAAGATTGGCGACGATGTAAGGCACCTTTGGGTTGGTTTGAGCACGGATGGGATGAATCCTTTTGACCAGGTTAGGAGAAATCATAGCACATGGCCAGTGACGCTCTGCATATACAACCTTCTACCCCACCTCGTTATGAAGCGTTCCTATATTCAGATGCCACTACTGATCCAAGGCCCAAGACAACCGGGGAATGACATCGACACATTCCTAGAACCAGTTATCAATGAACTGGTGAAGCTATTTGAAACAGGTGTAGAGAATGTTTGGGATGAGTACAAAAAGGAACAAGTCACTGTCAAGTTGGTACATATCGGTACAATCACTGACCTTCCGGGGCGAGGTTCGTTGTCTAGAGAGAAGACAAAAGGATATCTGCAATGTGTGGAGTGCCTAGATGAAATTGATTTGGTACAACTGCCCAATAACTCAAAAATTGTTGTTATGGGGCACCGTAAGTTCCTGCCCATGACACACAGATATCATAAAAAAATTGATGGGAAAGTTAAAAAACGCAAGCCCCCTAATATCGAGATGGGAAAGAGATACTTCGAGAACTTAACAAACTGGACGTTGTCCTTGGCAAGGGGGCCAGGGCTAGAGCAGCACCTGAAGGGAGCATCTGGAAGAAAAAATCAGTATTTTGCAAACTACCTTACTGGGCAAACTTGTCTGTACGTCACAGTCTTTATCCCATGCACATTACCAAAAACGTGTGCTTTAACATGCTTAACACCTTGATGAGCACTGGGGGGACAAAGGCAGATTCGTACGCCACACGCAAGGACATGCAGTTCTTGGGAATTAGGCCAGAACTGCATCCAGTGGAGCTAGAAAATGGCCAGTACAAACTTCAAGTTGTGTCAGGGACACTGAGCAAGAAAGAGCAGGATATGCTTATTTCATTCTTCGATGAGCTCAAAGTCCCAACAGGCTACTGTGCAAACCCAAAGAGGCTAGTGAACAAGAGAGAACGTAAGTTCAACTATGGAACTATGAAGGCCCATGACTGTCATGTTATTATGACTCAGCTTCCCCAGCTGCCCCGCATGGTATCCTAGCTCCAAATGTCCGCGCCGCAATCATAAAGTTGTGCTCATTCATGAATGCGATCTTGAAAAAGGTCATTGATACGAGCATGCTAGACCATCTACAGGAGGACATTGCCGAAGCTCTCTCTAGTTTAGAGATGCTTTTCCCAGCTACTTTGATATATCAGTCCATCTTCTCATTCATCTTGTTGACCAAATAAGAGCACTTTGCCAAATGTACCTACATCAGATGTTCCCTTTCGAAAGGTTAATGAAAGTTTTTAGGAGGTATGTTAGGAATAGATTCAGACCAGAAGGGGCATGGTTGAGGGATGGTCAACGGAGGAGGCAATCGAGTTCTGCACATATTATATGTTCATCAACAAGGTAGGAGTTTCGGAGTCCCGTCACCAGGGAAGACTAGGTGGAAAAGGAACACTCAGAAGGAAAATTTGTACAGTAAAAGACAGTTTGTCCTGGAGACAAGCTTAGTTCACTATTCTACAACAAGCCAGGGAGGTGATGCCATACATTGAAGAACACCATCAAGAGTTGCTAAATCAGCATCCGCACAAGTTAGGGCCTTGGCATGATAAAAAACATAAAGTAGAATTTGTCGACTGGTTGTGACGCCGCTTGGTTGACAAAATTTTGGGTAATTAACTCGATAACTTAGCCAAGGGGCCTACGACTACATTTTCTAAGTACCAAGGGTATGACATCAACGGATTCACATTTTTCACAAAAAAGCAAGATGAAAAGAGTGCAAACCAGAACAGTGGTGTTTGTTTCAGTGCTCAAGACGAAGACATCAACGTTACTAAGACGTACTATGGATTCATAGAGGAGATATGGGAGCTAACGTATGGCTACATGCCGGTAGCCCTTTTTCGCTGCCAGTGGGTCCAACTTGATGAAATCAAGACCAATGACGGTGAAGGGTTCACTATAGTTGACCTCAAAAAGACCGCATACAAAGATGACCCCTTCGTCCTAGCAAAAGATGTTATGCAGGTCTTCTATGCAAGAGACAACGTTAACAATGGCAGAATTGTAATCTTTGAAGGCAAAAGAAAGATTATCGGTGTTGATGGAGTGACAGATGAAGAGGACTATAGGGGCTATCAGGAAATGCCTGCATTTGGGGGCAAACATAGCCCTTCCTATCATTGAAGAGGGTGACGAACCAGCCTACATTAGGCACGATCACAATGAGGCCCTCATTGTTGATAGGCCAGAGGATATTTAGAATATTGTTAACTATGTAATCAGTATTCGGACGTTGTTCACCAACTACGTACTCCAATTAATATTATGTGTACACCTCTAAATTGTAATATGATAGATAAAGTTTATCCTTTCTTCATTGATTGAATTTTATTTTTATTTTAAAATATATTAAAAGAATAGTAACAACAAAAAATAAATTAATTACTTATTTTCAATTAGGATAGTGATGAGGGGGTCAGATAGGATTAAGTAAAATAACTTACCCTAATCTGATGTACATCCCTCTTTATCCCAGCGGTTAGCGCTGCCAACCCCCTCCCCCGTAGATCCAGGCTCGATTCCCAGTCGGGCCAAATTTTTTTTACTGTATTTTTCTTTTTACATGAGTGAAGGGTTAAATAAAGCAAAATCCCTCCTACTACATACATTCCCATGCTAGCCCAGCGGTTGAGCCCCCAAGACCTGCGCTCGAGTCCTGGCTGGGCCAAATTTTTTTTCAAAATAAAATTCTTACTTGGATTCAAAAATCCTTTCCCAAGCTAGTTTATTTTTATTTTCTTTATTATTTATTTTTATTAAAAAAACACTGCCTGCCCACCTCGGTTCGAATCCAAGGTGGGCAGGAATGGCCGGGCCGACTGCGGTAGGCCGGAAGCGATGGGAGCCTACGTCCGCAGTGGCTCGGCTTTTTAAAAATACCATTGAGGCTCTAGGAATGGGCCGGCAGTGAAGACACCATCACTGCCGGCTCGTTAAATGGTCCGACAGTGAAGACACAATCACTGCTGGCTTGTTATATGGGCTGGCAGTGATGCTTTGAGATTCTCTTTCTTTTGGCTTTTCTCCTCTAGTTGGAGGAGTGCTCCCTGTCACCACGACACTAGGAGCACTGCTCCCACCTACCACAATAGGGGGTCTATAAAATGGCCCTAGAGCCTCTCAAGACATACCGGTGTTTGCTTATTTCTCGAGCTGATTCTCGTTCTCTTAGTACATAACTTCTCTATGGGAGAAAGCCCTCCATATACAAATCTCGTTAGGCTTCATAGTTGTCCACCAAAATGATGCACACAATGGGTGCTAGAAGAATTCTACTGAAGATGAGTTGAGCCGGATGTTCGGGTCCCCAGTGAGATTCACGGAGCCATCCACCGAGCTCAATTCTCTAGGCTGATGTGAATCATGTGTGCTGCAAATAGTATATTCATCCCGTGAATGTACCATCTTCCAGCAACATCTATTCATTTGAGGTGCTATAAGATTCAAGGTGTGCTCTCTGCAATTTCCTCCCAGGGCGGTGTTGATACTGTGAAGGTAGAACTTTGTGCTTGCAAGTCCTACTACTGTGCTTGCAAGTCCATTGAATCTTCACGGCTGAAGAAGCCATAAAATTTTTGCACCACAACCCCGGCATACAGTGCCATAGGGAGGACATTTGCAAGCGCTCAATCATGAGTTCTTTGCAAAGCCTCCTTGATCATCTCAACTGGCATAGGTTGTGACCACCTCGGTGCTTCTTCGACTGTAGATGCTTGAAGAAGTCTACTGATGTGGTCAAAATATTATGTGTTTGTACACTTTGATGTAACATTGACCTATTTTGAAAAAGGTCTTTGCTATTGTATATGTAAATTTCTTTTTTACTCTATCTAAATAATAGAGTAATATATTATTTAGACACACATAAATCATAAAATTATTATATTTATTGAGATGTAGTACAAGAGAAATATATGACAACAAAGACCTAAAAATAAAATTACATATATGATAACAAAGACCTTTTTCTATATAGGTCAATGTTATAATCAAAGTGTACAAACACATTAAAATTTAACCACCTCAGTAGCGTTCTTCTAGCATCCCATGAACCTCAGAAATGCCAAGTGGTAATGAGCTATGCCGATTCGAGATGGCACCGTGATGACTAAAGTTCAAGCCTAAGCACGCTCCAATGAACCAATGCCTCTCGGCTGTTGGGAATGGGACACAAGCCCATGTTGCTCTTGGTGCGGTGGAAAGACAACATGGTTCCTTCTGGCGAAGCACAATCCAGGGCGCACTGGATTTTGCTCAGCGTCGTCACCATGCAGCAACCAACCATGCAGCAACCAACACCACACCACCAGCACGATGGCAACAGTGCATAGTCCCAGATGGTACTATAAACCTGGTGGTGACCCCAACAGATAGCGTTGCTTTATTTTTAGTACACTCCTCTTCTAGCACCTTTATTATGCACCATTTTAGTGGACTAGGATAGGCAAAGATATCTGTATATGAAGGGCTTTCTCCCAAAGAGACCCCATTTGAATGTATTTCTAGACCGTGTAGTGAAATAGTGTGTGTGAAATGAGCTGAAGTTGTGTAAAATGAGATAGAGATAGGAGCTCTATTTATAGAACCGACCGCCGTGGTGGTAGATGGCAGCAGTAGTGATGCGCCTGCCTAGGCAGGACTATGCTTGCATGCATGCAAAGTTCTATCCGGGCAGGTTCATCACTGCTGGCTCATGAAAGGCACCGGCAGTGATGATCCATGATCACTGCCGGGCCCTCCCAGGCGCCGGTAGTGATTATGAATAATCATTGTCGGCTCCTGCATTGAGCCGGCAGTGATCGTACCTTTCCTCTATAAATAATGGGGCCAGCCGCATGCGTATTCCACCCACGCACACTGCCTTGCATTTCTCACATTTCCAATCTCACTTCCCATGAAATCATCTTCCTCTCTATGTGATTTATGTCAATGGCTCCTGGATATTACTTTGGTATATATGTACATATTTCTATATATTTTTTGCACTTCATTATTTATGTTCATTTTACTTATTACTTGAATTTTATCGATTAGGTTTCAACGTAGCACCTCCTCTACCGCCACCACAGGCACCGGGTTTCTACCCAAGCGATGAGCCATTTGCTCCAAATGTGCCCGTTCCGCGATTCCCTCAGCCAGCTATTGTATTAAAAACTTTCAACATCTTTTGTTTTTTATGCTAATATAAATAAGTATAATTAGTTTAACATGATTATTTCATTGCCTTTTTTATATCGCAGTGGATGGACCCAGCAGAATGGCTACATGATGCAGTTTCCTTGTTCCTTGCTAAGCACTTCGATGTGGTCACACTCCCTGTTCCCAATACTGGGCGCTGGATGTGTGAAATTAGTTTTACCATCCCTTCGAGGAGGCAAGGCACAAATGTTCCTGGGCACCCTATCCACCGGAGGGGGGAAGAGGGCGCTTCCATCATGAGCGCTCAACAAGGAATGGTCGGCCTCTGATTAGAAGCACTTTGACATATAGGATATAATCTGTGTGATTTATCATATTACAAGGACATGGTTCTGCGTTGCCCTAGTTACACTCCTATTACATTTAGCGAAACTAGCATGGCAAGCAACACTCTTGATGTGGTAAAATCAGCTTATATTGATAATTCTATCATGCATATTATTTGTTGTTTACTAACGTAATAATATTATCTTTATTTCTGCCACTTGCAGGTTACGCTACAGGATGTTACCCATTCTTCATGTGGCTTGAGGGCCATTCTTAACCAAGCTATAGATTATTTCAACTATGATTGGGATTGGGTTGACACCACTGGCCAGGATACTATTGATGGCAAACAGTTCGGCATAATGTTCACTCAGCACAACAGTGAAGTTTCAGTAGGTTCTGTCTACGGTCGACCATTCTCTTTGTCTCACGTGGCCCGAGAGAGTGCAATCATACGAGCATCGCACTATATCGATACTGAGGGGGGATACACGATCAAAGACCAAAATTACACCATATTTCTAGATACGTGGATCCAAGCTAATGGCCCGATCTGCTGAAGAGAGTGAATCTTATGATAGTGATTAGTGTTTATTTTGTTTGGTTTGCAAGGTTTTAGTTTAATTTGGTTTAAATTATAATTAGTATGT
>CM041644.1:33732624-33758997 GCA_023333625.1 Bothriochloa decipiens | reverse complement strand
GTTTGCAAGGTTTTAGTTTAATTTGGTTTAAATTATAATTAGTATGTGTTGTGTGTTTCATTATGTAATCCAAATTCTACATTTCGGTGTCGTATTGCTCTCAAACTTTTTCTCAGGCTTTCTCATGCCACATATGAAGCATACACCAACTTTGAGATTTTTCTGAAATTGTTTGCTACTTTTCGCTGTTTAATTGAATTTCTGCGCGACTTTACCAAGTAATTATAGGTTGAACTAAGCCTACCCCTAAAAAGATCTGGAATGGTGCTAAACTTCTACATAAGGTTTCTTGTTCCATAGGAGACAAGATTCTATGGAGGTTGTCTTAAAATTTTGCTTTTTTAATTATGTAATTCACCATATTTTGTCTCACTACGCGCAGAAAAAATTACAGTAATTCAAATAATTGTCAGAAAAACCTAATATCTTGTGTGAGATCATAATTTAGGTTCACTTTACTACAAAAAAATTTAAGGCATTCCGACAATGACAGTATCTACGTGCTTCAAAGAGGTATATGGAGCCCTTACTTGAACCATGACTATACACTTAGGTTCTTAGGGATTCTGGGGTTCATATACATTTTGATGTTTTATTGGTCTCAAACTTTTTCTCAGGCTTTCTCATGCCACATATGCAGCATTCACCAACTTTGAGATTTTTCTGAAGTGGTTTGCTACTTTTCGCTGTTTAATTGAATTTTTGCACGATTTTACCAAGTAATTATAGGTTGAACTAAGCCTACCCCTAAAAAGATCTGGAATGTTGGTTTAAAATTTTTCTTTTTTAATTATGTAATTCACCATATTTTGTCTCACTACGAATAGAAAAAATTATAATAATTGAAATAATTGTCAGAAAAACCTAATATTTTATGTGGGGACTTATATTTGTATAAATGTTCTCCAAAAAAATTTGAATTCAAAATAAATTTTTTTTGATTTATTCAGAATATGAAGATTTCAAAACAAATATATATTTATCACTGTCGGGTTTAGAAGGTAGCCGGCATTGATAAAGGGAAGAAAAGAAAAAAATAAAAAGCTAAAATTTTGGTCGCCCAGGAGTCGAGCGCGGGTAGTGCGCGCCAGAGCCAGGGGGCTTAACTGCTGAGCTATAGTAGGAATGGATGCAATGGGGGGAAACTTATTTTATGTAACCCGTGCGTGTGATTGTTTTCATTGGAAATAAACTAAAGTACTAAAAATTTTGGCCGCCATTCGAACGCGGGTTGCAGGAGTCGGAGCCAGCAGCCTTAACCGCTACGCTATAGTGGGGATGGATGCTGGATGGGGGTATTTATTTTACTTAACCCATCCAGCAACCCACCTTATCACTGCCAGCGCTAGCCATGACCTGCCGGGTCCTGGCTGGCGCCGGCAGTGATGAGGGGTTCATATATAAGCCAGAGCGCGCGGGGCCAAAATTTCCCCAAGTCATTTGAACCTCGCACCCTCCGTTTGCACACTCGCCGCCAGAGCCCGACAACGCGCCGACGACCCCCACTGCCGCCCACACCAGGGAGCGCCACCATCGCTCGTGCCAATGAGTGCCTCCACCAGTCCGTGCCCCCCGACGCCCGCTTCACCACCGTCCGTGCTCGGTGCGCCACTACTTCCCGCTCTCGGATCCAGAGCTCTGGCGCCGACGAGCACCACCACCACCGCCAACTCCACCGGCCGTAGCTTTAGCTTGCTCTACAGCTGGGACTCCACTATCCTCTTCTTCTTGCAGGTCACAAGCATTAGGAGCGCGCGGATGCAGGCATTCCCCGGCCACGCGGTAGGTACCCTTCTCCCTGCCCCTAAGGTGTTCGACGAAATGCCGCCGAACGTTCTCGCCGTCGTAGCTACGTCCCCGCTGGCGCCTGACCCCAGCAGCACCTCCCCAGCACCAACAAGCACCGTCGTTGTCACAGCCACCACCCCGTCGGCCCCTTCCCCCATCGCCGAGGAGCACCGCCGCTCGTGGTCTCTTCTTCCTCCACGCCGGCATCCTTCACTTTCCTTCACGCAGTAAGCTCCTCCCTTCATTGTTCTTCTTGCCATTTTGCTTTGTAATGCCACATACTATAAAATTGACTTGCTCTTGAGAGTGTAAGACATATGTGATTTCAAAACTTTAGAAAGTTGATCGAGTATGTAGGTAATATCTTTGCACTAGTTTTTGCACAGTGGGATGCATTCACATATGTTGAATGATGTAAAAATGACTTGCTCTTGATAGTGTAAGACATATTCTGAAGTTTGAGCAATTACTTATAAAAAATTGTCTTGGGTAGAGATAGAGGTTGCAGTATTGATGATGTTTTAGCTCTCTTCTTACCTGTTACCATTATTTTGAGAATAGATATTGTTGGTGGCTACCTTAAATACTTTTACATGAGTGATTTTCTGGTCCTAAACTATGACCAAGATAACGAAGCTAATCAGGCTGGTGAGAATGTGTAGGGAGATGACCAAGCTAACTAGGTAACTTAGGTGTGATTTGATGAAGTAGCCACATCGGCTAATCAACTTAGATGGTGTCGGTGTTTCTTCCCTCGGGGGGTTAACACCAACGAGTAATATTTGTAATTGCATGCTCCCTTAATCCGGTGGGTGATGCAAGAAGGACACGGTGATTTATCCTGGTTCGGGCAAAGAAGGCCCTACGTCCAGCGGGGGAGGATAGTTCATGTTATCTTGCACCGAAGTGCTAGTACAGGGGAAAATACAAGCAGATGTGAGGAGAGTGAGGTGGGGCTTGGGCGTTTGGACGCCTAGCTCTCGACCTTACACTAGCTCACGGTGTCGTTCTGTGATCTAAAGCCTTAGCGTTTCTATGCTCTAGATCCTCCTCCTTTTCTAACGTCCTGGCGCCTCCTTTTATAGGTGAAGGAGGGGTGTAGTAGTACATATATTTCGAGTTCGCATGGCTGATGACGTATGATGTTGAGGCCGATCACGTCGGTGCCGCTGTAGCAATGTATGTCGGTATGGGAGGTCCTGCTGTCATCGCGTCGGGAGTTGTTGAGTCCCGCTCGAGGGTTCGTTCGATGAAGTCGAGGGGCAACGGTCGAGGGTCTTGGCTGGAGTCGAGGGGGTCGAGCCGAGGGGGTTGAGCCTCACCGGATAAGATCGAATCCCGAGAAATGCAGGAAACGCACTGATTCATATATCTCGAGGGGGTGCTGGACATGGCACAGTGCTCGGCATGGTGCAACAGCGAAGTACGATCCGCAGGATTCTGGGGCATGGGCGGTAAAAGCCAGATTTGACCGCCACACCTGCAACTGTTACCGTAACTGTGGCCATACGGTTAGGTGGGGGTAGGTAGATCGCATTAAATGCGCTCGGATCCGTACGGGAGAGTCGGTAGCCAAGAGGTGCACTGTCCTCGAGGACCGCCCATTCACGCGAATGAAGTTCCGTCCTCGAGGGCAGGCTCGTTCGCCGGGCGAAGTTTTGTCCTCTAGGGGTCGCCCGAGTTGTACCCTCGAGTGTACAGTCCCAAGTCCGCGCGGTAGACCCTCGAGCAGGCTTTGGCTTTGGGCCATCGTTGTCCGTTTGTGGGTCAGCCTGATATGTCTTAGCCTGTGGGCCTTCGTACGTTAGCGCGGGAGGTTACTGGAGGGTTCATGTTGCTGATTTTGTGGGGTTTAGTTCGGTAAACCAGGGGTTTGGGGTACCCATTTCTTGGGTAACGACAGTAGCCCCCGAGCCCCTGCTCGAGTGATGGCACTCGGGCAGGGGGTCAAGATTTGGAAACGGGACGTGATTCGGATCTTTCCGTGGGGGGCGCGCGAGCGACCCCCGCGGGGGTAGCCCCCGAGGCCTCGTAGGAGTCGAAAGACTCCTGTGAGGGCTTTATTTGTATTTGGTCGAGGGGTGCTTGTCCAGTCGGGTACAGGCCTGAACTGGAGTCGCAGCGCTTTACCGAGGGGTGCGTCGAGACGCCGAGCCCCCGGGGGATTTTTGACCCTCTTTCGTCGAGGGGTGCCGGGCTCAGTCGAGCTCCCGAGCCTCATGCAGCTGGGGCGTTGCTGGCCTCGGCATTCATCTCACGAGTCCTTTCGATCGGACATGAGGCGAGAAGCATCGGACTACCCTCGATAGGGCGAGCCGTGAAGTTCTCAGTGAGCTGGTAATAGGAGAATCCAAGTGAGAGCCCGTTCCTCATTCGATAGAGGTCAGCAGGAGGCCCGGAGGTGGTCTCATTAAAGCAAAACGCAATGGACCTATGGATACCGATTCCATTCGATAGGTCTCGGCGGCTCGATGCCTCCCTTCGGGGGGATTCCATAAAGTCCGTAGCGTTTCACCTTGGATGCATCCAAAGGGGTCTCGAGAGTTTGTTCTTGAGCAAGGCCTCATGTTGGCTCCCCTTGGTCACCCCTGACTCAGGTGCTCGAGGGCGACTATCGAACCCTGATCGTGGGGCCAGCCTTCGCTCCCTCGAGGCTTAGGGCCGAAGCCCGATTTTTTTGATGCTCAAGGGCGGTCGTTGAGCCCTCACTCGAGGACCGGCCTTCCTCCCTCGAGACTTTGAGGTGGGGTCAGAGCCCGTTCTTTTTTGGTGCTTCAAGGGCGGCCGTTGAGCCCTCACTCGAGGACCAGCCTTCGCTCCCTTGAGACTTTGAGGTAGGGCCAGAGCCCGCTTTACCTTTCGTAGAAGTCTCCGTTAGCGAGTAACGGCTCTCTTTTCTTATTGTTGGACATGCCTTTTGAGGAGAAGGCCTTAGCGGTGCGATCGTGGCAGGCCCAAGCAACGGCTCTTTGCTAGAGGAGTGACGCGTGCATCCGGTCGAGGATCGAGGGGGGAACGGTCAGGTAAATGCATTAATTGCGGGAAGTTACCTTTCCCCTGCCGTCGGACTCCGCTCGTTGCTCTTCCCGAGTATAAGAATGGAGGGGGACAGGCGCTATTCACCCCTACTTTTGCCATCCTACCGAACTCCTGCTTTCCTGCGCACGTGAGGGTAAAAACTTAGAGCGAGAAGTCACGATTGGGAACCTTCCTGGTCGTCCGTCTGCCGAGGAGATTCGTGCTGTTGTTGCCGCCGTCGTGCCCACCGAGCAGATCTGTGCTGTCGCTGCCGCCATGGCCCCCATTCTCCCGCCCGCCGAACCCTGGTGCTCGTCGACCGTCACGCGGCAAAGGTTGAATGAGCTGGTGGGGGAAGGACTTCTCCGCCCTGTCACCGATCTGAATCGGCCAGAGTGGATTGCGCCGCCGAGGAACCACCAAGAGCCAAATCCACCGGAGGGCTACGTGGTGAGCTTCCTCAAGTATCATCGGCTTGGGTTCGGTGTGCCCCCAAGCAAGTTCATGCGGGGGTTGACGAACTTCTACGGCGTCGAGCTCCACCATTTCTCCCCCAACGCCATCTCCAACGCCGCCATCTTCGCGGCCGTCTACGAGGGCTACCTCGGGATGGCGCCACATTGGGAGCTATGGCTCCACCTTTACAAGGGGGAGTGGTTTGCCTCCCCGGTGACGCCAGGAGTAAGGCGAATCATCAGAGCGGGGTACCTCAACTTCGCGTTGAAGACCGGGAGGTCGGAGGAGCCACGCGAGTACATCCCCACTGGGTTGACGTCCAACCACTCCCGGTGGGATGAGCAGTGGTTCTACCTTTGCAACGACGGCAGCTACCTCCCGCCGTACACCGGGCGGCTTATCACCGAGCATCCATACAACTGGCCGCACGGTGTCACGGGAGATCTTCAGCATCGACTTTGTCCCCTCGTCGTCGCGATGAAGACCCTTCGAGAGGCGGGCCTGACGGCGGGTGTGGTGGTCTCGGCCTTCCACAGTCGACGGGTGCTCCCTCTGATGGAGCGCCCACTGTGGATGGACGAGATGCTCCCCTCGGTGGCGCCCGAGGTTCTCGAGAAGTGCCGGATGTCCGGCAAGAAGCCATCCGTCACGGAAGTCGTCGCGTGGGTAAAGGGGATGGTCGCGGGCTCGTTTAGGGCGGAGGATGTCAACCGCCTCCCCATGCGGCCGGAGGAGGGTTGCCTTGACTTGGTGAGTGCCCAACCCATGCCTTTCGCGTTTTTGTCCCCCCTTTTTCTCTTGTCCCTGTGACTAAACGTCTTTGTGTAGGGGAGAATCGACTACCGGAGATCGAGGCCCCCGTTGAGGGAGGACGCTCCCAATCGTCAGGTAAGATGCTTCACCGCCCAGCAAGAAAAGCAGAGTAAGGATGAAGAGGAGAAGAAGAAAGCCAAGAAGCTCCGGGAGCACGAAAGGCTTGCGAAGCACCGCGCTGAGCAGAGGCACGACGGGCTCCCAGAGGAGGAGTCTCCCTCGTCCAAGGGAGATGAAGATGATGATGATGACGATAGTGATGACGTCGAGGAGGTGGAGGGGCGTCTCGACCGCATCTTGTCGGGGTCCTCCCATGCTGATCGCCCCTTCGTGCAGGAGGAGGCGGTGGAGGAGCACGCCCCCCAGCCGGTGGCGTCGGCCTCAGAGCGCCGACGTGGGAAAAGGTGGGCCGATGCCTCCACTCGAGGGGGTTCACCCCCTCACGTCGTACTCGAGGTGGGACCCCACCCACTTCGACCCGGGAAACTCGGTCCTGGTCGTTGACGCGGGCGGAGCAGAGCCGTGCCTAGGAGGTCCCGTCGAAGCAGGGAGGCGCGGCGACCCCACCGATGGCCCCGAGCAGCCTCAACCCCGGGAAGAGCTTGGCTTCGGGACGGGTCTCGAAATCTGCTGGCGGTTCGAGGGGGACCCGAAAGGCCTCTATCCCCTTTGGGTAAGCGTCGTCGACTCAATTTCTTTTCGTTGCGTCTTCCTTGTGCAGTTTAATAAACTTTTTGCTGTCCTACTTCCCATCTAGGCCCAAGCGCCAAATCGAGGAGGTGTCTCTTGTGCCGGCTAAGCGGCTCAAGGTGGACGCAGCCGCGAAGATGGAGGCCCCGGTCATAGGTGCGACGTCGAGGCCTTTGGCTCCGTGGGAAGCCAAGTGGTTATCCTCAGCCCTCGGAGCTATGGCGTGCGATAGGCTGATGGGTTCCGCTCTTACTGCAGGGTTGAGCGTCGTGGGGGCCACGACGGGCGGTGACTCCGAGCCAGGGAGGACGCAAGAGGGAAGGAGCACCTCCTTGACGTTGTCGTCCGTGGCCCTCGAGCTCGGCCCGGCGCCAGGGGGCAAAGCACCGACGTCGGGAGCTTCCGCTCCTGACCGACCGGAGGCCTCGATCCCCACACCCAAGGCGGGAGCCCTCGAGGCCATGAGCCAGGAGAGGAGGTAGCCGTCGTCGACCTCGAGGGTGAGGAGACCACAACCCCTCCCCCCTTGATGGGAGGGAGGAGACCCTGGCCGATAGGGCTACGCGAGCTCGAGGCCTAGAGGAAACAGGAGCAAGGGGTCCTGCAAGAGGCGGAGCTGCCGTGGCCGTAGCAGGAGGGGGAGAAGGAGCCGCTGGAGTGGTGAGAAGAGGAGGAGAAAACTGGGGGCCAGCCCCAGCGTCAGCAGGCGCAGCAGACGTCGCCGGGGGACACGGCGCCGCTGGACCCGCCGGGGCAGCAGCCGCCCGAGACGTCGGGGACAGAGGCGACCTCTGGACTGCCCAAGCAATGGGTGTCTATGATTACCCTGGACGAGCTGCTGGCTGAAGAAGAAACGGCATCAAGGGTGTTGACGGTACCTCGGCTGATGGAGGCGCAACTAGAGGAGGCCTCGGTATCGAACCCATCGAAAGATGCGTCGATGGTGGACGTGCTGGCGCCACAGGATGTGGCATTGGTAGAAGCGACAGCCTTGACACCTCCGCTGCCTCCGGAGGTGCCAGAAGCAGCGTCGAGCCAGCCGCTTCAACCGTCGACGGAGCGGCCGGAGAAGACGGTGGCTTCTGGCCTACTGAGTAGGTCGTCTTCCGACCCCGGGCTGAGGAGTGTCGGCGCCGCGTCGAAGTTCAGCAGCCCGGCGGAGTTGGCCATGTGTTACGGTGCCCCACATGACGTGGTGGACGAGATCGAGTCCTTGGCATGAACCAAGGTCAAGACGGTCCTTCCACGTTGGGGCGAGGAGCGTATCATACTCTGGGAGCTCGGCGACTCCAGCGCTCCAGGGATCGAGATGGACGACCCGGCGGAAGTCAAGTGCTGGGAGGACGTGGAGCGGTCCCGGGCATGGCTGCAGCACTTGCTGAAGCTGGGCGTCGAGCTCGTCGAAGGCCTCGACTAGAATCTTGTGGTGAGTCCCTATGTAGACCATATGCAGTTTTTGAGTTCTTTCGTATGAAATGCCTTAACCCTCGATTTCCTGTCCCCAGGAGGCGCGGAGGCGTTCCTACTCCAAGTCAGACTTCCTCCAAGAAACGCACAACAGCCAGGAGGAAGTGCTTCACCAACTCGAAGCCGGTCACTCTGCGCAGGGCAGGGTGGCTAAGATCGAGGAGGAGCTAAAGCGGACCAGGGAGGAGGCCACCAAAGCCAAAGAGAAGGCCGCCCGGGTGAAGGAGGACTCCGAGGCCGCTCGAGGGGAAGCCGCCCACCTCAAGGAGGAGCTCAAGCGTGCCAGGGAGGAGGCTGATGCGGCCAAGGCCGAAGCGGAGAGGGCCAAGGGCGTGAGCATCCAAGCCCAGGAGCGCGTCGAGCTACTTGTGGGGGAGGCTCAAAGCTCTGTGGAGCGTATTCGCCCACTCGTGGCCAGTCTCGCTGAAGTCTCCATGGCGCGCAACACCCTCTCCGCCTTGGCCTAGGAGGGGAAGAACCGAGCCGCTGTCCTAGAAACCCAGCTCGGGGCGATGAAGGCTACCCTCCAAGAGAAGGAGCAGGCCATCATCCTGGCTGGTGGCGCCCTCGAGACCCTCCGCTGCGAGAAGACGGAGGTGACCCGGGCCTTCAAGGAGGCCTAGCAGGAGCGGGACGAGGCTCGGGGGGAACGCGACGCCATGCTGGGGGATCGCAACGCCCTCAAGACTCGCTATGCTGGTGAGTTCCTCAAAGGGCTTTTGATCTTTTTTCTTCCTGTATGGTTTGTCTAATTCTTGTTTTGTGTTTCAGGCCTCGAGTCCGAGCTGCTCGCTACCCAAACCGCCACCAAGGCGCTGCAAGAGAGCCTTGCGGCGGAGGGGGCACTTCTCGGCCGGCTCTGGGTTTCCCTCGACAGGCTCTGCGCCTCCTGGGAGGTCGGGCCCATCGAGGGTACTGAAGAAGACATCCCGGGTGCCGCGCTCGTCGACCGGATCTACAACCTCGACGCCACCCTGCGTGATCACGTGCGGGAGGTGCTTCATACCAGCGTGAAGCGGGCACTAGCAGTGGTCTCCTCCGACTTCGTCTTCGACATGAACGTGGTCGCCCAAGGCTTCGTTCCTGATATCTCAAAGACCGACGCCGAGAATGAGGAGCGATGCTGAGGGCTCATTAATGACGCCGAGAGGCCGGGGGGAGCGCTGGCGAAGTTGTTCGAGGATGAAGTCCTCCCCCCGTGGATGAAGGGTACCTCGTCGAGGAGGGCGGCGATGGAGCGGGCCTGTAGGGCAAGGCTGGGTGAAGATGCCCGTGTAATAAGTTAGTTTTGGTAACTTATATTCAATGTGGCTTCGAAAGCCTTTTTGGACATTAATGCATCTATCGTAATGCAATTTGTCGTTTTACTTTCGAGCCTTCTCTGCTTTCTTTCACCTAGATTTTGCTTTTTTGACTAAGTTTTTGACGCATGCTCGTATCCCTCGAGGGGGGAGCGAGTGGAGGTACCGTAGCCCGGAGGCGTAGGAGAGCTCCCGGCTCGACAGCCCTCGACCCTCTAGGGAGTTCGAGGTGTTTTCTACTTAGTCGCGAGGCGTATCGAGGCGTGAGAAAGAAGAGGCGCTCGAGTTTTGGTCGCCTGAATTTTGCTTTCCGACTAAGTGTTCGACGCAGGCTCGTATCCCTCGAGGGGGGAGCGAGTGGAGGTACCGTAGCCCGGAGGCGTAGGAGAGCTCTAGCTTGACAGCCCGCGACCCCTAGGGAGTTCGGCGTTTTCAACTTAGTTGCGAAATGAAAGGGAGGCGCGCAAAAAAAAGTCGTTCGTATTTTTAGGAACTTAGGGGGTTCCCCCCGTTAGCCCCTGAGGGAGGCTCGACTCTAGCGAGACAGGGTCGAGGCTACCTCTTGCATGTACAATGACAAGTTTGAACTTATAATCGAAAATACTGCTTATATTTGCCATGCGAAAATGTACATAACATGCGAGAATGTACAAGGGCCTTGTTGCCCTAAGGGTAGAAGCGACGTAGCTGTTCGATGTTCCATGTGTTGGTGAGAATATCGCCTTTGTCGTTAGCGAGCTTGTACGTCCCGGGCTTTAGCACCTTAGCTACGGTGTATGGGCCTTCCCATGGCGGGGTCAGCTTGTAAAGTCCCTTGCTGCTCTGTCGTCGATGTAGGACGAGGTCTCCAACTTGGAAGTCCCTCGGGTGCACGTGCTTGTCGTGGTAGCGTCGAAGTTTTTGCTGATACCTCGCAGAGTGAATTAGCACCATGTCTTGAGCTTCCTTGAGCTGGTCGACGGCGTTTGCGAGGGCTTCTTCATTGCTTTGCTCGTTGTACGCCTTTAGTCGAGGGGAACCATACTCGAGGTCAGTGGGGAGGACGGCCTCGGACCCATAGACCAAGAAGAATGGAGTGAAGCCCGTGGCTCGACTAGGTGTTGTCCTTAGGCTCCATAGGACCGACGGCAGCTCCGCGGCCCATTTTTTCCATGCTTGCTGAGGCGGTTGAGGATCCTTGGCTTGAGGCCCTGCAAAATCATGCCATTGGCGCGCTCGACTTGGCCGTTAGTTCGAGGATGTGCAACCGCGGACCAATTCACACGGATGTGATGGTGATCACAGAAGTCCAAGAACTTCTTGCCAGTGAACTGTGTGCCGTTGTCAGTGATGATGACGTTCGGGACCTTGAAGCGATGGATAATGTCGGTGAAGAACTCGATTGCCCGTTCAGAGCGGATGTTGCCGATAGGCCAGGCCTCGATCCACTTGGTAAACTTGTCGATGGCAACGAGCAGGTGCGTGTACCCTTTGTTTGTCCTCTTGAGAGGCCCCACAAGATCAAGCGCCCAGACCACGAATGGCCAGGTAATGGGGATCATTTGTAGGGCGTGAGCTGGGAGGTGCGTCTGCTTAGCGTAAAATTGACACCCTTTGCACGAGCGGACAATGTTTGTGGCGTCAAAAACGGCGGTCGGCCAGTAGAAACCATGTCAGAAGGCATTGCCTACGAGGGTCCTTGGTGCTGCATGATGGCCGCAGGCCCCCGAGTGTATGTCCTCGAGGAGCCTCCTGCCTTCCTCAATAGTAATGCAACGCTGAAGAACGCCTGAGGGGCTTCGCCTATAGAGTTCCTTGCCATCACTGTAGATGACGTAGGACTTGGCCCATTGCACGATCCAGCGAGCTTCGGTCCGGTCCTCCAGAAGCTCTCCTCGAATGAGGCAGTCGAGGAAAGGGGCTCGCTAATCCGGCGGCGGGCTCGACAGAGGAGGGGTCCCCTGGATCTCCATAACCTGGGCCCCGGTCGAGGGGCACCAATCGAGGTCATGGGGTGGAACTTCAAGGGCGTAGTGCAAGCCCCCGAGCCCAAATCGATGGAGGGCTCAAAGAGGTCCTTCGAGAATATGTCCGGAGGGACTGTACCTCGAGTCGATGCGATTTTTGCAAGCTCATCCATGGCTTCGTTGTATCACCGAGCAATATGGCTAAGCTCGAGGCCGTGGAGCTTGTCTTCCAACTTGCGCACTTCGTTGCAGTATGCTTCCATCTTGGTGTCGTGGCAGCTTGAGGCCTTCATCACTTGGTCGATAATTAGTTGCGAGTCGCCCCGAACGTCAAGGCGTCAGACCCCAAGTTCAAGGGCGATTCGTAATCCAGCGACAAGTGCTTCGTACTCCGTGATGTTATTAGAAGCGGCAAAGTGGATGCGAATGACGTAGCGCATGTGGACTCCGAGGGGTGAGATGAAGAGCAGGCCCGCGCCTGCTCTTGTCTTCATGAGCGACCCGTCGAAGTACATTGTCCACAACTCGGCTTGGATTTGAACTAGCGGCAACTGAGTGTCGGTCCACTCGATGATGAAATCCGCCAGCACTTGAGACTTGATGGCCTTCCATGGTGCGTAGGTGATGGTCTCGCCCATGAGCTCAACCGACCACTTAGCAATCCTTCCAGCGGCCTCCCGGTTATGGATGATCTCCCTCAAGGGGAATGAAGATACCACGGTAACCGGGTGGCTGAGGAAGCAGTGCTGGAGCTTGCGACGCATAAGGACGATGGCGTAGAGCAGCTTCTGCACCTGTGGGTAGCGGATTTTCGTTTCCAAAAGCACTTCGCTGACGAAGTAAACCGGCCGCTGGATGGGCAAAGCACGCCCTTCCTCTTGCCTATCCACCACTATGGCCGTGCTGACGACCTGAGTGGTTACGACGACATAGAGGAGGAGGGGCTCGGGTGGTTCAGTCGACATCGCTGGTCGAGGAGGGACGAGAATCGAGGTGGATGTCAGCATGCCTTTGAGTTTGTTGAGGGCCTCCTCGGCCTCCGTGGTCCATGTGAATCGCTCAGATTTTTTCAAGAGGCGGTACAGAGGCATGGCCTTCTCCCCTAAATGTGAGATGAAGCGGCTGAGGGCCGCGAGGCAGCCCGTGACCCTCTGCACGCCCGTGAGATCCCGAATCAGCCCCATTCGTGTGATGGCCGCCACCTTCTCGGGGTTGGCCTCGATCCCACGCTGGGAGATGATGTATCCGAGGAGCATGCCCCGAGGCACTCCAAAGACACATTTCTCGGGGTTGAGTTTTATGTTTTTGGCTCGAAGGCACCCGAACGCGATTTTGAGGTCTCGGATAAGGTTGTCCATTCTTCTAGACTTGACCATGATGTCATCGACGTAGGCCTCGACCATGTCACCTATGTGTTCACCGAAGACGTGGAGCATGCATCGCTGATATGTTGCCCCAGTGTTTCGAAGGCCGAAGGGCATGGTGACATAGCAGTACATGCCGAAAGGTGTGATGAAGGAAGTTGCGAGCTGGTCGGACTCTTTCATCTTGATTTGGTGGTAGTCAGAATAATCATCGAGGAACGAGAGGGTTTCACATCCCGCGGTAGAGTCAACCATTTGATCAATGCGTGGTAAAGGAAACAGAACTTTGGGACATGCTTTGTTTAAACTAGTATAGTCAATACACATCCGCATTTTTCCATTCTTTTTCTTAACTAACACGGGATTAGCTAACCATTCGAGGTGATGGACCTCCCTGATGAATCCAGCCGCCAAAAGCTTGTGTACCTCCTCGCCGATGATCCTGCGCTTCTCCTCGTCGAAGCGGCCCAGGCGTTGTTTCACCGGTCTGGACCCGGCCCGGATCTCCAAGGCGTGCTCGGCGACTTCCCTCGGTATGCCCGGCATATCCGAAGGACTCCACACAAACATATCAGCGTTTGTGCAGAGAAAGTCAACGAGCACGGCTTCCTATTTGCCCTCGAGGTCGGCACTAATCGTTAGCACCTTCTCGCCGGGGCAGCTCGGGTCGAGGGGGGCTTTCTTGGTGTCTTGTGCTGGCTCAAAGTTGCCAGCGTGTCACTTGGGGTCTGGCATCTCGCTGGCGAGGTGCTCGAGGGTCGCAGCTATCATGGCATTTTGCTCGACGGCCTCTCCATACTCGACGCATTTGACGTCACAGTCGTACGCGTGCTCGTAGGAGGAGGCGACGGTGATGACGCCCTTGGGTCCTGGCATCTTGAGCTTGAGGTAGGTGTAGTTCGGGATCGCCATGAACTGCGCGTAGCCCGGTCGGCCGATGATAGCGTGATACATTCCGTGAAACCCGACCACCTCAAAGGTGAGGGTCTCTTTCCTGAAGTTGGCAGGGGTGCCAAAGCAGACAGGAAGGTCGATACGGCCGACGGGGAGGGCCTTCTTCCCTGGAACGACACCATGAAATCCCCCGGCGCTGGGTCGGAGTTGGCACCTCTTGACTCCTAGGAGGTAGAGGGTCTCGAGGTAGATGACATTCAGGCTGCTGTCACCGTCCATAAGGACCTTCGAGAGGCAGGTGTTAATGATGATTGGGTCAACGACGAGCGGATAGGCCCCGGGATTGGGGACACGATCCAGATGGTCATCGCGGTCGAACGTGATAGGCATGTCAGACCAGTCGAGGTAGTGAGGTGTCATGACATGGACAGAGAAGACCTCTCGATGCTCCCACTTGCGCTGTCGAGGCGTGAGCTGGGTTGAGGGGCCCCCGTAGATCATGTAGCAGTCATAGACTCCGGGGAATTTTCCGTCTTCCTCGTTGTCTCCCTCACCGCCGCCTTGGTCTTTCTTGTCATCACCTTTCTTCACGCCCACTTGCTCGAAGTGCTTTCGAAGCATGCGGCAGTCCTTAAGCTTGTGCCTTGCCCTGTCCTTGTGATAAGGGTAGGGCTCCCCGAGCATTTTGTCAAAGATGGCACCCTCGGGGGGGCCTCGAGCTCTTTTGCGTTTGGTTGCTACGACGAGATCATCTTCTGCAGCCTCATGCTTGCCTTGCTGATTTTTCTTCTTCTTGTTGTTTCTCTTCGTCCCTTTGCTCGAGCCTCCGGCGTCGTCGGCTGCCGGCGCTTTTCCCTTGTCCTTCCCATCACTGAAGAAGGTGCCGACGGCCTCTTCGCCGGCCGCGTAGTTGGCGACCACATCCATGAGCTCGTCGACGGTGTCAGGGTGGTTACGCCCTAACTCGCGAACTAGGCCCTTGCTGGTTGTACCCGCAACGAACGCTAGAATGACGTCGAGATCGGAGATGTGGGGTAGTTCGGTGCGGAGCTTGGAGAATCGTCGAGCAAAGTCACGGAGAGACTCCCCTGGCTTTTGTTTGCAGTTGCACAGTTCCCAGGAGTTCCCGGGACGCACGTAGGTACCTTTGAAGTTGCCCTCGAAGATCTGGACAAGGTCGATCTAGCCGCGAATCTGGCCAGGGGGAAGCTCCTCGAGCCACCTACGCGCGGTGTCGGACAGGAATATGGGAAGGCGACGTATGATGACGTGATCGTCATGTGCCCCCCCCGCCTGACAAGCCAGCCAAAAGTCAGCTAGCCAAAGCTCGGGATTGGTTTCGCCGTTGTATTTGACGATGCTCGTGGGGGGTCGAAACTTGTCGGGCAGCTGGGCGTAGCCATTCGTCCTGCTGAAGACTCAGGGACCCGGTGGCTCCGGGGCCCATCGGTCTTCGTCGCTGTGGTAACACCCTCCACGATGGGTGTTGTACCCTCGATCCTCGGCATCCCCGTGCTTGCGTCTGCGGTTCTCGACGATGTCAAGGCGCGCGTCGTGGGGAGCGCAGTCGTCGTTGATACGTTCTCGGGCTGGTTTCTTCTTTGGCCGGGGGGCCCCCCCTGTTCGACCGAGCTCTCCCTTTCGAGCCAGGAGGGCTCGACCCAAGGTCCGGAGGTTGCCCCTCGACACCTCGAGGCTGAGCTCTCGGCTTGCTGAATAGCAGCAACTTGGAGGAGATCCTTGACCTCACATTGTATCCGCCGAGCTTGCGAGTTGGATGGCGCGGGCATATTGCGAAGGAGCATAGCCATCGCGACAATGTTCTGGCTTGCTCGGGGATAACGGTTGGCGGGTTGCTCGGGTGCCCCTGCCTCATTGATCTGCCGGTTGACCTCTCGGGCCCTGGCTCGGGCTCTACCGTCGGGCGGTCGCTGCTCTTGCTCGAGGGTTAGCTCGAGCAGGCGCAATCGTTCCTGCTCGTCGGTGAGCTTCACCTGCAACTCCTGAATTTGTGCCAGCTGGGCGTCCTGCTCGCCAAGACGGGGGCACACCTCTCAGGGTGCGTCTGGTTGTTGGTCCTTTGCTCTGGGGGGAGCACCTCCCGCCACAGCGGTAGCTGCCGCGGCCGCTGGATCGACGGTTTCCTGATCGGAGTCAACATCACCATCGATGTGGAGGCACTCGCGGGTAGGATCCCAATGATCAGAGTCAGAGTCGGGGTCGCCGCCGCAGAAAACGGGGAATTGTCCCCGCGCCTCCTCCTGCAGCTGCCGTCGGAGTGTGCCGACGGTGTACCTCCGGGGGCCGGGCGCTCTCGTGAAGGCCAAGCCCTCAAAGGCTGGTGTGGCAGTCTCCACGTCTGTCATTGCACAGAGAAGGGCACCTGGGCGGTCCTCCATCATGCTCATGTTGGAGTGGGTCGCTGTCGAGATCATCGTCGTGGGATTGTTGAAGTCGAACGAAGGCCGCTGACGACGCTCAAACAGCTCATGCGGGAGCGGGCTCGATCGAGCGGGGACTCCGTCGCGCTTCCTTGATGAGCGTACTGTGAAGGTGGAGTCAGGGTTGTAGTGGGGTCCTGCCGGTTCGCCCTCTACCCCTGAACTCTGGTCAGAGAATCCCTCGACAAGAGGTTCCTCATCTCTGGTCAGGGGCGAGGAGAAAGCGACGGGAGCCATCCTCGACCCAGGTTGATGGCGATGACGGTGTCGACCGTGCCTCCTTCTGGATGTGGAAGCATGGTGGTGAGACTGGCGAGCGGCCCTCCATGAGCGTGGGGGCGTATCGCGTCCTCCGTTTGGGTCACTGATCGAGAGCAGGGTCATGTCATAGCCCTGGCCGAGGGACATGAACTCCAGGCTCCCAAACCAGATCACCGTAGCGCGCGAAAGTGGTGAAACAAAGTTGCCCATCCAGAAAAATGACGGGAAATCGTTAGTGACACGCGGCCCCCTACCTGGCGCGCCAACTGTTGGTGTTTCGACCCTCGAGGGGTTAACACCAATGAGTAATATTTGTAATTGCGTGCTCCCTTAATCCGGTGGGTGATGCAAGAAGGACACGGCGATTTATCCTGGTTCGGGCAAAGAAGGCCCTACATCCAGCGGGGGAGGATAGTTCGTGTTATCTTGCACCGAAGTGCTAGTACAGGGGAAAATACAAGCAGATGTAAGGAGCGTGAGGTGGGGCTTGGGCGTTCGGATGCCTAGCTCTCGACCTTACACTAGCTCACGGTGTCATTCTGTGATCTAAAGCCTTAGCGTTTCTATGCTCTAGATCCTCCTCCTTTTCTAACGTCCTGGCGCCTCCTTTTATAGGTGAAGGAGGGGCACAGGAGTACATATATTTCGAGTTTGCATGGCTGATGACGTATGACGTTGAGGCCGATCACGTCGGTGCCGCTGTAGCGATGTACGTCGGTATGGGAGGTCCTGCTGCCGTCGCGTCGGGAGTTGTTGAGTCCCGCTCGAGGGTTCGTTCGATAAAGTCGAGGGGCAGCGGTTGAGGGTCTTGGCTGGAGTCGAGGGGGTCGAGCCGAGGGGGTTGAGCCTCACCGGATAAGATCGAATCCCGGGAAATGCGGGAAATGCACTGATTCATATATCTCGAGGGGGTGCTGGACATGGCATAATGCTCGGCATGGTGCAACAGCGAAGTATGATCCGTAGGATTCTGGGGCATGGGCGGTAAAAGCCAGATTTGACCGCCACACCTGCAACTGTTATCGTAACTGTGGGCATATGGTTAGGTGGGGGTAGGTAGATCGCATTAAATGCGCTCGGATCCGTACGGGAGAGGCGGTAGCCGAGGGGTGCACTATCCTCGAGGACCGCCCATTCGTGCGAACGAAGTTCCGTCCTCGAGGGTAGGCTCGTTCATCGGGCGAAGTTTCGTCCTCGAGGGGTCGCCCGAGTTGTACCCTCGAGTGTACAGTCCCTAGTCCGCGCGGTAGACCCTCGAGCAGGCTTTGGCTTTGGGCCGTCGTTGTCCGTTCGTGGGTCAGCCCGATATGTCTTAGCCTGCGGGCCTTCGTACGTTAGCGCGGGAGGTTACTGGAGGGTTCGTGTTGCTAATTTTGCGGGGTTTAGTTCGGTAAACTAGGGGTTTGGGGTAGCCATTTCGTGGGTAACGACAGATGGTATTAACTTACTCATTTTCTCCAGGACCGAGAGGAACCTCGATCGGCCGATGCGCCGGAGGGCTCGGGTAAGACTAGAGCCAGAACCCCGCTTGGCCTGTTAGAGCTTCATCTTAATAAGGTTTTTCAGATCACAGCATTCGATGAATTCAGGATGCCCTCCGAACTAAAAATTGTTGTGTCAAAATACTATACAGCCATCGGCATCATTGTTAGGGACTTCATGCCCTTGAAGTACTGGAAGTAGGCTGGCAATGTAGATAAGGACCTGGCAGTGGTTCCTGAAGAATACAAGAAGAAGGTTTGGGATGAGCTCTGAAAGTGTTTCACTTTCCCTGTGGAAGGCCCGCTGTATAACAAGGTGAAAGCACAAAAGAAAGCCTACAAAAGCATGGCGGCTGCTCACAAGACTCATCAGTCTACCTGTTACAAGAAGTATGTTGCCCAGAATACAGACCCAAATTTCGATGCAGGAGTGCTGACCTCACAGAGAGCCTATTGGCAGGAGTTCAAGGATCACTACGGCAGTCCAGAGTTCCAAGAACTTAGCATGAAGAATAAGCAAAACTCAGAGAAATCAAATAACCCTCATTGTCTCAGATCCCGTGGATATGCCAAGATGCTAGATGTTATTATCATGGAATTCGATAAGCGAGAAGCTTATTGAACAAGGTGTTGCAGTTGAGACCACTGATTGGGAGGATAGATCTTTATATTACTGTATCGGGAGGAAGTGCCGTCACGGTGATGATGGGAGCTTTAGCGTCTTAAATCATCCAAAGAATCAAAAGAATGCAAATGATCTGGATATAATTGAGGTCTGTGAGCTCGTCTCAAAGATCACCCGGATAATTAATGATGTGACACAAGGGGTTCGCACTTTTAACAGGGAGAACGACGTGCTAACCCAAGCACTTGGGAACAAGGAGCATGCTGGCCGCACCAGAGGAATCGGTATTGTTAATTAGTTTCAAGGATTCCCAGATGAGGTCAATATTGTTGATTAGGGAGAAGAAAGAGAGATGGAGCGCCAAATTGGATGCGGTGGTTCAATCCAAAGTCACGAAAGCTTTGGCGTCCCGAGAATTAGGGATGGCATTGGACGTTGTGTAACAGAATCAAGGTCGCAGCAACTATGGATCGACCCCTTTTGGCGAAGCAGATGAGAATGCTCCTCATCCGCTGGACAACATCAGTGAACCGGTCAATGTCAAGTTGTACATCCAGCAGCAATGGACCAAAGACAAGGTAGCGACCGGCCAGGCCTGGCCCATTGGTGATGGGACCATTAATGGTGGCCCAATTCCACAGGGGTGCGCCAAAGTGACCATCGACACAATACTTGACAAGGAGTACAACAAGATATTGATCGAACACCCCGCATCGCAAGACAGGCTGAGACTTGTCCAGAACAAGGGACCTCAGGTGGCCTCATTAAGCTTGACCATGAGTTGTCCTCGGATGAAGAGGACAAATGCGACTCCTCGCCCCACCGCTTAGCATCTACGAGCAGAGGACAGGACTCTCAGCTGCCATCACCCCCGAGGATGGCTCCTTCTCCTCCTCATCAAGAGACTCCTCCTCCTCTTCAGCCCGCTCCTGCTCATCAGCACACTACTCTGCCACCTCCACCTCCACCTCCTACTGCAACTGCTGCTGCTTCTCGTCCCTCTAGATCAAGAGGGTCAAAACAAATCGCTTCCACTCCCCCTCCTCATAAAGGCCCCTCTAAATTCGGGACGTCAAAAGGAAAGATTGCTACTGGCTCTGCATCAGGATCTAGAGGATAGAATTCTCGTCTTCCTGCGTCCAAAGCGACACCAAATGCACTGTCGCAGCCGCACAAAAGGTCCTCAGAGTCAGTTCCCCATGCGGAGCCAGAGAACAAGAAAAGGCCATTCAGTGGCAGCATTACAAATATTATGCAGCAAAAATGGACTCACGGTTGGCGTCGAAAACATATATACCATTCTTCAATCTAGTTGCCTCACTTTCTCAGGCCTTGAAGAGGAACAAATATGAAAGGAATACACAAAATGAGTACAATAATGAAAGTGGCAACGCATAGTTCCATGAACATCAAAGGAAAATAAACAAGTTGGTCAAAGATGGACCCGAGCATAGTAGAGGGTACTAGGAGGACCTCTATTGGCTGTCAATGGGGAACGCACCATTGGCCCGACAGTTTAAGGTTGGGACATGTTGGTTTCCGATGAAGAATATGATAATTTGCCCACAAGGCTTAAGGATTTGCATAATTATTACATTTGGGCTACGCTGGATTCTAATTCGGCCTGGTTTTCTTTCATTATCTGATCGCCCGATGTTTTCAACTATCAAGAAGAAGAGAAATATGATGTTGAATGGGAGTGCCTATTCCAGTTGTACCAGAGACGCAACCTTGATGTACAAACCATGTGTTTGTGGACTATGTAAGTACCCTACACAGATTGTTTAATTCTATGCACTTTTGAGACACAGCTTGTTTAATTCTATGTACTTTCCATATTTTTTATGCAGGTTAGTTGCACAATATTGCAGCGTAAAGCAAAAATGGCAGCACTTAGGCTTCTTAGACCCCGTCCAAGTCAACGATCGGACCTGCCTCGGCAAAGTAGGATATATCGGTGTGGAGGCAATGATAGAGTTATTGGTAGAAGATTTCAAATAGTTTGTGGATAAAAAGAAAACCCACATTCTTTTACCCTACAACTTCAAGTATGTGTTCTCGACCAGTGGTTTTTATGCTTCTTTTTTTGTCCATATTATTTGTTACTTACACTATTTTGATTGTAACAAAATTACGCCCTCGTTTGTGTCAATCTTCCAAAGAATGGGATTCAGGTGTGGGACTCATAGAAGAAGCCACTCGAGGCCTGCAATCACTGGTGCAACTGCTCAATAAGTAAGTGATGCTAACAACACCATATTCCTATGATCACATATATCTTTTTCTAGTGATTCCCCTTTTAACTATTTATTATAATTTTTCACAGGGTTCGGAGAAAGCATAGAGGTTGGACGCAACAAGCATTCAACATTGTTGAAATGTCTGACATCCCGTACCTACGACAGCCGAATGGCAACAATGAGTTTGGGTTCTACGTCATGTGGGCCATGTTCCGTTATATTGGGTACACCACGAAAGAGCTAGATGAACTTGTAAGTATAATCCTCATTTCATTTATTTGTACTATCAAATATAAAATATGGTATACTAATTTGAATTTTTACTCCTTTTTGAAACTACAGCGCAAGAAAAATAATCACCAAAGGCTGAGTCAATTTGAGATCGAGGGACTTTCATGTGAGCTCGCAGAGTTCCTCCTGTCATGTGTCTTTTCAAAACGAGGTTGTTTTTCAATTGCAAGAGCTCAGCGGTGGAAGTACCAAGTTACAAAAGAGGACTTAAAACGTCTGTTGTAATAATTTCTTTTCATATGTTGTTGGCGATCTTGTATCGAACATTTGAATGTAAGCGTATCGGATATTTGTATTGTATTTATATCGTTGATGGAGAACTTTAATTATAATTAGTAGCATTATGACATCTATAGTAAATTGAAATATTAAATAAAAGTATTATAAATTACAAACTATAATTTAAATAAAAGAAAAAAATCAGAAAAAATAAAAATACTGGCGGCTGGAGCAAAAAGCCGACAACACTATCGGCTTTGGCCAAAAGCCTGCAGTATTGACTAAGTCAATACTGCCGGCTTTGACAACAAGCCGACAGTATTGACTAAGTCAACACTGTCGGCTCCGACGACAAGCCGGCAGTATTGACAATGTCAACACTGTCGGCCTGTAAATCCCGCCGGCAGTATTGACTAAGTCAACACTGTCGGCTTGAATAACAGGGCGGTAGTGTTGTTAGAAAATAGCACTGCCGGCTGGAGCTACGAGCCGACAGTGTTGATTCCACATTACTGCCTGCCGCAAATTTCCGGCAGTGACGTGGGGGGGCACATCACTACGATTTAGCCACTGCCGGAACAGATTCCGACAGTGATAACAGTTGAGCGCCGACAGTGATGGACTCGACTGGGGTAGTGAGGGCACTGCTACTTTTAATACGAGGGCCAAAATTTTCTTTTCCTGAGATTTACATGTTTAACATGGAGATGAGTATATTTACATACGACTTATTTTGGGATTCTCTTCATATGGATAATTTTTTCTTTTGTTTTTATTTTTGTTTTGTTTCTTGCTTTTAGCCTAAGGAGGAGCATGCTCTGTATGTATTCCTATGTGACTGACAAATGATCCAAAGCTGCAAACATGAACAGGACAGCCTACCGAGAACTGATTAGTGTGTGTATATAAGTATATTTATTATATACTAGAAAATGGTAGGTACAAATCTGACAATTGAAACGTACGGAGAATTATTGACTACCTGACTGAAGAAGCCGGCGCTACCCGCGAAAGGGATTGGTGTTAGGGCCCGGATTGCATCTGAAAACAGCAAAAGGAAGAAAACAAGGGGTGATGGATTGATGGGTTATCCGCTTGGACTTCGGAACAAGTCAGCTTAGGCTAATGTCAATGGAGATTTAATAGGTATTTTATACACATTTAATATGGTGACAAATCCGCAGAACGAGTGAGCGGCGTTTCCAAGGACTCGTAACCGCGTGAAACGCGCACTGAGGGAGAAAAGTTTCATCGCTGAGATCCCGTGCGCGGGCAGAGCCCTCCCTTCGCCATCCTCGCCGCTGTCTTCTGCGATTCCCAGCGGGGCCGCTCGGCGGCGCGCAGCTCTTCTTCCCGTTCTAGATCTCCGCCTCCACCTTCTCCTACCGCCGCGTCAACCACGATTCCCCTGCCGCGTCCGCGCTCCAGTTCGGCAACGGCGTCGCCGAGGCGGAGACCACGATGACGCCCCTCCTCTGCAGCTCGCGCATGGGCACCTTCTACGTCGCGTTGTCGGACATCTCCATCGGCGCGCTGCGGCTGTCCATCCCAGCCTCCGACATCGCCATGGACAGCACGTCGGGTCCGGCGGCGTCACCGTGACGCGGCTGCTGTCAGACCAGACGAGCGTGGAGGTGCCCGCGGTGTCGCTGTTTAATTGGCAAGCAACAACAGGGGTCGGCTTCACCATCCTCGCAAGCACTGCCAGATCCATAGCCACATGCGCTGCCACGACCATCCTCGTTGTTCATTTGATTCTTGTTTGCCGTACCCTCATCTTTGCCGTGAACTGTCTGTTCAGCTTGTTTGCTGTAGCATTTTGCCCATGTCCACCAACTGTTCGTTGTTTTGACTAGCAGGATTGTTTTTTGCAGCACCATATTTCAGTCTTATTTCCAACGACTGAGAAACGCATGGACTGATGCTTTCTATTTTTCGTCTGATTTTTCTACATGTAGCCTACTATTTTATTTATTTTGTCTCCGTTAAAATTACTTTGTCAAATAATTGTTGCAAAATTTTGAGTGTGATAGGTTTTGTTTATTGTCATTTGAACGAGAATACATTCTACCGTAGAAAACAATTGAACTACAATTGATCTACAACACCATGTATACATTAATTGCTTGCTAGAACATGTCTCCGAAACCGTACCATAAAACTCTACATTGAGAAAGTCAGTTTTATTTGTTAATCCAAATTTACAAAGCTGATGTGTCCGCGTTGGAAATAGTGAAGTGAAATGCCCATTGAGACTAGGCTTAGAGAACAATGTGTTCGACACTTTGATGATGGAAAATATCTTAAACAGCGGACCTATTGGAGCCCACGGATTTGGATTAGGAGCCCCCGGAGGCCTGCGAGGCGGAGCGGTTTGACTTTGCCTCTTTGCCCCACGGAGTTGGGCCCGAAATGAATCAGGGCCGGGTGGATTCTGAATTGAAAAATAGTTTATCCGACCTTTCTCAACTTTTAAAATTATCCTAGTTAGAGCAGTTTTAAAAACAGTTTGATTTAATATAAGTTTCGGTCAGCCTCGAAGAAAAGAAATCAGACATTTTCACGTTCAGGGCCAAATAGACTTTGTCAAAAAATTAGGATTTTTTTTCAAAAAAGTATCTAACCATTTTACTAAAAAATGCATTTAAATATTAAAAATATGATTTGATCTTAGAAAATTTACAAAAATTGTTTCAACTCAGAAACATATTATACTACTTAGATATTTGCTAATCCTTTTTGTTCCTTGCATATAGAATTATTTAAATATAGTATGGTCTCCTAAGACATGGAACTAGGTCAAACTTGAAATGGGGAATGTAGGCCAAGACAAATCATTGCAAACCGCATCGTGAATCACTGTACAACCCGTCGTGAAAACTGCAAAGGATGTTTCCTTGGCAAAAATGTCTCGCTTAACCAATCAAGACACGCTCCAGAATTCCAAATAAAACTATTCTGATAGTATATTAACAAGAGTAAATTGAGCCTGAGGTCCTTATACTTTTGGGGTGTTCACATCTGAGTCCTCCAACTAAAAAAGGCTCCCGCCTGGGCCTCTAATCTACTGACGTGGGCATGCCACCGTGGCAACAGGATGCTCGGGCCAAGCCGATTTTATCAAAAAGAAAATCCATACCTCTTTCTCTTTCTCACTCCCAAAGTTCATCACCGCCGTCACGCTCTAGCAGAGATCCACTATTAGTTACTTGTACACACAATTTTTAAATAGTTTCAACATTTAAAAGCTACAAACTATTAAAAACTACATCATGATTATATATGATTGGTTATATAATTAAAATAACATTATTAACCATACTAAATTAATGTTTATTAGTTATAAGAGGTCCGGCACACCGGTGACACGTGGAGTGCGTAGATTGGCGGAGGAGGCGGTGGCGGCGGCACGCGGTGGGCAGGGGTGGCGCGCCCTAGGGCTAGCGCGTGGGCGGCGGCGATGGGTGTGGCGCGAGGCGTGAGAGTGGGCGGCAGCGGCTGAAGGAGTCGGAGCCGGGAGCCGAGAGCCGAGAGCTAAGGTTTGGGACTAGCCTAATCCTTTCTTGATTGCAATGGATACATGGGGGTTAACATTTAATAGTCATTGCAAGACTTAGCCCCTAAGCAACCGGAGATCATGCGGATCCTCCGCTTTCTATTTTATTTATCTTTATTTTCCTAATCTATCTATGTGATGTGGCAACTCCCGTAAACGGCAGTGGCGGCGGCGTGGGCGCGCCCACTTCTTCTCCTGTGCGCGCATGCGGCCCCTCGGCCCCTAAGACGTGGTCTGCTGCAGCGGCTCCTCCTCTTCCGGGCCCGAGTTGGCCCAATTTCTTCCCAATTTGCTGGGCCGCGCGTTGTGCTTGTTACAGCACTCCCCTCTTTTCCGCTCGACGTGTCCTCGCGACGATGTTAGAGCCAGTTGATGATGCTGTTGATGATGCTCCCGTAGATTATGTTGGCGTTGGATATGTTGGTGCCGTTGTGATACTTGTCGTAGTCGTTGGGGCCATGGATTTAGGCGGTGTTGCTCCGTGTACCGATGTCGATGAAATAGTGATGCACGATCCTTGAGTGTATGTGGTTGGGGATGTCGGAGAGGTTGCAGCTCAGGAGGCAGCTCTTCATGGTTGATGTTGCTGTAGGAGAGAAGTCACCATTAATGAAGGTGTTCGGCCGTCCACAGGGTAGTTTGCAACTTCTCTTTCTGTTGTCGATGAGGGAGTATAACTGTAATGGTGGTGACGTAGCTGGTGCTATTGCCGATGTCAATGTCACCCAAGATGTCATGTTCTCCAGCTTCTTTGACAACCGGGTGGCTAGTAGCCGTTGATGGTGGTCTGCCTGGTTTGACTATACATCTCTTGTTCTGAGCTTGGCGCCAATTGCAAATCCGTCTAGCGACATGCTTCCATTGCTGATGTTTGAAGGGTCGATGCTGATGTTGCCAGTGATGTAGGGATGTTGTTGCTCAGCTGTTCTAGCCATGAAATGTTGGCCTAGTTGGGTAGGCTTGTCATCTAACAGCTAGTGCAAGTTGGTAGTGATGGTGTGTGGCAACATGCTGCTATCGTTGCCGTTTGGGTCCAACTTGCTAAAGATGTTGTTGTCGTCTTTGTGCTTTTCCTCCCGAACAGTATCATTGACGTTGTTGACACTGAAGCACGGCGCTGATGTGATGTTCGAGGCGCCGGTGACGACGAAAAGTGTGCTCGGCATCTTGGTCGCGTGCTGCGTTGCTGTTGCTAGCGTGGTCGCGGTTGCTAGGCATTGTTGTGTTTGGGCTGGCACATCGTTGAGCAGCTGGTGGGCGTCGATACTGACATCTTCCTTGTTGTTGACAACCCCGATCTGTTGCAATTCCACAATAGGGTTGTAGACGGTGGTTTCTAGGGTGATATCGTTGGGGGTGCTGATGTTGATTGTTGACGGTGATTATAGCATATAAATGCACATCCAAAACACCGTCAACATGCCTCGGTTTTGAGGAAGATTAATAATTTGTGAACATATTTTATCAATAACTAGTTTCACTGTAACACCCTAGTTTTCAATTTTTCAAATATATATATATA
>CM041644.1:33708153-33724493 GCA_023333625.1 Bothriochloa decipiens | reverse complement strand
AGGCTATTTATGCATTCTACTTTTGTCCTTAAAAGTGGAGTGTGACATTCACTTGTACTCTTAGCTTGTGATCTGCAGGAAACACAAATTGGCACAAAACAGAGCCAAGGTGGGCCCACATAGGGGATCGACCGATCCCCCTACGTGTCCCCCTTGGTGTGGACTTCAGGCACAATCCATGGCAACACCTTTGGAGTCTATCTCAGCCCTCGGATCAAGGTGTGCTTTCACTCAACGGTGCAAATCAGAAGCACACAGATTCATGGACCCACAAGTCAGCAAAACCGACATGACAACATGCAACAAAAGTTGGAGCCACACTCAGTGACAGGTGGGGACCCCAGCCAACCAACTCTGGTTGGCCCCACCTACCATAGGGGGATCGATCGATCCCCCTGGTGGCCAGCCAGGTTAGTTGGCCCCATACCGACTCCAGCATGCTTCCCATGTGCTAGTTGCATCCAAGCCATCCATTTTGAGGTGGTTTGGAGGTCGGTTTGATCCAAGGGCAATGAAGCGACATCACGCGAATCGCTAATGTGGTGGTATAGTAGCCCCTACTCCACCTTCCCCTATAAGTAGAGGCTCAGTTCACACTTGTAAATCATCTCTTTGTCTTTGATTCTCTTGATCTCCAAGAGATCAAGCTAGAGTAGTAGTTGTTAGTCTAGAGTGGGAGTTAGAGTCGAGTTGAGCGAAGCACGGGGTCTCCAGAGTCATCTTTGGCAGAGTCTAGTATAGCTCTATTACCTTTTCTCTTTTGTAAGACTTTACTTTTAGTAATATATTATCCTTTCTTTACTTTGCCTAGTATTTGCTTTAAGTATTTACTTAGTGCAAGTCTTTATAGTCTTGTAGTGTGCTGAGTCTTAATAGCGTAGTTGTCTTAGTTGGATTGGTCCCTGTACCAACTCCTTGTGTGTAGATCAACGTCCTATATTGCATAGGAGCTTCAGCTATCTGCGCATTAGCTAGAGTTGTAAGAGTAAGTGTGAGTGTGGTGCTCATACTTAGTCTTATTGTTGGAGGCCGCTGGTTCGGACGGACAGTAGGAGCGCACTGGTGGGGAGTGACAGGCCCTGCTCGGCATTAGGATTCTCCTCACGTACGAACTAGTTCTTAAAAGGTAGGGCGCCCATTAGAGTATAGCCTCTTTAACAGGGGTTCTGTCTCCTATTTTCTCGTCTATCCCCCTCACACAAGTTGTAGGAGCCAATTTAGTTAAGTTAGTTATCTATTAGGATTGAGTCCACCAGAGTCAAGTTAGATAGATAGGAGTCCTTTACTCACTCATTGTCCTCCCACCTAGCTAACACTCTACCAGTTATCTTAGAATAGGATCTGTGCTACCTTACTTATCTTCCAATCCTATCTATTACTTACCCCCCGTGTTCTACTAGTTGATACTAGATTGTAGTAGACACAAGGATATCTTGTCTCTCTTACTAAACATTCCTAGCCCTGCTTTCCCTTGGGATAAAACAAATAACGATACCTTGGAATACTCATCCTCAGTGAAGTGCTATAGCGGTATATTCTGTGCTCTTACAGAATAATCCAATAGACATAAGAAGTACCCCCACCAGGCATCTCTGGCGCCATTGCTATTTTAGCAACCATGTTAAGATTTGCCAACAAGCATTTCTAGTGCCGTTGCTGGGGAAAGCATCAGACTAGGAATTTTAATAAGAGTGAATCTAAAGTCTACTATCAATTTAGTTATCAATTAGTATTAGCGGCTAACCCCTCACTTGTCTTTTCTTGGTTATCATTAAATTAGACAGTGCATGAGCGATTTCCAATTGCCGTCAAACTACCTTGATAATCCTGAGCAATTGGTGAGGAGAACTAGACATCGTCAAGTTCCACCTCAGAGGTTCATCTCGAATCTCGATCCGTTCTCAGAGGGAAGCTCAGCACCACCAGATTAGGAAGCTATGGCCGAGAAGACCATTTCCGAGTACTCTGCGCCGTCGGCTGACTATGTCACCACGGGATCGCAACTTAACTTGGGGGATGCAACCTTTGACCTCAAGCCTGCACTGATCAACATGGTGCAATCTCAGTAGTTCTGTGGGAAAGCCACATGCGGACGCCAATGCCCATCTCCTACACTTCCTGGAGTTGTGCGACACCTTCACCATCAAGAATGTTGCAGCAGACACCATCCGCCTTCGCCTTTTCCCGTTCTGACTACTAGGAAGGGCAAAGCAGTGGTTCTACTCCAACAAGGACGAGTGCACAACCTGGGAGAAGTGCTTCAATGTGTTCCTCAAGAAGTTCTTTCCGTCGGGCAAGACCAGTGCCCTTCGAGGGAAGATTTCCAGCTTCCAACAGCAAGCTGACGAGACAATTCCCAAAGCATGGGAATGTCTCCAGGAGTACATTCGTGCTGGTCCTCATCATGGGATAGAGGAATGGCTCATTCAAGGTTTCTACCATGGGCTGACCGGTGTAGCCGTAGTCACCTTGATGCTGTCGTAGGAGGGGCATTCTTGTAACACAAGGTCAAGGATGCCAAGGACCTCATTGAGGAAATGGTGATAAACCAAGGATGGAATGAGGAACGCCTCTAGCCCAAGAAAAGAGGTGTCCACACCATCATCGAGGTGGAAATGCTCTGTGCAAAAATGAACCTCTTGATGAATGTTGATGGTTGTTAACCATCAATTTTATATGTCAAACCAAGAAGAGAAAAGGGGATATAAACTGAACATCACCATAGACTTAGGGCTTTCACTGACAATTTCCATGTGTTTTGGTGAATGTTTTTTTCTGCAGGGGGTTATCAGGAATTAACCAAAGGAGGCCCACATGTCGGATTTACATAGAGAGAATACCACGTCTAGTAATCAAAGAATAATCTAGAAGACTCGGGAAGGCAGCACCCTAAAGCTGGGGCCCACCTGGCATAGGGGCTGGGCGGCCGCCCCACCCCTATGGGCGGCCGCCCCTCCACCTCAACCAATGAGGTGGAGTCTCACGGATCCTGCCTTCACCGACCTTGAGGAGTAATCTTGACCACCTGTTTAGGTCGGTTTGATCCGAGGGCTGTGGTGCTTCCTAGAGGGCTATATATTCAGGGCCCTTCCCCCTGGGAGAAACCCTAATTCATTCTCTAATTCATTTGAGAATTGAGAATTAGAGGTAGCCATCAGCAGAGCCAGGGTTTAGAGATCTCTCCCCCAGAGAATTAGAATAGCTACTCCAATTCTTCAAGTTCTACATAGGTTTAGACTAGATAGAGGAAGAGTTGGGCGCTTGTGCTCGGAATTCTAGATCCTTATCATCAAAGATTGGTATTATCTTGTATCTTTCTTTGTGACTTTATTCTAATATCATTGTGTTTCTATTTATTATGTTCCTAGTTTATTCTAGTTCTACATTTGATATGGTTATCATTGATAATGAGTTTATGTTTATGTTTGCAAAGCGCTTAGCTCTCTTCGCGGGAGGGTTAGGTGGTAGATTTCATGTAAGCATGGTGCTTAGATATCGTTTACCTACAAATGCACCCTATTGTCCAGGTCGTGTGATAGATCGCGGAAGTGACAGTTTCGTTGAGTCCTTCGTATTCCATCCCTTGTTGATAGGACAGGTAGAACTACAGTTGCGTAGAAAGTCCTGCTATGTCTTGAATTTTTATAGCAATGTTCCTTATACATAGATGAAGAGTCTTTTGTGCTATATATGATAGTGTAGAGTTAGAGTAGATGAATGACTTAGTAGATTAGAGTTACCTAGGATTTTCTATGCTGAGTAGTCTATCTCTAATCTCTGCATGATTTATTCCCTGAGCTTTTATAATCCATATGATTTATCTATCATGGTTTACCCCCTGCCAAGTATGTGACTATGCAACCTATCACTCATAGGTAGTCATGTTTTGCAAGTTTATCTCATTGTTTAAGTCATTAGTTCTTTTCCTTGAGATAAATATAAATAACGATACCTGGAATACTTCCCGGTGAAGTGCTGCAATGGTATTTAATCTGTATGCCTGTGAATCCTATATTTATTTTATTAGAGGAGCAGTTTTTATACCAACACTTTTGGCGCCATGCTAGGGATGACAACCTAGCTTAAGTGGTGTTAGAAGTGTCAACAAGCATTTCTGGCGCCGTTGCCAGGGAAGGAATAAACTTTCTGAGAAAAATTGCCTAAACAGATACTTAGTAAATGAGTGGTTGTTGCTAGTCACCTCTACTTGTCAGGTTTACCCCTGTCTATTTTCTATGTTTATATTTTATACAAGCTATTAGCAGGATTGAATTTAATTCACTCAACTCTACATCATCAGAATCGGATCAATCAAGAAGGAAGCTCGTCACCAATGCCTGAAGCTATGGCTGAAAAGACCTTGTTGGAGTTCTTTGCTCCAATAGTAGAGAACGTCCGCACTGGTCTAACACTAGCAACTGAAGATCTTGAGTTTAAGCTCAAGCTAAGCCTCATGAACATGATGCAGGTTGTCCAATTCAGTGGAAAGCTACATGAAGATGCAAGTGCACATCTACAGGACTTCATGGAAATTGGAAGCACCATCGCCATAGAAGGAGTTAATCAAGATATCATACTACTTTGCCTCTTTCCATTCTTGCTAGTGGGAAGAACGAAGCAGTGGTTCTATGCTAATAAAGAAGACATCAACACATGGGCGAAGTGTTCCAAGGCCTTTCTAGCAAAATTCTTCCCAATAGGCAAGACCAATGCATTAAGAGGAAAGATTACCAATTTCCAACAGCAGAAGACAGAAACTATTTCAGAAGCATGGGAGCGTTTGCAAGGATACATTCAAGATTGTATCATCATAGAATGGAAGAATTGTTACTAATGCAAGGTTTTTATCATGGATTTACCCAGAAGACGCGTGAGCCCTTCGATGCCACTGTTGAAAGATCGTTCCTATCACTTACCCTTGGAAAGCTAAGAAGCTTATGGAGAAGATATCAGAAAATCAAAGCTGGTCCCAAGATAACGTTCAACATTGTCATCAAAGTGAAGAAGCAATTGAAGAAGTTAATGCACTATCTACCAAGAAGGATGACTTGCTCCACTGGCTAGACTAGAGGGCCAAGTACAAGGAAGACTAGAGGGCGATTGAAGCGATGTATAAGCAAAACTCAAGCCCTGCCGTCAGGAAGGTTACTCATCAACCAAATTGGAGACAATAGCAAAATAGCCAAAGTATGAACTCAGGTAATTTTACAAAGCAACCTTCTTTAAGAGAATTAGTTATGTAGTAATCTAAAATAAATCTAGAAATTAAAGATAGGCTTGCTGTTAATGATAAAACCTTGGAAGGTATAATTGATAAAATGGATAGTTTCTCGTCTGCATTTAATAATCAGCTTGAGTATAATAAAAAGATAGAAGCAAAGATAGCACAGTTGGCTGCTGTGTTGCCCGTTGGCACTAACCCTAAGTAGGTAAGATCTATCACTACAAGAAGAGGGAGTTCTACCAAAGATCCTCCCTATCCAAAAGGTGCAAGAAGGCCAGCAGCAGTACCATCAGTGCTACCAACAGTGGTAGAAGAAGGGAACAATGTTCCCGAAGAAGTATTACCTCAAGAACCAGTACAAGATTAGGAGATGAGACAAAATTTTCAAGACACAAACTATCTACCATTTCCTCACAGAAATAGAAGACCACAACAATCAGATGAGCAATTTGGTAAGTTCATGGAGGTAATTCAAAAGTTATATGTCAATATACCTCTGCTAGATGCCATACAGGTCCCTACATATGCCAAGTACATCAGAGACATTCTTAACAAGAAGAGACCACTGCCATCCACTGAAGTGATCAAGCTCACAGAAGAGTGCAGTGCGGCCATCCTCAACAAATTACCAGAGAAGAAGAAAGATCCAGGATGTCCGACCATTGATTGTACAATTAGAGATCAATATTTCAACAATACACTCTGTGACCTCGGAGCAAGTGTCAGTGTGATGCCCGCTGCTGTCTACTACAAGCTCAATCACACTACACTTGAGCCAACATCAATGTGTCTACAACTGGCCGACTAATTAGTTCGATATCCACTAGGCATTGTCGAGAATATTCCAGTCAAGATAAGAGAATTTTTTGTACCAATAGTGCTGGATATGCATCTAGACTCAAAGGTGTCACTCATCCTCGGGAGACCCTTTTTGTGCACCGCCAATGCACACATCGATGTCGAAAAAGGAGAAATAAAATTCACTATAAATGGACAAGAAGAACAATTCGCATTCAAGTCAAAACAAGAACTCAACTCCTCCGCAAGGATGGTAGATCTAGACAAGACAGATGAATCACCAGAGCCGCCAACTCTGGGACATCAGCAGAATAAATAATTTGGAAGGTCCAGCTCGGAGGACTTTAAAAATTCGAACCCTCGCCGGAAGGTAACGCGGTATTTACTCGCATTTAATTGTTCGAACCATAGAATTCTTCTTAGGCATAATTATTTTATGGTATTGCATTATAAAATTCTACGCCCCATATAAATGACTTTTTCGGTGTGTAACAACCCGTTAAAAATATTTATTATGGTGGCATAAAAATATTTTAGTTCATACATATATATTTCTTAGCTTACTCTCATTTTAAATTCCTGCATTATATTTACATAATTATATGTTTGGTGCATGGTGGGCCCACCACCATGGGTCCTGCATGTCATAGACTTCACCTCACATACATCACATCACATTATTTCATCCACTTCCACTCACCTCCACCTTCATCTCTTTTCCACCATCCAAATCCACCATCTCTTCTCTTTTCTAGCCTTAACCAGGAAGCAAGGGAACATGCACCAACCTTCAGCATGGAGGGGCAGGAGGTGGGTGGCCACCCCCACCACCTTGGTCGCCCGCCCATGCACCTCCTCCTCTATAAAAGCCCTTCCTCCCTTCACTTCTAGGCACCACACACATTCAGTTTTTGTAGCTAAACAAGGTGCTCTCGACTTTGAGTTTTCCTAGGAGAGTTTGAGAGAGAAGGAGAGAGTAGAAAGAGTAGAGAAGAGAGTGAGAAGTGAGGAGTGTAAGCAAGAGCTCAAAGAGCTAGTGTGGAGAGGGGTAGTGCTGCAAGAATCTCATAGAAAATTAGTGGAGATGCTGTCCAAGTAGGAATAAGAATTTTAAAATTCGAGGGAAGTTTCTGTCGAAATCAAAACTAGCAACTAGAATTAATCTTGGAAGAACGACTAACCTCTGGACCACTAACTCTAGACAGCTAACCACTAACTCTTAACTAACCCCTTGCACCAGTATTGTTTGTAAGAAATTTTTGCAGGATGAAGAGCTGGGCCAAAGGAATCACCAACAAGGTCACGGGCATTAGGACAAGGAGTGCATCCTGCCATGAATCATCAAGGGCCGGCTCCGATATGAGCACCGACCCCCCAGTCATCCCCCAGCCAGCATCTTCTTCTGCACCCCAGAGGATCCTCCTCAGGGCATCTCATCTTGCCCTGAGAGATTCTCGGGAGAGAGCCGTCTACAAGAAGCTCAAAGACAGGAGCTACGGACACACGCTAGTCCTCAACAAAACACTTCTGTATGAGGCAGGTATGGCTAATGAACTCGACACCATTTCTCGGTTTGTTGGTTGGACTTCTTTTGCAAACATCACTGAGTTAGGGTCAAAGCTCTTGACCATAGAGTTTCTCTGCACTCTCGGACTCACCGGAATAGGAGTCTATTTTAGACTTTTCACCCGAGAGTTTTACTTCACCTGGAGAACCTTAGTGATCTCTTAGGCTTCCCCTCAGATGCACCCATAGACATAGTAGGAGCCTTAGGAGATTATGACACACATAGGTTTTGGACTGACATTTCTAAACAACCTTTCTTGCATGCACACAACACCAGAGATATAGAGAACCCAACACTTAGGTTCTTACCCAAATGGTTGGGTACAACTTTCTTTCCCCGTGATGACACTAGCAAGGTTAGAGTCATAGACTTATAGCTAATTTATGCAGCTGTAAAGAAAATTAAGACTGTAAAGAAAATTAAGGTATCCCCTGTTCATGCTTTAGTTGACCACTGGTTGGGTGTTCCTAACAACAAAGTAGGGAATGTGGCCATTTGCTCTGTTATCACTCATTTAGCCATGAAACTTTCTCTGATTGACGGTGCCTCTCTAGATTTCATTGAAGGGCATAGAGATATTTTTGGCTATAAACATTTTCTGCATGCTCATTTATTGAAAAGAATCAAGGGTGACTTATTTATGACATATGGAGAGGCCACCCTCCAGTTACCTAACCTGGGGATGGCATTGTATCATGTCTAGACTTTGCATGTTGAGTTGCAGGCTACGCCAGTCAATATGAGGGCACCTCAGAGGACAAACTCTAAGAGATTTGTTCGTCAGCAAGAGCCAATTTAGCAAGGAGCCGACCCTGCTCAGGAGGAGCCTGCACACACCAGTTACGATGACTGGTGTCACACTAGCACTACGGACTGCACCCTGGAGTGTACCCTCCATACCATCTAGCCCATCAATCAAACGGCTACTACCAGCCACCACCATTCATCCCTACAAGAGAGGGGACCTCAGGAGGAGGACGACATTCCTTTGATGCTTATGGCACAAGGATAGAAGAAGAGCCCTACTAGGAGTTCAAGCCAGGGCGTAGGTCTGAGGCTGCTGGGTTTCATTACACTCAGCAGCATTATGATAGAGAAGTGGCATTTCACCAGCGCATCGACAACACCCTCCAGACTCTCCAGTAGGGACAAGCCCTCAATGAGCAGCGGTGGACTGACCAACAATAGTGGAACCTAGGCACCACCCAGGCCTTAGCCACCATTCGTTTGATGCCTATGGCACAAGGATAGAAGAAGAGCCCTAACAGGAGTTCGAGCCAGGGCACAAGTCTAAGGCCGCTGGGTTTCATTACACTCAGCAACATTATGATAGAGAAGTGGCATTTCACCAGCGCACCGACAACACCCTCCAAACTCTCCAGCAGGGACAAGCCCTCAATGAGCAGTGGTGGAATGACCAACAACAGTGGAACCTAGGCGCCACCCAGGCCTTGGCCACCATTCATTTGATGCCTACGGCACAAGGACAGAAGAAGTGCCCTACGAGGAGTTCAAGCCAGGGCGCAGGTCTGAGGCTGCTGGGTTTCATTACACTCAGCAGCATTGTGATAGAGAAGTGGCATTTCACCAGCGCATCGACAACACCCTCCAGACTCTCCAGCAGGGACAAGCCCTCAATGAGCAGCGGTGGAATGACCAACAATAGTGGAACCTAGGCGCCAGCCAAGCCTTGGCCACCATTCGAGAAGGACAAGACCAAGCCAACAGCACCCTAAATGACATCTTCGCGTTTCTGCAAATCCCACAGGACCCACTGCATCAAGACTAGCTTGCGGGAGGACCCTCGTTATCAAGGTGAGTTTTCTTTCCCTTCATTCCAGTTTGTTTCCTTTCTTTTTATCACATATTAAAAAATCAGAAAAACCTTAGAAAACCAAAATAAATATTTACTATTTAATTTGCTGAGCTTGCTGTTTAAGTTTCTAATTTACTGTCTATTGTTTAATTTACTATTTAAGTTTGAGCTTTCTTAAAAATGAAAACCAAATAAAAAGAGTGTCTAATATAAGTTTTCTTTACTTTCCTATTAAGTTTGCTATAAATAAAATTTGTAGACTTGAAGAATGCATGATGGAAATGATGAATAGTTGCTGTGCCATAATTCTTTTAAAGTACCTAGCTTTAAACTTGAGTTCTCCCAAGGATTGGATACACTGTTCGACAACTAAATTTACTCTACTCTTTAAACCTGTGGGAGCATATGCTTAAACTAAGTCTAGGTAGTTGATGGACATGATATGATATAGTCTGAGCTACTGTTTATTATGTTCCTAGTGTCACTAAATTCTGGAGATTTGTTTGTGAAAATTTAAAATTTTTCATGATGAGTTCCTTATATGACAGAGAGTATAAATTCCTACCATAATTATAATTGAATATTTATTATAATAGGAAGCCTCCACATATTTGTAGGGCATATGTTTGCTTGAGCTGTGTCAACCTTGAGGAACTCATCATATGGCTAAATCCTGGTATCACACACTCATGTTCACCCATTGCTGCTTCTACTCTAGAAGTACGCACCACACATATATATTCCATCCTCACCTATTCAAAAATGTTCCACTCTTACACTGAGAGTGAACACCACACATATTTCCCCTATTTATTTGCTAGCCATTTATCTCAAAGTTCAATGCTCCAAGTTTCATCCTTCCTTTCCTCTACAAAGTTTCATTTACAATAGAATTTTTGGGCTGCAAGAAAAATATTGGACAAAAGTCCTATGACAAAAAAAGAAGAAGAAGAGAGAGAGGAAGAAAGAAGAGAAGAAGAAAAAGAGAGATTTATTAGCCCAAGTTTATTATCAAAGTTTCCAAAGTTCAAAGTTAGAGGAATCATTTTCCAAATAAAGGAGAACTAGAATTATTTTGCACCCTTCTCCTTCCACAAATATTTGTGTTCCATCATCCACATATAAAACCACACATGCACAACCGATTGGTTATATGATGAGTTCCTCTAGATCCATGGTTCGATTGGGCCTAATGCATTAGTTACCTCCACACCTATGAGCCCCACATAAGCTTTATTAGATATAGGGTCAGAGAGTGAAGGCTAATGTATAAATGCCTTGTGCCACAAATACCACATATCCTGAGAGCAAGAGAGAAGGCATCACTCCTTTCAATGCCTTAGAGAGGATCCAGAAATACCACATATTGAGAGACTTGAAAGGGTCATACTAAGGAACTCTGAGTTTTATTATGAAAATCTTGTAAAAACTCTAGAACAGAGGTGGAACAACAAAGCATGAGACAACAATGCTTGAATTAATTGTTCTATCTTTCAACTGCTCAAGACCTAATTACAGGTAAAAGCCCCATGGTTGGAAGAAACATGAGTAAGTTTGGAACTTATGATAGTCCACTCTAGTCTAGGGATGAACTCTTGTTTAAAGCATGTGTACCTGTAAAGCATGAAAGCATTGTAGCAACTCCTGATCCATCTCTTGTAGCTATTTGCTCATGGATAAGAAAAAGGTCAGCTTAGGGGAGTTTGTTGATGGTTGTTAACCATCAATTTTATATGTCAACCAAGGAGAGGAAAGGGGATATAAACTGAACATCACCAAAGACTTAGGGCTCTCACCGACAATTTTCATGAGTTTTGGTGAATGTCTGTTTTTGTAGGGGGTTATCAGAAATTAACCAAAGGAGGCCCACATGTCGGATTTACATAGAGAGAATACCATATTCAGTAATCAAAGAACAATCTAGAAGACTCAGGAAGGCAGCACCCTGAAGCTAGGGCCCACCTATCATAGGGGCTAGGTGGCCACCCCACCCCTATGGGCGCCCGCTCCTCCACCTCAATGTTGCGGATCCTGCCTCCACCGACCTTGAGGAGTAACCTTGACCACCTATTTAGGACGGTTTGATCCGAGGGCTGTGGTGCTTCTTAGAGGGCTAAATATTCAGGGCCCTTCCCCGTGGGAGAAACCCTAATTCATTCTCTATTCATTTAAGAATTGAGAAGTAGAGGTAGCCATCAGCAGAGCTAGGGTTTAGAGATCTCTCCACTAGAGAACTAGAATAGCTACTCTAATTCTTTAAGTTCTACATAGGTTTAGACTAGATAGAGGAAGAGTCGGGCGATTGTGCTCGGAATTCCAGATCTTCATCATCAAAGATTGGTATTATCTTGTATCTTTCTTTGTGACTTTATTCTAATATCATTATGTTTCTATTTATTATGTTCCTAGTTTATTCTAGTTCTACATTTGATATGGTTATGATTGATAATGAGTTTATGTATATGTTTGTAAAGCGCTTAGCTCTCTTTGTGGGAGGGTTAGGTGGTAGATTTCATGTAAGCATGGTGCTTACATGTTGTTTACCTGCAAATGCACCCTATTGGCTAGGTCATGTGGTAGATCGTGAAAGTGACAGTTCCATTGAGTTCTTCGTATTCCATCCCCCGTTGATAGGACAGGTAGAACTACAGTTGCGTAGGAAGTCCTGCTATGTCTTGGCTTTTTTATAGCAATGTTCATTATACATAGATGCAGAGTCTTTTGTGCTATATATGATAGTGTAGCGTTAGAGTAGATGAATGACTTAGTAGATTAGAGCTACCTAGGATTTTCTATCTCTTGAACTAATTAGATGTCGACCTACCTTTATGCTGAGTAGTTTATCTCTTATCTCTGCGTGGTTTATTCCCTGATCTTTTATAATTCATATTATTTATCTATCATGGTTTACCCCCTGCCAAGTATGTGGTTGTGCAACCTATCACACATAAGTAGTCATATTTTGCAAGTTTTTCTCATTGTTTAAGTCCTTAGTTCTTTCCCTTGAGCTAAATATAAATAACGATACCTGGAATACTTCCCGATGAAGTGCAACCTATCACACATAAGCATTGGTATTTAATCTGTACGCTTGCGGATCCTATATTTATTTTATTAGAGGAACAGTATTTATACCAACACTTCTGGCGCCATGCTAGGGATGACAATCTAGATTAAGTGGTGTTAGAAGTGTCAACAATGAAGAAAGTGGAAGAAAGTTCCAAGAAGGAACAAGAGGCCATTCAACCTTACACCACCGCACGAGCCGCCGAGGCTGACCCATGGTGCGAGGTGTACGGAGAAGATCACTCAGGCAACAACTACCCCAAGACGAAGGAGGAGGTGAGCTTCATCAACAACAACAACAACGGGTACCAGCCCCCACAACAACAATAAGGATGGAACTCACGCCCCTTCTACCAAAACCAAGGTAATGGTTACAGTAATAATTTCAATAATAATTATAGTAACCAACCTTCGTTAAGAGATCTTGTCTTAGGCCAAACTAAAATCAATGATAGCATAAATAAAAAGATGGTGGCTAATGATAAGATCCTTGAAAACTTAAGTGAAAAGTTTGATAGCTTTAACTCTGCAATGAAGAATGAATTGAGCTTTAATAAAATGTTAGAAACACAATTCACTCAACTAGCAGCGGTTGTCCCATCCTTCGAGCAAAGTAAGATCCCAGGGAAACCTGAGGACCCTGTTGAGGGTGTAAGGTTGGTAACAACGAGCAAGGTTCGGTAAGCCTCCACTCAAGTCAAACTGGGGTTATCTTCTTGATCCGCCATTCATCACCAAGAAGAAGGACCCAGGCCTGCCGACCATCACTTGCCAAATTAGACCGCACATCTTCGACAACGCCTTCTACGACCTTGGATCATGCGTCAACATTATGTCCAAGGTAATGTATGAAACTATGCTAAGGGGACCTCTGGACCCCACATGTGTTCGTTTGCAGATGGCAGACGAGTCGATCTGGTTCCCTGAGGGACTGGCAAGGGACATCCTAATTGAGATCCAAGACAACTACGTCTCTGTTGACTTCATCATGCTGGACATGGGGACTGTCATTGAAGTACCCATCATCCTGGGAAGGCCTTTCCTCAAAATGACCAACGCTGTCATCTACGTGGGATCAGGCCAGATTCACTTTCAGTTCCTAGGATGGAAGGTAAAATGTCCTTTCAATGGTTATAAAACTAACAAGTAGGTGAAGGACAAGGAACCTCAGAACCTCGCTACAACCCTCACTGAAGGAAGAACGAGAGAAAAGCGAGTCAGCCAAAAAGGGTGAAACAAAGGAAGAACCCGCTGATCCGCAAGTCAAAATCAAGAAAGAATGGGGGGAGAAGGAGGTGCAGTCATGGTCCCCATCTTTGGGACTAATTGACGCACCCAAAGAATGAACACGACGGAGAGGTCCCCGCTCTACGGACCTAAAACATGGAGCCCGTGTTGGTACGATAAATCAGTATTTATCCCATATTTAATTTCTGCATTTTTTTAATTTTTGCATTTCTAATTACATATTCATATTTAATCTTGCATAATTTATTTTGAAAAAATAAATTAGTCATAATAAATAAAGTCTTGAGAAAAGCTTGCAACAAAAATCTGAGCTGTGGGACCTCCCATTGTGGGGTCGGTTGACCCCTCTACTGGGCCCACAGCTGCTTTTTCCACTTTGGCTAAATGCTCTGGTTCTGGTACAACACTTGGGTGCTCTTGAGGAGCTCAAGTGGGGATCGACCAATCCCCACCTTGACCCCCTCTGCACCCTATTGTGTCCCATTTACCACACACAAACATCCAGAGCATCCCAATGCATTCAGAATCTGAAAATCAGTGGTCCATTGTTCATCACTTTAAGCATGAGATTCTTTCTTTTGCTTTTGGGACCACTGAAAGCATCTAGGCCCTCTTGATGTGGGTTTTAATGATTGATGATAATAATTATCATGACTAATGTGTGTTTTGTAGAAACAATGGTTGGTTAGGTCATGATAATGGCAATCTCAAGCAATATGGTTTTCATGTCCCCAGACGATGAAAATTATTTTGGTTTTCAAAGGATGGATGACAAGGTCGGACATAGGATTTTCCATTCGTCGACGGTGTTGAGAGACAACAGATTAGTCAATAGGACTTTGTTTTTTTAATTTGGCCATACTATTAAGTGGGGTGCAAATGGGTAGCTTGACCTAGTTGAGTCTAATGTTTAGGTGTGGTGCACACTTGTCAAAATTAGTTCTAGGCAGTTACTTTTGGCCCTTAGATTGGTTGGAGTCGAAGCCGTCCACAAAGATTTTGAATCAGAGGTGAAACGGGCTTCTTGTGCTGCATTGGACACTGGCTTGTTGGGCGCTGGACGCTGGCGTCAGCGTCTGGCGTATGTGGCGTAAGCAGCAGGCAGGGTACCGAGCATCGGACGCTCAGCTGGCGTGTCCAACGTGCATCAGACGCAGTGCTACTGTTCAGCTGGCTGACCACCGGACGCATCCGGTGGCTGGCGTCGAATGTGTCCGGTGCTGGTAACAGCTAGTTTGTGGCTTGAACGCTATGAAGCACCGAACATGTCTAGCGCTGGCCTCGGACGCGTCCAACACCCCCGCAGAAGCTGAGATAGGAGGATAACGGTTGGTTTTTATCCTCGGGCTATAAATACAGCCTTACCTCCTCCAATCTCTCTCTTGCTCATTTGTTCAGCTGAGGCTATTCTTTAGAAGTAAAAGAGAGCTTGAGCTTCATGAGGTGCTAGTGATTTGAGAATCCATGTTGTCAGTTCCTCATGAGAGATTATAGAGAGTGAAAAGTGTGCATCCACCGTCTCATTAGGCTTTGCGAGGTCAAGTGAGAGTTTTTGCTTCTTACTCTTGGTGATCGCCATCACCTAGACGACTTTGTGGTGATTGGAGCTTGGTGATCATCCGGCGGAGCTTGTGGATGACCCAACTCATCTTGTGAGCGGGTCTTGGTGATTCACCGCATTGGAGCGATGAAGAATCAGCCCTAGCGAGCACTTGGTCCTTACGAGGATCAAGGAGGAGCGATACCCTTGTGAGGGTCCTCCAACGAGGACTAGTGGGGAGTGGCGACTCTCTGATACCTCGAGAAAACATCACCATGTTGCTAGCCCCTTTACTTTCCGCATTTACTTGCTAGCATTTAAATTGTTGCAATTTACATTCCTAGAATTGCCATTTTAGAATAGGATTGGAACTTAGGGTGCAAAACTTTTATCGGTTAGGATCACTAGGAACACAACCTTTGCACTGTGGGGTGATTATGGGCTAGTGGGTTTAAATTCTGCAAGAAAATTTAGAATTAGCCCAATTCACCCCCTCTTGAGCATCTTGATCCTTTCAAGTGGTATCAGAGCCGAGTTGCTCATAATTAGGCTTAATCGCCTAGAGTAAAGATGTCCCATGGGGATGGCCCTCCTCCCATGTTCGAGGGAGACAATTTTCCTTATTGGAAAATTCGTATGGAAGCACATTTAGAGGCCCTAGATGTCGGTGTCCTCCGTGCCGCCTCTCAAGGATTCTAAAAACCCAAGGATCCGGCTAACCTTGTCGATGATGAGATTAACTATGAGAAGTGGAACGCTAAGGCCAAGAATGCTATATTCCGTGGTCATGGTAAGGACGTGTTCAATCGCGTTAGGAACCCCACAAGGACGCCCATGCTCTATGGTCTGACCTTTGTGCGTTCCATGAGGGAGCTCAAAGTGAAAGAGAGGAGTGCTATAATCTTGTTATGCGAAAGTTAAATTCTTTTGAGATGAAAGCTAAAGAAAGTGCTAATGAAATGTACTCTTGTTTGAATACTCTTGTAGAGGAGCTCAATGGGTTTGGACTCAATCAAATGTGGCCTTTCGACATAGCAAGGAAGATTCTATGTGTCCTCCCCATTGACAAATATGGGCACAT
>CM041644.1:33685196-33698477 GCA_023333625.1 Bothriochloa decipiens | reverse complement strand
TCCTCACTAACCCTAGACTAACAAAACCTAGTCGAACTAACCTAGGCCAGCCCCTAGTGGGCCCTGGCCAATCCCAGCCTCTCCTAGCCAAGCATGGCCAGCCATAGCCAGCCATGGCCAAACCAGCAGTTGCAGCTGTAGGCTACGGCCGGCCACGACCCACCACTGCTGGCCAGGCAGGCCAGCAGGTCACCCGACCGCTCAGCCGGACCAGCCGCCGCGCAGCCCAGCGCCCCCGCGCCAGCAGGCCGTGCTCCCGTGTAGGCCAGCCTAGCCGCCCGCAGCAGCGCACCGCGCCGCTTGATGGGCCAAGCGGCCTAGCAGGCCAACTCGCCGTGCGTCGCCCGCCTGCCTGCTGTTAGCACGGATGCCAGCAACTTGCGCCGACATGCATCACCACGCCGACCGACACTGACAGGTGGGGTCCACCTGAGCGGGGCCAACCGCTACAGTGTCGTCCCCCTCACGGGATCGACACCGTGTCGGTGTCCGCGCGCTGCCCAAGCCGCCCGCTCGCCCACGCGAGTGTGGGAACCGAGGACCACCGGCTCCTATAAACCTTTCGCCCGCCTCTTCGTGCCGTCTCTCCAAACCCTAGCCGCCACCCGGGACCCTAGCTCAAGCGCAGCTATCACCGCTGCCTCTGAGCTTCGTCCGCTGTCGTCAATCTATGCCGCCGCTTAGTCTCCGCAGTCAAGAGCACCACCAAACACCACACAGGGAGGTGAGCCGACCGCCAGTGCGCTTGGATTACTCCTTCGGGGTTTGCATCGCCTTCCCCGTCAAGCTCCCTGTCACCGGCCATGGCGCCGCCCGCGCGGATCATGGCCTCCGGCCGCCAAATGCCACTATTAACCCGCGGACGAGACCGCGAGGTCACTCGAGCCTTCTCATGCCCTTGGCTTGCTTTCCTGTGCCCTGTAGCATCTTCCCGTCGAGAAATCGTAGCTTGTCGCGGGCGCCACCACACGGGCCACCGCCTCCGACCGCCACCAGACGTCTTTGACCCCACGATCGGCTCCGCGAAGCCAAGCTCGTCATCCTGGTGTGCTCAGTGTCCCAACCCGAGCGCAGTAGCGCTGTTCCAGCCAGCTTTGGCGAGCGCGCCACAGACACGGTGCCACTTCAGCGATCCCGTCTCACCGGACTCTTGCCAGCCATCATATCTGAGCCGAGCGGCTCAGATCGGGTGTTGACTCCCAGTCAACCATGGGGTCAACCGGGGTTTGCACCTGTCGACATGGCAGCCACGTGGACGCCATGCAGGCGCCACATCAGTGCCACGTGTGCGCTGACCACGTCAACGCAGTCAGACCGCCGACAGCCTTAGCACTTTTGCAAAAAAGCCCTTATTGTCTCACAAAATTATGATCTTGTCCTTTGCAGGTCAAAAATAATTAGATTATAGTCCTGTTTTCTACAGATTAACCCCTAGACCTATATAGGCCAAAACTTTCACGTTTTAACTCCAATTTTAGCAAACTTATACTTTTTGGAATCGTCTCGACGAGTAGAATGTTTCTATGCTAGTGTTTCTACTATTGAGATGTTTTGGTGTACTGCCCTAATTAAAGTATGTTTGCTTGCTTGTATTGCTCGTATGTGATGATTGTGGCTTATAGAGAACGAGACGTGGGTGAACGAGGATCAGCAGAATCTAGAGAACTACATGCAGCAGGACATTAACCAAGGCAAGTGCAGGCATTCTTTTGAACATATTGCACCTATTCATGTTTAAGTAAATTCAGTTCATGTGTCTTAAATTGGCAAACCATAGGAATGACTAGTCACTTTATCCATATATCACCTATGGGGGTTTTAGTTGATAGGTTATTAGGTTGCTAGTGCTCTACCTCACCTTTATCGTTTAATGAAGATAAAACTTGCTTCTTAAAATATGTTAGAGTCATGGGCTCTTGGCTTCGGCCGTTGGAGAAGTTGATGCTGATCCACATCGTTGGTCGGCGGTGAAAGACAGGGAAAACAGATGCTAGTGGGACTCGTGTTGACGAGGGTATCCGTATCTCCTCCCCCTTGTGGTCCTTTCATGGAGCGGCAACCTTGGACTTCCGTACATCTCCAGGGTAATGGGCTCTGGCTTGGTCGATTAGCAGGACCATCATGGGCAGGATGAACAGCTTATCGACGGGTGGCCATAGCTATGGTCACTGGGTTTCATTTAGAAGTTGTAGTATGGGAGGGGCTAGAGATCCATGATGGGGGTGGCCTCACGTGGAAGTCGCCCATACACTTGGACTCAAGGCTGGCGGGTTGTTACTGCCTATGACCCTATGAAAAACCTTGTTGTGACCTCTGCCGGCCTATCTTGGTAATGGGCTAACAGGTTGGCCGCCTCGGGCATAAAGGGTAATCACAATCTGGAGTGAAAGTGTACACCTTTGCACAGAGTTAAAATTAGTATATCGTCCATGCTCACGGTCACGAGCAGCCCAGATCCTCGCATGATTAGCCAAATGGTTTAAGCTATTAAATCATGGTGATGTTGTTAGGTTGCTACCTCGGGTTTTATCAGGGTGGCTACCCTCTGTTCCCTCGAGATGGCTATCTCAGGTTTAATGTTGTTAATGACTTATGTTTATATCTATGATGTTAAATGACACATTAATACTACTTGAACCTTAATAAAGGCTTGGGTGTTTCAACCAAGATGATTAGAGAATAGGTTGCAATAAGTTAATTCTTAATTATTTAACTTTAAAATGCTACCATAGTCTACCTTTCAGCTTTACCTTGTACTAGCCTTGCATATCATTGTTTTCCGTCTGTACTTGCTGAGTTTCTACATGGAACTCACCCTTGCTATTTCCCAACCAAGGATGTTCGAGTGATGACTCGGATGGTGATTATCCTGAGAACTTTCCAAGATACTAGGCGTCGTGATACTGCCGTTGACCTTCCTGTGGCGAGATGGAGTCGCTACATCTATGTCGTTTTGTTGTTATTCGCTTTGGACGATGTGATTTATATTCCGCTTTACTCTGATGACAGTTGTGTAATAATGGTATGATGTAATCATTATATTATGTTTTATTCGAACACTGTGCTTTTGAACCATGTAAATTGGTGTTCATGTGTGTAAATTGTTCCTGGCACACATGAGCTTTTGCTCATTCCTTCAAAATCAGGGTGTAACAAAGTGGTATCAAAGTCGTGTTGACTGTAGGATCATGAAGCCTTAGTTAGAAACGGTCTTCTTAGTTTGACCTTTATAATTTATTACATATCTCATCATTCATTAGCATGTTTCATTGTTATCTTGATATGCATTTGCTTCAGCTATTATTACTATCATTTATTGATCATTTATTACCTTATCTTATAGTTACTACTATGCTTTTGGCATTATGATCATGTCATTATGTTGTCTTGGTTTTACTACAAATACCACAGAATGCATGCACTCTTTATATATATTATCCTTTGGCCATGGACATGTTTATCTCTACTATCATGACAGTAGCCTGCTTTGTGGCTTGCACATGACCACATCCCCTATAGAGCAGTTAGAGGACGTACTAGGATGGACTAGGATGTCCCTTTCATGTAATCAATAATTCTATGTTAGCACGTTTAAACGTTTAGCTTATAGAGTCTAGTGCGAGTGTGTTTAGAGTGCGTCTTGCTTTATTAGTGTGAGAACTTGTTCTCATGATGAACTATGTTTGATCTGCTTCTTTGTAATGATTGAGATAAGTTGTGGGGTGATGTCCACACTTATCATATTTATATAAGTTTAAGACTTTGTTTAGTAATTTGGGGTTTTGGGTCTCTTTATAGGTTGTGCTCTATCTCTCTCTCTTTGCTTCATCCTATCAGTTATTCTGTCATAGCCTGCTGTCACTTGTTCATGTCAGCTATCAGTTTGGAGAATTATATATTTACTATCTTGTTAGTGATCATATTGTTGGAGGTTATGTCAGATGGTTGGTTGATATGAAGAGACAGTATATTATGTGGCAGTTACATTCACAATTTATATTCAGCACAGATATATATGTTGAGACTGCATATCCTTATACCCTGTTATTCGTTTGCATCAGATGGTGAACACTAAGAGAAACAGCAACAATGGTGGCTCCAGTGGTACCGGTGGGAGTAGTCAGAATCCTCCACCACCACCACCACCTCCTCCTACTATGGAGCAGATGATGGCCATGTAGACTCAGTTCATGCAGGGCATGAACTCCATGATGACCATGCTGCAGCAGAACATGATGATGAGCCAACTCCAGAATCAGCACCACAATTAGAATCCACCACCACCACCCAGGGACAGGCACAGTGAATTTTTGAAGAGGCGTCCACCTTTCTTCTCTCATTCCCCTAACCCTCTTGTTGCTATGGATTGGGTGAAGGATGTGGAGAAACAGTTGGAGATTGCCCAGTGCAACGACAGGGAGAAAGTCCTCTATGGATCTGGTCAGCTACAGGGAGCAGCCGCTTCTTGGTGGCATTCATACCATTTTGCTCATGCAGCTCCTAACACCATCACTTGGGCGCAGTTCACTGAGGCATTCAAGGAGTTCTATGTCCCAACTGGACTTGTGAAGATGAAGAAGAAAGAGTTTGCTGATCTGAAGCAAGGCTCCATGTTTGCTTGTGAGTACCATGACAAGTTCATTGCTTTGTCTCGCTATTCACCTAGGGATGTCGAGCAAGACCAGGACAAGCAAGATCATTTCCTGGGAGGGTTGAATGATCGACTCGCTTACATGATGGCAAATGTCAAGTATGCCAATTTCCAAGAAATGGTTGATAGGGCCATTGTGCTTGAGAGCATGCGCAACAAGTTGGAGGACAAGAACAAGAAGAGGAAGGCCAGCAAGTACCAGAACTACCAGCAGCGTTCTTCTTTTCAGTATGGGAAGAATCAGGCATAGCAGGGAGGTCAGCGCAACAACAATTCCAGCAATGGCAGTAATCAAGTGCAGTACCAGAATAGTCAAGCCCCTCGTTAGAACAATTAGGCTCCTCACCAGAATGCTCCCTGCAGTGCTACTGTGAAGACCAACAGCACCCCCAGCAATGCTTGCTTCAAGTGTGGCAAGGTGGGGCACTACGCTAATGCTTGCCCCCAGAACCAGAAGCCACAGAACTTTGCGAAAGTGAACCACGTCAAGGTGGAGACTACGGAGGAAGATACAGATGTGGTGCTTGGTACGTTCCTTGTTGATTCCCATCCAGCTTCAGTTTTGTTCAATACTGGTGCATCACATTCATTTATTGGTAGTCATTTCATTTGTAGGCATAGCATACCAACCCAACTTATGCCTAGAACTATGAATGTTAAAACGCCTGAGGGAAATATGGATTCAAATGTCTGGTGTCGAGACATAAAGATTAATTTAAGGGGGGTAGATTTTTCTGCTAGACCTATAGTGCTTGAATCAAATGGTTTGGACCTTATTTTGGGAATGAGTTGGTTAAACAAGTGGAAGGCAAATATTAAATGTTCAGAAAGGATAGTGAGCTTGACTGCACCTGATGGAGGTGTGGTTGATGTGGTGATTCCTCTGCCATCCAAGAATCAAGGAATAGTGAATCATGTTAGCGGTGAGCCCTTGGAAAACATTAGAGTTGTCAATGATCTTCCAGATGTATTCCCCAAGGATTTGCTAGGTATGCCACCTGAACGAGAGATTGAGTTTATCATTGATTTGTTACCTGGTACTGCACCCATAGCTAAAAGACCTTATAGAATGGCTGTTAATGAACTAGAAGAACTTAAGTCACAACTTAGAGAGTTACAGTCTAAGGGTTACATTAGACCTAGTTCATCCCCTTAGGGAGCCCCAGTAATATTTGTAGAGAAGAAAGATGGAACACAGAGGATGTGTGTAGATTACAGATCTTTGAATGAGGTGACTGTTAAGAATAAGTACCCTTTACCTAGGATTGAGGATCTGTTTGACCAGTTGAAGGGAGCTAGTGTCTTTTCTATGACAGACTTAAGATCAGGTTACCATCAGTTGAGAACTAGACCTAGTGATATACCAAAGACTGCTTTTACCACCAGATATGGTTTGTATGAGTATACAGTGATGTCTTTTGGGTTGACTAATGCTTTAGTTTACTTTATGTACATGATGAATAAAGTTTTTATGGAGTATCTGGATAAGTTTGTGGTTGTCTTCCTTGAAGATATTCTGATTTATTCCAAGAGTGAGGAAGAACATGAAGAGCATCTCAGATTGGTGTTGCAGAAGTTGAGGGAATATCAGCTTTATGCCAAGTTCAGTAAGTGTGATTTCTGGTTGAGTGAAGTTTCTTTTCTTGGGCATGTTATTTCCAAGGATGGAGTTATAGTTAGTCCTAAGAATGTTGTAGACGTGCTTAAGTAGAGTCCACCTAAGAATGTCAAGGACATCAGGAGTTTTCTAGGAATGGCCGAATACTACAGGAGGTTCAATGATGGGTTCTCTACTATAGCTAAACCTATGATTGCTTTGCTTGAGAAGGATAAACCATTCAAATGGACAAAACAGTATCAGGCCAGTTTCGAGGAATTGAAGAAGAGGTTGACCACAGCACCAGTGCTAGCTCTGCCAGATATGACAAAGGACTTCTCTATTTATTATGATGCCTCTAGACATGGTTTGGGTTGTGTGTTGATGCAAGAGGGTAAGGTCATTGCTTATGCCTCTCAACAGTTGAAGAAACATGAATTGAATTATCCAATGCATGATCTAGAATTAGCAGCTGTAGTGCATTCATTGAAGATTTGGAGACATTATGTCCTTGGTCACAGGTGTAACATTTACACTGATCACAAGAGCTTGAAGTATATATTCACTCAGATGGACTTGAACTTGAGGTAGAGAAGGTGGTTAGAATTGATTAACGATTTTGACCTGGAGATTCTCTACCATCCTGGTAAAGCTAATGTTGTAGTGGATGCTTTGAGTCGGAAGAGTCAGCTGAACATGTTAGAAGTGATGGAGATACCTAAAGAGTTACTAGCTGAATTTGAGTATCTCAATTTGGGGTTTGTTGCTAACACTCAGGGAGTTTCTATGGATGTGGAACCGACACTTGATCAGGAAATTAGGAAGGGTCAGAAAACTGATGAGGAACTTCATGAAATTGTCAAGATGGTGAGTCAAGATGGAGCCCTAGGATTCAGTGTGGATGAAGAAGGGACACTCATGGTATAAGCACAAGTTGGTTGTGCCTGATAATCAAAAAATCAAGGATACTATTTTTAAGGAGTGTCATGAATCATCTTACTCTATTCACCCTGGAGGTACTAAGATGTACCAGGATTTGAAGGAACACTATTGGTGGAAAGGCATGAAAAGGGACATCGAGGAGTATGTTGCCTTGTGTGACACCTGTCAGAGAGTCAAGGCAGAACATCAGAGACTAGCAGGATTATTGCAGCCATTGAAGATACCTGAATGGAAATGAGATGAAATCTATATGGATTTTATTGTGGGATTACCTCGAACTCAGAGAGGTTTTGATTCTATTTGGGTCATAGTGGATCAATTAACCAAGGTTGCTCATTTCATACCTGTCAAGACCACATAGACTGGAGCACAGTTGGCTGAGCAGTATATGGCTCACATTGTGTGTGCTCATGGAGTTCCTAAGAGGATCATTTCGGATAGAGGTACACAGTTCACTTCCAAGTTTTGGGAGAGGGTACATGAAGCTTTGGGAATTGAGTTAAGGTTTAGTGCAGCTTATCATCCACAATCAAATGGTTAGACTGAAAGGGTTAATTAGATTCTAGAAGACATGTTGAATTCTCTTACAATAATAGTTATCAAGCTAGTCTCAAGATGTCTCCCTTTGAAGCATTGTATGGACGAAAGTGTAGAACACCTTTGTTCTGGAATCAAGCTGGAGAGAGATAGGTGTTTGGTCCTAATGTCTTGAAGGTAGCAGAAGAGCAAGTCCAGGTGATTCGGCATAATTGGAAAGCAGCCCAGTCTAGATAGAAGAGCTATGCAGATGTTCGCCGAAGAGAGCTTGAGTTTGAAGTGGGTGACTATGTTTATATTAAGGTGTCTCCAATGAGGAATCTCAAGAGGTTCAAGGTCAAAGGGAATTTAGCCCCGATGTACATTGGTCCTTTCAAGATTCTAGAAAGGAGAGGAGAAGTAGCTTATCAGCTTGAGTTGCCAACTTACTTATCCAATGTGCATAATGTGTTCCATGTCTCTCAATTCAAGAAATGTTTGAAGTTAAAGAAGAGGAGTTGCCTATGCAGAAAGTGGATTTGTAGAAGGATTTGACTTATGATGAGAGTTCATCCAGGATTTTGGGGACAGCTGAGAGTCACTAGAAGTAAGCTTGTCAAGTGGTACAAAGTACAATGGAAGTACCACTCAAAGGATGAGGCTACTTAGGAAAAGGAAGAGGATTTAAGGGCAGAATACCCAGAGTTGTTTCCTAAGTCTTTTAATCTCGAGGACGAGATTCTTTTAAGGGGGGTAGGTTTATAACACCCTGGTTTTTGAAATTTAAATCTTAAATGAATTTGAGTTTATTTCTACATAGATGCTTTAAATTCATGGGCCAACTACTTTTGTTTTATGAATTACTTTAAAATGTGTAGCACGTTAGAAAACATGCATTGTTGCATTCATGCTGCTGCATAGTTTTTGGTTGAAATGTTTGAGCTTGTTGTTTGATTCTTGCTTTGCTCTTTAACTACCAACTTGCTCTAACTTGTCCTCACTAACCCTAGACTAACAAAACCTAGTCGAACAAACCTAGGCCAGCCCCTAGTGGGCCCTGGCCAATCCCAGCCTCTCCTGGCCAAGCCTGGCCTACCATAGCCAGCCATGGCCAAACTAGCAGTTGCAGCCGCAGGCCATGGCCGGCCACAGCCGGCCAGGCAGGCCAGCAGGTCACCCGGCCGCTCAGCCGGGCTCGCCGCCGCGCAGCCCACCACCCACGCGACAACAGGCCGCGCTCCCGCGTAGGCCGGCCTAGCCGCCAGCCACAGCGCGCCACGCCGCTTGATGGGCCGAGCGGCCTAGCAGGCCAAGTAGTTGTGCGTCGCACGCCTGCCTGACGTTAGCGCCGACGCTAGCAGCTTGCACCGACCAACACTGACAGATGGGGTCCACCTGAGCAGGGCCCACCGCTACAGTGTCGTCCCCCTCACGGGATCAACACCCGAGCGCGAGGGTGGGACCCGAGGACCACCGGCTCCTATAAAGCTTTCACCCGCCTCTCCGCGCCACCTCTCCAAACCCTAGCCACCCCCCGGGATCCTAGCTTAAGCACCGCCATCGTCGCTGCCTCTGAGCTTCATCCGTTGCCGTCAATCTACGCCGCCACTTGGTCTCCGCCATGAAGAGCACTGCCAAACGCCGCACAGGGAGGTGAGTCGGCCGCTAGTGCTCTTGGATTGCTCCTTTGAGGTCCGCATCACCTTCCCCATCGAGCTCCCCATCACCGGCCATGGCGCCGCCCACACAGATCACCGCCTCCAGCCGCCAAATGCCACCATAACCCGCGAACGAGACAGCGAGGTCACTCGAGCCTTCCCGTGCCCTTGGCTTGCTTTCCTGTTCCCTGTAGCATCTTCCCGCAGAGAAACCGCTGCCGATCATGGGCGCCGCCACACGGGCCACCGACTTCGACTGCCGCCGGACATCTTTAACCCCACGATCGGCTCTGCGAAGCCAAGTTCGTCATCCTGGTGCTCTCAGCGTCCCAACCCGAGCACCGTAGCGCTGTTCTGGCCAGCTCTGGCGAGCGCACCGCTGACACGGCGCTGCTCCGGTGACCCCGTCTCATCGGACTCTTGCTAGCCATCAGATCTGAGCCGAGCGGCTCAGATCTGGTGTAGACTCCCGGTCAACCATGGGGTCAACCAGGGTCTGCACCTGCTGACGTGGTAGCCACATGGATGCCACGTAGGCGCCACGTCAGTGCCACGTGTGCGCTGACCGCGTCAATGCGGTCAGACCGCCGATAGCCTTAGCACTTTTGTAGAAAAGCCCCTGCTATCTCACAAAATTATGATCTTGTCCTTCGTAGTTCAAAAATAATTAGATTATAGTCTTGTTTTCTGCAGATTAGCCCCTAGACTTGTATAGGCCATAACTTTCACATTTTAACTCTGATTTTAGCAAACTTATACTTTTTGGAATCATCTCGATGAGTAGAATGTTTCTATGCTAGTGTTTGCTACTGTTGAGATGTTTTGGTGTACTGCCCTAATTAAAGTATGTTTGCTTGCATGTATTTCTCGCATGTGATGATTGTGGCGTATAGAGAACGAGACGTGGGTGAACAAGGATCAGCAGAATCTGGACAACTATGTGCAGCAGGACATTAACCAAGGCAAGTGCAGGCATTCTTTTTTGTGCTTATTCATGTTTAAGTAAATTCACTGCATGTGTCTTAAATCGGCAAACCATAGGAATGACTAGTCACTTTATCCATATATCACCTATGGGGGTTTTAGTTGATAGGTTATTAGGTTGCTAGTGCTCTACCTCACCTTTACCGTTTAATGAAGATAAAACTTGCTTCTTAAAATATGTTAGAGTCGTGGGCTCTTGGCTTCGGCCGTTGGAGAAGTTGATGCTGATCCGCATCGTTGGTTGGCGGTGAAAGACAGGGAAAACAGATGCTAGTGGGACTCGTGTTGACCTTTTAGCTTTACCTTGTACTAGCCTTTCATGTCATTGTTTTCCATCTGTACTTGCTAAGTTTCTACATGGAACTCACCCTTGCTATTTCCCAACCAAGGATGCTCGAGTGATGACTCGGATGGTGACTATCCTGAGAACTATCCGGGATACTAGGGGTCATGATGCTGCCGTCGACCTTTCTATTGTGAGATGGAGTTGCTACGTCTACGTCGTTGAGTTGTTATTCGCTTTGGACGATGTGATTTATATTCTGCTTTACTCTGATGATAGTTGTGTAATAATGGTACAATGTAATCTTTATATTATGTTTTATTTGAACATTGTGTTTTTGAACCATGTAAATTGTCGTTCATGTGTGTAAATTGTTCCTGGCGCACATGAGTTTTTGCCTTGGTTTTATTCCTTCAAAATCAGGGTGTGACACCCCGGAAAGGATTTAGAGATGGATTCACCAGACTGCAATAGTGGATTGTCTCTCATCTTGTCAGGAAGATAGAGTTTGATGTCTGGGACTTGATGCTATCAGATATTGAGGAATCATCTATGGCAGTTTTACCTCTACTAGACTGATGCATTATGCACATTGGCTGACATTCTTGATCTTCAATTGTGCACCTCGTCCTTTACCTACCGAGGTTATTTAGGAGCACACCACTACACAGGCCAAGTTTCCATAGTATGATGCTTCACAGCTCCTGAGGTCTACTACTAGAGTTACTCCTATTCAGCAGAGTCATAGACCAGTGGTTGAGGAGACTGCAGCATAGTAGGATGAGATCATTGAGGAGATAGCAGCAGCTGAGGAGGCAGAGCTAGGAGCACAGGAGTCAGGGGGAGCAAACTTTGGACTTGACTCCACTGACAGCAGTGATGAGGACTTCATAAGTCCTGAGGCCAGGATGCACTATGATGAGGCTAGCAACAGTAGCACTAAGATGATACTTGAGAGGATGGAGTGCTCTGACAGAGTGAATGCCACTCACATTGCCCAGCTGACAGCCAGACAGGATGAGTTCCAACAGGCATAGCTTTAGATTCAGCAAGAACAGCTTCGGATGCAGCAGCAGATGCTTGCCCAGTAGCAGGCTCAATTACAGTAGCAACACTACATGGCATTGATTGCTTATATGGCTGCAAACCCAGGTGCCCCTTTGCCAGCATAGCTATTACAATTTCCACAGCTTCCAGTCATTCAGCTTGGTGGATTTTAGCTCCCAGGTCAGGACCTAGGACCCTCTCATGCACCAGCTCCATCATAGGCACCGAGACAGTTTACCTCTCCCCTCCAATAGGTGCCCCAGCAGTTCTCAGCAGGCATGACGCCTATTCAGACAGGGCTCACACCACTGTCGTCGACCCAGCTATTCACTCTAGGGGCCAAGACTTCTCAGGGTACTTTCAGTCAGATCACAGGACATCAGACACCCTCTTACATGTTGTCAGATGCATCTACCTCTACAACACCAGTGAATCAGCCTCTACCTCAGCCAGTTATAGTACCAGTCACAGGGGGAGTCACTACTAAGACTGTTGGGTCATTAGTTGCTTCTATAGAGCCTCAGCCCACTCTTTTCATGACGACAGTGCCCTTGATGGCCTCCACTCAGCAGTTACCTTCACTTGCAGAGCCACAGGGCCAAACAGTTGCAGCGTCTACCTCAGAGATGACTGCCCCACTCATAGAGCAGATAGAGCAGACCCAGACCGCTTCTCTGCCAGTGACACAGTCAGAGGGTCAACCAGTTACAGATGCTCAGCCCCAGCAGATCCAGATGCTAGTCCAGATGATACAGATCACTGCTTTGCTTCACCACATGTTCCTGCGACCGGCACGTCTGCTCCTCCTCAGCCCGACCCTTAGGTTTTTGGTCCTTGATGCCAACTTAGGGGGAGTATGTAAACTTAGGGGGAGTTTGTGAGATGGGAGTCATTTTGCTTATGTGTGCTACTCCAGGCATCAAATTTACTTTTCATGCATTGCGTTGTTTACTAGTGTGTGAGATACACTTATGTGACATTATGGTTTTCATGCTGGTATCATTTATCATGTCACTCATTATGATCTATGCTCATATGTGTTTTGCTTCCATGTTATACTCTAATTCCATATCAGCTATATGTATATGTTGTACTAATCTTGCATGCAGATCTTCTGAGTACATTATGTTGGCTTGGGGTCACATGAGCTATTCTAACCTTTTGTTCTTATTATCAAAGCCTCATGTGAACCAAGCAGGCTTGAAAACCTCAACTTAAATCATCATACTCTAGAGGTTGTCATCAATCACTAAAAAGGGGGAGATTGAAAGCATCTAGGCCATGTGGGTTTCGATGATTGATGATAATAATTATCATGACTAACGTGTGTTTTGCAGAAATAGTGGTTGGTTAGGCCATGATAATGGCAATCTCAGGCAATATGGTTTTCATGCCCCTTGATGATGAAAATCATTTTGGTTTTCAAAGGATGGACGACAAGGTCGGAGATAGGATTAGTTCTGTTCATCGATGGTGTTGAGAGACGATGGATTAGTCAATAGGACTTCATTTTTTTCCTTTGGTCGTACTATTAAGGGGGCGCAAACGGGTAGCTGGACCTAGTTGAGTCTAATGTTTAGGTGTGGTGCACACTTGTCAAAAT
>CM041644.1:33650353-33672428 GCA_023333625.1 Bothriochloa decipiens | reverse complement strand
TAAATATGTAGGTAAAGTTTTCAAGGATCCGGATTGGGTGAATGCCAAGCACAAAGAATTGAACAACTTCACCTGCAATAAAGTTTGGACACTTGATGAGCACCCCAAGAATGCAAGAATCACAGGTACCAAGTGGGTATTCCAAGGTAATGTGGTAAGAAACAAGGAAAGGCTAATTGCAAAGGGGTTCTCTTAAGTTGAAGGCTTGGATTTTAGAGAGACCTTTGCACCGGTTGCAAGACTTGAAGCCATACGTATCCTTCTTGATATGCTTCACACCATGAGATGAAACTTTTTCAAATGGATGTGAAGAGTGGATTCTTAAATGGTTTCATAAATGAGCTTTTCTATGTTGATCAACCTCCTGAGTTTGAGGACCCTAGATATCCTAATCATGTTTATAGGTTGTCGAAGGCATTATATGGGCTTAAGCAAGCCCCACGTGCTTGGTATGAGCGCCTTCGGGACTTCCTTCTTGAGAAGGGCTTCACCATTGGGAAGGTTGATACTACACTATTCACCAAGAAGCACAATGGAGAGATTTTCATTTGTCAAGTGTATGTTGATGATATCATCTTTGGCTCAACAAATGAAGACCAATTCAAGAAATTTGGTGACATGATGTCAAAAGAGTTCGAGATGTCTATGATTGGTGAGCTTACCTTCTTTCTTGGATTTCAGATCAAGCAAATGAAAGAAGGGACTTTCATCTCTCAAGAGAAGTACACCAAGGACCTCCTCAAGTGGTTTGATATGAAGGATTGCAAGCCAACCAACACACCCATGGCATCTAATGGACATCTCAACCTTGATGAGGGAGGTAACTCGGTTGATCAAACTCTTTACCGTTCTATGATCGATAGTTTATTGTACCTTACCACATCTAGGCCCTATATCATGTTTAGTTTATGTATGTGTGCCCATTTTCAAGCCCATCCTAAGGAAGCTCACTTGAGTGCTATCAAGCGCATCCTTAAGTACCTTAAGCTCACCCCAAGCATTGGCCTATGGTATCCCAAAGGAGCAAGATTCCAATTGTTGGCTATTTTGATTCGAATTATGCTGGTTGCAAAATTGATAGAAAAATCACATCCGGAGGCTGCCATTTGCTTGGGAGGTCACTTGTTTCTTGGTCATCGAAAAATAAAAATAGTGTGGCTTTGTCCACTGTCGAGGCGGAATATATTGCCATGGGGGCTTGTTGTGCACAAATCCTATACATGAAACATACCCTCCTTGACTATGGTGTGAATCTTGGTCAAGTGACTCACTTTGTGAAAATGAGAGTGTGGTAAAAATAGCAAACAACCTGGTTCAACAGTCTCGCACAAAGCACAAAGATATCCGCCATCACTTTCTTAGGGATCATGCCTATAAAAAGGATATATCTCTAGTTGGTGTGAGAAGCGAAGATCAACTTGCGGATATCTTCACTAAGCCATTGGATGAATCAACCTTTTGTAGGTTAAGGAATGAGCTCAATGTCCTTGACCTAAGCAACTTCACAAGGAAATGAAATGTGTTGTCCCTTGCATTGCATTGTATAATGGTGCACGTTTAAATTCCTTGTATTGCATATAGGGTTTGTCTAACATGGTTAAGATAACCCTCATCGGAGGTGTGAAGAAGCTTCACCTTGATTTAAACTTGACAAGCCACCTAGATTCAAATTTCTGTAATTGCCTTCATATGCATGGTTGTTGTTTTGTCGTTTCGTTTCCTCGCTTGGTTTTATTGCCTATTTCTTCTATAAAACTATATTTAAGCCTATGACAAAATATTTGAAAAACTTGACGGTTTTCAAGTGAGGATCTCATGCTTGTTCCAATCAGTGTTTATTTGAGTCTTTTATGTGTTGGAACAAAGTTGGGAACAGGTGCCATGAAAAATCAACTCAGAGTGTCAAATATATGAGCGCCGGACGCTGGAGTGGCGTCCGATGCCATGCTGCGCAGTGGCTCAGCAGCAAACCTAGAATTTGCAAGCGCTAGACACTGGGACTCATTTGAGTCACATCCGTCGATCAAGGTCTGGACACGTCCGACGCCGTTGTGGCAAAATCAGCGCAAAAAAGAAAAATCCGTCGAACGCTGGGTAGCTGCGTCTGACGCATATCGATAGACACGTCCGGAGGTTGAGTTGGATTTTATCGCCTCTGATGCATGTCCGTTGGCCCAAGCCACATCCGACGCCATGCAATAGACGTGTTCGACGCTGGTTCAATGCGTGAGGATTACTCTTTCTCACTAACGTGTGGGGCCGCCTTCTTCCTTCAAAACTCAAATCCATCAGCTGGTAGTTTTCTTCTTTCTCCTTAATCCCTACGCCGCCGGTTCGCTCCCGTGCCCTAGACTCTCGCCGCACTGCCACACCTACGTCCAACATCACCATGCCCTCGTCCATGCTTGCCTTGCTACGCCCTTGCTCTCGCTCGCCCTTGCCAGCCACGCCTCCTTCCAGCACGGCCACGCACGCACCATCGCGCCTCGCTTGCCGTCGCCATGCAGAGCGCCACCGCTGGTCGGGCCGCCATCACCGGAGATCCTATCCCCGAGGTCGTGCGTCATCGCCAGGACGTCTTCTCATCCTCCTCTTGCCCGACAAGTAGGCCAGCTCCTCCCCGTGGTGAGCTTCACCTGTGCCCAGCCGCCCTGCCCGCCAGGTGCTTGATGCTTTGCCTGAACCATTTTTTCAGTCACTAAATTTCCTTTCCTCGACCAATTCTCTTGCAATGATACTTTCTTGAGCCTCGGTGTGCCTCACATTGTCAATCTTCGTCTATTCACAGGGCTTTGCAAATTTAGGTATAAACCCTAATGTCTTTCAATTATTATGTAAAAATGCTTTGCTTCCAATAGGGTTTCGCTTCTCTAGTTTAAATGCTTATTGGTTATATATTCCCCATCTACTCTTTCTCTACAGCAAGCCGTGTCATTTGATCTTCTTTGATAGTTGGGCAGTAGAGGCAGTTTTAAAACCCTAAGCCAATCTCGAGGGTATGAATTGAGGCCAAGCCTCTTAAGGGAATAGTTCACCATCTTTCTCAGTAGTAGTGGCAGCAGTCTTGATCAGCTATGGTTCTTACAAAGAATATTCTAGGCAGAGGTGGTGGTGATGATAACAGACATCCCAACATTCCAGCACTACTCAAAGGGAAGCAAAAGGCAGTTGAAAAATCAAAGAAAAAGAAATATTCCAAGAGAAAGAGAAGCTTGTCTCCAAAGTCTCAGAGGGCACTAGTAGTTGTAGAGGCAGTAGAGAGGACTGAGAGAGGAGGTCACAGAGGCAGAGGTGGCATTGTCATTAGAGAGCCTAGTTCTTCAAAGGCTCAGCCACCAGTAGTGGAGCCACAGCCTGAGGCAGAGGAGCCAGAGACAGAGGATCAGTAGGGACCCACTCTCAGACGGTCCTCCAGGGTAGCTCAGTCTTCACAGGCAGCAAAGGCCTCCTCTTAGAGACAGCGTGTTCCCAGAGCTCCAAAAGTGAAGCACCTTGATCTTTACTCATATACATCAAAGGGCATCAGAAAGTTGAGGACAATGCCACTAGAGAGGTGGTACCCTAATAGGAAGCAGCCAGGTGTTTGTTACTTTCAGACGGCTCTTCATGAAGACTTTCACAATGCATTTGTTGAGACTGGCCATTTCAGTGAGCACAAGACCATTTATATTGCAAACTTTGTTGAAGTACTTGGAGAGGAATTCAGATAGTATCTTGACAATCTTCCAGGCTTAGCAGATCTGATTGGGAGATCTACAGCATATATGCCATCATGGATTGTTGAGTTCTATACTACCATGTGGACTGCACTGGATCACTTGCATATAGAGCTTCTATGGACAGAAAGTGCTCATCCCCAGCATAGAGGCCAGAGAGGTTCTACGCCTTCATGATTCACATACCAGAATTCACAGCATCTGTTTCCCAAATGTTGAGCCACCGCGCCGTGCTCATGCAGGAGTGATTCCACCTATTGACATCATGAGACCTTGCTTGAGAGGTGATTTTAGGATTGGTTCCAACAGACAATACAGGACCTCACTCCTACTACCAGAGCTCTTGAGTCCATAGTGTGCCATACTATCCTGCCCCGTATAACACCCTAATTTCAAAATTTAAATCTTAAATGAATTTGAGTATTTCTACATAGATGCTTTAAATTCATGAGCCAACTACTTTTGTTTTATGAATTACTTTAAAATGTGTAGCACGTTAGAAAACATGCATTGTTGCATTCATGCTGCTACATAGTTTTTGGTTGACATGTTTGAGCTTGTTGTTTGATTCTTCCTTTGCTCTTTAACTACCAACATGCTCTAACTTGTCCTCACTAACCCTAGACTAACAAAACCTAGTCGAACTAACCTAGGCATGCCCCTAGTGGGCCCTAGCCAATCCCAGCCTCTCCTGGCCAAGCATGGCTAGCCATAGCCAGCCATGGCCAAACCAGCAGTTGCAGCTGCAGGCTACGGCCGGCCACGACCGGCCACCGCCGGCCAGGCAGGCCAGCAGGTCACCCGGCTGCTCAGCCGGACTAGCCGCTATGTAGCCCAGCGCCCGCACGCCAGCAGGCTGTGCTCCCGCGTAGGCCGGCCTAGCCGTCCGCCGCAGTGCGCCGTGCCACTTGATGGGCCGAGCGGCCTAGCAGGCCGACTCGCCGTGCATCGCCCGCCCGCCTGATGTTAGCACCGATGCCAGCAGCTTGCCCGACATGCATCACCACACCAACCGACACTGACAGGTGGGGTCCACCTGAGCGGGGCCAACCGCTATAGTGTCGTCCCCCCTCACGGGATCGACACCGTGTCAGTGTCCGCGCGCCGCCCGAGCCGCCCGCGCGCCCACGTGAGTGTGGGACCCGAGGACCACCGGCTCCTATAAACCTTTCGCCCGCCTCTCTGCGCCGCCTCTCCAAACCCTAGCCGCCACCCGAGACCCTAGCTCAAGCGCTGCTATCGCCGCTGCCTCTGAGCTTCATCCGCTACCGTCGATCTACGCCGCCGCTTGGTCTCCGTAGTCAAGAGCACCGCCAAACACCACACAGGGAGGTGAGCCGACCACCAGTTCCCTTGGATTGCTCCTTCTGGGTTTGCATCGCCTTCCCCGTCGAGCTCCCTATCACCGGCCATGGCGCCGCCCGCGCGGATCATCGCCTCCAGCCGCCAAATGCCAGTATTAACTCGCGGACGAGACCGCGAGGTCACTCGAGCCTTCCCGTGCCCTTGGCTTGCTTTCCTGTGCCCTGCAGCATCTTCCTGCCGAGAAACCGTAGCCTGTCACGGGCGTCGCCGCACAGGCCACCGCCTCCGACTGCCGCCAGACATCTTTGACCCCACGATCGGCTCCGCAAAGCCGAGCCCGTCATCCTGGTGTGCTCAGTGTCCCAACCTGAGTGCAGTAGCGCTGTTCCGACCAGCTTCGGTGGGCGCGCCATAGACACGGTGCCACTTCGGTGATCCCGTCTCACCGGACTCTTGCCAGCCATCGGATCTAAGCCGAGCGGCTCAGATCGGGTGTTGACTCCTGGTCAACCATGGGGTCAATCGGGGTTCGCACCTGCCGACATGGCAGCCACGTGGATGCCACGCAGGCGCCATGTCAGTGCCACGTGTGTGCTGACCGCGTCAACGCGGTTAAACCACCGACAGCCTTAGCACTTTTGCAGAAAAGCCCTTGTTGTCTCACAAAATTATGATCTTGTCCTTTATAGTTCAAAAATAATTAGATTATAGTCCTATTTTCTGCATATTAGCCCCTAGACCTGTATAGGCCAAAACTTTCACATTTTAACTCTGGTTTTAGCAAACTTATACTTTTTGGAATCATCTCGACAAGTAGAATGTTTCTATGCTAGTGTTTGCTACTGTTGAGATGTTTTGGTGTACTGCCCTAATTAAAGTATGTTTGCTTGCTTGTATTGCTCGTATGTGATGATTGTGGCGTATAGAGAACGAGACATGGGTGAACGCGGATCAGCAAAATCTAGAGAACTACGTGCAGCAGGACATTAACCAAGGCAAGTGTAGGCATTCTTTTGAACATATGCACCTATTCATGTTTAAGTAAATTCACTTCATGTGTCTTAAATCGGCAAACCATAGGAATGACTAGTCACTTTATCCATATATCACCTGTGGGGGTTTTAGTTGATAAGTTATTAGGTTGCTAGTGCTCTACCTCACCTTTACCGTTTAATGAAGATAAAACTTGCTTCTTAAAATATGTTAGAGTCATGGGCTCTTGGCTTCGGCCGTTGGAGAAGTTGATGCTGATCCGCATCGTTGGTTGGCGACGAAAGACAGGGGAAACGGATGCTAGTGGGACTTGTGTTGATGAGGGTATCCGTATCTCCTCCCTGAAACATCCTCAATTTTCCACGAAGGGAAAATACACAGAATGGCGAATAATTCAATAGTTTGAAGCTCAAACCATCATATCATCCAGCGTTAGTTGATACAGTAATCCATACTTCGAACAAAAGAATACCTTTAGAAGGGATTACATAAATAATTCATCGCCACACTGGCAGGATCATCAGAGTAGCGGCAGCGTCTGGAACAGCTGCGGAAGGCGAAAGTACATAAATCTCCAAAAGAAGCCTGAGCGTAGGAACGAGACGTCTACTCCTCCTCATCGTCACAGTCGTAGTTGGGCTCACCTGCCAAATAATTTTTAGTACGGTTTGTACTGGCCACATCTCCCACCCTATGCTTTGCTTTTGCTATGTAGTATTTGGTGGGATGCAAAGGATATAATCAAATCGACCTAATATGTGGCTGTAGTTTCCTATGCAAAAAGTGATCAATATTATATAATATAATTCATCAAATTTTAATCCATCTCATCCACACATCCAAACCCATTCCATCTCCATCACACACTTCTCACCCTCTCACACTTAGTCGACAGGTCCAACTCCCTCTCGGAGCCTGTCTTAGCGGCTCACAGCCGGAAGGGTAACACCAGGGGGAGAAATAGAAGGACTCCTCTCACTACTCCCAAGAAGCGTGGGTCTTAGGAAAAAGCCATACCAGTGGCTCGCAGACTATATATATAGATTTTTAAACTCCGCAGAGCGTGCTCCCGTAACCACAAGATCACTATCATCGGTGGTGCCCCGCCTAAGCTGATTTTGGCTGCTTTCTAACCGGTGCGATGCCACCCTACCACTCAGTACTGGGACATCCCGGATAGGTACCACCGGCACACTGAGACTGTGAGACATAGTACCGGGCCTCTGAGGTCACTATGTTGTCTAAGGAGGGTATGGGTCTCCACGCCCGTACCTCCTGACACCATCTGCTAACCACCTAGTAGTAGTGGCACCGTCCTAGCTAGTCAGACATCCGTCTCCCACCCATACAAGAGCGAGTGGTGAGCACGTAAGTCCCAAGGTTCCGGTCCTCAAGAGATATCAGGTCCTAGGGGGATCAGACAGGATTATCTTCCCATATGGACTACAACAGTCTGTGCTACAACAACACCTCCTACCCGGGGCTTCACTCCATGAAGGTTCTCACCCCCGGGATCTCCTTATGCCTCACAATGTGCCCGCCACAAGCACCTCACACGAGAATGCCCAGAACACATTCCCTGGCAAGACTCGCCCACATGGCTCATCGTAGAATCATGTCTGATCGACTCAACCCTCACCACACACCCAAGACGCACGCAGCACTCTCCTCGAGTAAAGTGGAACCACGTGCCTTAACCATAACCATACTTTCCACCACGCATCATCATCGCACAGATATAAGCGTAGTAGAAGTAAAGCATCATAAGAGAAATAAGCAAGCGTCTAGCCTATCAGCAGGTGTGGAGGAGTATGGTTGCGACAAGGTAAAGGCTCATCAGGCAGTGCTATCATGCAACCTTTCACCGGGTGATATTCATAATCAGAGGACTAGCAACTAGTTATTATGCCATGCGTAATAGGATCTATGAGGTTGGGTGGGGTGTGGCACCTGCGAAGTCATCACCGAGCTCCTCCTCGTACTCGTAGTCGTCCTCCTCAAGCTGCTCCTTCTCTGAAACAAGACATAATAGCTGCGTTAGCGGCTCCTATAGAGTCAACACAAAGAAGCAATAAAATTCAATAACTCCAAATGCACTCATACACAAGCCTATGATGTAGAGCTCATTTTTATGAAAATTTGGACACTTGGTTCATATTTTTCGGAGCTCGTATGAAGAAGTTATGAATTTTTGAAGTTTATTCTATCTTCTGAAAAAGAAAAAGGGCAGATTAACCTGGTGCTGACACATGGCAGCTTCTGATTGGGCCACGTGGTGTGCGGGAACAGTGCAGCCGGGGCTGTGCTGACGTCATGCTGACGTCATGCTGACATCAGCACTGACGCGGGGTATGAGGCTGGATGACGTCATGCTAACATCAGCACTGACAGGGGACCCAGTCAGTGGATGACAGGTGGGGCCCACGGATCTGGTCACTGACAGGTGGGGCTAGGTCAACGGTCAACGTCGACCGGTCAACGGTCAACGCCGACCGGGCCTCGATCGGGCCTCGGCGGGCCTGGGTAGGGCTGGATCTGGGCCAGGTTGGGCCTGCATCGGGCCGAGTCCACGATGCTCTGGCTCACGGATTCGGTTCACAGTGCACCGAAGACTGGGTAGCCAGGTGGCGCAGCGCGGTTGGCTGGCTGGGTCCACATGGTGGACTTGGTCCACGCGGGCGGGGAAAGTTTCCCCATCTTCCTCACGCACGCGACGGGCATGACCGGTCGGCCAGCGGCGAGCAGGCAAGCGACGGCCGCGGGCGGTGCGAGCTCGGCTGGCGAGTGGCTAGGGCGGCACAAGGGCACGGCAAAGGTGCTGGTGGGGTCGCGGTGGCGCGCACTGGGGCTCGGCTCACCGGCGCACGTACTCTCGTGGCGACCGGCGGCGAGGTCACGGCAGCAGGGCACCATGGCACGCGAGACGCGTTAGTAGCAAGCGCAAAGGCTTCGCAGGACTAGGACGTGCTCAGCGGTTGCTTCAATTTGGAAAAAGCGGCTCACAGGCCGGTGGCAGGCAGCAAGGCATGGCGGCGGGCGGCGGCGATGGCGAGGTCTAATTCACCGGCGAGACCTAGCATTGGCCTCCATCTTCCCCTCCATTCCTCGATTGGAGCAGCTAGGAGCTCCTGGACCTGCCTACCATGGTGAGTGGAGGCTCGGCGGAGCGTGCACGACGACGAGCGTCAAGGCGGCGCGCTGGCGGCCCGGGTGCCATGGCGACCAGGGCCGCAAAGGTGCGTAGCCCCACTGTGGTCATTGCCAGGCCCCAAGAGGTTGCCCTAAAGGTGTTCTAGGACGACGCGGAGCTAGCGATCGAGTTAAAGGAGAGAAAGGGGAAGAGCAGAGTGGGAAGCGGGCGATGCACTGGCGGCGACCATGGAAGTCGAGCTCACCGAGCTATCCCGATGGCGGTGGCATAGCTCATGGCTTGGCTCGAGGAAGGAGAAGCTGAGCTCGTGGTTCGCTTGGTGGAGTCGAGCAGCGGCTTTGGGTCCTCCTCCGGCGGCACGGACGTCAGCAGCGTGCGCAGCTCCGGCTCCGGCGACGCTCTGCTCCCGGCTGCAGCTCCCCCCGCCTCCTCCTCTCCTCACTTTACCCCTTCTCCTCAGCAGCAGCAAGCGAGAGGTGTGGCAAGGTCAAGGCGACTGCGCGGCATGGGAAACCCTAGAGGCCGGACGCTCCTCCCTTTTATAGCGGCCGGCGGCCATGGCGGATGGCGAGGATGGCAGATGCCAATCCTGTGGCTGGGCACGACCGTGAGTTAGGGTTAGGGTTCGGGGAAAGGCGCGGCGCGGGTAGGTGAGGATGGACGGCATCCGAGGCGCGGTGGTGGGTCACGAGCGAGCAGCGGACGGCGGAGGGCGCCGTTTCTTCTTTTGGAACGACAGACACGACGCACGGCGAACAGAAATGGTAAAAGGTGGAAGCTGACAGGTGGGCTCCGCTTGTCAGCGAGAGTGGCGACGGGAGCGTGCGGTGGCGCTGGCGGGCGTTTTGCCGATGGGCCGAGCTGGCCGGTGGGCCGCGCATTTTGCCGATGGGCTGAACGGTGTGGCAGCGCGCGCAGGCGGGCAACGAGCTGCGGCCTTGCTGGGCCGCCTTGATGGGCCGCGGCGCGAACGCACTAGCGAGCGAGGCCGGGCGTGCGGGCAGGCTACGGGCGAGCGCTGCTGGGCCGTGTTGCTAGACTGGCGTGCGAGCAGCGCATGCTGGGCCATGCGGCTGCGCGGGCCGTGAGCGTGGGCGCTCAGGCAGGCCGGGCGCGCGGGCGAGAGCAGGCCGAGCGGGCTGTCTGGGCTGGTTTCCTCTTTTCTTTTTCCTTCTATTTTCCAAATCCTTTTCTATTTCTATTTCTTGCTAAGCAACTAATCTAGCCACAACCCTAGGTTAGTGAGGTTAGTGACCATGTTGTATACACCATGGTGGGTCCACTAGGGTCTCTAGGTCATGATGGCTCCATTTCCGGAGTTAGCGGGCATATATATATACATGCAATAAAAGGTTATTCGATTTTATTAACATCACATAAAATCGAATAAGAGGCGAATCAAGTGTTGGTTATTTAAATGCAATGCTCGGGCTAACGTCGGGTGCTATTTGTGCATCTATTGGCGGGTTTCCTACATGACATCCACATACACTGGTAAACTTTAGAAAAATTTTTGAAAGCCCGTATTTTCGATGACCGGATTTCTAGGATTGTTACAGTCCTACCCCCTTATGAGAATCTCGTCCTCGAGATTCAAGAGTGTAACTTACTCTTCAAAAAGGTAGGGGTAGAGCTTCCTCATTTCTGACTCCTTCTCCCAAGTTGCTTCCCGTTCTGTGTGATTGCTCCACTGAATCTTTAGATATGGCGTGCTGGAGTTTCTCGTTTCCTTGGTGGTTCTATCCATAATGCGGACGGGGTGCTCTCTGTACTCCAAAGTGTCCTGAATATCGAGTGCCTCTGCGGGTATCGGATGTTCTGGCGGCTGCAAACACTTGCGCAGTTGTGACACATGGAACACTGGGTGTACTCCTGCCAGTTGAGGGGGCAACTCTATTCTGTAGGGAAGCTTTCCAATCCTTTCACTGATTCTGTACGGTCTCACATACCTTGGTGCTAGTTTTCCCTTTACATGGAACCTGACGGTCCCTCGAAGCGGGGAGACCTTGAGGTAGACATAGTCTCCTACCTCAAACTCAAGGTCTCTGCGCCTCTTGTCAGCATAACTCTTTTGACGGCTCTGGGCAATTTTCAAATTTTCTCGCACCTGGGCGACTCCTTCCTCGGCCTCCTTAATGGTGGCCGGGCCAAAGAATGATCTTTTGCCCATTTCGGACCACATCAAGGGTGTTCTGCACGGTCTTCCATACATAGCCTCGAAGGGTGACATCTTAAGGCTAGCCTGGTAACTGTTATTGTAGGAGAACTCTGCGAAGGGCAAGCTCTTCTCCCAATCAGTCCCTATTTTAGAACACAAGCTCGAAGCATATCCTCAAGTATCTGGTTCACTCTTTCTGTCTGCCCATCTGTCTGAGGGTGGTATGCGGTACTGTAATCTAGCTTCCTGCCGATTGACTTGTTCAGGGCCTTCCAAAACTTGGATGTATATTGCGGCCCATGATCGGATATTATGCTCTTAGGAGCTCCATGAAGCTTGAGAATGTTCCCAACATACAGATCTGCTAGCTGGCCGATTCGGGCATCAGTCTTGATGGCTAAGAAGTGAGCTACCTTAGTCAAGCGATTGACTATCACCCATATGGCATCATGGCCTTTCGGGGTCCGAGGAAAACCCACAATGAAGTCCATAGAAATGCTATCCCACTTCCAATCAGGTATATCCAGTGGCTTTAACAGCCCTGCAGGTCTCTTATGCTCAGCTTTGACGCGTTTGCAAATGTCACATTTAGCAACATGCTCCGCTATGTCTGACTTCATGTTCTTCCACCAGAATTTCTTCTTCAAATCAGCATACATTTTAGTACTGCCTGGGTGGATACAATACTTGGAGTCATGACCTTCTGATAGGATTTCGTCGTGGATAGCTGGGTCGGTAGGCACACAAATTCTGTCCTTATACCAGTAAGTGCCTAGCTCATCCTCGCTGAACTCTGGGCACTTGCCTTGTGTCAGGAGCTCGTGTATCTCCCAAATTTCTGGGCAATGGCGTTGGGCTTCAGGGATCCTATCCATGAGGGTGTAGTGCACGCAAAGCTCATTCAATAGGCCATGAGGTATCACCTCCATCTGTAACTCATCAATGCCCTCTTGCAACTCCTTGGGCAAGGCGGTGGTGAACAAGGCATGACAAAGACTTTTGCGGCTAAGAGCATCAGCGACCACATTGGCCTTCCCAGGGTGATAGAGAATCTCCATGTCATAGTCGTTAAGCAGCTCGAGCCAACGACGCTGTCGCATGTTTAGATTTTCCTGGGTGAAAAAGTATTTCAAGCTCTTGTGATTGGTGTAGATCTCGCACCTGTTCCCTATCAGGTAGTGCCTCCAAATCTTCAAGGCATGGATCACAGCTACAAGCTCGAGATCATGGGTGGGGTAACGCTGTTCATGTTCCTTAAGCTGGCGGGAAGCATAGGCAATGACTTTCCCATTCTGCATTAGAACACAACCAAGCCCGAGGCAAGATGCATTGCAATAGACCACAAAGTCCTGGTGGATATCGGGCAAGGCTAGAACATGCGTTGTGGTGAGCTTCTCCTTCAGGGTCTGGAAACTTTGTTCGCATTGGGGCGTCCATTCAAACTCTTTGGTCTTCTTTAGGAGGTTGGTCATGGGGCGAGCTATCTTGGAAAAGTTCTCGATGAATCGGTGATAGTAACCAGCCAATCCCAAGAAACTTCTCACATCAGTCACATTCCATGGCTGCTCCCATTCCTTCACTGTCTCAATCTTGGACGGATCAACAGCCACTCCATCAGCATTGAGCACATGTCCTAGGAAAGCGACCTCCTCAAGCCAGAACTCACACTTGTTGAACTTGGCATAGAGCTGATGTTTTCTTAGTTTCTCTAACACCATCTTCAGATGTTGCTCATGCACTTCGACGGTGGTAGAATAGACAAGGATGTCATCAATGAAGACCACCACGAACTTATCCAGCTCCTGCATGAACACTTTATTCATCATGTTCATAAAATAAGCTGGCGTGTTCGTAAGACCGAAGGACACGATGGTGTACTCATACTGCCCATATCTGGTGACAAATGCTGTCTTAGGAATGTCTTCCTCTCTGATCTTCATCTAATGGTAGCCTGATCTGAGGTCAATCTTGGAGAAGTACTTGGCATTGCGAAGCTGATCAAGCAGGTCATCTATCCTCGGCAAAGGGTACTTGTTCTTTATAGTTACGGCATTCAGGTTCCGGTAATCAATGCACATCCTCTGCATTCCATCCTTCTTCTTAACAAACAGCATAGGAGATCCCCAGGGCGAGGCACTGGGCCTAATGAACCCTTTCTCGGATAGCTCCTCAAGCTATTTCTTAAGCTCCTTAAGCTCGTCAACTGCCATACGGTAGGGTCGCTTAGAAATCGGACTCGTACCAGGCATTAGGTTGATCACGAACTCAACATCTCTATCCGATGGCATTCCTGGTAGTTCTTTCGGGAAGACATCCGGGTACTCACAAACTACAGGCACTTCCTCAAGTGACTTCTCTTCCAAGGCACACAGCATGGATATATCTGTCCCTTTGTTTGGCTCACATCTGATCTTACGGCCACTTGGATGGGTTATATCCACAAATCTAGGTGAGCAAGATATCACTCCTTTGTTCTGGGTTAACCAATCCATCCCTAGAATGACGTCTAGGCCTTTGAAGGGTAGCAAGGTAAGATCAGCAAGAAAGGTAAGACCCTCGATGGTGATACTCACTCCCTTACATATTTTGGTATAACAAATGTTGCCCAGAGGTGAACTGGTGTATAAGGTTTCTTTTCGTGGAGTGATAGGTATAAGGTGCTCTCGTGCAAACTTGGAGGATATATATGAACATGTAGCACCTGAATCAAACAACACGGATGCCTTAACTCCATGTACTAGAAACATACCGTACACCACGTCGGGGGCACTCTGGGCAGCCTCTGCTGAGATGTGGGTGAGGCGGCCACGGGGTGCTCCGGATGGCACCTGCTTGTGCGGGGTGCCCTGGTTTTGCCTGGCGGGCGCTGGTGTAGCTGTTGCAGCCTTGTTTGGGCACTCGGCGGCCTTGTGACCTGGCTGGCCACAAGCGAAGCAAGTGTAGGTCACACCGCCTGTGGGGGTTGGCGCGGCGGATCTCCACGTGCTACCTCCAGGTGTGGCACGAGCGTATGCTTGGCGGTCCTGAGCAGGGCGAGGGTAGTTGCTGGTGTGGGTACCATCGCCTCAGCTCGAACTGTGAGCCGCTCCCTGGGCGAAGCGAGAGTGGGGAGGCTGAGAGGTCTCACCATGCAACCTCCGTGGGGCAGGTGCGCAGGAGGTGCCCTCAGTACGACGCTTCTTGTTCTTGCCAAGCGCCTCCCTCTCCGCGAAAACCTCGTCGCGGTCCTTCTCAATCTCCATGCACCTGTCAATCAGGTCATGAAGGGTGTGGCTCTTGGTGCCTGAGAGAGAGAGCCTGATACGGCTAGACAAGCCCTTGCGGTAGTAGTACATCTTCTCCTTCTCAGAGTTCACCACTGAGACGGGTGCATAGTGTAGCAGGTTGGTGAAGCGGGTGGTGTACTCATGCACCTTGTCAGCTCCCATGGAGATGCTGCGGAACTCATTCTCCTTCTTCTCCAGCGCACCTTCACAGATGAAGAAAGCACGAAACTTGTCCACAAACTCATCCCAGGAGATGTTGGCGGGGTCTCGGTGGGTTTCGCAGAGGCTGTCCCACCAAGATCGCCCATCACCCACAAGCTGGTGAGCTGCCAAGCCAATGCACTCCTCGTCAGTGCAAGTGGTCAAGTCCAGCTTCTTCTCAATCTCCTTAAGCCAATCATCAGCAGCGATAGGGTCGATGCTGGTGCCATCGAACATCGGGGGCCTCAGCTTGAGAAAGAACTCTAGCTTCTTTTAGAAATCATCGCGGGCTCCCGGTGCTGGGGGTGTAGCACGCTCTCAGCTAAGACTCGAAGAAGCTCGGCCTGCTGGGCCATCACATCCGCCAAGAGTGGCACGGGAGGTGGTGGTGGAGCTGCATCTCCTCCTGCGACAGGCTCGGGCTCAACAGGTGGTGGCTGTTCTCCAGCCGCGCCTCCGGCCGCTGGTTCCGGCTCAACAACCGATGGTGGTGGCGGGTGTGCAGGCCGTGGGGTGGCAGCGTGGGGTGGCTCCTCAAGATCGAGGGGTATGCGACCAACGTGTGCACGACCATTTCTGCGTCCGCGGCCCCTGGCGGGCACGGGTGAAGGAGAGCGGTTTCTCAGGCGGCTGGCACGACGAGTCGACATCCTGCTCAACATAAACCTCAGATTAGGGCATACGCGCTTAATATAACTTTGATATTAAAGACATACTTATTTTGAAATAATTTTAAAACATTACTAATTTATCCAACACTCAGATGAAGAAGCATGAAGATTCAATAAGATGTGATAAAAACCAAATCATTCATTACCAGGGGGTACATGGTGATGTCTTTAGCGGCTACGCTTGGAGACTCACGAGAAACGTACTACACGCAGGTAGTCTAGCAAAAAGGGTGGACAACTACTCAGCATCATGGTGAGTCTGGTCACTTGGCCATACAGGGCTCATCATCTCCTGACCTGATATTACTCTAAACCATCTCTAGAGGCTGGTCCAAACTGTAAGCTGTGGGAGGTATACCGATGCTAGAAGCCTGGATCTGCTCGTCGGTCATCTGAAGGCGAGAGACATAGCGATGGGCCTCCTCGAGCTGAGGGGTGGACACTGCCTGTCCACTGAGTCCAGTGGTGGGACATCCACTCAAGTTGAGGCGAGATTGCCCCAGCTCAAATGTCTCAACCCTGACCCTCTTACGGGCACGTAAGGGAAGCTCGTCCTACAACTCCTCGTACTCTCTGACCCTCTTGCGATCTGACCTCTTCCAAGCTTCCATAGTGCATTTGAGCTTATCCATGAGGTAAGCCGTCTTATGGACATAGTTGATCAGGTGTCCCTGGTTGTAGCTAGCAAGGGTGTATTCCTGTAGCAGCTTCTCAGTTGAGCCTTGCACTGCTCACGGAGCTTGTCCCTGTAGGCAGCATCTTGACTCTTCTCCTAGAATCTCTTTGCAATGTCTTCGTTCTTCTTAGCCATAGTGGTCTCAAGCTCCCAGATGTTCTTGTTGAGTTGGCTGTTGTGTATTTGAAGCTTATCCATCTCGCTCATCAGACTAGTGATCTGATCCTGGTGAATGTGCTCTTTGCGTGCTATCTCACGCTCTAGATCTACAATCTTTTGCTTCCATGCCGCTTCCTTATCCTCTTGTCAACTTCCATCAGGTAGCAACAATCACGACGTCCCTTTCACTCCAACTCAGCAATGTACATTTCCTGGCACTGCATGTACATCATGGAGGCACGGTGGCAGGGGTTGTGGTCGACTCTGGTATTCTGCTCGATGTAGATGACCTCTCCCCATGTACCCTGCTAATCATCGTGGGCACGAGGAAGTAGACGAAAGCGACTTTCCTTCAGATAGTTAGCTCCGTTGCGCAGCACAGTACGGAGTGCCTGGCGCGAAACGGTCTGAACACACATGCCGGTGTCGTTGTCGAAGGTGAAGTCAGTGAAGGCGGTAACTTCGGGAAGGTTCATGCTTGCAGGCACATTGATGTGGACTGCCTTGTAGTCCTTGATGCCTCCTCCAAGGGTGGGCTTGCCATGGCAAAGATACTCGATGTTCTCCACGGGAACACCTAGCTCGATGAGAACCTCACGAAGCATGTGAGCATAGCCTCCATGCTCCGTTCCGTCAAGTCTGAACTCAATGACATCCATTGGCGGTAATGGACCAAGTGGCAAGTTGGGGTCAATCTGCAGGTGACACGAGAAAAAAGTTAGAAAAGTTGCAGAGAGAGGTAAGCCATGCATAAAAGCGTATGCAGTGGTCGGTGTATAACCGAGAGGTTTCAAGATTTTCCTAATTCTATCGTCCAATCCTATGGGTCTCGTCCTAGGGTCAAGCATGGCTCTGGTACCAACTAAAACATCCTCAATTTTCCACGAAGGGAAAATACACAGAATGGTGAATAATTCAATAGTTTGAAGCTCAAACCATCATATCATCCAGCGTTAGTTGATACAGTAATCTATACTTCGAACAAAAGAATACCTTTAGAAGGGATTACATAAATAGTTCATCACCGCACTGGCGGGATCATCAGAGTAGAGGCAGCGTCTGGAACAGCTGCGGAAGGCGGAAGTACATAAATCTCCAAAAGAAGCCTGAGCGTAGGAACGAGACGTCTACTCCTCCTCATCGTCATAGTCGTAGTCGGGCTCACCTGCCAAATAATTTTCAGTACGGTTTGTACTGGCCACATCTCCCACCCTATGCTTTGCTTTTGCTATGTAGTATTTGGTGGGATGCAAAGGATATAATCAAATTGACCTAATATGTGGCTGTAGTTTCCTATACAAATAGTGACTAATATTATATAATATAATTCATCAAATTTTAATCCATCTCATCCACACATCCAAACCCATTCCATCTCCATCACACACTTCTCACCCTCTCGTACTTAGTCGACAGGTCCAACTCCCTCTCGGAGCCTGTCTCAGAGGCTCACAGCCGGAAGGGTAACACCAGGGGGAGAAATAGAAGGACTCCTCTCACTACTCCCGAGAATTGTGGGTCTTAGGAAAAAGCCATACCAGTGGCTCGCGGACTATATATATAGATTTTTAAACTCTGTAGAGCGTGTACTCCCGTAACCACAAGATCACTATCATCGGCGGTGCCCCGCCTAAGCTGATTTCGGCTGCTTTCTAACCGGTGCGATGCCACCCTACCACTCAGTACTAGGACATCCTGGATAGGTACCACCGGCACACTGAGACTGTGAGACATAGTACCGGGCCTCTGAGGTCACTATGTTGTCTAAGGAGGGTGTGGGTCTCCACGCCCGTACCTCCTGACACCATCTGCTAACCACCTAGTAGTAGTGGCACCATCCTAGCTAGTCAGACATCCGTCTCCCACCCATACAAGAGCGAGTGGTGAGCACGTAAGTCCTAAGGTTCCGGTCCTCAAGAGATATCAGGTCCTAGGGGGGATCAGACAGGATTATCTTCCCATATAGACTACAACAGTCCGTGCTACAACAGCACCTCCTACCCAGGGCTTCGCTCCATGAAGGTTCTCACCCCCGGGATCTCCTTATGCCTCACAATGTGCCCGCCACAAGCACCTCACATGGGAATGCCCAGAACACATTCCCCGGCAAGACTCGCCCACATGGCTCGTCATAGAATCCTGTCCGATCGACTCAACCCTCACCACACACCCAAGACGCACGCAGCACTCTCCCCGAGTAAAGTGGCACCACGTGCCTTAACCATAACCATACTTTCCACCACGCATCATCATCGCACAGATATAAGCGTAGTAGAAGTAAAGCATCATAAGAGAAATAAGCAAGTGTCTAGCCTATCAGCAGGTGTGCAGGAGTATGGTTGCGACAAGGTAAAGGCTCATCAGGCAGTGCTATCATGCAACCTATCATCGGGTGATATTCATAATCAGAGCACTAGCAACTAGTTATTATGCCATGCGTAATAGGATCTACAAGGTTGGGTGGGGTGTGGCACCTGCGAAGTCGTCACCGAGCTCCTCCTCGTACTCATAGTCGTCCTCCTCAAGCTGCTCCTCCTCTAAAATGAGACATAATAGCTGCGTTAGCGGCTCCTATAGAGTCAACACAAAGAAGCAATAAAATTCAATAACTCCAAATGCACTCATACACAAGCCTATGACGTAGAGCTCATTTTTATGAAAATTTGGACACTTGGTTCATATTTTTCGGAGCTCGTATGAAGAAGTTATGAATTTCCAAAGTTTATTCTATCTTCTGAAAAAGAAAAAGGGCAGATTAACCTGGTGCTGACATGTGGCAGCTTCTGATTAGGCCACGTGGTGTGCGGGAACAGTGCAGCCGGGGCTGTGCTGACGTCATGCTGACCTCAGCACTGACGCGGGGTCTGAGGCTGGATGACATCATGCTGACGTCGGCACTGACAGGGGACCCAGTCAGTGGCTGACAGGTGGGGCCCACGGATCTGGTCACTGACAGGTGGGGCTAGGTCAACGGTCAACGCCGACCAGGCCTCGACCGGGCCTCGGCGGGCCTGGGTAGGGCTGGATCTGGGCCGGGTTGGGCCTGCATTGGGCTGAGTCCATGATGCTCTGGCTCACAGATCCGGTTCACGGTGCACCGAAGACTGGGTAGCCAGGTGGCGCAGCGCGGTTGGCTGGCTGGGTCCACGTGGTGGACTTGGTCCACACGAGCGGGGAAAGTTTCCCCATCTTCCTCACGCATGCGACGGGCATGGCCGATCGGCCAGCGGCGAGCAGGCAAGCGGCAGCCGTGGGCTGTGCGAGCTCGGCGGGGGAGCGGCTAGGGTGGCGCAAGGGCACGGCAAAGGTGCTGGTGGGGTCGTGGTGGTGCGCACAGGGCTCGGCTCACCGGCGCACGTACTCTGGCGGCGGTCGGTGGCGAGGTCGCGTTAGCAGGGCACCACGGCGTGCGAGACGCGTTAGTAGCAAGCGCAAAGGCTTCGCAGGACCAGGACGTGCTCAGTGGTTGCTTCAATTTGGAAAAAGCGGCTCACAGGCCGGTGGCAGGCAGCAAGGCATGGCGGCAGGCGGCGGCGACGGCGAGGTCTAATTCACCGGCGAGACCTGGCATTGGCCTCCATCTTCCCCTCCATTCCTCGATTGGAGCAGCTAGGAGCTCCTGGACCTGCCTACCATGGTGAGTGGAGGCTCGGCGGAGCGTGCGCAACGACGAGCGTCAAGGCGGCACGCTGGCGGCCGGGGTGCCATGGCGACCAGGGCCGCAAAGGTGCGTAGCCCCACTGTGGTCGTTGCCAGGCCCTAAGAGGTTGCCCTAAAGGTGTTCTAGGACGACGCGGAGCTAGCGATCGAGTTAAAGGAGAGAAAGGGGAAGAGCAGAGTGGGAACATGGGCGATGCACTGGCGGCGACCATGGAAGTCGAGCTCACCGAGCTGTCCCGATGGCGGTGGTGTAGTTCGCGGCTCGGCTCGGGGAAGGAGAAGCTGAGCTCGCGGTTCACTTGGTGGAGTCGAGCAGTGGCTTCGGGTCCTCCTCCGGCGGCACGGACGTCAGCAGCGTGCGCAGCTCTGGCTCCGGCAACGCTCTGCTCTCGGCGGCAGCTCCCCCCCGTCTCCTCCTCTCCTGACTTTACCCCTTCTCCTCAGCAGCAGCAAGCGAGAGGTGCGGCACGGTCAAGGCGACTGCGCGGCACAGGAAACCCTAGAGGCCGGACGCTCCTCCCTTTTATAGCGACCGGCGGCCATGGCGGATGGCGAGGATGGCAGATGCCAATCCTGCAGCTGGGCGCGACTGCGAGTTAGGATTAGGGTTCGGGGAAAGGCGCGGCGCGGGCAGGTGAGGATGGACGGCATCCGAGGCGCGGTGGTGGGTCACGGGCGAGCAGCGGACGGCGGAGGGCGCTGTTTCTTCTTTTGGAACGACGAACACGATGCGCGGCGAACAGAAATGGTAAAAGGTGGAAGCTGACAGGTGGGCTCCGCTTGTTAGCGAGAGTGGCAGCGGGAGCGCGCGGTGACGCTGGCGGGCGTTTTGCTGATGGGCCGAGCTGGCCGGTGGGCCGCGCGTTTTGCCGATGGGCCGAACGGCATGGCAGCGCGCGCGGGCGGGCGGCGAGCTGCGGCCTTGCTGGGCCGCCTTGATGGGCCGCGGCGCGAACGCACTAACAAGTGAGGCCGGGCGTGCGAGCAGGCTGCGGGCGAGAGCTGCTGGGCCACGTTGCTGGACTGGCGTGCGAGCAGCGCATGCTGGGCCATGCGGTTGCGTGGGCCATGAGCGTGGGCGCTCAGGCAGGCCGGGCGCGCGGGTGAGACCAGGCCGAGCGGGCTGTCTGGGCTGGTTTCCTCTTTTCTTTTTCCTTCTATTTTCCAAATCCTTTTCTATTTCTATTTCTTGCCAAGCTACTAATCTAGCCACAACCCTAGGTTAGTGACCATGTTGTATACACCATGGTGGGTCCACTAGGGTCTCTAGGTCATGATGGCTCCATTTTCGGAGTTAGCGGGCATATATATACATGCAATAAAAGGTTATTTGATTTTATTAACATCACATAAAATCAAATAAGAGGCGAATCAAGCGTTGGTTATTTGTGCATCTATTGGCGGGTTTCCTACATGACATCCACCATACACTGGTAAACTTTAGAAAAATTTTTGAAAGCCCGTATTTTCAGTGACCGGATTTCTAGGGTTGTTACACTCCCCCTTGTGGTCCTTTCGTGGAGTGGCAACCTGGGACTTCCGTACATCTCTTGGGTAATGGGCTCTAGCTTGGTCGATTTGCAGGACCGTCATGGGCAGGATGAACAGCTTATCGACGGGTGGCCATAGCTATGGTCGCTGGGGTTCATTTAGAAGTTGTAGTATGGGAGGGGCTAGAGATCCGTGATGGGGGCGGCCTCACGTGGAAGTCGCCCATACGCTTGGACTCAAGGCTGGCGGGTTGTTACTGCCTATGACCCTATGAAAAACCTTGTTGTGACCTCTGCCGACATATCTTGGTAATAGGCTAAGAGGTTGGCCGCCTCGGGCATAAAGGGTAATCACAATCTGGAGTGAAAGTGTACACATCTGCACAGAGTTAAAATCGGTATATCGTCCATGCTCACAGTCACGAGCAGCCCAGATTCTTGCATGATTAGCCAAATGGTTTAAGCTATTAAATCATGGTGATGTTGTTAGGTTGCTACCTCGAGTTTTATCAGGGTGGCTACCCTATGTTCCCTTGAGATGGCTATCTCAATTTTAATGTTGTTAATGACTTATGTTTATATCTATGATGTTAAATGACACATTAATACTACTTGAACCTTAATAAAGG
>CM041644.1:33488261-33631494 GCA_023333625.1 Bothriochloa decipiens | reverse complement strand
TTGAATGCATCCGGGGCTTGCCTGTGTTGCAGCGGTAGTTAGTTCCCCTCAAGATCACAGGTGTTACACTTGACACAACTCCAGGATGGACGACACCACATCATGGATCCGCGACTTCACTTCGATGGTGGATGGCATTTTTCGGAGATCGTGCACCAAGATCCACTCACTCTCGAACAACTACACGTATTTAATGATGCATGTTTTAGCATGATGAACTCATGACATGATGCACGGCAATGTATTGGTGCAAGCATAACATGATTAAACAACTAGCTAATTATAAACTATTTTAAAAGCATTACAGAAGATAAATATAAAACTTCATATATTCTAAAATTATATAGCCATATTTGGTGTTAACATGACATAGCAGAATCATACAAAGGTAAAGGAACCACGTTTTTTATTTATACATTTTTATTATAACCATTTAATAAGCAATAAGCAAGATAAATCAAAAGATCAAGCATACGATATCCAATGACCATAATATTTTTACTGCAACACACACATAGCACAAGAAACATGTCATAAAAATTTCAAGTCAAAAGGAGTCACATAGCATGAGATATGAATTTCCTTCTCTTTAAACATTAAATAAAGGCATAAAACATAGCTAATTATTTTTTATAAAACATGGTATGTTTCATATTTTTAATAAAAACTAGGCATTACAAGGAACACAAAAAAATTTGGTTCACCAAAAACGGAGTTACGAAACTCCAGATATTAATTTTTGAAGTTTATGAAAAACTGCTACAAATAGGTCCTCAGGGCACTATTCACCTGAGTCTATAGCTGTGCAGTTAGGACCCTGGCTTTAGTTGAATTTGAACCCGAGGTCCTTGGCGGAAATTGGAGCAGAGAAGGCGACTGAGCCCGCCATTCCTGGCCGATGAGGACTCACCAGAGACCACGGAGTGGCGGGGAGGCTGCACGGCGGCGAGGCACACCTGCCAGTGCTTACATCGCGGCCCGCGGCGGTCCGTGGCGGCCTAGCCACGCGCACCAGCGGCGCACAGACGTGCAACCCCGGCGGCGGCCACCCACAGCGACGGACGAGGCCAGGAAAGGGGCGTGGAAGAGGCATAGGGAGATGGCAAATGCGATGGTATGCCCAATTTTGCCAGAGGTGACTCGGTGGCGGGAGTGCAGAGCAGCAGAGCGGCGGCGGTGGAGAAAAGGAGAGAAGGAGAAGACGACGGCGCGGCTCGAGCCTTTATAGAGCGGTCGGGCGGGCTGGGAAGATGGCAAGCGACTTCTGGAACTCGACCACGCAGCCATACTCGAGAATCACCATGAAATTGCGGCCAAATCGGCCACGGCAGCGACGCGGCAGCAGAAAACCCATTGGGGGTTACTGTTCATCGAAATTACAGAACTGCCACTCGTCGAAAATTATAAATTACTCCAAAATTTATTTGGGAACTTAAAAATATCCAAAAATAAAGTTTGCATAACTTTTCAAGATCTACACTTTTCATTTAAGAAACATTTTCAAATTCTGCATAGATTTTGAAATATGAATTCAAATTTAAAAAGAATACAAAAGGGGTCAAAACTATAGAAACAAACATTTGAAATTAATTTTGATTTTTCTAAACAACTTGAAAATATTCCAATCTATGAAATGTTAAGCTTATGAAACCAAACACTTTTCATACAGAAAGTTTTCCCAAATTTTGAATAATTTTTGAAATATGAATTTAAATTGAAAAGGGGATAAGTGTTGGAAAACTGTATTTTCAAATTTATTCAAAATTATTTTTGGAAACTTGAAAAATTTTGAATACTAATATTGTAGCTCTTGTCAATATCTACAAACTATATTTTGAGAGTATCTCAAAATTCCTTATAGATTTTAAATTATAGAAAAAGGGATAAAATAAGGTTTTGAAAATAGTTTTTAAATAGCAATCAACTTATCATTTCATGTATAAAACAAAGCACCACATAAAAGACATTATTAAACCATGAATGCATTTATGTCATGATGCTCAATGATTATTCTTAATAATGAACTTGATTATAATTTTAATTGCTTACTAACATCTGGGATGTTACATTAGCAATCAAAGCATTAATCTGAGGATTATTGTGACCTTCCAAGGAGGCAAGGAAAGGAGCCTTGTGCTGAATGATAGGGGTAGTGAGACCCTTGGGGTTGTCCTTCATGTAAACAAATGCATAATAATCTCTATGAAATTGAGACCAAAAGCGGTAGTCCACAACTTCATATCGGGTCCACTGAAAAGGATTCTCTTTTCTCATTGTGTGAACATCCCTTGCTTGGTTCTTGTAATTGATAGCCCACATTGGAACAACATTGTCGGGATCAACGAACAACCTCAGGATCAACTGCACGACCCTCCACATCAAGCGGTGACTATGGAACCACATCATGGACCAAGTCTCGATGATGGAGAGGCAGACAGGGTCTGGTAGAATGATCTGGGCAGACTCTTGGACTTCATCACTGTCATGCTACTGCTAAGAGGACTCCCCATGCCTAGAATCATGACGACCACCACCACAAGGACGCTCTTCCTCGCCATCCCCCAAACTTAGAGGATGAGGACGAGCACCATGGTGAGGATTGGCACGACGGTCAGCCATACTGCAAAATAAGGGACAAGGAGAGGGCTTAAACATGGCAATGGAATGCGGCAAAGGAACGAACAAGCAGAGTTACATGGAGGCACTGCACAGGGGGACCAGAACTTCCGATCGGGCAGGATCAGAACTTCAGGTAGGGTTTGAACGGAACTTCCGGTCGGGTGTGACCGAAACTTCTGGCCATACCCGCGTGCGACGCCATCCACGTGGTTCCACAAATCTGGCCATGAAAGTTGCACAAAATGCATCCCAAAAGCATGGAGACACTAAATCCAAGTAGCGTGAACGAGGAAACGGCCTAGAACAAGGTACATTGAGAGATCGGGTAAGAACTCCATGATACCTTGCTACTCAAAGAGAAGAAGCCGATTTCACACCGTCCAAGCACTCCCGGCGATCACCAAGATGTTTCACGCGATCTCCAGGGCGAGGGCAAGCTCCCCCTCAAAGGTTTTTGTGAAAGGATGGAGGAGGAGGGAGATCGAGGCCGAGGGGCGGCAGGCGATGGCGCCGTCGGCCATAGGTCAGGCAGGGCGAGTCGGGTGGGAGAGGGAGGAAAGGAGGGGTGAAAGTGAAAAAGGTAAGAAAAAATGTTTTTACACTTATTTGGCTGACTGGAAGTTCCTTTGGAACCGGAAGGTTCGGTAGTGGAACTGGAAGTTCCAGTCTAGACAGGTCAGCATGGACTTAGGCCAAAAATTGAAATAAAGGACGATCTGGGCTCCAGTCGTCAGTTCCAGTAGGACTAGAACTTCCGGTGGAGACGACTGGATCTTCCGGTGCAAGCGGAAGTTCCGCCCAACAACCGGAACCAAATGCTGATGGGCGATTACACGCGACGGACAACTACTGGAACTTCCAGCCAATTCCATTGGAACTTCTGGCTAGTTCCATCAGAACTTTTGATAGGTCAATTTTCAGCCAATAGCAAGACTAAAATTTGGTGAACAAATAGTGAATCATGAACTCACTCAAAAATATGTCCAGATTTCAAGAGATCATTACAAAGCAATGGACACATAATTGAGATGTAAAATAAACTTTATGCAATATACTAAATCAATCAAGTTGTGCAAGATGTCATTCCACGTTATGAGAATCAACGATATTGAGCTCACGCCTCAAAGCACAAAATCTTGACTCATCTAGAGGCTTTGTGAAGATATCGGCTAATTGTTTTTCGTTTCTCACATGTTGAACGACGATATCTCCTTTGGCTTGGTGGTCTCTAAGAAAGTGATGATGAATGTCTATGTGCTTTGTGCGGGAGTGGTTGACGGGGTTATCGGCTAGCTTGATTGCACCCTCATTGTCACATAAGAGTGGAATCTTGGATAGGTTGTAACCAAAATCTCTCAAAGTTTGCTTCATCCATAGTAGTTGGGCACAACAAGAGCCGGCTACCACATACTCGGCTTCCGCATGGATAGGGCAATGGAGTTTTGCTTCTTAGAACTCCAAGACACCAAAGACCTACCAAGAAATTGGCAAGTCCCAGATGTACTCTTTCTCTCTACTTTGCAACCGACATAATCCGAATTAGAATAACCAAGTAGAGTGAAAGATGGGCCCTTGGGATACCATAAGCCAAGATTAGGTGTGAGCACCAAATACCAAAAAATTCTTTTAACGGCCATGAGATGACATTCTTTCGGATTAGATTGAAATCTTGCACACATGCACACACTAAGCATAATATCAGGCCTAGATGCACAAAGATAAAGCAAAGATCTAATCATGGAGTGATATACCTTTTGATCAACCATTTTACCACCATGGTCAAGGTCAAGATGTCCCGTAGTTGGCATTGGTGTGTTGATGGGTTTAGCCTTGTCCATGCCAAACTTCTTCAACATGTCATTGCTAAATACTTGGTTTGGCAAATGAACGTTCCTTCCTTGAGTTGCTTGATTTGAAAACTGAGGAAGAAGGTCAACTCCCCCATCATGGACATCTCGAACCTCTTGGTCACAGTCCTACTAAATTGCTCACAAAGCTCCTTATTAGTACTACCAAATATTATGTCATCGACATATACTTGGCAAATGAAAATATCACCATTAACTTTGAGAGTAAATAAAGTAGGATCGGCCTTTCCAATCTCAAAACCTTGTTTGAGTAGGAAGTCCTTGAGATAATCATACCAATCTCTAGGGGCTTGTTTAAGCCCATAGAGCGCCTTGTGAAGCTTGTAGACGTGGTCGAGATGATGTGGATCTTCAAAACCCGATGGTTGTTCAACATACACCACTTCGGAGAGAGGACTATTAAGGAATGCACTTTTCACATCCATTTGAAACAACTTGAAATCATAGTGAGTAGCAAAGGCAAGTAATATATGAATAGATTCAAGCCTAGCTACAGGTGCATAAGTTTCCTCCAAATCCAAACCTTCAATTTGGGTGTAACCTTGTGCAACCAACTGAGCCTTGTTCCTTGTGACCGCGCCATACTCATCTTCTTTGTTGCGGAAGACCCACTTGGTGCCTATCACATTTTTCTTGGGCCTTTCCACCAAGGACCAGACTTCATTCCGGGTGAAGTGCCCAACTCCTCTTGCATAGCCATCACCCAATCTTCATCTTTCAAGGCTTCCTCCACCCTAAGAGGTAACATTGAAGAGACAAAAGAGTAATGCTCACAAAAAGATGCTAAACAAAAATGAGTCATCACTCCTCTTCACATGATTCCTATCACATTTTCAACGGGGTGGTCTCGTTCAATGGATTGGCGAACTCTTGGGTGAGGTTCCATTGTCCTTCTTTGAATTGGACCATCATCAACACTATCAAGATCTTGATTCATTGGTGAATTTCCATCAAGACCTCCCCCTTGATCATCATCTTGGTTGATTTCTTCAACTTGTGGTGGCATCACCATGGGCATTGGTTGAACCATGATGCATGTATGGGTCATGATGGACTTGCACTTATGCATCATCATCATCGTCGTCTTGTTCAACAGGTTTCACTTCACCAGTGGCAAGCTTCTTTATCACTTTATGAGAGGGCTCTTCTTTACCTACAATTTCCATATTGACTTGCTCCTTTTGAGAGCCATCGGATTCATTAAAGGTCATGTCTACCATTATTTTAGTAAGACCGGTGGTCTTATTAAAAACACGATATCGATGTTCGTTAGTACCATAACCAAGTAGGAAACCTTCATCTACCTTCGGTTCAAACTTAGAGCTTTTGGATTTCATTCTAAGTATGAAACACTTGCATCTAAAAAATCTAAAGTAATCAACCTTAGGTTTTTACCGGTAAGTAGTTCATAGGCGGTTTTGTTCATGATCTTATGGAGGTATAGGCGGTTGATTGCATGACATGTCGTGTTGACCACCTCCACCCAAAAATCTTTCTCTAGAATCTTGTACTCATCCAACATTGGTCTTGTGGCTTCTATGAGTGTTCGGTTTTTCCTCTCCACAACCCCATTTTGTTAGGGGGTGTAAGGAACCGAAAACTCATGTTTGATCCCTTCTTCATCAAGGAATTGTTCAATGTTGGTGTTCCTAAACTCGGTCCCGTTGTCACTTATCACTCTCTTGATCTTCACATCAAACTCATTTTGAGCTCTTTTTGCAATCTTCTTGAAGATCCCTTGGGTCTCACTTTTCTCTTTCAAAAAGAACACCCAAGTGAAGCGAGAATAATCATCAACAATTACAAAACCATATTTGTTACTTCCAATGCTTATATAAGCATTGGGTCCGAATAAATCCATGTGTAGTAACTCAAATGGTCTTGTAGTTGACACGACATTTTTTGCAGGATGTTTGGCTCCAACTTATTTTCCCGCTTGACACGTGCTGTAAATCCTATCTTTCTCAAAGGAAACATTTGTTAGTCCAAGAATGTGTTCACCTTTTTGAAGGTTGCCCAAGTTCCTCATCCCAACATGAGCTAGCCGGCGATGCCACAACCAACCCATGCTAGATTTTGCCACTAAACAAGTCTCGGACCCCACTCTACTAGCTATGAAATCAACTAGATAGAGCTTGCCCTTTAGTTGACCCGTAAAGATAATAGAGGAATCCACCCTTCTAGAGACTTCCACACCCTTATTCGTAAAGAGACAATTATAACCTATCTCACAAAGTTGTGAAACAGATAAAAAGTTGTATCCTAATGAATCCACAAGTAATACATTTGAAATTGAATTACCATTTGATATAGCAATTTTACCCAAACCAAGAATATCTCCTTGACTATTGTCATCAAATGTGATGCTTTCACCCATGCCTTCATTTGGTTGAAAGGAGTCAAACATTTTCTTTGCTCCGGTCATATGATTGGTGCATCCACTATCTAGCACCCAACAAGGTCCACCGGAGGAATAGGCCTACAAAATAAAATTAAGCCTTTGTTTTAGGTACCCAATTTGACTTGGGTCCTAGGGGGTTAGACACACAATATTTGGGCACCCAAACACTCCTCAAGATTTTCCTCTTCTTGAGAGCGCCCATATATTTTACAACAATTTTACCCTCCTTATCCCAACAACACAAATAATCACAAAAGTTGTTCCTTGAGATAGGCACTTGTTGCTTGGGAACCTTCACTTACTTCTTCTTGATGTTCTTGTTGTCGGAGGAAGAGTTAATAGAAACCAAAACGTTGTTCACCTTGTTGATAAGATCAACAAGAGGCACGCTCTTGTTGAACTTTACACAAGGCACATCATTTACCATATTTCTCCCATTGGCCTTACCATCATACCTATTGTATCTAGGCCATCCTTGGTGAGTGGATGCCTTGGTGCCTTGTAAATTGTGGTTGGTTGCTTATCCTTGCTTTTGTAACCAATCTTCACAATGGCTTTCAACCTAAGAATCTCCTTGTCCTTCTTTTCTAACTCAACAAGGTGAGTAGCATATGCATCTATATCAACATTATAGCATTTTTCACATCCTTTACTAGTTGAATCTTTGGATTCCTTAGAAGAAGTAGAAGTGCTCTTCCAAAGAGTGTCATAGTTTATCTCAAGCTCATGATATTTATTTGTCAAGCTTGTAAGGCTTTCTTGAGCTACACTATGATCATTCTTTAGACTAGCCAAAGAGTCATTAAATGATGAATGTTCCTTAGTCAAGAGCCCAAGTGAGTCCTTGGCCAAGGATAATTCTACACTTAACTTCTCAACCTTCTCCTTTTCCTTGATGAGACATGCTTCTAGCCCTTGGTTTTTCTCCCTTTCCACTAGGAGCATTTCACTTTGTGACTCTAAGCATGTCTCATCCTCCTCTATGGTGTACATCAATTTTAAGATTTTAGAGGCAGCTTTCCATATAGTTTAATGATTTTGATAGCATAGTTCTCATCAAGTTCATCATCATCATCACATTCATCATTAGAATGTGTGGGAGTGTGTGATGATACCTTTTCCTCCTTTGCCATGAGCCAAATAGGAGTGACATCATCGTCATCGTTGGAGAGGTTGGCGAAGAGCTTAGGTGATGAAGATGTGTTGGTGAAGAACGATGTTGATGAAGAGGATGTCAGATGTATAGCAATTGCAGCTACACTCTTCTTGTCATTGTCATTGTCTTCATCACTATCATCATCGGATTGCCATTCTGCACCTATGTGACCTTCACCCTTCTTCTTGCTCTTGTACTTCTTGTCACCTTCCTTTTTGTATCTTGATACTTTGCCTTTGTTAGGACAATCCGTAGAAAAGTGACTAGTGAGACCGCACTCATAGCAAAATCTCTTCTTATATTACTTCTTCTTGATCAAGAACTTTGCATAATTTTTCACCATGAGAGCTTGTTATTCATCAAGTTCTTCATCACTATCATTGTGCTTGTGCTCACAACATCCTTTGTTGCAATGACTTGATCCACTTGCTTGAGATGCCGTAATGGCAATGTTTCTCTTTTGACAAAGTGTTTCCTTGACCTCATCTTCTAGAACTTCATGATGCATAATCTTTGCAAGCATCTCTTGGGTTGTCATGGTGGTGTAATTTTCTCTCTCCATTATCACGGAAGCTAGCATGTTGTTCTTTTCTCTATACTCTCTACATAGCTTTCTTGCTACAACTTGTTCATCCCATCGTGTACATCCAAGTGCTCTAACTCTATTGATCAAGGTCATGAATCTATCATACATAGCTTTAGTGGTCTCTCCTTCAAGCATGGTAAACTTCTCAATCTTTCCTTGTAGAAGCTCAATATTTCCAATTATCACACTTTTGTCACCTTTAAAAGATATTCTCAAGGTTTCCCAAATTTGTTTTGCGTTTACCATACCATTCACCTTGTTGTTGTCCTCCAGAGTGAGGCATTGCAAGATCAAGGTTGCAGTCGTAGCATTGAGTTGAAAATCCACCTCATCTTCAGGTGTCCATTCCTTAGGATTTTCAGGAAAATTGACGCCAACATCAACGGCTTCCCAACATCTTGCGGCTATGAGATGCAACTTCATCCTATGAGCCCAATCGGTGTATCTTACTCCATCAAATAGAGGTGGCTTGCCGAGATTGACCATTAGCAAGTGAGCGTTGATGTTCTTGCTTGTGGAGTTATACTCATAACCCACTCTAGAGTACCCTTTTGGTGTCTGGCTTGCATCTTCACTATCATTCTCCTTCTCCTCACTTGTTCCTTCTTGACCTTTCTTGTCAATGATTTCTCTCATCTTGTCTAGTTGCTCTTGCATCTTGTTCATTTGCTCTTGTTGTTGCTTTTGTAATGTGACGGTGAGATGTGCCTTTATTTGAGTGGCCAACTCCTTCATTGTACCTTTATCCATTGTGGCCATTTTTACTCCTCACGCGGTGAAGCACTGAACCGAGGGACCACGGCTTTAATACCACTTGAAAGGACCTAAATGGCCTAGAGGGGGGTGAATAGGCCTGTTTGAAAATCCTGAAATTCACAAACTCAGAATGTGGAATTTAAATACCAACTGAAACTTCTGGTGGGTTTGGACCGGAAGTTCCAGTATGACCAGAACTTTCGGTGTAAGCCGACCAGAACTTCCGATGCCCTACTAAGCTAATCAGAGTAAATTGAGCTGTCATTTGGATTTTTTTTGTTACCACACCCTCCTAGATGTTGGTGGTGATGATGTTGAACTCCACGAAGCTTGTCACCTCACCAAATCATGGATCGGCTCCTCCAACCTATGAACTTTGGGGTAGAAAGGAAGAACACGAAGAACACAAGAACAAGGGTAGTCGATGCTACCTCCACAGCAAGACACAAGATTTATACCGAGGTTCGGCAATCCTCATAAGGGAGTTCCTATGTCCTCGTTGTTGAGATCACCACGAAGGTCACCTCCCTCAAGCAAAAGCTTGAGATATCCACTAAGAATTAGGGGTAATACAAACACTTTAGGGTTCTCTCACAAATTGAATCAACACAGGCAACCAAGAAGAACGCCTAGCCGGCTAGGGTTCCAAGAACCCAAGAGTAACAAATGCAAACCAATCCGGCAAGACAAGGAATCCAAGTGCTCAAGTCAACAATCATTGCTCCTGCTCTCAAATCTCATGTCGCTAGCTCAAACAATCAAAGATTGAAGCTTGGAAGCAAAGGGAGAGAGAGAGTGGGCGAGTTTTAGCTTGGAGGGAGTGAGAAGACAAGAATGGGTGTGTAAAGTTTAGAGCTACGACTAGAGAGAGGTAAGAAGGTATTTATACTCGAGCCTCAGATGAACTACCAGAACTTCTGGTGGAACCCACTAAAACTTCCGGTCTATTCGAGATCCGATTGTTGGGCTTGAGAAAGTCAATACTCAGATTTGGCCAACCAGAACTTCTGGTGCCGACCAAAACTATCGGCCAGAGACCAGAACCAAATACTCGCACGCGCACGCTCGCGCGTTGGAGGCTGACAGGACTGACCAGAACTTTTGGTCCAGGTGATCGGAACTTCTAAAATTTACCAGAACTTCCAGTGGGAGGCCAAAACCAATTTCTAGCACGCGGTTACATGTGGGCTTGCTACTACTAGAACTTCTGGTCACAGGACCAGAACTTTCGGTGGTCACCAGAACTTTCGATGGGAGGCTGGAACCGATTTCTGGCATGCGGTTGCACGCGGGCTTGCTACTGCCGGAACTTCTGGTCACAAGAACAGAACTTCCGGTGCACCAGCTGAGAAAGCATTCTAAGTGTGTGTGTCCATGGTGTCCCTCAATCACGTAAAATAGACCAACATGAGCACTTGTACCCTCATCTAGCTAGTCTAATTTGCATCCCTCTTGATAGTGCGGCGTTTCCTATAACTCAATTTTAAATACAAAATGATAATCCAATTGAGTTGAAGTGTATTTCATCCATAGAAAATTTAGGGGTGCTTGTATCACCAAATATCATCATTCAAATCTTTCAATAGACTAACACCTGTGAATTCACTTGAATAAACTTGTCAGTCCCTAATTTGATTGCCATTAATTATCCAAAACCCACTTCGGAGGTGAATGCACTTACAATTAGGCTTTGTGAGGTCAAGTGAGAGTTTGTGCTTGTTACTCTTGGTGATCGCCATCACCAAGACAGCTTGGTGGTGATTGGAGCTTGTTGATCCTTCGGTGGAGCTTATGGATGACCCAACTCATCTTGTGAGCGGTTCTTGGTGATTCACCGCATCAGAGCAATGAAGAATCAGCCCTAGCGAGCACTTGGTCCTTGCAAGGATCAAGGGGGAGCGATACCCATGCGAGGGTGCTCCAACGAGGACTAGTGGGGAGGGGCAACTCTCCGATACCTCGGGAAAACATCGACGTGTTCCTAGCCCCTTTACTTTCCGCATTTACTTTCTATCATTTAAATTCTTGCAATTTACATTCCTAGAATTTCCATGCTACAATAGGATTGGAACTTAGGGTGCAAAACTTTTATCGGTTAGGATCACTAGGAACACAACCTTTGCACCGTGGGGTGATTATGGGCTAGTAGGTTTAAATTTTCACAAGAAAATTTAGAATTAGCCCAATTCACCCCCTCTTGGGCATCTTGATCCTTTCAACCACCCACTATTCACATTCTGAAAAGAGGAGACATATATGCCTATTGTCATGTCCCATGGACCATGGGAATCACTTTAGACATGTCTCCACTTTAGCCAAACATCTTTTATCTTTCACAAAACACTAGACAAGGAAATCTCTGAAAAGTAATAGTACTTTCTAGTCCACATTCAGCACCTGCTTTATCAGACAACTGATGACACAATGTTTAAAGCTGAAAAAGTCCTAGGATAGGGATTGGCCGATCCCCACTTTGGACATTTCCTGCAAAATTCTGTCATGACACAGTAAGATTCCCTGTCTAAAGTGGATTTCAAATTTAAAACCCATTATGGGGGGGTCAGCCGACGCCTAACATTGGGACCCACCTGGTGGCCTTCTCTCCCTATATATACCGTACCATTGTGAGCTCATTCCACACCTCAAACCACCAGAATCATCTTGAGCTCACAATCTCTCTTCTTCCTTTCTCTTGTCGCAAGTGCTTTCTCAAGTTTAGTTTAGTTCTAGCATTCCATAAACAAAAACCTAAAAATATTAAGTTTCCCTCCTGCATAGTAGTGGTAGTAGGAGCTTGGTTAGTCTCACCCCTACAGCCAAGATGAAGAAGGCGATCATGAGCCGGCTCAAGTGGTCCAAGGGTGAGGGCTTCTCTCAGAGCTCTCAACGCTCCGACGAGGGGAGCCACCGAAGGCAAGAGGAGGCCGAGGTGTACCATCAAATGGTACCCTATGAGCCTCCGGCTAGGGTGATGGAGCCTCAGAGTGGCCTCATGCTGAGTCCCGAGGAGCTGCAAAAGTACCACATCCTTCAAACCTGCTCCTTCGCATCAACTGGCATCATCGACCCTGACATCCTGGACCGCACAGGTATGACCGATGAGTTTAACGTTGTTTTCAACACAATCGGTTGGGGTGGTTTTGGATAGTTCCTGAGCTAGGCATAGAAGTTCTTACCCAATAGTTTTTATGCACCTTAAATGTGACACATAAAAGGGTAGCATTTCGCATGTTTAAGGGGGATATGAATTAACTTGGACTAGACACTGCTTTAGGGTGTGATCATGACTACATTCCTGACTTAGATCTTGCCACTAGAGGTTTTAATAAGGCTAAATTTTGGAAGGCAATTTTTGATTCAAATGACTGCTCTGATCCCACCACATATGAAATCCATAACCCAACTCTGCGCTTCATTCACTACTGGATGTTTGTCATTCTTTTTTTGGTACTGATGGCTATCACATAAGGGATGTCGGCCTTAAACTGCTTTATGCCATGGTACATAAAAGAAAAGTTTCACCTACAAAAGTGTTAATCAGATATTGGCTTAATTACGTCAGGCAGGGGAAACCAATTTATTACACATCTTTCATTACCCGATTGGCCGAAACTTATAACTTGCTAGACTCCAATGCTTATGAGTGCATCCCTTTTAAGAGAGATATATTGGGGGAAGAATTCTTTATTCATATGAATGTGCTCAAAAAGGGTCCGAATGGTGAACTTAGAATGATTTATCCGGACCATACAGTCGAAATTCCGCTCCCCTGTGAGCGACGTCGGCTGTATGGGCTCTGCACACTGACCATCAAACTGGACCACAAGGAGAGAGAGCAAGATGTTGCAGGTACACGCAAGGTGACAAGAGTCATGTCACGGGTCATCCAAATGGAGGAGGGTGGCCCCTCACATCCAGCAGGAGACGATGTTGAGAGGGGTGAGGAGGTAAGCTCTATGGACATGTCCGAGTCCATGGGCATGCCTCCACCTCACTAGCACACCCCTCGGCCACGAAGAGGGAGGCATCCCCAAAGGACTAAGTGGACGACCTCATCGACAACATGGGTGTAATGCACGTTGAGCAGCAAGCGACTTTACAAATTGCCCAACACAATGCCCAGATGGCACAGGCATACCGCAAGGAGGAAGCTCGACGCCAATTTGGGTGGTTCCAGCATTACCACCCACACCAGTGAGCAAAATCCAAGCTTGGGGGAGATCCTCTCCCCCACTCAGATGAGTATCCTACTTTCCGCACTTTCCTTTCCACATTTTATTTCATTGCATATAAAAAAATGAAAAGTTTAAAAATACCAAAAAGATTTACTTGCTTATTTCCCTTATGAAAAATAAAAAGACCAAAAATATTTTCTTATTTATTTCCTTTAGCATATGCTTCATGAATGGTTATCTTTCCTTCGGAAATGATGAGTAGTTACTTTGCCAATTTTCCTCTAGTGCTTAGTTTACAAATTAGTACTTCTCTGAGCATGAATCACTTAGCTTCACTAAACCATCATGAACCTAAAAACTTTGTGGGTTGCAAGTGCTATAACTGAGTCTAAGTCCTTGAGCGATATGAGATAGTGAGATAGGAGCTGCTATAATATTGTTCTAAGCTTAATTAATACTAGAGAATTATTCTTAAATGATCAAAAACTAATTTGTTCCTCAATGGTGATAAATTTCTACCACGGCCAAATATACTTTACAATGTAGCAAACCTTCCACATATGCTATTTGCTTTGTGTTGAGTGTGGTCAAGTCTTGTGACCCTTGTTTAGAGACTTATCATGCTCTAAGATCAAGATTTTACACACACCGCATATATATGCTACTTCTACACGGGAAGTACGCAACTCCATTCACACCATTTCCACCAAACAGGTTGCTCCATGCTCTAAGTGTTAGAAAACTCTCCCTAAGCATCATTTGGTAGATGAGACACAAAATAAAAGGCTAGGCAAAATAAACATTTATTCATATGGACACATCAATGTCCATGAAAAATATATTGCTAGCCTTGTCTCAATAGAAATTAGAAAGAGAGATCTTGTCAAATAAAGGAGCAACCTAGTCCACCATACATATCACACACTTGCACATCTTGATCTAGGAGTATGACACTTCTCTACAAGGATCTGAGCTTTGACTGCGCAACATATGCAAAGTAAGTATGCCATCTCTTTTCATCCCTATCGTGAGCTGATGAGGACATCACTCCATTGGATGCACAAGATGATCCTCCGCTGGACATTCAAGGTCCAATCACAAGAGCTCATGCACGATAATTAAATTTACAGGTGAGCTCGTTCTTAAGGAAGTCTTTTTATGATTTTGAGAATAGATTACTACCTAATGATTATATTGTACTTAGGAATCATGGAAGGGACTAAGGGATGCATAAGGGATGGCTTGGAGGCGTGGAGGACTAGCAAGGGCGCCCAAGTCAAGGTGGAGGCCCAAACCGAGTCGACTTTGAGCCTGTTTCGGAGTCCAAGACTAGTGTGGAGTAAAGCGGATGCCTAGGACGCATCCGGACTCCGTTTTTGATGATCCACCTATGGATGGAAAGATAATTTCATAAGGAAGCCAATGGAGTTAGCTTGAGGTCAAAATTCCTTTGGAGTCATTGGGAAACATCAAAACAAGTAAGCATCCAGAATCTGTTCTGGTGCTGCGTCACCGTTTTTGGTCCATTGGGCCGTGAATCGTTGTTGAGCCCATTAGGGGGCGCGTCTAGGGGTGGCGACGACCCTTAGACCTCCATAACCAGCCGCCGCCTCTCTCGTTAGGTTTTGGGTTTTGCTTAGATTATTCTGTTCATAACAGTTTCGCCGCGCCATCGATTTGTGAGACCCCAACTCGTGAGTTTAATCATTCATCTGCAATTGGCTGTATTCTTTCGTGTTCTTGCTTGTGTTCTTCAATTAGCAAGCAAAGGACTCAGCCTTCTTGGTGAGGTCGACTGTGCTTTGACGGTCGATAACTAGAGGAGACGTGGTGCTACGATTGTGGGGTTCAGAGCCGAGTTGTTCGGAAGCCGGATTGAATTGTGTCATGATTCCACCAAATCGAGAGTTATTAGAACCTTTCAGAATATCAAGAACCCTAGTTCACATCAAGTGGTATCAGAGCTTCAGGTACACCGTCAGGTTCGCCCTTATGCTAGTTTAGTTTGTTTTCGCCTTCATCCTATAATCCAAAACAAAGCCAAAAACAGTTTAGTCTCGGTTTTTCCCTTATCCCAGAACCACGTTTGGCCTTTGCATAGTTCTTGTCAGATTCCGTAGTATTGAATTTATATCCTAGTCAGGGTCTTGTTGCTGGTTAGGTTGTGTTAGAATCCAGTCGTGTGTTTTTCCCCATCGTTTCCATTAAACATTGTCCCCTTCCACCGTCTCAAACAACAAGTCGAATCCACCTTTTTACTCGACTTGCCCCGCTTGCCGCCTTGTGTCAATTCTCGCCGCCGCACAAATCCTAGATAGGTCGCCAGTCGCTCATTGTGGCTTGCGTTGCAGCCCTCCTTGCATCATCAGCCGAATACCTACTGCTGTGATCAGTGTTGGAGTTTAGGGACGCTTCGCCCTAACTGCCACCGCTGTGTTGTGCCTTTCGAGAAACATAACTTGAGATACCTTCGGTAAAACAGGCATAACTTTTGGCTCGTTTATCAGAAAAATTTGAAATTTTTACAGTAGCTTCTTGACTCCATTTGGAGCCTTTGGCCTATCTAGTCCAGTTAGAATTGCCAAAAAAATTCAGCAAAATAAAGAAAAAAATTTAACAAGGCTCTTGCACGCTTTTCAGAGAACGTGCTGACTTTCTGTAGACCACATTCCACCTCTGTTGTAGGTGAAAATTTTTATGGTTGTATCTTTTGTCATCCTTGTTCAGAGAAAAATTTTAAAAAAATTGTGTTAAAAAAAATTGTTCAGAAAAAAAAGAAAAAATAGGAAAAACAAAAAGGAGTTGCTTGTTCTGTGATTGCGTGTGCTACATTGTGCTTTGTGCTTTATTCATACTTGTCTCTCCATCATACTTGTGCTTCCTTTGTCCTTGTTCATACACATTTGGTACTTGGAACACGTTAGGCCATCAACGAGAACAAGTAATTGGGACTATAATTCAATATTACTTTCTGTCTTTGAATTGTGTACCACTCACATATTTTTTGGCCAGCCTTCCTAAGCTCCACATATACTTCTGGACAGCAAAAGTTTTAACACCGGTAATCTCAGCGCTATGTCTTTCAGGTATCCGTGCCTTGCTGGTAAGAACCGGTCGGAACTTGTTAAGGTGTTGCCTTTTGCTCTAAATTTGAGAGGCACCACTCCACCTTTGTAGAGGATTATTAGGGATAACTTTCACCATTTGCTGCTTGTGTTTTGTGTCTACAATGGCAGGTGACGAGGGAGAGAATCCACCCAAAGAGTTTTTAGAGTGTGTCAGCCAAAAGCAACTACAATCTATTATAAACAATGCTCAGAAGGACTTGAACGAGATAATTACCAAGGCTGTAACTACGGCACTCATTGATCTCAAAACACCCTTGAGAGATTGGATAAATGATTGTCCACGCTGACTGATAGGGTAACTGCCTTAGAAGAACCGCCACCACCTAAAGAAAATAATGGTGGCAGCAATGCTGACGATGAGGTATATGATGCTGATGGTAATGTTGATAGAGCAGCGACAAGAGAAAATAGATTACGTCATCGTCTTCGCACAAATACCACAGGTATGGGTGGCGCTCAACATTTCAACCGCCACCGAGGTAATTGTACTCATGCTCCCGATGATCCTTATGCTAAGGTTAAACTTACCATACCTTCTTTTTCGGGACATTATGATGCCGAGGAATACCTTGATTGGGAGATGATAGTAGAGCAAAAATTTTGTGCCCATCTTGTGCCTGAGCAACATCGCATTAGATAAGCCACTAGTGAATTTAAAGATTTTGCTATGATTTGGTGGACTGGTTTAGTTGCAGATAATTGCCAACCTCATACGTGGGAAGAACTTAAGTTTGCTATGCGTGATAGATTTGTGCCACCATCGTATCATAGAGACCTACGTAAAAGACTAATGCATTTAGAACAGGGACATAAATCTGTGCAGGATTATTATGGTGAACTTCAGAAAGGTTTGATGCGTTGTGGCATAGTGGAGGGAACTGAGGATTCTATTGTTTGTTTTTATGCGGGTTTGAGGGAGGAAATTCAGGACATAGTTGATTATAAGGAATTTAACACTGTCAACCAGTTGTTTTAATTTGCTATGCTTGCAGAGAAGGAACTGTAGGGGCATGATAAGCAGGCCAAGAGCAAGGCTGGCACCTCATACACACCACGCACGGGAGCATCATCAGGGTTTCCCAAGGCATCCTCCTTCCGAGCGCCTGTACCAGCGAACAAGAGGACGTCTTCTGTGCAACCTTCTGGTTCAGGTAAAAATTTAGTGCAGGAACCATCGAAGAGTGCATCTTCTGTTGCCTCAACGGGACGCACTCCTAGCATTTAGTGTCATCGGTGCCATGGTTACGGACATGTGCAAAAGGACTGTCCAAGTCAGCCGGCATACATTGCTACAGAGGATGGGTACATCAGAACCTCTGACGTGGAAGATGATGATGAAGAACAAGATGTTCAAGAAGAAGGTGAGGTCTTTGGTAGCAAGGACACATCAGCCTACATGAGTGTCATTGTGCAGTGAGTGCTTAGCGCACAAGTGCAACAACCTAAGAAGCTACAACACCACAATTTGTTCCAAATTTTCTTTGTCATCAACAACCGGCGAGCACGTGTCATCATTGATGGGGGTAGCTGCAATAATTTGGTGAGTTCAGATTTGGTCAAGAAGCTTGACTTGTCTACACGCCCACATCCCCATCAGTACCATATTCAGTGGTTGAATGATTCCGGTAAGGCTAAGGTAACAAAAACTTGCAGAGTTTCTTTTTCCATTGGTACCTATGTTGATTCCGTTGATTGTGATGTAGTACCTATGGAAGCTTGTTCACTTTTATTGGGTCACCCTTGGGAATTTGATAATGATGCTATTCATCATGGTAGAAGTAATACATACACTTTTGTTCATAAAGGAAAGAAAATTACTTTGGTGCCAATGACCCCAGCTGAAATTGTACAAGCTGATAAAGAACGAGCTGCTAGTTTGCATGATGTTAAATCTGAAAATTAGCAAGTTGCAAATTCTGTTTACCCATCTAAAAAGGATAAGTTGACACCTAATTCTATGGTCGAGGAAATTAAATTGAAGGGTGGTGTTATGCTTGCAAGAAAATGTGACCTTGCTGAAATTTCTGATGATGATATTTGCTATACTTTGGTTTGCAAACGAGCTTTGTTTTCTCTTGATGATGTTGTTAGCTTGAGACCTCCTGCTGTCACTAACCTTTTGCAGGAGTATGAGGACATTTTTCCAGCTGAGATACCCCCGGGGCTACCACCTATGAGAGGAATAGAGCATCAAATTGATTTGATTCCGGGAGCGACATTGCCAAACCGTGCTACTTATCGAACCAACCCTGAAGAGACTAAGGAGATTCAGCGACAAGTCCAAGAGCTTTTAGACCGTGGGTATGTATGTGAAAGCCTTAGTCCTTGTGCTGTTCCTGTGATTTTGGTTCCTAAGAAAGATGGTTCTTGGCGCATGTGTGTTGATTGTAGAGCCATTAATAATATTACTATTTGATATCGTCATCCTATTCCTAGGCTTGATGACATGCTTGATGAGTTATGTGGCTCTGTAATTTTCACTAAAATTGACTTGCGTAGTGGCTACCACCAGATTAGAATAAAACTTGGAGATGAATGGAAAACAGCTTTCAAAACTAAATTCGGGTTATATGAGTTGTTAGTAATGCCTTTTGGTTTAACTAATGCACCTAGTACTTTTATGAGATTGATGAATGAAGTTTTAAGGGCTTTTATTGGGTAATTTGTGGTAGTTTACTTTGATGATATCTTGATTTATAGCAAGTCTTTGGAAGAACATATGGATCACTTGCGTGCTATTTTTAATGCTTTACGAGATGCACGCTTATTTGGTAACCTTGAGAAGTGCATCTTTTGCATGGATCGAGTCTCTTTTCTTGGATATGTTGTTACTCCATAGGGAATTGAGGTGGATGAGACAAAAATTGAAGCCATTAGGAGCTGGCCAGTACCCCAATCCATCACACAGGTGAGGAGTTTTCTTGGTCTTGCAGGTTTCTACCGCCGCTTTGTCAAGGATTTTAGCACCTTTGCTGCCCCATTACATGAGTTGACAAAGAAGGGCATGGTGTTCCAATGGGGTAAGGCACAAGAGGAGTCATTTGAGACATTAAAAGATAAGCTTACACATGCACCATTGCTGCAACTTCCAAACTTTGGTAAGACTTTTGAGTTAGAATGTGATGCTAGTGGAGTTGGCATTGGAGGTGTTTTGATGCAAGATGGTAAACCTGTGACATACTTTAGCGAAAAATTGCATGGTCCTGTTTTAAATTACTCTACGTATGATAAGGAATTATATGCTCTTGTACGTTCTTTAGAGACGTGGCGTCATTATTTGTGGCCTAAGGAATTTGTTATACATTCAGATCATGAATCACTTAAGTATCTTCGTTCTCAAAATAATCTGAATCATCGACATGCTAAGTGGGTTGAATTTATTGAATCTTTTCCTTATGTTATCAAACACAAGAAAGGGAAGGATAATATAATTGCTGATGCTTTGTCTAGACGATATACTATGTTGTTCCAACTTGATTGTAAGATTTTTGGGTTTCAAAAAATAAAAGAACAATATGCGCTTGATCCTAATTTTAAAGATGTGTTGCTGAATTGTAAAGAGGGACGTACGTGGAACAAGTATATGATAAATGATGGATTTGTGTTTAGAGCTAACTGTCTATGCATTCTAGTTGGTTCTATTCGTTTTGTTGCTACAGGAAGTGCATGAAGGAGGATTGATGGGCCATTTTGGTGCCAAAAAGACGATAGCTGTTTTGGCCACACATTTCTTTTGGCCATAGATGAAGAGAGATGTTGAGCGGTTCGTGGCACGCTGCACCATATGTCAAAAAGCGAAGTCTCGCTTGAATCCACATGGGTTGTATATACCTCTTCCTGTTCCTTCTATTCCTTGGACAGATATTTCGATGGACTTTGTGTTAGGATTACCTAGGACCAAGAGGGGAAGGGATAGTATTTTTGTGGTTGTGGATCAATTTTCTAAGATGGCACATTTTATACCATGTCATAAAAGTGATGATGCAACTCATATTGCTGACCTCTTTTTCCAAGATATTGTTCGTTTGCATGGTATGCCGTCTACTATTGCTTCAGATCGCGATGCCAAATTTTTGAGTCACTTCTGGCGAACTCTATGGAATAAGTTGGGCACAAAATTGTTGTTTTCAACAACTTGTCACCCACAAACAGATGGACAAACAGAGGTAGTGAACCACACTTTGGGCACCATGCTGAGAGCTGTTTTGAAGAAAAATTTAAAGATGTGGGAAGAATGTTTGCCTCATGTGGAGTTTGCTTACAATCGGGCGACACATTCTACCACCAAGGTAAGTCCTTTTCAGGTAGTGTATGGTTTTAACCCTTGTGCTCCAATTGATCTTTTGCCTTTACCTACCAATGAAAGAACACATAATGATGCTAGTGCATGTGCTGAATTTATTCGTAAGTTACATAAAACCATTAAAGAAAATATTAAAAAGATGAATAAAAAGTATAGAATTGCTGGTAGTGAAGGTAGAAAAGAACTTAAACTTGAACCAGGTGATTTAGTATGGTTACATTTGAGAAAAGACAGGTTTCTAGAGCTGCGTAAGTCAAAATTAATGCCAAGAGCTGCTGGTCCTTATAAAATTATTGAGAAAATAAATGATAATGCATACAAACTTGAGTTGCCACCCAAGTTCGGGGTTAGTCCTTCTTTCAACATTTCAGATTTGAAGCCGTATTTGGGAGAAGAAGATGACCTTGAGTCGAGGACGACTCCAATTCAAGAGGGGGAGGATGATGAGGACATCACTCCATTGGATGCACAAGATGATCCTCCGCTGGACATTCAAGGTCCAATCACAAGAGCTCGCGCACGACAATTAAATTTACAAGTGAGCTCATTCTTAAGGAAGTCTTTTTATGATTTTGAGAATAGATTGCTACCTAATGATTATATTGTACTTAGGAATCATGGAGGGGACCAAGGGATGCATAAGGGATGGCTTGGAGGCCTAAAGGACCAGCAAGGGTGCCCAAGTCAAGGTGGAGGCCCAAACCGAGTCGACTTCGAGCCTGTTTCGGAGTCTAAGACTAGTGTGGAGTAAAGCGGACGCCCAGGATACATCTGGACTCCGTTTTTGATGATCCACCTATGGATGGAAAGATAATTTCATAAGAAAGCCAATGGCATTGGTTTGAGGTCAAAATTCCTTCGGAGTCATCAGGAAACATCGAAACAAGTCAGCATCCAGAATCTGTTCTGGTGCTGCGTCACCATTTTTGGTCCGTTGGGCCGTGAATCGTTGTTGAGCCCATTAGGGGGCACGTCCAGGGGTGGCGATGACCCTTAGACCTCTATAACCAGCCATCGCCTCTCTCGTTAGGTTTTAGGTTTTGCTTAGATTATTCTGTTCACAACAGTTTCGCCGCGCCGTTGGTTTGTGAGACCCCAACTCGTAAGATTAATCATTCATCTGTATTTGGCTGCATTCTTTCGTGTTCTTGCTTGTGTTCTTCGATTAGCAGGCAAAGGACTCAGCCTTCTTGGTGAGGTTGACTATGCTTCGATGGTCGATAACCAGAGGAGATGTGGTGCTGCGATTGCCGGGTTCAGAGCCGAGTTGTTCGGAAGCCGGATCGAATTGTGTCACGATTCCACCAAATCGAGAGTTATTAGAACCTTTCGGAAGATCAGGAACCCTAGTTCACATCATGAGCTCCACATAAGCCTATTTAGAAGTAGGACAAAATATAGAAGGCAACTTTTATCATATGCCTTGGTGAGGAATCATACACCATTTGAGCGACTTGAGAGAACCATATGAGGAACATTTTAGATTTATTTTGAAAAACATTACAAAACCTCTGGTATGGAACTTGCTAAAGAACAAGAAAATTAGTGCTCTAGTAAAACTATTCTATCCTCCAACCACTCAAGACAAAGGGAAAAGCCATAAGCCCCATAGAGTACTAAGGTAATATGAGTGAGTTTACTTAGCTAAATTTTCATTCAAGGAGGCTAAGTTTGATTGTTTGCTTGAGACGAGCAAAAGTTAAGCTTGGGGGATCTTATTGACGGAGATTATAGCATATAAATGCACATCCAACACACTGTTAACAAGCCTCGGTTTCAAGGAAGATTAACAATTCATGAACATATTTTATCAATAACTAGTTCCACTTGTACTCTTAGCTTGTGATCTGCAGGAAACACAAATTGGCATAAAACAGAGCCAAGGTGGGCCCACATAGGGGATCGGCTGATCCCCCTACGTGTCCCCCTTGGTGTGGACTTTAGGCACAATCCGTGGCAACACCTTTGGAGTCCATCTCAGCCCTCAGATCCAGCTGTGCTTTTACTCAATGGTGGAAATCAAAAGCACATGGATTCATGGACCCACAAGTCAGCAAAATCGACGTGACAACATGCAACAAAAGTTGGAGCCACACTCAGTGACAAGTGGGGACCCCAGCCAACTGACTCTGGCTGGCTCCACCTGCCATAGGGGGCTCAGCCGATCCCCCTGGTGGCCAGCTAGGTCGGTTGGCCCCCCACTGACTCCAGCATGCTTCCCACGTGCTGGTTGAATCCAAGCCATCCATTTTGAGGCGGTTTGGAGGTCGGTTTGATCCAAGGGCAATGAAGCAACATCACACGGATCACTGACGTGGCGGTGGAGTAGCCTCTACTCCACCTCCCCCTATAAGTAGAGGCTGAGTTCACACATGTAAATCATCTCTCCGTCTTTGATTCTCTCAATCTCCAAGAGATCAAGCTAGAGTAGTAGTTGTTAGTCTAGAGTGGGAGTTAGAGTCAAGTTGAGCGAAGCTCGGGGTCTCCGGAGTCATCTTTGGTAGAGTCTGGTATAGCCCATGTACCTTTTCTCTTTTCTAAGACTTCGCTTTTAGTAATATATTATCCTTTCTTTACTTTTCTTAGTATTTACTTTAAGTATTTACTTACTGTAAGTCTTTATAGTCTTGTAGTGTCCTGAGTCTTAATAGCATAGTTGTCTTAGTTGGATTGGTCCCTGTACCAACTCCTTGTGTGTAGATCAACGTCCTATATTGCATAGGAGCTTTAGCTATCTGCGTGTTAGCTAGAGTTGTAAGAGTAAGTGTGAGCATGGTGCTCATACTAGAGTTGTAAGAGTAAGTGTGAGCATGGTACTCATACTTAGTCTTATTGTTGGAGGCCACTGGTTCGGACGGATAGTAGGAGCACACTGGTGGGGAGTGACAGGAACTGCTAGACATTAGGATTCTCCTCACGTATGAACTAGTTCGTAAAAGGTAGGGCGCCCATTAGAGTATAGCTGCTTTAATAGGGGTTCTGTCTCCTTTTTTCTCGCCTATCCCCCTCACACAAGTTGTAGGAGCCAATTTAGTTAAGTCAGTTATCTATTAGGATTGAGTCCACCAGAGTCAAGTTAGATACATAGGAGTCCTTTACTCACTCATTGTCCTCCCACCTAGGTAACACTCTACCAGTTATCTTAGAATAGGATCTGTGCTACCTTACTTATCTACTAATCCTATCTATTACTTACCCCCCTTATTCTACTAGTTGACACTAGATTGTAGTAGACATAAGGATATCTCCTCTCTCTTACTAAACATTCCTAGCCCTGCTTTCCCTTGGGATAAAACAAATAACGATACCTTGGAATACTCATCCTTGATGAAGTGCTACCAGTTATCTTAGAATAGGATCTGTGCTGCCTTACTTATCTACCAATCCTATCTATTACTTACCCCCCTTATTCTACTAGTTGACACTAGATTGTAGTAGACACAAGGATATCTCCTCTCTCTTACTAAACATTCCTAGCCCTACTTTCCCTTGGGATAAAACAAATAACGATACCTTGGAATACTCATCCTCGGTGAAGTGCTACAGCGGTATATTCTGTGCGCTTGCGGAATAATCCAATAGACATAAGAAGTACCCCTACCAGGCATCTCTGGCACCATTGCTATTTTAGCAACAACATTAAGATTTGCCAACATTGATGAAGCAGATGTCGGGCGACATGGTCGCTGGTTGTGGCGCTGGTGCTGGTGTGACCATGGGGTTGACGAGGATGGCACCGCACGTGCACATGAACTTCTTCTCAGTGGCAAGGGGATGGTGCCATTGTTGAGGTATGATGTATTTGTTCACTCGGTTTGTTCCTTACATCGTTGTCGTCCAGGCTGGATGACATCTTGCTAGGCCGGTTGACATCGAACGACAACATGCTGCTGGCGCTTTCGCCGGTGGCCGGTTTGATGATGACAACCGGGGGTGGTCATTATCTCCTTTTTGTTGTTCCTCTAGGATAGCATCGTCGACGGTGTCGACGTTGGCACTGCCAAGCCTAAGCTAGGCTGGACTTTTGTGTAGACGTGCCCGGTGTTGACTGAGGTGATGATGACGTTTTTGTTGATGTCGGGGCATGTCCCCTTGGCCTCTTTGGCCACGAGAAATCGATCTAGTTCGGCAAGCTTGTCGTTGAGCAGTTGGTGGCCGTCGCTAGTGATGACCTCTATGTTGGTGACGCTTCCAATCTGTTGTGTTGCCACAATAGGGTTGTTGATAGTGGCCTCCAGATCTAATTGGGAGCTGTTGATGGAGACGATGTCGAGGGCATTGGTGTTGAAGATGTGGTTGCCCGGCGACATGGCCGCTGGTGGTGGCGCCATTGTTGGTGTGGCCACGGGGTCGGCAGTAAAGGTGCCATGCATACGCGCGATGTCCTTAGACTTGGCCTCAAGATGCCATAGCAGCATGGTGATCTCCTCATCAAAGTTCATGGCGGCGTTCAGGGTGGTGGTGGCAACCATGGATCAATCTGGTCTCCCATACTAGCTATAAGAGGTCTGGCACACCGGTGACACGTGGAGGGCGTAGATTGGCGGAGGTGGCGGAGGAGGCGGTGGCAGTGGCGACGACATGGCGACCGAATGGCGGCGCGCGGTGGGCAGGGGCGGCGCGCCCTAGAGCTGGCACGTGGGCGATGGCTGCGGGTGCGGCGCGAGGCGCAGGAAGGGACGGCGGGGGTTGCAGGAGCCGGAGCCAGGAGCCGAGAGCCAAGAGCTAGAGTTTGGGACTAGCCCAATCCTTTCTTGATTGCAATAGATACATGGGGGTTTACATTTATAGTCTTTGTAAGACTTAGCCCCTAAGCAACCGGAGATCCTACGGATCATCCGCTTCCTATTTTGTTTATGTCTAATTTCCTAATCTATCTACATGATGTGGCAATTCCCGTAAACGATGGCGGCGGCGGCGCGGGTGCGCCCGCTTCTTCTCCTGTGCAGACACGTGGCCTCTCGGCCCGTGAGACATGGTCTGCTGCAGCAGCTCCTCCTCTTCTAGGCCCGAGTTGGCCCAATTTCTTCCCAATTTGCTAGGCCACGCGTTGTGCTTGTTACATTAGTTGTATATAAAAGAATTTAAGTTTTCTTTATATAACATTGATGTTAATAAGTATTACTTTGAGTATTTTCAATTCAATTGGTACATTATTTTAGGAGCTAATGAGAGAGAATGGAATGTAGGATCAAGGGTACTTAGATGTGATGGGCTATGGCTTGGGATCAAACCAGATAAGGTAGGAACAAATATTATGGATAGTCATTTTTAAGTGATTCATAGCTTTGAGTATTCGAATTTGGATATGGTACGGATATTAAATGTCTAGATTTATATCTACAAATTATATAGGTAGAGTTTAAGTCCTTTTAAGACAGATAGATATAGGAAATATTAATTGTGTTTTCATCTCTAGTTGTGGCAGCCGCAGATGGGTTTCCTTGTGCCACTCTATGCACAGAAAACAAGAATTCGACCAAATGCCACAAAATTATTTGCAATTGTGGTTATTATTTGGCAGGTCGAGATGTAAGTTTGGGTCATGCATGGGACAATAAACCACTTAGGACTCTGACATCTAATTCTCACATATTATTGCTCTTAGTAAACCTGGCTAGGACTCTTATGCTCCAGAGAGTGGAAGGGCACCTGGATAGTGAGAGAGAGTGTGATGGGACCAAATTTTGGAGGAAGAAGTTTTCTCGCTCTTTTATATTAGGTATAGATACTTTGTATTATCTTGTGCATTGGAGTTCATTATAAGGTTTGCATATGCACCATACAAAGTTGCATTTCACTCTTATTCTTAGTTTGCATATTGGTTAAAGCAATATCACTTGTACGACATACAAATGGTGTAAGGTATATATCTAAAATCACACTTATTTGAGATAGAAAATACAAGTAGCTTTACTACACTTTCATTTATATATGCTCCAGTATGACAGAATTCCGAGCATGAGTAGCCTTCATTCATTCTTAGCAAGTAGTCTGCGGCGGTACTCTCCGAGAGCCCAAATAGGGTATAAATTGCGGTAGTTGGGGTAGTTGAAATAAACAGAAGAGTTGGTGTTTCCAACATGTTCCTATATAATTGAAATGCAAGAAAACGTTTAGTAATGGTACACCTTTGTACTATAATAGCGTTTTTTACCTTCTTAAAATAGAATAAAGAGAGAGATTAAAGATCTAATTTGCACATCACTAAATTTTTCATATCATGGCTGAGATAGATGCATGTGTGAAATATGAGAGCCTTGCTGACTATATTTGTTTGCATGCCTAAAATTTTAAAGGGAAACCTTTGATCATGCTGGCATATTTGGTTGAATGTCACCTACTTTGAAGGAATGTCAAAGGGTGGTTTGAGCAACAAAATTATATAACCCATCAAAAAACATAAATAGTTGTATTTTGACATAGAATTTAAACACTATAAATAACCATTGCAGTGAGTAGTTTATTTCTAGTCTACCTTTTACATCATAATATAAATTTTTAGTTCGATGCACCTAACTAAAAATTATTATGCCTAGTTTTCCTAAAAAGATGTTATCTTAAAAAGAAATGATACCATGTGACTTTAATAGTCACATGTGCATAACCAATGGTAATTATTTGACAAGTAAAGAAAGAAAAATAAAGTAAGATTACTAAATGCTACTCCCTCCATTTGCAACTGCAAGGGGTATTTTAGCACACTATGAGGAACGATTCCTTTATCATACATGATTTTTGTATTACAAAATTTATGTTATTGGAAATGTATTAAAATCCATACTTGTTCATGATTACTTTGCATCAAATAAATGAAATAATGATGAGTAAAGGTTGGTTAAATATTGTCCTAATAATTGTAAGAAATGCATTACCATTTCAAATAGAGGGAGCATTAATTGTAAGAAATAGACATGACAATTCAATTTTATAACAAGCCCAAGATACATTTCCAAAACACAATCCAATATCGAGGCCCATGTGTTTTGTTTGTGCCAAGTTGCACATATGTTCTCTAATAGTGGGATTGGTACCCTTTTAATTTGATCAACACAATTCTATAACATGGATAATACATTGAAGAGCAACAACATAACATTGTGATATAATGAGATGGAGCAAAAAATTTCATTTCCGTTATCAACTTTTGCAGCCAAAAGCAATCAATAAATATGAATTTTCACATTAGAAAAAAAGGAATTTGGTTAGATTAAGTCTTGACAAGAGGATATTGCTAATACAACATTAAAAAAGACTTGCATGTGCCACAACAATGTTCATAACAATATAATCTTACCTGCTGAGGATAATCTCCGGTCTCCATTTGCATATTGATCAATACTTTTGCAGCACTGTTTAATGGTGTTGGGTCTCGTTTCATCTATGTATTACACAAATTAGAAAAATAAAATGGATGGATAACATGATGTGTTCCTTAATGGTACTTCCAATATATCATCATACACAAGCGATGATAAGAATACCAAAATTGTATGCAAAACACTAACATAAATATATTTTTTATTGTGATTTATTTCTTAAACCAAGTAACATAATAATCATGATTTTTAGTTAGAAATGAATCTGGCAGATCATGATCTACACATTCATCTAGCTATCAGTACTATACTCCATTCATATCCAAATAAGTTCAATTCTAGTATTTCTCGAATAAATTCATTAATGCAGAAAATCTTATCCATGTTGGGTCTAAAACCACTATCTATTAGGTTATTAGAACTGGTCCTGTGAAGTAAGATATGTGTGACTCCTTTCCCGGCTTCCATGCGTGACCATGGTACTACTACAAACAACCTTTTGAAAGGCAACTGCAAACCACTTGTAGAAGCAACTATTTGAGACACACCTCTACAAATTTTATGCAAAAAAAGACACACCTCTACAAATAAGCTTTTGAAAGGCAGCTAGAATATACTTGTGGTAGGCAGCTATTCCAAACACCTCTATGTCCCTAGCAAATTTCTTTTGGCAAATTTTCAAAAGTCGCATCTCCAGATAAACAAATTCACGTGATTCATGAAACACACATGACGATGCAGCCATTAGGGATAAATCTCACAACCTCAAACCTCTCGAGTTACTTCACCAAACAACGCCTCAAAGTCACTTCTTACTAAGTGGCCGATATATATTCCTTTTGTATTCACTTTAGTAAATCTTGTGTAGTACATATTAGAGACCATAAACAAATTCAAATGATGAAGAATGATATGGAAAGTTTTATATATCTTCATGTAATATAACTTTGGTTTAGGTCGTTTCTCCATCTAATGTCATTTAAAAGTATGAATTTCAAGATCTTTAATATTGAAACAGAACTTTTGGGCCCTAAATGTTTTCAAATGAAAAGGTCATAAATAACAAAGTTGCATATGTTTTCGAGTAATAGAACTTTGGTTTTAGTTATTTCTCCATGTGAGGTACTTTGAAAAAATTTACAAGATGAATTTCAAAATATGAACAATTAAAATAGAACGTTTAGGCAATAAATTATTTCAAATGAGAAAGTAGGAGTACTACAAATTTTGTTTAGATTATTTGTACATCCGAGGTTACTTGGAAAATTTTAAAATACTAAATATATCAAATTATGAAAAGTTAAAACAAATTATTTTGGTCTTAAATGGTTTCAAATAGAAAAGTCATTAACTACAAAATTGTAGATCTTCTTTACTACTACAATTTGATATGAAGTTTGTCTTCATCTGACTTGATTTTGAAAAGTTTTGAATTATCACTAGCTACATCTTATTTTACAGACATACCACATTACTAACCGCCTCTATAAATTGATTCCTAGTCGTAGCTCAAATTCATTTTAAAAGGAGAATTTGATAGAGGCACATTTATCTAGAAACCGAGGTGCCTCTAAAAATAGTTTATGTAGTAGTGGACCATCTAGTCGGCTTCTATGTGCGTCCCCACTCACGCCCGAGTGGTCGCTGTCGTGCGGGCCACGTCTTTGACACACTAAGCCACGTTGGTCACTGCTTCGACAGTCCGATGCATGAACCCACCGTAACGTACACATGCTCTCCTGCTTGCCCATCGCACGACCGCTTGCTTGCTGGCCCCAACGAACTTGCACGCCTCTACTGCCACTGCCACCGCGGCCGAGTGCACACTGCATGACCGCCTCATCTGGCCTGGCTGATCGTGAGTGCTCTCGCGCTTGCCTCCGCTTTACCAGTCTCAAGCTTGCCACTATCGCATGCTCTCTCTCACTCGCTCACCACGAGGCCGCTCGCCTGGACCTTGGTGGCCTACATGCCCTCTAATTGACATGTGGCAAAGTAGACAGATGAGAGAGAAGAGGAAGACACAAAATAAATATGGGAATGAGAAGAAACATGCTTCGTCTCAGTTGAACGGGAGTCGGGGACCTAAGGTGAAGAAAGTATATATATGGGCTGGAATGATAGTTTCTACTTTGGCATTTTAAGACACAGAACTAATACTTACTGGTTTCAAAGGTTGGGGCTAGGACTATCCTTAAAATTCTTGCTCATGAACTGATCACTACCTCCTATACTATCCTCCCATTCAGACCCTGACCTAGTGGGCCCAATACTAGTCGTTTGGTTTGACCTATGCATTGTGTCCATGGTTGTCCCTGATAAGCCGCACTGCACTACCTCGCTAGTCTGGACGTTTTGCATGGCCAACTATCCCCAAAAAAAGGGGGGGTCCTGGCCCCTAGTTGCCTCCAGACATGGAAGGTGGTTCAGATCACCCTTTGTCCCATAATGCTGACACAGAGGTATTATTATGTTGCAAAGCTTGATTGCTTAGTTTCCAAGGCATCATTTGTCTATTTTTACTAATTAATTAAGTGAACATTCTTTTGTTATAATTATTAAGTGATATATGACCATGCAAAAAACATTAAGTGATGATATACGTGATGAAGAAACCAAACCTGCCCAGCATACATCAAAGCTAGCATCGCCCAAGCAGTTTGTACTGCATGAGTACTGGGACCCTCTACATAGACCTTCATAGGATTACAGCAAAAAAATCCTCAGTATGACCATTACAATTATTTTCTTGATTAGGACAACAATGAGTTAATGACATGATAATTATTGAAGTATATCCATTATCTAAATTCCAGAAACATGAGTTAACAAAAAATGCATAAAGAACCCCAATATCAATATCATTCATTCACTTGGTTGGTGGCACTTATGATTGCTATATGTCTTAATGTCAATGGTACATGCATTTTTCATTATGATTTACTATATGTGCCAATTGTGGTTGATATAACACTTTATCCCTTATTTTGTATTTTCCCATGTTTTACCTTTGTTTGACTGAGTAGAAATCTAAACTTACATTGGTTTTAAACTTCTACCTATCACTTCTATCAAAAATTCTGTAGGGGTTTCTCTATTTCAGACTACACACACAAATTTTGTTTTATGAATTATTTTGGTAGGTTGCACGTCATGGATGCCAAAAATTACCAATGAAAATACATAAGGAAAAGGGGGAAAACTAGTTTTCACCTGTCTTTCACAAGAAAGATAGCTCTCTCCCCAACCACCTGTTCTCAGTTGTGTTGACAGCAAAAACTGACATGCTTTCCTAATACAAATGCTGTTATCGTAATTTCTCCCAGCAGCAACTAAGCCTTTTATTCCATACAGGGTCCCATAGATAAAACAGATGCCCCAAGTGCCATACCTTGCAGATAATTGCCACTTTAATTATTATGCATAGTAAAAAAATAGATAATACTTTGTCAAATGTAGACTATGTTATCATACACAGACCAGGATCCATCTTTCTTTTGATTATTCTCAACAAACATGGCAGCTTTGCTGACATAGTCTCTTATCTCTTTACATCGGTATTCTGGATTTACCTCCAGAAATAGTACCAAAGCTTCCATCACTGAAGAAGTACATTCAACCGTTCTGCCAATAGATTAATCTAGTAACTTGGTTTTGCCAACAAATTGAAATTAGCGATACAAATTCTAAGTTTAGTGGAATCATCTTAGTTCTTACGGGTAATCAGCCATAATATTCCGAAAGCTCTCCAATGGATTTAAGATCTACAAATACAACAAAAGTCAGTGTACATGCGTGCATGGAACTACAAGATTTGTGAACATAATAAAGTACCAAGATTCTTTGCTAATTTTCTACTGTCCAGATGCACAACATGTTTCAGCAATTAGGTTGGGTAGTACGTGTTATATTGCCGTATATGATATCTGTGTTCTATGTCTCGATGTTTCCACTCCAAAACTATGTGTTGGGCATGCTCCTAATAGAGTACTGTAGCACAGGGTTCTTGGAAAAATAAACAAGGAAATTCGAAGTCTACTGAATTGGACAAAGTTTAGAAAATTCAGGAATGGTGGGCTAGGATTCATCTGAGTTTACTAGTTAGAAAATTGTGTTTGATAAAACACCTCCAAATTTTAACAAAAAACCTGTAGATTGGTGCATCTGTAGCACCTATACCACGTACGTACTGATGCTGGCATGATTGCATCGAACTAATTATATCCCTGTGGTGCCACAGCTGCTTGATAGTCGGTGCTGGAGGGCAATCGACATAACTGGTAGGGGAAGAGTGGCTGGAAAGCAGCAAGATCTTGCTTCTGCATAGTCAGGTAATGGGAGACGGAGGAGAAATTGAAAACACTAAGGTTTCAAGAGTGGGCATTGTACTGTTATATTGTGGAAGGTATTTTGTGTGCTGCATTGTGGTACTTGGCTGAAAATTCGAATTGGGCTGATTTTTTTCTAGTTTGATCTATTTTGGGCCCACCTGAAATGTATGAAATTTGTTGCATCTTGGCATTTCGGGGTTTAAACATCATTAATTGTTATCCTTTTTTATGTTGATCTTGAATTTATATGAACTTATTTTTCCTAGCACCTAGCAATATGTAAATTTGATCCCAACAAAATCTTATCCTATTAATGTACATGCATGGCATAAAGTTCAATCTTCTGGTTTTCAAGAGGTTCAGAATTGGAACTTTGCAAAAGGCACTAACCTCTATCCAAGAATAAGTTCTTTGGCATTCAAATGTACAAACTGAACCATCTTTGTTCTTCAATAGAAAAATGTAGTTTGTAGTTAGTGAAATATTGCACTGGAGTAAAATGCGGATTGCTTCTGCATATGTAAAATATCATCAAAGAAATTGATTTATGTTCACAGATAGGTAGCAAAACTGATCAATGATTTACTTTGGAACAAATGGGAAGCATGATTTAAATAAAAATGGTAATGATATTCCTGGTCAATTTCTTCAGCAAGCAATTGAATTGATGCAATTAAAGTAGCTAGCAGACGACATATAGAGTACTGGTTTTTAGGAAACAACATTCTCAAACTTATAAAAGTCACTCCATCATAATTATGAAATTATTGCATTTACTAAATATGTATTAACTGAAATCTGATAAGGGGATGAGTACACAGTTCTCAGATTCCAGAGAAAGATATATATTATCCCAGAAAGTGGACAGTATTTTATAAAAAATTGTACACATAATTTTAGGCAACTCTCAATGTATTTTTTTCGTTTCTATATAAACTAATATGTGGTAGATGCAAACAATAAATGGTGATAGTTGCAAGCACTAAATATATTCACATTGTTATATGCTATATCTGTCATTAATTCATAGCACACCACCCAAACCCTAAACCCTAAATATTTGCTATCAAAAATAACATTTCTAAACCCTAAATATTTGAAATTAAATGATCTAAATCATACCATAAAGGAAAGAAGGCAATCAACAGCATTTAAGAGCCACTCGTCTTCCTCTTGATTCTTAAAGAGCTTAGGATACATCCTTGAAAGCAACATCATTGTCTAAATAAAAAAATTAGTCAAGTAATGGGATTTTCTACTATCAATTTATATGAATACCCTAATCGACAAATACACACGCACACACACAACTGAAAAGCTTGTGTCAACCTTTGTTGCTTCTGCAGTACAGTCACTTGAAGCCCAACCATTATCTACAGTTGAAAGTGTCCATGAGCCTTTTGATCTGTGTCGGTACCAATAACTTGGGTCTCCTGGAGGATTTCTAATAACCTGCTTGTTATAAAGAATGTATCAAGATACACAAGAAAATGAGAAGCTGACATCAACATTGCTCTTAAGAAAAATATTTGGATAATAAATTGAAGATGAGAAACAACAGACTTGTGCTTTCTTTATATATGTGAGAGCTCTCTCGATGGTTGGACCATAATCGTTGGCAATATCTGCCGACAAGAAGGCCTGGGTTATAAGTGCTATCTCCCAGTTTTGGGTACCATCATATATCTACAATCCAAATTAATAACACAACAAACAAATAAAGTTATTTTAATTTCTAATATTTTGAAATTGAAAATTGATATTATCATTATCCAGAATATAGAATTATAAATACTGCAACTTTTTTGCAACGTGGAATATCCATATAAACAAAAATGAGATAAAATAATAACATGGCTAAAATTAATATTAATAAATGATGTTATAGCTATCATGTCCCTTTACCTTAACTATTGGCCTATGTAGAAATGGCAAACCTTATGTTGAATTGTTTATGATAAAATGAATATTTTCAAGAAAATTCAAAGGAACATAATTAACTCACAAACATCCTAGACATCATTAGCAATAAATTTGCTTCCTGGTTTGAGCACTTAAGTTTTCACTGAAGCAAAGAATCACACATCACTAAGTCCCTGGTTAGTATTATACTGTTGGCCACATTATATTCGATCCAATATCTCAGTTTGTATCTGAATATCCAAAAGAAATATTGGAATGTCCGATGTAAATCGCTACCAAGCCCTATTTAGACAGTTGGGCACTTGGGAGATATACATAATTTTGCACCTCTAATGTTGGTTTCTATCTTATGATATAATGTGGATCTACAGGATGGTAAAGTAGTATCTCAGCTATTTGTTACACCTAGAAACATGTTATGTACTGATCAAATTGGTTTGAGTCCTGGCTATAAATTTTAGGATATAGCAACCTTCTAATTTTAAATATATTTTAGGCAATGAAGTCAGATTCTAATTTAGGGTCTACCAACCTTCTCAATTAAATGTCAACACACACACATTCGCTTGCTCGCGCGCGCACACACACATGAGTGAGAGAGAGAGAGAGAGAGAGAGAGAGAGAGAGAGAGAGAGAGATCAACGAGAATGCATGAAATTGAGTTGACTAAAATTCAAAAGGCAAAATGCTTGAAACTGAAAGTATATATAGTTTGTCTGCGACTGTACAGTACTTTGGTCTTCATGCCATCTTCAGCAATCCACAAATAATCATGTATCCTTGCTATATGTCGCTTGAGCACATTTGGATTTGGGTTTTCTACCCAACGGCAAATAATGTTCAGTGCCTAATAATCATCAACGAATTATAGAAATGTTAACTCTCAGTAAGTATTTTATCAAGTACATACGCGTTTTGAAGCCTATAATGGAAAAAAAATGGAAATAACTCCACCCTTTTCGTTGAAACATACCCATTTAATTTGTTTGTGACCTGCCACTCACATTTTTGTCTCGGTATATTTGTGTTCGTTGGCAAGCAAATGGCTGGTAATAATACGGAGTGACATGATTTAATTTTATTTTCACTAGGGGGATTGTCCCAAAAGCCCTGCAGCTTGCTTATGAAAAAATTTAAAAACTCGCTTTATCTTGATCTTAACCACATTTCATTACTGTGGCATCACACTTGTCATATGGTTCGAGATATTCCACACTACAGTTCATATATAGCTCAAATTGTGACAGTACACTACAAATTTCATTTTCACATAATGTTTTCACTACCGGTTTGGCCAAAACTAGTGGTGACAATGTTTCACCACCTATTGAAAAGGAGGTCAGAGTCTGATCCTGCAGTGAAAATCATGGTGGTTATCACCCTCGGATCATATGGTGAGCCAGCGGTGAATACAATTTTCACTGCCAGTTTGAAAGCAAATGGGCACAGTGGGGCGAATAGCCGGCAGCGAAAATTTCTTTCACCGTCGGCTTGAGGCAGATGATCAGACGGCCAAAACCATGGTTTTATCCACTGGATCATCAATCGAGCGAGCTATGAAAACAATTTTCACCGCCGGCTCAAATGTCCACTGCTCTGCACCTACTATGGTCTGGCGGTGAAAAATTTCATACGATCTGATGGTGAAAACCACTAGGAACGAAACCCCCTTTGCCTCTTCTTCCTCTCACCATGCACTTCTTTACCCAAGACTTCCACCCTTCACCATTTTTGTGGCCATTTTCAACAAGTTTCTAATGGAGAGGCTCCCAATTGTCAAAGTGTTCAAAATGAGGGATTAACTCGTGTAAGTGTAGTGCTTGGGGAGTTGTTGTCTACAGAATGATTGGCAAAGAGTGTTTGGCATAGACAATAATATTTCCTTTGAACTAAATTTAATAACGAAATCCATTTCATCCTTTCATAAATGTTTGTGCATGGATCCTCAATTAAATGACATGACAAACAATTGATGAATACTATGTATATGATTTTGGCTTAGAATATAATATATCCATTCCTATTAAATGAAATAAGAAGAATAGGAAGGCAGCAATGAGCGAATAAATTAAAGATAGTAGATAATACCTTGTTAATTGGATTTAGGCCAACAAATTGAGTAGTTTCGTCTTCATAATGGATATGTTCCAGGATGTGACTCAGAGCTCTTTCTCTTAGCTTGTTAAGTGGCCAACAGTTCAAGAATGGCTCCACAAACGTGTTCAAACAATTTGCAGTGGCATTATATATTGCTGAAGGTTGATAGCGTGTGTCCACCTAAAAAAAATAGCAAGACTGAAATTCAATCGTTGTTGTGGTATTGTTGGCGCACTGTTTTTTATTTTTATATGCAAGAGAATTTAAAGGTCTCAAGAATGTACAGGGGAACAAGACAACAAGTGAACAAAAAACTAGATTAGGGGTTATTCGTAAAACTTTTTTTGGTATGAGGGGGAGTAATATATTATATATTGTTTTTTTCTACAAGATGCACTGATGCTACAAAAAGGCTTCTACCATTATGTTAAATGGATGTCTTATTTGTATTTAAATATTACAGAATTTTTTAGTAGAGGTGAATATGTTTTGAACTAAATATACAAAAGATAGTGACATACCTTCGCACAAGTCTTACGAGCTTGATTCCAATCAATCTTGTCATATGGCAAATTGTAGAGTTCATCCCTTAGTTCTAATATAGTTGGCGTAATGGGACCGACAAATTTCTTGCCATAAAGGAAAGCTATTGACATGTAAACCATCCTTGTGAAGCACCAGAATCGTCCTGCGCAGTAGCAGATTGCTTTGTATATATACTCAAATATTAATATATATATATAGGACATATGACACACTACGTGAAAAAAGAACAAAGAGAACAGCACCCCCCTGCACTGTAGGGGCGGCTTGCTTTGGAGCTGCCCTTACAGTGGCTGGGGCGGCAGCCAGCAAGCCAGCCGCCCCTACAGTGAGCACTGTAAGGGCGGCTGGTGTTATCAGCCGCCCTTACAGTGGGTAGGGCACTATAGGGGCAGCTGGATCACCAGCCGCCCTTATAACAGACCACTGCAGGGATGGCTGGTGATCCAGCCGCCCCTACAGTGGTCTATAGCTATAAGTGGCTTGCCCACCCTTCTTCCTCCCAGAGCCACTCACTTCTACTCGTGAAAAAAGGCTTGGGAGGCCTTGGGCACCTCCCTAAAATTGCTCTAGTAAGGGGGGAGGTTTTCAACTCAAATCCTTTGGTGGGGAGCTTGTTTAAGTTAAGAGAATGCTATTCTCACCCTCTAATCTAAGTTTTATTGGTTGGTTAGTGAGCAATTTACATTTTGGTTTCTCTCTCTTTCATGGAGCTTGAGCTTTGTGTTCGCCAAATTGGAGCTTAGATTAGATGCTATTAGTGTAAATTAGGTAGAAAAGTGACCTTGCACCTTGAATTAGTCGATCTAGCTTGATTTTAGTGGTGATTAATTATAGTTTCATGTATGGAGAGGAAAGCTTGTTCTAGATCTAGGGTTTCCTCTTTTTTTAGTTTTTGTTTCATGAAATTAGAATGGGGTTAGCATGAAAAGTTGTTGGTAAACTAATAATTGTTGCTAATAATTGTTGCCAATAATTGTTGCTAATAATAATTTTTGCTAATAATAATTGTTGCTAATAATAATTGTTGCTAATAATTGTTACTAATAATTATGGCTAATAAATGTTCCTAATAATTGTTGCTAATAATTACTTTATTTATTTGTTTTTTTAAATATGGAGGACAGGGCTTCTTGGATGTATGGTTGGCCAAGGCACTCGCTAGCCTATTGTGATGAGGTGGACAAATTTATTATAGCCACAGTGAATCATGGAAAGACGTTGTCAGGGACTAATTTAGGGATAATTTGTCCCTGCAAGGATTGCAAGAACAAATTGGAATTTTATGATGAGGAAATCATCAGATTACATCTGATTAGGCAAGGATTTGTTTCGGACTATACAGTATGGAATCGTCATGGTGAAGTAATGGTTGTTGACAACAGCAATGATGATGCAGTAGACGCCACCGAAGCTCAATTGATGGCCCAGTTCCTAGACATGTTTGAAGCACAAATGCAACTTGTGTCAGCCAATGAACAAGCATGTGGTGATGATGTCGGTGGTGTCCACAATAATGATGGTGATGTTGGCGGTGTCGACAACAATGATGGTGATGTTGGTGGTGTCGACAACAATGATGGTGATGTTGGTGGTGTCGACAACAATGATGGTGGAGCATGTGAGAGGGATGCAGAAAACTTTGACAGGTTAGAGGAAATGCTTCGGACCTTTGGACTAGAAATACTACAACAGAAGAAGGGTCTAGAAAATGTAGAGAGGGTGAAAACAACGTCGAAGGAGACTATGTATGGTGTTGAGAAGGGGTGTCTAGCACACTGGACACTGCTCCATTTTGTGCTTGAGCTACTCATCCTGAAGGCTAAGTAAAGCTGGTCAGACTGTAGTTTCGATGATCTATTGTGTCTTCTATCATCAGTGTTGCCACTGCCAAACTTAGTTCCATCCAACACGTACCAAGTGAAGAAGGTTATAAGTCCATTGATAATGGGTGTTGAAAAGATCCACGCATTCCCCAACCATTGTATTCTTTATCGTGGTAAAACGTTTGAACCTCTGGACAAATGTCCTCAGTGTGGGGCCAGTCGGTACAAGGACAATGACCTTTATAGTGGCGGATAAGACACCACGAGGAAAAAGAGGAATAAGAAGGGTTCCAAAAAGGTGGTACAAGAATCTCAACCTCTAGAGGACACCCCATTAGGCAACGATGCAAGGAAGGGAAAAATTCCTGCCTTGGTACTGTGGTACCTCCCAGTGACCGATCGCTTGAGGCGTATCTTCCTGAACCCTAAGGAAGTTGCGCTCATGACATGGTTGGATGATGAGCACAAGGTCAATGACAATGTGATTGCACACCCGGCAGATGGTAGTCAGTGGCAAGACTTCGATGCGAACAATGAGTTGTTCAGCTCGGACCCAAGGAATGTATAGTTTGCCTTGAGCACCGATGGAATGAATCCCTTCAATGAGAGGATGAGCAACCACAGCACTTGGCCAGTGATCTTGACCATGTACAACATCCTAACATATTGGTGTCAGAAGAGAAAGTACCTTTTCCTCATCGTTCTTGTTTCTAGCCCTCAACAACCAGGTTTTGATATGGTCGTGTTCCTCAAGGCTATGATGGAAGAATTCAAGAGACTATGGAGGACTAGGGAGACGATGTACGATGCATTCCGAAATCAGACCTTCACATTAAGAGCAATAATATTTGTCACTATCAACAATCACCTCGCACTGTATGCCTTGTCTGGATAGTTCAAAGGAAAGACAAGATGCTTAGTCTGTCTAGATGATACTAAATGGGTGTTCCTAGATGGATCCAAGAAGGTTGTTTACATCAAGAATCATCGCTTCTTAAAGGAAGTTCACAAGTATCGCACCAAACTATACTTAAAATACTTTGGCACCATCCCAGAGGATGAACACCGGCCTCCGGAGAGAAGTCATGATGGAAAATATGTGTACCAAATGGTGAAAGACATACGAGTCATCTATGGAAAGAAGAAAATGGATGGAACGACCAGAGATAGAACCACACCTCCTATCGAAGGCGTACCTTTTAAGAAACAGTCAATCTTCTTTCAATATCTTTCGTATTAGCCACAATTGGAGGTCCCCCATGCCATTGATGCTATGCACATGCAGAAGAATGTCTTTGAGAGTCTCATAGCTACCTTGATGGACACACCCAAGTCAAAGGATGGTCTCAAAGCATGGAGGGACATGGAGCAGCTACACGTGATGCCAGAGCTTCACCCGGTTCTGGAAAAAACCAAAAAAATTCACTCTGCCCGCGGCTAGCTACAACCTAGACCTACCAGAGAGGAGAGGTTTATGCACTTATGTGAAGGGGATCAAAGTACTGACTGAGTTTTTGGCAAATCCGAAGAAGCTAGTATCGATGAAGGACCTGTCATTTCCACATTGCAAGGCTCACGATTGTCATATGATGCTCACGGTGTTCCTACCAGTCGCAATCAGGGAAATCAAGCCAGAGTTCTTGAAGATGGATATCACCTGCATGTGCTACTTCTGGTCGAAGATCTCACAGAAGAAGATTACCAAGACAGAGCTGAGTGAACTACATGATTTCGTGGTGGAGACCCAGGTCCAACTAGAGATTTGTTTACCTCCCGCTTTCTTCGACACAATGGAACATCTCATGATTCACATGGTTCATCAGATACAGGCGTTGGGCCCTTGCTACTTGCATGAAATGTGGTCCTACGAGCGCTTCATGTTAGTTCTAAGTAGATACGTGCATATCATGCCTACCCAGAGGGCTCGATGATAGAGGGTTATAGTAGAGAAGAAGTCATCGAGTGCTGTCAAGAGTACCTAAAAGTACAGAGAGGGATTGGTATTCCTGATTCTCGCTACAAGGGTAGGCCGGCTGGGAAGGGCACAAATGGTAGAAAAATTTTCATCGACTGTGAATACATAGAAGTGAGTCGAGCGCACTACGCTGTCTTGCAGAGCAGAAAACTAATGGAACCATACATTGACGAAGACATGGAAATCATTATGTCATAGAGAAATGGTCGTACACATGATTGGGTCACAAAACAGCACAAGCAACGCCTAACTTCATGGTTGAAGGATAAGAACATAACGCTTGGAGAAAGCATAGATTCTATTACCATCAGTAGGGTTAGCGGCGGGGCCATCGAGACAGGTGACATCTTGGAATTCTTATGAGATCAATGGGTACACATACTATACCCACACAAAGGATAGTAAATGTGTCAATCAAAACAACGGTGTTCGAGTAGTGGCTATCGACGCAGTGGGGCGAAAGGTCTACTACTTTGGCATAATTGAAGATATATGGGAACTTAACTATGGAAGTGAGGAACTAAATGTGGCCCTATTTCGATGTCACTGGATCAAGCAATATGAATTCAATGAAATCGGATTGTGGGTCGTGGACCTCCAGAACATAAGCTACCACGATGATCAACGGGTGCTCGCTTCACGTGTTACACAAGTTTTTTATATGACCGACCCGCTCAGTATCGTCCCCCCAAAGAAGAAACCTAAGCATGTGGTTATCCCCGGGAAACAACACATTATCGGAGTTGATGGCGTCGACGATGTTGAAGCCTACAATAAGTGTGATCAAATGCCGCTATTCACAGACTTTATCAACAAGATCGGTGTTGTGGAAAAAAATCTTCCCAAAGACGTATTGCCATGGGAAAGAAAAGGTGTGAAGTGGAAAACTGTTACGGCGGCGGAGACTGAAAATTAGTTTGTAATGTATGTGTGTGTGACTACATTTATGTATGTGTGTGAGACTACATTTATGTATGTGTGTGACTACATTTATGTATGTGTATGTAACTACATTTATGTATGCTTGTGTGACTACATTTATGTACGTGTGTGACTACATTTATGTATGTGTGTGTCTTTTCTTTCAAAACCAAGGTTTGACTTGGTCAAACATGTGGATTTTGAACTACACTTTCCTAACACTTTCTCAAATACAAAATGTCCAATGTACCAAATGTAGATCTTGATGAGTGGATCAAACTTGGTACTCTTGACTTTTCGAGTTGAGACCATTTAGGGTTTTGAAAACTGGCATGTAGGGGTCAAAATTTCAAAATTCAAAATTCAAGTAGTTCAAACTTTCTCAGATGAAAAGTTTACCATTGAACCAAATGTAGACCTTGATGAGATTAACAAACTTTGTATATATGACTTTTATAGCTGAGACCATCTAGGGTTCGATCAAAGTGTCTTTTCTTTCAAAACCAGGGTTTGACTTGGTCAAACTTGGTCAAATGAGGCACTAAATTACCTCAAATGAAAAACTTCTGAATAAAAAGATTGTATAACTCATCAAGATCTACTTTTTTGACTATTAAAATCTATTTATATAAATATATTTTTTTATATAAGAAGATTTTAAATTTATATAAATCTATTTTTATATAAGAAGATTTTAAATTTATATAAATTTATTTTACATAAGACGATTTTGAATTTATAAGAATATTTTTGGCTTCCAAATCTATTTATATAAATCTATTTTATATAAGAAGATTTTAAATTTATATAAAGCTATTTTTATATAAATAGATTTGGAATTTCAAAACTTCTTAAAAAAGATTTATATTAAATAGATCTATTTTTTATAAGAATTATTAAAACTTATTATATATTTATTTTGAATTTATGTACATTTATTAAAATAAATCTATTTTTAAAATTATTTATTTTGAATTTATATACATTTATTAGTTTTTTTTAAACTCACTGTAAAGGCGGCTTCTAAGGTTAGCCGCCCTGGTACCTCCGGTATATAAACAGGAGGCGCCCCGGAGCGGCTAAGTGTGGGCGATTTTCTTCCTCGGCGACGCCGTCAGGCTGCCGAAATCCGCCGCCGCGCCGCCGCCGCTGACGCCGCCGCCGCTGACGCTCCCTCCCGTAGCCTCTGCCGCCTCCTCCCCCTCCTGGACCCCTCCGACGCCTCCTCCCTTCCCTGACCCCTCCGGCTCCCCCGCGCGGGCACTGGTTAGGGTTTCGGCGCCACCGTCGCCTTCCCGGTGCTCTGTGCGCGTCACTGGTTAGGGTTTCGGCGCCGCCGCCGTCCCGGTGCTCCGCCGCGTATCTGCGTGCGCGTACCACCGCCGTCTCGGTGCTCCGTGCGCGGAGCTCCGCCGCGTACCTCCGTGCGCGTACCTCCGCCGTCCCGCGGTCGTCCGGTGCTCCCACGCCGTCCCGGTGCTCCGTGCGCGTACCTCCGCCGCCGAACACCTCCGCCGTAGGTCCCAACCAGGACGGTGGCTAGGGTCCCCAACCACGACGGCGGCTAGGGTTCGGTGGAGACCCACAACGGCGGCTCGCCCCCGCTGCTCCCTTCTCCCCCGATGCCCCACCGTCCACTTCGCCGACCGTCGCTGCTCGTGCGCAGCCTCCACCGACGAAGCAGTGACGCCCCCACCTGAACTTTGGTACCAGCACCTTCCTATCCCTCTTCCTGTGATTCAGAGCGCTCTGTTTCTTGGTCATTCATTGTTCATGGTCACTGAGCTAAACTGTCACCACTATGATGATACTATTTTTGACACTATGCAAATGCCACTACCTATGATGCAACTTGATGTGCTCTCTGAGCATTTTCCACTGATTATGGATATAGATATTTAAGAACTGAGCAAAGTGCCTTAAGACAATGATGTTATTGTGCTTCTTGGACGTGATGATGGATATCTCAATTTTTACATACTGAGCAAAGTGCCTCAGGTCAATGATGATGAAATACTCATGTACAAGTTTCACTTGTAGGCGCAGGAGGAGCACCCTTAGGTGCGGCAGCCGCGCCTTGGTAAAATTGTTGACTACAATTTTTGCTTGGTACTAATCACTGAACCCCCACAGTAGCTTTGATGACAACTTCTAATATTATTTGAGGCCTAAGGCACTTTGCAATGATGATGTTGATTATTAGCTGATGCTTTTTCACACTTCATATTGAGACCTAAGGCACTTTGCAATGATGTTGATTAGTAGCTTAAATTTTTTCACAACGGTGAACTCTGATCTTATGCTGAACTCTGAACTTTGGAACTTATGCTTACTCTGGCTGTTATTACTGGATATATGCTTACTCTGAACTTTGGACTTATGCATACTCTCGCTGTTATTACTCTGTTTTCACAACCTAAGGAACTTGGATATATGCTTACTCTGTTATTACTCTGGCTGTTATTACTTAATATTCTGGGCTTTGGATATATGCTTACTCTGTTATTACTCTGGCTGAACTCTGAACTTTGGATATATACTCTGGCTTTGGATATATGCTCTGGCTGTATATATGCTCTGAACTCTGAACTTTGGCTGTATATATGCTCTGAACTTTGGATATATGCTCTGTTTTCACAACCTAAGAAACTTATGTTGAACTCTGAACTTTGGATATATGCTCTGGCTGTTATTACTGGATATTCTGGGCTGGTACTGTGGATATATGCTTACTCTGGCTGTTACCCTGTTTTGCTATCCCTGTTTGCTTGTGTTATGAAATACCACATGTGCAATGAAACTTGATATCCCTGTTTGCTTTGTCCAAAGTTGATTACCTGCCTACTAAATTCATGTTCCTGCCCACTTGCAATAGCTATAATTGATATCTATCTCACTTTAGTTTTAATTTTACTCAATTCAAGTTTATGCTGCCACTGCTCACTGCCTTTTTGTTTATGCTGCTATGTTTATGCCTTCTTGCTTATACTACTTGTTTGCCATATCTTACTATACAGTACTCTACTACTACTACTATTCTACTACTAGTACTATACTACTACTACTACTCTTACTACTAAATACTATACGACTACTACTACTCTTAGGATACAGTACTCTACTACTACTCTACTACTAGTCCACTACTACACTACTCTCTCTACTCAACTCTACTCTCTCTACTACACCTCTCTATGTTTGGGAAGCAGCAACTGTTTTTTTGACACCTCTCTATGTTTGTTTAGCAGTTGTTGCTATTGTTGGCCAAATTTCTCCTCTACTCTTGTTTTTCCGATGATGAAATTGTCCAACTATATACATTATTTTAGAATATGAGCTGATGATCCAAAACTTGTGAGGAACTTGGCATCATTACTAGCCGCCCCTACAGTGCCTTCTTCTCTGTCCTGTGTTTTGATGCCTTGATGCTCCAAGTCCATGATCAAATGATGCTAGACATGTTTCTGAGGCCTTTTTTTAAATCTTTCCCTCTCCTCACCTCTCCTCCTTCCTCTCTTCTCCTTCTATCTCTCTTTTCTCTCTCTTTCCTCTCTTGTCCTCTCTCCTACACTAGTAGTACTACTCTTGTCCTCTCTTTGCTCTCTCTCTCTCCTTCTACCATTTCTTGTACTCTACTACTCTCCGGACACTCTCCTACCCTCTCCTCTCCTCTTCTTTGCAGAAGGATGCCTGCTTGGTGGTATGTTGTTTTCGAGGGCACCAACCCTGGTATTTATACCAGCTGGGCTGAGTACAGTCAGTATGTCCTCAAAGCGAAGGGTAATGTACAGTCAGTATTTATACTCCCTCCTCAGTATGCATAGAAATTCCGTAAGAAGGGGATACGTGAGCTCGGACTAGTCATGAAACAGTTCATCCTCTGGTACAAAAAGGACATTGTGTTGAATGTTTCATCGCCAATGCCGAGTGATGTACATCTGGAGAGAGTCCACCTTGAGGAAGGAGAGGTGTATTCACCGTCTCGCGCGGACCACATGCATGAGAGGGCACTGCCTTCTCCAGCTGCTGCCGAGCAAGGGCATGACGAGACGCCGCATGTGTCTCACAATCCCCCAAGTCTCCAGCTCATGCCGAGCCAGAGCATGACGAGACGCCGCATGAGCCTCATAGCCCACAACCTTCTGTAGCTCGTGCCGAGCCAGAGCATGAAGAGATGCCTTATGTGCCTCCCAAGCCACAACCTTCTCCAGCTCGCCCCGAGCAAGAGCATGAACAGACGCCTCATGTGCCTCCCAAGCCACAACCTTCTCCAGCTCGCCCTGAGCAAGAGCATGACGAGATGGCACAGTCTTCGAAACAAGCGATGCCGACACATGAACAACCATCGCCTTCTAAAGAAGGACATGCACGAGAAGGCGAGGACGTTCTGGTATGTGAAGCTCGAAAAAAGATCCCCGTCATGATAAGGTCGACAGGGACGAAAGATTTTGTGGAGATGGACGACATACCACTGTACAAGTGGTTTGCTCATGACCAGTTCAAGCCTAAGAACCAAGGCCCGAACGAATTTGCCTATAGGTATCCCACTGACCTCTTTGACTACATACCGACAAAGAAGTATCCAGATGTTGAAGCCATCAAGTGGCCGAAGGATTGCCCGAAAGATTATGTAAGAGGCAAATGATTCCTACCATACCGGATCATGTGTAAAATGCCATGTGGAATGAGAAGTTTCCATGATTGGTACTACTTGCATGTTACACGTACACAACTACTTGGGGTGCAAGCAATACTACATGAACGCACATTTGGAAGCCCAGCTGGGTTTATTGCCTTTGACTTTGATGACATGCAAGCATGCTTTCACCTCAAATCGCTAGATATGAATCTGATTCGCATGTGGTGCATGCAAGTCCTTGACCTCATGATATGATCTAAATGTAACCTAGTTGGATTTTGTTGTAACTAACTTACGTCTTGATTTGTAGAATGCAAGCACACTTTATTAAACAAACACACTCCACGAGAGCCGGGTATAGGGACCCTCAACCTATATCATAAATATATTTTAACTACCCAGTAGCATGGAAACTGGATGGGCCAGAGCTAGCTGCTGGAGAGACACTGAAGGAGAAAGAGGACATCCGTGCCGCCAAAATATGGGAAGGGTCCGTTAAGGTTGCGGTGTGGATTGCCTTGTGTTTAAAGAACCTCCAACACTTCGACACAATATGGATACCATACAACTTCAAGTAAGTTCGACTGTATACTTAAAAGACTTTTCGGTATATCTTTTTCGATGTAAAGAAACTTATGTGTTTATTCTATGATTAAATTCATGCAGCAATCACTGGATAGTCTTTGGCGTCGATGTCGGGAAAAGCATGGCATGGGTCTGTGATTCTGCAGATTTTGACCCTCACACATATAAAGACTTCACATCGATTCTCATGCTGTAATCCTATTAACCTTATATGTTTCACTTTAATGTTGACTTCTGCATACTAACAAGTTGCATTTGCTATAATCATTCATTTGAACAGGGCATTCAGGCACTATGTCAAAAAGAAGAATGGAAGGTGTTGTCCGGTTGCGGGGCACCACTTGTGTATCAAAACTCTGTGTTCGATAAGTGCAACTTAGTTTGGCACTTAATTACGTGGTTTTCAATACTATTACTTAACATTTCCATATTCAAATTGTTACACAAACAGTACCCCAAGAAAAGGCCAGGGAGTCTACATTGTGGATATTATGTATGCGCTTTGATCAACAACACAAAAGCCTACAGGAGACACCCTGAATTGGTAAGTTCGAATTTCTTAGGTCGTAGTATGAAATCATAACTTTGCAATCTCTTGTTTACACTAGACCCTAAACTTTGCTTTTGTGATTTTGTAGTGTTTAGAAGAGGTCGGAAAGAAACGCGATGTCTACAAGGATGATGACCTCATAGAGCTCATGGGCGACCTTTGCAACTTCATAATGGACCAGGTTATTTTTCACAAAGATGAATACCATGACCGCAACTTAGGCTCTAATCCTATGCACCAACATCTCCGTGAGTGGAATCGGCTAAGTCTAGGTCGTTGATTACTTATGAACTTGTGATGGGCTTGATGTATGGACTTGTGGACTTGATGTATGGGGACTTATGGATGGATTTGATGGACTTGGAACTTTTGAACTTGTGGATTTGATGTTTGTGGCACTTGAATTTGTGCTGTGATGGAACTTGAATTTGTAAATATTTGGTGCTGTGCTGTGAATTTGATTCTATATATATATGTTGTGCTGTGCTGTGAATTGGATTATTGTAAATTTTATTTTTTTCCTAAAAATTAACTGTAGGGGCGGCTTTAGATTGAGCCGCCCTTTCAAATGTATGCAATAGGAGCGGCTGAAAATACTAGCCGCCTTTACTAATGCCCACTGTGAGGGAGGGCGGCTGTGTTACCAGCCGCCCTTACAGTGATCACTAGTAAGGGTCCAGCCGTCCTTACAGTGGACCACTGTAAGGGCAGCAAATTGCTGTTGTTGAACCGTCCTTACAGTGAAATCCATTATAAGAGCGTTTGCCCTTATAGTGCCATTTTAGCTGCCCTTACAGTCTGTGGCTGTAGAAGTGACAAGAATGTATTTGAAAATATAGAGCCACTTTACTAGTTACTACACTTTGGGCACTTTCTATATGACAGTCGCCAAATCTGCTATTTTCCTTAGAGGAGAAGTTTACATATTATTATGACTATTCACAATGATTTTTTTTTTTGTATCTGAAGGTTTAAGCGGCCTTAGATACTCTATTCAATGCAGGCAAAGGATTATTATAGTAGTACATAGCAACCTAAATAATAAATAATACTTTTACAAGTAACATTTTTACGTTGCTCTTGACATGCCATGCCGTATCGGGTCGCCATGCCCAACCGCCTCACCACCCCACCTAGCACACCGCACTATATAATCACAACTGTAGTGCCGTGATTTGTCACGCCCGCGCTGTGTGTGCTGCTGTCACCTGCATTGCAGGCCCATGTCGCCACCTCACCACCGAGAAATGTCTGGAAAGAAGAGGGCATGCCGTCGAGAATAGCTGGGGGAAGAAGCGGGTGCGAGAAGTGCACAGGCAGGAAGACAGGCGAGGTAGTGGGGTGGGGAGGCCAGTCACCGGAGAAGAAGGCGAAGAAGGGCAGGGTGGTCTCGCCTGTCAGATGGGAGTAGGAGCTAGCGACTGTGACCACCAGATTTGGGGGTGGGGGGGCGGGCGGCTGTGGAGTGTGGGGATGAGGCTGAGCTCACATTATATCTAGTGTAAAGTGGGATTTGGCCAGCATAATGCTAGCCCATTAATGGTGCAGTGCCCGTGCCGACATTGTAGGTCAGACTTGCAGCCTAGGCACGGCCCAAGACCGTGCCCATGCCATCACTGGCGTCGTGGGCCCTATGTTTGGGTTGTTCTAGTGTTGTGCTTTTTTTTGTCCAGGCCGGTACTAGCCCATCATATGCCTGCCCGTCATAGTGAAATATTCATGCATGCTTTAGATATGGCCATTAAAGTGGGATTAAAAATTGTTTCCTATATTATGAACAAAAATAAATACATTTTAGAATACACAAAAATTTACATATCATTGTACTAGATAGAAGAATCTAGAACATGCAATGCTCTTGTATGAGTGCCGAAGGAGGTCGATGTAAAAAGAAGGAATGAGGAATAGAGAATTGTTGAATTTCATATATAAGTTCTCTTGACATACATGTAAAACAGCTACAAAAGCTACTTACCTGGATGAATTGGTAGAAATCGTGGGACCAACCATAGTTCAGGGATCATAGGATTATTTCCAGACCAATCATATACACCAATAACCTTATTTCCAGCAAAAAAGGCAGCATGCATCAGATCATAATTTGAATATTCATGCAAAAATTTAAGGAATCCTATATCAAGTTATCCAAAGTTTGACCAAGGTTTTGTTTCATAGATTGATCCTGAGTCCAACTACTTTTTCTTAGTGAAAAGAAAATTAATATTTACGGCCTCCAGTGAGCATGGTTAGATTAATCATGAAATACATTTTGATAATTTATTCCGTTTGATTTAGCATGAACTTAGGGGTGTCTTATATTTTAGGTTGAACAGAATAGTACAAGATCATTGTTACAAATTTTGATTCCGTGCATTAGATAAAACATCGTAATAACTATTGTATGAAAAAATCATATGATATACCACAATAATAAAAAAATTATAGCCAAAATTTAAATTAATGATCCTTCAAAAAAAGTTTAAATTAAAATGTGAGAATTGGAAAATAGATGACAAGTGGGACATTGATGTCAGGCATTCAATACATGATTTTTTTTGGCATCATGTTATAGAAACCCTAATAAAGATGTGCTTATACATCCTTTTAAGAATTCATAGTTTCATTGTTATTTTCAATAATAGATTTAGAACAACACAGTATGAAATCATTTATTCACTGCTATCTTGGCCGTACCGAGAGTAATATCTTTGCCCACTGTGGCCCTGCAGCTGCGGTGCCATGAGATAAGATCCAAGCTCGGCCCTTGGCTAGCCCATCGTTCTCATCCTTTTGTACCTCCCCGAGAAGCCTCAAGGTGACGTAATTTAAGCACGTGCTAAACATGGCACTCTCATCCAAAATGTTGAAGCTCCATCCACCATCCTCGTTCTATATATGCAAGAAGGTAACTTGAATGCTTTTATATGTATATAAATTATAATTAATAAACTCCGATCCTGTATATGTTGTTTCATGATCTGTTTAATGCTACACACTACACTATTTTATATATGTTAAGGTTGTTGTTGTGCCTGATGGTTGTAGATATGACGGCATATCTCCCGTTTATGCTCTTGTGACAGGACATCATCGATTGATCCTGTGATGTGCAGTGCGAAGATCTGAGCACAAAAACAGAATGAAAACAAATCTTAGGTAGCTAAACAGCATGAAGGCAAGTGTGGACATGAATGTAAACGACGGAGACATGAATGGGAAGTTTGTTAACACGAACCCAGAAGGGCAAGATGTACATGACGCCACTAAAATCACCAGGCCAGTGACCATCTTCAGCTTGGAGAGCAGACATCCAATCGAGAGCCAGTCTGAGCGACTCCTGCACAGCTTGTTCCGTTACCTCATCACCGTCTTCTAGCTTGGCTGCGGCCGGCATATCGGCGTGCAGATGTTGTTGTCCAGTGAACTTGTTGCATCAATGAGTCGTGCAAAAGCTCATCATCAATAACAAACAGTACGTCCAGCATGTACAATATCAAATGATGCATATGTGCGTGTGTGGCATATATACATATATGCATGAAGATATTGAGCATCGATCAATATAAATATATACCTGCATGTGCATGAGGAGGTCCTGCGATTCCCTCCTCCGGAAGCGGTTCTTGGTGAACTCCCGACGAAGCTGCTCCACCTTGTTGCGCTCCTCTTGGGTGCCGGCGCAGGCGTCGAACTCCCATACCTGACGGCCATGGAAACCACTCACTGTCTGCAACCATGGCCCTCCTCCCTCAGAGGTCTTTAGCCTCCACATGGTCGACGATCGCCTCACTGTAATTTTTTAATTGTTCAACTTGCAGCAGCTTCGATCAATGGTTTATACTTTATAATACAATCGCATGCACGCAGCATCACCATATATGGTGCATACTTGCACTTCTCATTAATTAGTATGTCAAAGTAGTTGCTGAACTGAAATTAAATAGTGTAAATAAAAGTGGTTGCTGAAATTAAGGACGAATCTATTTCGTAGATGGGGGCGTTGAATTGTATTAATATTTTAGTTATGGGTCGTAATAACAAGTATACATATCTTTCAAGTGTTTTCTTGGGATTGTTTTTTTTTCGATCAGGGAGTTCTAATCATTAAGACAGAGCAAAATTACAATCTGCAGAACCCAGCCCATGTATCTATCGTCTGTGAACTGTTTAGCTAGTGTATGCGCTATCTTGTTACAAGATCGAGTAACTGCGAACACATGGCTTTTCCATAGCCATTGTGTAGCGGTTTTTGTGATGAGCGATTGTCAACATGCTAACACAAGTGGCATGTGTGAGTGTGTTTCTCTAACCGTGGCACGCGGACTCGTGTCGAAACAATGGTGTCTCTTGGCTTGTATTGTGCAGGTGTCGAGTTCGGAGGCGGTGGACGACGGTTGGTGAAGATCAAGCACGGTGTGCCGTGCTGATGGACTGGTGCATTGAAGGGCGGACGTGAGGCTTGGATCAAGGGACCTGGATGCCGGAAGACCAGCCGCGGTGGCTGACACTTAGGACATTGACAAGTGCAAGTGTACACGGCGGGGGACGCGTACAGACTACGCTACTCGCGGACAGTTTGGTAGTTTCACCTCAAAACCATCTGCAATGGTTTGGTGGTTTCACCTCAAAACCATCGGCAGCGGGTTTCGCGGGTTTGCGCCTCAAAACCCGGGCGGAAGTCCCGATGCAGACGGACGACACGTGGCGGCATCGGGGAGATCGCGTGGAAGCGAGGCTACCAGTGAGGAGGCGCAGTGGCCGTCGGATCAAGTGAAGCTTGGGCCGGATCATAATGCCCCTGGCTAAGTAGTTTGGTCTCTATGTATCCAAGGGCAAAAGGAGAATGTGTAATAGTGCCCATAAATAAGGATGAGGGGTTCCCTTCCCCCTTTACCTCTCTGCAATCTAGTTTTCTCTTTCTTCCTTGCTAGTTCCCCCTCTAATGTTCTTAGTGAGAGAGAGGTCCATGGATTCTTGAATTCATGCTCGAACCAAAGTTTGCTAGGAAGCGAGGCCCCTAGTCCTTACTGTTTCCTCCGGGAGTAATCAATCTTGTGTGATCTTGTGGTGTTTGTTGAGTTCATCCCGAGTTGCTCTTTTCCCCCTATGAGAACTTCGTGATTTCTTGGTTTCGTGGGCATTTTGATCCGTTCTTTTTGTGCTGGATTGATCTATGATGTGAGTGGAAGGTTTCCACCCAAGGAATCGAGCTGAATCCTCACGAGATCAAAGAACCATGCATCTCTTGTTCTAGGTCTCCTCAAGATCCACTTTTCTTTCCCTTTTTGATTTCTTTTGATTTACTCTAAATTGAGCGATGATCTCTTAGAGATAGCTCTCCAACTGTCTCAGAAACATACCTGTGAAATTTGGTTGCATTTGGAGTTGATTTGGAGAAGATTCATCAGATTTGGGGATTTTTCCAGCCCAGCCCGAGCAATCCGGCCAGGCCGGCTGCTCGAACTGACTAGGCCAGCTCCACTCGGCTAGGCCGGCTGGACCACTCGGCTGAGTCGGCTCTGGCCTGGAAGCCAGCCAACCTAGCCAGGCCGGCCCCAGAACCGGCCAAGCCGACTGGGCTGGCCCCTTGGGCTATTTTGGTTTGTGTTTTCGGACTCTGTTTTGCGCACTATTTGCTGATGCAGGTTTTTGTCTTCGTGTAGATCATTTCGGTGCTATGCTGTTTTTCGCTGACTACACTCTGGAGCTTTGAGATCCTGCTTCTCCTCGATAGAAGTTGAGGTTCTCGTTTGCGCTGTTTTAATCTTGTAGTGATCTGCTGTGTTCCTAGCGAACATCCACCCTTCTCCAGGGTCATGATCACTACGTCATGTTATTTGGCTCTTGGGTGTGAATCTGGGACAGAGGCTCTAGATTTCAAAATAAAATTTAAAGCTCCCATTCACCCCCCTCTGGTCACCATTCCAGTCGTTCAATTGGTAGCAGAGTCTGTTAAGGATCACTCCACCATAATCGGTTTGTGATCCCCAAAGGCGACCTCATGATGAACCCCGGGCCAGGCAAGCCACCATAGTTCGATGGGACGAACTATCCCTACTAGAAGATTCACATGTCCGCGCATTTCCAGGGGATTGGTTGGCGTGTGTGGGAGAACTACGAGAATGCAGATTACGTGGTACTTGATGCCCGTATATACCAAGAGCAGATCAACTAACACAATGCCAATAACACTGCTCGTTCTGTTCTCTTCAGCTCTTTCTTTGCCTGAGTTTGAGCGTGTTTCCGATTTTGCGATAGCTCATGAGATCTTGGTGAGGCTGCAGAGCTATCACGAGGGCACTGCCCATGTTAAGACTAGACTCTACGAAACGTACAAGAGGGAATACGAGAACTTTGTTCAAGCTGATGGTGAAACGATCGATTCTCTCTTCTCTCGTTTTTAGACCATCGTGAACAAGATGAGGGCTAACAACCCTCATATGCCCTATGACAATCACCAGAGAGCTCTCAAGGTTCTATATGCTCTTGATTGGAGGGTTTGGGAAGTAAAAGCGTTGGCGATCATTGAGTTGCCCAACTATGACACTCACACTGTGGATGAGTTGTTCAGCAAGCTCAAGTCCACCGAGATCGACCATCAGACGCAGGCGAGGATCAGGAATCCGTCTGCCCCAACCATGGCATTGGTCTCAGGTACTGGAGGTTGAAGTTATTTTGCTAACGCTTCACAGCTATCTCTTGCTTTGTCGTCTTTGGTCTCAGCTTCAGAGGAGCAAATGGAGGCTCTTGGGGACGACGAACTGGCGTTGGTGATCAGCCGGTTCTTGTAGTTTCACAACAACTGCTTGAATCGTCGGCGTGGGGTCACAAAGCAAGGTTGCTTCGGGTGTGGAGACCCTGATCACTACGTTGCCAACTGCCTCAAGTCCGATAAGAACTCCTACAACAAGTATGACCACGGCAAGCGAAAAGACAAGCACGAGTACCGCTTCTTCAAGCACAAAGCAAAAGAAGGCTCCGACGAGAAGGCACTCGAGAAGAAGTACCTGAAGAAGTTCAAGGCAAAGCAGCGAGCCTTCCTTGCATCCCTCAGCGATGTCGACCCCGACTCCGACCACGACTTTCCTCCAAGTGAAAATGAGGACGAGCAGAAGGTCGAGAACAAGTTCAATGGACTGTGCTTCTTCGCCGACTCCGAGCATGGAGGCTTCTGTACCATGGCACTCGACGGGACTACTACAGGCAACGAGAAGAATGTCAACACCGAGCCTGAGGTAGAACAAACCCTCGAATCCCTTACCATCGAGCTTGAGTCCATGGGTGATGCTTTGCTTAGCCAAGATAAGCTGCTTAAACTTGCTGCTTGTGAGAGAAAAGAGTACAAAGCTAATTGGGAAAGTGCGGTCAGGGAGCTTGAGTTTGCTAAGTCGTCTGTTGGTATATATGAGTCTGAATGTGATGCTTATGCTGTTCAGATGGATAACTTTGCTGATTTATAATTGAAGTATGCTCCTTTGCTAGATGTGTCTGATGAGGTTAAGGCTAAACTTGTTTCTTTGGACCCTTGCAAGTCTTGTGCTGAGTTATAGTCTGATCTAGCTAAGAAAATTGCTAAGGTTGCTTTGCTTGAGAAGTCAAGTCAGGTTTCTAGATGTGCTTGTTGTGAAGCTTTGGAACTAGAACTTGATTCCTATAGGCATGACAAAAAAAGGGCCGAAGAAGAAATCACAAATATTCGGTCCATGCTAATTTGGTTGTCTTGCAGTGAGACATGGCATGATGTTGAGTTAGTCAAGAGGGGAACTAACACAACAGGATTAGGCTTTGCATCAGGTAGAAAGGGTGAAAATGCTTTTGGTACGGTTGGTGAACACGGTGGTTTGAGTGCATCTGTAACACCTTAAATTTTGTACTTTTGAAAAATAGAGTGAAATGATTTAATTTAAATTTTTGTGCTCATAAAAATCTAGGAAAAATAATATTTTTTATTAAATTAAAAATTATCATAGGAGCTAGCAACTTTGATGGTGCATACATGCTGGAGCATTTGATTTATTTCAATGAGTAGTTTTGATACAAAATATAAGCTGCTTTCAATTGCTTTCAAAATGATTTAAAATGCTTTTGAAATGACTTTGAAATAAAATAAAATAAAATATAAAAAATAAAAAAACAATTATTTTCTCCTTTGTTTCCAGCCGAAAGGCTTTGTTTCTTTGGTTCAGCGTCGAAGGCTTTGGCCTGTTCGTTCTGTTGCCTGCGTTCGTAGGTGACCGGGTCACCAATGCCGCGGTCGTCCAGTGCAGGTGCACGTAAACCTTTCCTTCCCTTGCTGTTTGTCTGACACGGAGGTCTTCTGTGCATCGTCGTCATTTTTCTCAAGATGGAAATCGAGGCTGCATCGTCTCTCCTTATTCGAAGCAGCCTAATCCTTCTCGATTCCCCTTCATTGCGTCATCCCTGAGAAGGACTCTGCTCCGACTCGATCTCAGCCGGTTCGCCCGATCTGCGAACACATGGCTTTTCCGTAGCGATGGTGTAGCAGTTTCTGTGCTGAGTGATTGTCAACGTACCAATATAATGTGTGAGTGTGGTGTATTTCTACTAACCGATGGCACGCAGTTTCGTGTCAAGCAACGGTGTCTCTTGGCTTGTGTTGTTTACATGTGCCGAGCTCGGAGACGGTGGTCGACAGTGCGGTGAAGGTCAAGTAGGGCGTGCCGTGCTGACATACCGGGTGTGGTAAATGACGGAATGTGTAATAGTGCCCATAAATAAGGATGAGGGCTTCCCTTCCCCCTTCACCTCTGTCATTTGTATTTTTCCTTTAGGGTTTCCTTCTCTAGTTGCTTGGTGAGAGAGGTCTGCAAATCTTTGATTTGTACTCGAGCCAAAGTCGTGTGGCAAGCAGAGCGCCGAGTCTGTGCTGTTTCCTCTGGGATTAATCACATGTCTGTGTTTCCTGTGATGGATTTTTGGTTCTTCCAGAGTTCCTTTTTCCCCCCTCTAGTTCTCGGTGTGATTTCTTCAATTCGAGACCGTTTGAGCTCGTTCTTTTTGCGCTAGATCGATCTATGAAGTGAGTAGAACATTTCCACCGAAGGAAATCACTTAGTTTCTCACGAGATCGAAGTTTTACGCGTTTTGGTCTCCGGTTGTGCAAAAACGTTTTTCTCCGCCCCCTTCTCGATTTCTCCCTCCTCTCTTCGAATTGGCTATGATCTCCTAGAGTTAGTCCCTCCCCTGCATAAGCAACAAGTCTACTAAATTTGGTTGCAAGAGAATTCGAATTGAGAGAGATCGGGGCGAATCTTGGTGGAGGCGATTTTCGGGCGATTCTGTTTCTGGGCGCGCAGATAGTCCGGGCCTATACCCGCGGACAGTCCGAGCATCGGGTTTCGTCGAGCCAGTGGTTTCCGAGGCTGAGATGGCAAAGTGCGCGCGGACAGTCCGCACCTATAGCGCGGACAGTCCGGGCCCTCTTCCAGCGCAGAACCGAGATCTCAACTGGATTTTGGAATTATAGTCTTTGATCCGCAGACAGTCCGGCCTATGAGTGCGGAGAGTCCGAAGGTCAAAAGTTGAAACGTGTCCAGAACTGGTTCAAGTCTGTGTTGTTCCCAGTTTTCTGCCTGCGGACAGTCCGCCTCGAACGCGCGGACAGTCCGCAGTTGGTTTTCTAGGCCGAGATCAGTTTCTGTCCCGAGCTGTTTGTTTTTCTGTTTCTTGCCCTCGGACTGTCCGCCAGTGACCTTTTCCGGTGTGTCCCGACTCAGTCGTTTGCTGTTGCGTTTTTCATTTTGCTTCGTCGGACAGTTCGGCCGGACTGTCCGCCGATTGTGCAGGTGCAGCCTTTTCTCCAGGCTTGTGTTCGTTTTAGCTCTGTTTGCTTTACCGCTTCTTTCGTTAGCTTTGCGGTGATTCGCTGTTTTTTTTGGAACATCCACCCTCTCAATAGAGTCGTAATCAGGTTTGGTATCGCTTCTTAGGGTGCTTTGTTGAGTCAAGGATTAAAAGTTTTAAAAAAAATTTTGAGCCTTTCATTCACCCTCCTCTGATCGCCGTTCACTGGTCCTTCACGATCTTGCACGGTTCAGTGTGATCTTCGACGTCCTGTGCCCCTATATAAACCCCGAAACCCTCATCGCGTTGGTGTTTCTCATCTGCGCCGCCTTAAGGCCTAGTCTAGCCTTGCTATGCTCGCTGTTGGATCTCGTCAAGCGGAGAAGTCAGCCGCCGCAGCTGTGACCATCCTTGAAAGCCTCTACGCTGACCCGAGCTAGCTGCCGAGTGTCTCATGCATGGAGTCAGGAAGCCGCCGCTGCAGAGCTGGTTTCGCCGTGCCCTAGCCGATGCTCCCAGCGCCGCACCCGTTCTTCCCATCTAAAGCAACCTGCTCGGTCCTAGCTAACCTGCCGCCACGGACGCTATCTGCTGTGTCCTCGCAATCCCCAAGTCGCTGCCGAGTTTTGCGCAAAGGTGAAGAAGCTGCAGGTGCTGATCTCCCTCTCTTTCTTACTCTCAGTTTTGCTCACGACTTTGCCCATCAAAACAAAACAGGAAGCTGCCGCCGCCGTGCATCTCCGCGACTGCTGGCCCCATGCCCATCCTGTTGATCGATCTGCGAGTCTCCAAGTTCGTTGCCTGTACCTTGATGAAGTTGTCGAGCTGCAGCCTTCTTCACGTACGACCAGCCATGCAGGACCTTTAATGCTTCCCATTCTCGTAGCTGTACGTGGGTGAGCATCTCCATGTTCTACATCCTCTGTGTTAATTACACCATGCCATTGTCTACCGCTGTTGCATGCTTTTGCATGTGTGATATACGTCTACATGCCTCATCTATATACGGTTAATCATGCGCATTCAAAGTTCCTTCCTGTCTCTTCGAGATCAAAACAAGCTATCTTCTTATATATCAATACATCATATGTATATTTCAGAGCTCATGATATCCATGTTGTATAGCCGCTGCCGAGCTCGGTCCTGAGGAAGCCGTTGTCGTCCCTCCCAGCTAGCGAGCTCCATGTCGTCCAAAATTATTTGTGGTGAGTTTTGGCGTGATTCCCACTCCATCTCTATGCTTTTGACGTAGAAACCCGAGGCATGTACGTTGCTTTGATCAAACTCCAGCGATTCATCACCGATCATAGTCATCACCGTGCGCCTTACCTTGCCTTGTTAGCCTAGATGACGTCAATCCTAGCCTTGATGACGTCAATCTTATCTTGATGATGTAACATGTTTTCTGGCCGTTTTCCTTAAAAAATAATTTCTGAAATACAATGAAATTTATATATATATATGTTCCATCTTGTTTTACTCATAAAATCTTCATTTTAACTTTGTTTTGATCCGTTCAACTTGTGTTGGATTCGTAATTTCATAACCTATGTGATAGTGCTACTGTTGGTTCAGTTTATGGCTTTTAAAATTTGAACTCATATTTAATGTATTTTTAGTCTATAGGAAAATCTTTAAAAATTTATATCGTCGTCGTTCTAGTTTCGTTTTTTTGAACTTGACGTCTATGTAATCCTAGCAATGAGTAGAGTTGTTTTACAAAATTTATTTCTGTTTTGTTGCTGTTGGTGTACTGTTTTGATCTTGTTCATTTATTTGCTTCGTGTATGATTGCTCGGATGCCTATGTGATGTTCTATGATCAAGTCCAGTCGGTGGGCTTTGCGTTGGTGATCTGAAAGTTGGTGGTCTAGAAGAAGTTGGAGTTCAAGAAGAATTTCATTAAAGGTGATGAGGAAACCTCAACCGTGCATGATAGTTCAAGTACCAAGCAACCATCATCTAACATAAAAGATACAATTCAAGGGCTACTTACAAGAAGTCGTGCCAAGAAACTACAAGAGCAGGTAAATTCATTCCTAACTGATTTTAATTTCAATACTTCTGAGAATGTTATACTGCCTAAGTGTTCTACTTTTATTGTAGGAATATACAAAGGAGGATGAAGAAAACTGCACGGCAAAATTTATCACCAAAGTCGAGAACGGACCAGTGGATTTTATCACCACAGTGCAAAATAGACCAGCTGAAAGAACTGATCATAACTTTTGATTCCCATAAGCTATGAAGGCCAATGAGGACATTCTGGAAAGCTTATTAAGTCTACTTTCCAATGCAAGTAGTTGCGTATATTTTTGGATGTTGCAATCTCGAGATACAGCTAGATCACTAAAGACTGGTCTAGATGTCCAAAGCCTATCATGTCAGGATATTGGTACAAATCTTTGTGCAAAACTGTACCAATCTACAATGTGTCACACATGGTTGGAAAGATCTTTAAGTTAATTTCCAACGCAACTGACGGTGCATTATTTGGACTTCCAAGTGAGGAGTTATTGCCAAAATACTGAACACTACTCCAGAAGACCAACAGCCTCGCGAACTCACATCAGAAGCCATTTCGTGGAGGCCTTTTCATATTCTTAGTCTTTTCATTTTCATCTTGAATTCACACCTATCTAGCAGGGTTGTTGCTAGTATAAATAACCCCTAGACCCTTTGCAAACTCAGACTTTTGATAATCAAATTATAGACCCCTTTGTTCAGCTGTGTGTTAGCAAACCCCAGAGAGAGATTCTCTACCCCTTTGCTGTTGTGTTTTCCTTCACAGAGATTACACAAGTGGCCGCGTCATTGACACCCAATCCGTGCTCCTGAACTTTAAGTTTAGGTTGCATAGGTTGGTTCTTTGAGAGTGTGGTTGGGCGAATCCTTGGTTTAGGTTGCCGTATAGAGACGGTAGTTGGTTCCTTGTGTATGTCATCAGGTTGCACTAGTTACCCTCACTGCTTGCAGCAAGTTATCGGCTGATCTTCAGCTAGTTATCAAGATCGAGATCCTACATCATGAAGATTGGGACAACGGCTTCATCAAAAGGTTTGGCTACAAGAAGTGAAGATAAGAGTTTGAGGCAAGTATAGCTTGGATTTTCTTTCTGTGACCATGATCTAGTAAGCTTGACTAATGAATATGTGATAAACAGAAAAGATGAATGTTATCCTTTGGCAAAAGCTAGGACTTACAATATGGCTGTGAGGGCTATATGGCTCAGGCTTTAGCCTAGTATGAGGACGTTTTCTAGCTCGTTAGAGGAGTTGTGAGTTGGTTATAGGACGGCTCATGTCCTTATGAGTATAGCCGAAAAGGAATGTGCCATATTGGAAGGAGGGTTTTTCTACATCTGATGACCCTGCGGCCCTAACATGATAGACAAACCTTTGAAAGGCTTCATAGTGAACCTTGTCAGCCTTCCTTGGTAGTGGGGGGCTAAGAGGCTTGCTACCTTAGGCGAAAGAGTAAATCACGACTCACAGGGAATGTGTATACCTCTGCGCAGAGTTTAATACATGATAGCCGTGCTCACAAACACGAGCGGCCTAGAAAACTAAGGGAATGTTGTATGTTCATTTAAATTGTTTATGTGTAATTCATCATTCAGTTTCACTTGATCATGTGGTTATGGGATTATATTTGTTGTTATACTTGCAGAGTTTGACTTGGACTCACTCTTGCTATTCCCCCACACCTTAGGAGAAGTCTTAGGCTTGTGATCAACCAGTCAGTTTGGATCCAGTGGAGTGGAGTCTACATCTGAAGATCGGAGTGTCTTTCCATTGATTGCTACCTAAGGGTATATCTTTCTATACTATATAAATTATTTACTAAGCATTGTTTATTGATAGTACCCTTACTTGTAGCTATCTGTGAGATTTGTCTTTAGAGACTCACATAGAGTGTATATCTGCTTTTGTTTTTAAAACCGGGTATTACAGCATCCGAGAAATCCACCAAGCCTACTAGTACCCCCAAGTTGATCAAAATCACTCCACCACAGCCTAACAAGCCTAGTGTAAAAGATGGTGTGTTTGAGGAACAACCCAAAGCTTGACACCTGAAATAAGTGTGGACTCCAAAGCCAAACCACCTAAGGAACCCACTTGACACTCTGCCAGATATCTCTGTTGAACCTCCTCCAAAGAGCAAGCAACCACCCAGAGTGAACCATACCCACTCACCACCCAAGAGAGAGGTGTACCACTATGAGTATTGTTATCGAGATGGTCACTTGTTTGAGTTCTGCTTTAGGAGGAAGAGAGATGAACGGCATGAGTATGAGCTTTACCACAACTCTACTTATAGAGCATTTGTTCCACCTTTCCAGAGGCACAGTGCTAGGACTAGAGGTGTAGCTCCTCAAGGTCCTAGGCCTCAAGGTGTGAAACCATGTGGTGGTCATGCCCGGCGGGGTTCAGGTCCAACTTATGACCTTGGACCTTGTGACTATGGCTTTCAGTCTTACAACTTGAGCGGACCACATTTTCCTCATCGTGGTGATCACTCTATCCAAATAAGACATGGCATGTATGGTGCTTTTGCTAACACTTCTCGTGGGAAAATGAGTCAACACTGGTTTTCTTCTCAGTTTGCTAACCCCATTGTTGGATCATTTGCTCATCCCTTGTCTTATTATTGATGTAGGATGTAGGCATAGAGAACACGTGGCTAGTTGATTTCGATTGTTCGCACCACATGACCAAAAATTCAAAATGGTTCTCCAGCCTGACCATAATGAAATGTAGTGAGTACATTACATTTAGGGATAACAACAAGGGTAAGGTGCTTTCTCGTGGGTCTGTCTGACTCAACGAGAGCTTTGTTCTCAAGGATGTTTCTTTGGTTTTGAATTTGCACTTCAACTTGCTTTTGGTTTTGCAACTTCTTGATGATGGTTATGAGGTGCACTTTAAGCCAAACTTTTCTCGTGTTTCAGATCCTCAAGAGAATCTTGTATGTCAGATTATTCCTTTCGGCAAAGTCTTTCGAGCTGATTTCTCTTGCTCATTTGGTCTTTCTCGCTGTTTGGTGGCCGGTTCTTTCTTAGAGCTTCAGAAGTGGCATAGGAGGCTTGGTCATTTGAGTTTTGATCTACTAGCTAGGTTGAGCTCACTTGATGTAATATGAGGATTTCCCAAGCTAAAATTTGAGAAGGATTTGGTTTGCCACCCATTTCGTCATGGTAAGATAGTTGTTGCTTCCCATTCCCCTGTGAACCATATGATGACCAAGGGGCCCGACGAGCTTTTGCATATGGACACTGTAGGTGTTGACATTTCTTAGCGTCATCACTAGATATTAGTAACAGTGCCAGAGATGCCAGGTGGGTAATTCTAGAACTATTGGATATTCCGCAAGCGCACAGGATGTACTGTTGTATCATTTCACCGAGGATGAGTATTCCAAGGTATCATTATTTATTTTATCCTAAGGGAAAGCAGACTAGGAAGATTCTAATAAAAGGGATGAGGGTATCCTTATGTCTATTCAATCTAGTATCACTAGTGATAGCAGGGGGTAAGTGAAATATGGAAGAGGGATAGATAAGAAAGAAAAGAATAAATAAATGGTAGAGTGCTAGCTAGGTGGGAGGACAACGAGTGAGTATAGGACTCCTATGTATCTAACTTTACTCCTGTGGACTTAATCCTAATAGATAACTGGCTTAGCTAGACTGGCTCCCACTACTTGTGTGAGGGGAGTAAATGAGAGAGTAGGAGACAGAACCCCTACTCAAGCGGATACAAACTTATGTATGCCCTGCCTTTTAAGAACTAGCCCATACATGGTGGGAATCCTAATGCCAAGCAGGATCTATCACCTCCTGCCAGTGCGCCCACAATCATTTCGTCCGGACCAGCGACCTCCAACGATAAGACTAAGTATGAGCACCACGTTCACACTTACTCTTACGACCCTAGCTATTGTCCAGACAACTAGAGCTCCTATGCAAGATAGGACGTTGATCTACACATAAGGAGTTGGTACAGGGACCAATCCAACTAAGACAACTACACTACTAAGACTTAGCACACAACAATGCTATAAAAAGTATAGAGTTGCACTAAGTAAATACTGAAAGTAAATACTTAATAAAGTAAAGGAAGAATAATATAAATAAAGTAAAGTAATACCGAAAAGAAAAGGTACAAGAGCAATACCAGACTCTCTAGAAGATGACTCCAGAGACCCGAGCTTCGCTCGACTCGACTCTAACTCCCATCCTAGACTAACTACATCTACACTTGATCTCCCAAGAGAAAGACTTGAGCTTTGGAACCTTGTGGCTAGTTGGGGATGCTTTGGGCTGGTGGAGGCACCCTCTATTTATAGGGGAGGTGGAGTAGGGGCTACTCCAATGCCACGTCAGCGATCCGTGTGACACCACCTCTCCACCCTTGGATAAACCATCATTAGAACCAACTTTAATCAAGGGTGTGGATTGAGGGTCAGGCGTGCCTCCATGCAGAGAGTCAGTGGGGTAAATCTGAGCCTGATTGGCCACCAAATGGGTGTCGGCCGATCCCTCCACTGACAGGTGGGACCAGCCCCTTTCTTCTAGAAGGATGTAGATGTCGGTGGGAGAAAGTTGACCCCGAGAGTCCGTCAATATGGGATCAGCCGACCCCCGAATGATAGGTGGGGCCTCTCCTCTTTCTTGTGGGCCCTCTCCATCATCTCCAGTGTCAGTATGAAGTGGTGGACCCCTGTTCACCTGGATGATGGAAATGTGGGTCCATGGATCCATGTGAGTTGAATATGAGCCATTGAGAGGAAGGACACTTGGATCTGAGGGTGGAAATGGACTCCAGGGAGCATGACATGGATCATGCTGAAAGGCTGAAGCCAGGTGGGCCCAAAGAGGGGTTGGCCAACCCACATTATGGGTCCCCCTAAGCTCATTTCTATCTTCCCTGCAAGCACAAGCTAAGAGTACAAGTGGAACTAATTATTGATAAAATATGTTCATGTTATGCTTATCTTCCTTGAAACTGAGGCCAGTTAACGATGTTCTGAGTGTGAAATTTCATAGCTTATCTACCTATTGATGTTTCTTTGCGCAATCACCAAAAGATAGGTAAGAAACCTATCCCTGGCAATGACACCAGAAAGCTTTCTTAGCGTAAGCAGATAAATCTGCAAGCGCACGGAGTATCATTATAGCTTTCACCTGAAAGTATTTAGGGTATCGTATTTTTCACAGGGAACAGTGGTATTTTGCTAGCTAGTTTGCCCAAGGAACAACACAAGGGCAGAGATAGAAAGGGGTAGAGGTAGATTCCTATAGCCTTTAGTGCCCTAAGGATAGCGTTGCAATACTTCTACTTGCTCACTTCAGACACCGGCTTATACCTGGTCTGCCAGGTACCTCCGGTCTACAGTTTTACGCCGAACATAGACATGGGGGATTACAAAGGATGGACAGGGCTATCACCACCTGCCGCCTGCCACCTGAACCATACGTGACCGAGGCAAACGCTGATAGACGTTAGCCTAGACACCACGTCTATGCCAACCTCCACTGCTCTAGCTTGATCAAGGGTTGGCTGACTAGGAGGGCCATTCTACCAGAGCAACTGCCACAAGGGCGTATGACAATCCCACAAGTAAGTAGAAAGTAAAGCGAATCTAAACATAGAACTTTTATCAGACTATAAGAAACATGAACACTTACTTAGCCAAGATCCCGCGAAGGAGCCAAGTACTTGCTTGTAGAGGTACAAGCTCGGGGAGACACCGACAAGCCTGGAACTTCACCGCTCTCTTCCCTCACATATCGCTCTCTCTAGCTCTAGATAGCTACTAGGGCATAGCCCTATAGAGTGGTGCTCTAGCTCTAAGCTTGTGTGGCTCTTCTCCCTTGAATGTGTTGATGAAATGAGAGAGGAATGACCCTCCTTTTATAGGTGGAGAGGCGGGGGTCCTTGGAAATGTGTCATCCCCACATGGAAAGGAGCAAACCGACCTCCATAGGGTGGTTTTGCACCTTCCATGTGGAGTGCACACCAGAACCAACCTCCCCATGTTGGTTTGGATTGCCTCACCAAACTTGGGCCTGTTTGGCCCCAAAAGTCAGGCGCGCCCCTCCTCGGTCGTGCGAACAGGGGATCGGAGCCAAACTAGCCTAATTTTGGTGGACGTGCTCCCCTTGGTGTCCTGAGTTGGCCCATGTGGTGCAGTCTCTAAGTTGAGATGATTTGACGTGGGTTTTAGTTCAACCTCCTCTTTTCTAGGCTCTTGTGACTGGGCCTTCTAAGTCTGGGCCTGGGTTGAATGGTGAACCAGCCTTGGTTTGGCCCTTGGCCCAAGAATGATGAATGATTAGGCCTTCTTAATCTTGTTTTGATAAGGGCCAAAGTGGGATTAGATATTTCTTTTATATTTTTTTACTTTCGGCCCACTCTAGGTGTATTTCTGTATATGCCCTGCAAAACAAGTGAAACACGAAAACTTGTGGAAATCATTAGCATAAAGCCCTATTCACTAAGTTTGGTGTGCCTTTCATATTTTTATTGGCGGTATAAAAAGTGAGTTAAGGATAGCCAAAACTACCATCTGCAAGATCCCCCAAGCTTAACCTTTGCTCGTCCCAAGCAAACAATCAAACTTGGCCTCAGTTGGATCAGGTATGGTCACTAAGTTAACATCTCAATAGTACTAAGTGCACAACAAAGTTCTTCTCCTTGAATGGAAAAATTAGCAGTATAAACACACCCATATTACCTTAGTCCTCTATGGGGCTTATGGATTTTACTTAGTCTTAGGTGGTTGAGAGATAGAACAGTTCAACTAGAGCACTAACTTTCTTATTCCTAGCAAGTTTCATACTAGAGGTTTTGCAATGTTTTTCAGAAGAAAACTTAATTTTCCTCCTATGGTTCTCTCAAGTCCCTCAAAAATGGTGTATGATTCCTCACCAAGGCATATAGTAAGAGTTGCCTTCTCTATGTCATCCTACTTCTAAAAAGGCTTATGTGGAGCTCAAGGTAGGAAACAAGGAGATAGCATACTTACATTACATATGTTGCGAAGTCAAACCTCAGATCCTTGAAGAGGAGTGTCATGCTTTAGATCAAGATTGTGCAAGTGTGGTTTGATGGTGGTAAACTAGATTGCTCCTTTATTTGATAAGATCTCTCTCTCTACTTTACTATTGAGACAAGGCTAGCATTTTTCTTCTTTTTTTTTAATATTGTGGACACTGGTGATGTCCATTTCTATAAAGATGATTATTTTGCCTAGCCTTTTCTTTTGTGTCTCATCTATCAAACAATGCTTAGAGAGATTTTCTAACACTTAGAGCATGGAGCATCTATTTTGTTGTCAAAATGGAAGGCATGTTTTTGCGTACTTCCAGTGTAGAAGCAGCATGTATATGTGGCGTGCGTGTGATCTTGATCTTATGAGCATGACAAAACTCTTAACAAGGGTCAAACAAGAGTTGACCACACTCAACACAAGCAAGCAACCTATGTGCTGGGTTTCAAAATGTGAAGCATATATGGCTTGTGGTAGGAATTTATCACCATTGAGGAACAATTAAGGTTTTGATCATTTTTCAAAAATACAATCTAGCAATCATGCATGCTTAGAACAATATTATAGAGCTCTTATATTACTATCTCTTGTCTCACAACAACTTAGACTTAGGTCTAGCACTCGCAACCCACAAGGTTTTCAGGTTCATGATGGTTTAAAAGAGCTAAGTGATCCATACTTAGAGAAATACTAAGTTGAATACTAGCACTAGAGAAGCATTAACTAGCAACTCATTATCATCTCCATGAGAAAGATAGCATACATGAAGCATATGTGCAAAGGGAAATAAGCAAATAAATTTTTATTTTTATTTATTTTTTTTATTTTTATTTTTTAATGCAATAAAGTAAACAAATGATTGAAAGATAGAATACTTACCTTAGTGGGGGAGATTCTCTCCCCCAAGCTTGGCTCTTGCTCACTGTGGTGGCGGATAACATTGGAACTATGCGTCCCAACAGCGTTCATCCTCCGCTTGCATCACTTGCAACATTTAGGCATTCTGTTGCATCAATTGCAATGTGGTATCTTGCTCAACTTGTACGTTGCCCATGTTGTTGATGAGTTCATCCACCTCTGTCCTTGGTTGGCGCCTCCCACTACCCCGTGGGCGTGGGGTGCGTGCTCCTGAAATGTTTCCAGAACGAGGAGGCCTCCCCATGGAAATGTCCATGGAGCTCACCTCTTCTTCCTCATCTCCCCCTGGAGGGTATGTGGGACCAGCCCGCCCCGTGTGAGCAGTACGGGCCATCCCTCTTGTCACCTTGTCCGTCCCTGCAACATGGTGGACTCTCTCCTCCTTGTCCACTTAATGGTTAGATTCCTTAGCGCATACAACCGACGTTTCTCACTAGGGAGAGGAACTTCGGCTGTATGGCCAGGATAAATCTTTTTGAGTCCACCACTTGGACCTCTTTTTAGCATAGCAATGTTAATGAACATTTGCTCATTTATGAAATCTCTTTCCTTGGGTATGTACTCAACATTGTGTGCATCAACTAAACCCATTGAATCAGCAATACGAGTAGCTAGTGAAGTGAAGTAAATGGGTTTCTGATATCCATTGGAGCTAAGCCAAAAGTACACTAGCAATTTCACAGGTGGAACTTGAATTTTACACACCATAGCATAAAGGAGTTTTAATTTATCATCGCTAATGGTGGTGATTCTAGTGCCAGGAAAGAGATTGATAACCATCCAATAGTAAAGAAAGTGTAGGGTTGGATTATGGATTTTGTAATTGTTCATGCATGCAAAAGGTTACCCCATTGTTTGTTGATTTTAAGGTGCACCGAAACTCACAAGTAAGAAATTCAATTCCTTGTTCATGAATTTGCCAAAATCCACCCCAACTAATGGTATTGAAGACGGTATTAAATTCATTGGTCATACCTAATTGGTCCAAGAGTGTTGGGTCGATGATGGTGGTGTAGGCGAAGCTACTTGAGCAAAGGGTGTAGAAGTGGTGCAACTCCTCTTGGATTAGCATGAGGCCACTCTCGGTCTCTCTTGCTCTTGATGGAGAAATGTACGATGCAAGTTGGTGATGCACTTCTTCTTCCTCTTCTCTCCCATATGGAAAAAGCTCGCACCCTTACCTTTCTTGAGCTGGGAGATGAGGAACTTCTTCATCCTAGCTATAAGTGAGACGAACCAAGCTCCTCCTCCTCCTACTACTACTATGCAAAATAGAAAAGGGAAATATTTTTGGGTTTTTGGTTATATGGCTACTACTAAGCTTGAGAAGAACTTCTAACACTAGTGAGAAGAGAAGACATTGTGAGCTCGAGATGATTCTGCTGGTTTTGGGCATGGAATTGAACTCACCTTGCAAGGGTATTTATAGGGGGAGAAGGGCAAGTGGAGATCCCCCAAGCAAGGGATCGGCCAATCCCCCCTAAGAGTACTTTGAAATTGCTTTCAACTTTGGACAGGGAATCTTGCATCGTGTTTGCAAAATTTTTCAAAAGATGGTCCAAGTGGGGTTCGGCTAACCCCTTTCCTAGCTCTCCAAAACTTTAAACAGGTGGTGTTGGGTTGTCTGATAAAGAAAGGGCTAGGCATGGACCAAAAGTTTTGAAATTTTTCAGAGATTCCCTTGTCTAGTGCTTTGTGAAAGAGAAAAGATAAATGACAAAAGTGGAGACATGTTCAAAGTGATTCCCATGGACCATGGGAGCACTCAAGCATGCCTTGATGTCCACTTTCACTACAAGGGCAAAGGGTTTTTGTGGCCAAAATTTTTATCACAAAAGCTTATTTTTTCGCCACAAATCAACTTTTGTGACGACTTTTTAAATCGCCACAAGTCGCCACAGATACTGGCCTCACAAATACTGTAGTGATAAATTTTTGTTCCCCACAAATGACCATACTCATTAGTGACCAACTGTACTGCCACTAGTAACGTAGCCAGTTGTGGCTCAATTCGTGGCCACAAAAAAATATGCATTAGTGGGAAAAATAATGCCACTCATAATATTTTTAGTGGTGATAATAGTTGTCACAACTATATAGAATTTGTGGCAATTTGGTCATAAAAGTTACCATCGTAAAAGTGACAAATTATATTGTGACTAAAGACTACATATCAGTGACCAAACTATACAGGTTTATTGTGTTGAAATTTATTCTCACTGTTTTAGTAGTAATTGTGTCTAGTTGATCGCTACATTTTATATGGAAAAAAGTGGCGCCTTTGTCAACACAAATGCATTTTATTTGTGATGATATTATTATCAACAATGTTGTAGCAACAAAAATGGCTCAACAAATATATACATCCATATGGTATAAAGAATTCTTTGCATTACATTGAGTACCATCCACCATTTTTGTTTAGATTACAGCTTCTACGGGAGTAAAATATAAAACATAACAGCATCAGAATGACGGCAGCCCTTTCGCGTACCACCTAAAGTGAGGACGCCATGGTTTTAGATGGTCCGAAACTGTCGACTAACATTTGGATCAGCTCACGTACAAAACAGTGAGATCTGTGTAAAGAAAAAAGAAATCATATCACAATATTGACATTTAGATAAAAAAACTGGACGACCACCATATCACAATCTATGGTATATTAAAAAAAATATAAAAAACAGATCAAGAATCTGAGAGGGATAAGGCAATTTTGACACAAAAAAATGAAATGATCAAAGAGAACGAGAATTTAGGATTTCGTGATATGACAGACGTAAATACAAATTTTCTATAAAGACTGTATGAAGAAAGAAGATAATACCTCACGATTGGCACCATCGTGAAATAGAATGGCTGCACTGATCGATGACGAGGATTCCCTTCAGATCCTAGCGGCACGGTCTCGATAGATCTCTGATATGAAGAAATTCCTGCAGGGTAACGAACAGAATGGCTGCATTAATCTGAGGACTACGGAGCTGACAGGATTCCCTACAAAACTTGGATAACATGTGGCGAGGCGTGGTATTGATTGAACTGGCAATTCATTGGTGATGGATGCAGGGGCGATGTACACGCCACCATGTTCATCGTGGACTCATGGGGAGGGACGGTGAGGGAGGTGGGAATTATGGAGATGTGCGACGGGAGTAATCAGAAAAGGAACGATAGTCTAAATAGGGGGAGTTATACGGATCCACAATTAAGGGGCAGCTTTCACGTTATTTTATTTTATACACGGTCTCCTCAGGCTTGTCTCTATGAAAGGTGGGGTCCCTATTAGGCTTCCCACAATTAATGTGGGGTATGAAAAAACGGATTACCCAACAGAGAAGAATGCATACGTACAAACCAAAAAAAGATGGAGGGAAAGAAAGGCGGGAACCCAAAAAAGCTCTATCTAACTGAACATTTCATCGGTCTAAACAAACTAAATCAAATTGAATTAATACTCCCTATCAAACATGTGTGAGTAATTATCCAAGTTTGAATTTTAAATTTATATTCACATCTAAAAAATTTTAAATTTTATATTCACATCTAAAAAATCCATATTCATATTTGAATCTAAATTAAATTAATTACTAAAAGTTTAAAATTTTCAAATGACCCGGATTGAGATATAACCAAAATAAAAGTTAAAGATCTCAAAAAGTATAGAACTTTGTTGTTTATAACTTTTTTATTTGAAATTATTTCATATTTTAAATGGTTGTTTAAACTTAAAATTTTAAATTATTGAAGAATTTTAATTGAATTTTTTTAAAACTTTGCAGTTGAGAACTTCTTTATTTGAATCTGTTTAGAGTCCTATAGACTCACTTCATGTTGGCAACATATGAGTAGAAAGAATATCAAACATAGACACAATTGAGTGTTGGATAGAGTGGTTAGAAGAGGGACTATGCGAGTTTGAACACCAATAGACATGAGGCACTTGATTAAATGAACTGCTATTTTTTTTGCGCGCATACAACTTAGGTATGGATTTAAATCAAAATATTTCAAAATGTTTTTTTTACAGAAGTTTTTTAGGCACAAATCTCCATATCCTCGTGATCACTAGTTCAAGGTAGATATAGATTTATAATAAAATAAAGGTAGATTAGATATGTAATAAAATAAAAGAGATAGACAAAAACCAAAACGTAGCTCAATGGTGAGCTTGCTATACCTTTAGATGCTAGGTCTTGGGTTCGACTCCTGGGTTTTGCACGTTTTTTGCAGCAAGCTTTAGTCTTGTGCGGACCTTTATAGAGATTTTTTGTTAGTTAATTATAAAATATAATATTCGTTACATACATTACATATCTTAAAAAAATTTACTATATCAAAATAATAATACAAATAGTGATAAAACAATGTTGAGCCACTCGATTTGCCACTAAAGATTTTTTTGGCAAAATTAATATTGTGTCACTAATAACAGACACAAGAGTGACAAAAATTAGTTTTTTCACAAATACTATGGTGTCTCACAACAAATTAGACTTAGTTCTAGCACTTGCAACCCACAAAGTTTTCAGGTTCATGATGGTGTAAGCGAGCTAAGTGATCCATACTCAGAGAAATACTAAGTTGTAAACTAGGTACTAGAGAAACATTAGCAAGGCAACTAATCATCACTTCCATGAGGTAGATAGACATACATGAGACATATGTGCTTCCAAAAATAACTAAACAAATATTTTTGGTATTTTTAATTTTTTTAAATGTAATAAGATAAATGCAAAATGCTAGGATAGAATACTTACCTTAGTGGGGGAGAGGATCTCCCCCAAGCTTGGCTCTTGCTCACTGCGGTGGCAGATAGTGTTGGAACCATCTGGTCCAATGTTGTGCTTCCTCATCTTGTCTTGCTTGCAGAAGTTGAGCATTCTGTTGCGCCAATTGCAACGTTGCTTCCTGTTCAATGTGCATTGTGCTCATGTTGTTGATGAGTTCTTCCATTGCCGTCCTTGGATGGCGCCTCTCCCTACCTCATGGGCGAGGAGTGCGTTGTGGACGTGGAGGCCTCCCCATGGACCCGGAAATGTTCATGGAGCTCGCCTCATCGTCTTCTTCAACTTCTTCTCCTGCAAAGTGTGAGGTGCCACCCTATTCCATTTGAGCGGCCCATGACATCCCTCATGTCACTCTACCTGTTTCTGCAACATTTTGGCCTCTTGCCACTCGGTCCAATTTGATGGTTAGTGTACGGAGTGCATACAGCCGATGTTTCTCACAAGGGAGAGGAACTTCGACTGTATGGCTAGGATAAATCATTTTAAGTCCACCTCTTGGACCTCTTTTGAGCACATTAATATTGATGAAGATATCCTCATTTAAAACATCTCTATCAAAGGTAATGTACTTAAAGGCATGTGATTCTAGCAAACCCAATGTGTCTGCTATACGAGTGATGAATGATGTGAAGTAGATGGGTTTTCCATACTCAATGGAGTTAAGCCAAAAGTTCACTTGCAGTTTAACAGGTGAGACTCAGATTTTGCATACCATAACATAGAGTAGTTCAAGCTCATCATCACTTAAGGTGTAACCTCTAGCGCCAGGAAAAAGAGTAACAAACATCCAGTAGTAAATAAAGCGCAAGGTTGGATTATGGATTTGATTGGGTGTAGGATTAGAGCAATAATTGGAGCCAGAAATTACTTTCCAAAATTCATCCTTTCTAAAACCATCAGTGGCATGGTCTAGGTCAAGTTTGCAAGCATGATCGCATCCTAAAGCAGTGTTTAAGATGCTCCAAGTTAAATTATATTCTCCCCCACACATGCGAAATGCTACCCCATTGTAAGTTAATTGCAAGGTGCACAGGAATTCTTTGGTAAGCACTTCTGTATCGAGTTCGGGAACTTGGTAAAATCCTCCCCATCCAATTGTGTTGAAGACAGTATTAAATTCTGCACTCATACGTATGCGGTCCAAGAGGACCAGGTTGATGATGCTCGTGTGTGCGAAGCTGCCTGCTCGAAGGGTAATGAACTTCTGTAGCTCTTCTTGATTCAGCATGAGGCCACTCTCGGGCTCCCTTACTCTTGATGGAGGCTCATAGGGTACCATCTGGTGGTAGCCCTCTTCCTCCTCTCTCCTCCCATGGGTTCCTTCATCGGTGTGGTAAGAGCCTTGGGAAGAACTCTCACCCTTCTTGGACTTCTTGAATTGGGAGGAGAGTAGCTTCTTCATCTAGCTACACAAGTGAGACAGCCCAAGCTCCTATTCCTACTATGCAAGGGATAAATATTTTTGGGTTTTTGTTTTGGAAGGCTACTACTAAACTAAACTTGAGAAAGAACTTGCAACAAGAGAGATTGTGAGCTCAAGATGATTCTGCTAGTTTGGGTATGGAGCTGAGCTCACAATGCAAGGGTATTTATAGGGGGAGAAGGGCAAGTGGATGACACCCAATGTTGGGGTCGGCCGACCCCCCTCAAGCACTTTAAACATTGCTTTGAACTTTAGACATAGAATCTTGCTGAACCATAAAAACTTTTTCAGAGTTTGTCCAAAGTGGGGGTTGGCTGACCCCCTCCCTAGCCCTTCCAGCACTTTAAATATTGTGTCATGAAGTGTCTAGAAAAGTAAAGGCTAGGTGTGGACCACAAGTGGTAAACTTTTTAGAGATTCCCTTGCCTAGTGCTTGGTGAAAGAGAAAAGATGAATAGCTAAAGTGGAGACATGTCTAAAGAGATTCTCATAGATCATGGGAGCACTAGAGCATGCCTAGGTGACCACTTTGCAGAATTTGAGCTGGTGGTTTGGTCCAAAATGCATCCATGATAAAAAAGCATCTTATGCTTAAAGTGATGAAACAAGGGACCATTTCTTTTGAGACTTGGGCTGGAGTGGCATGCATAGGATTCCTATGTGAGGTAAATGGGGAACAACAAGCTGCAAAAGGGGTTAAGGTGGGGGTCGGCCGACCCCCACTTGAGAGCCCCAAGGGCATCCAAGTGCTGACTAGGGACTAGATCCTTTAGCCAAAGTGAAAGGAGTGGATGTGGGCCCACTGGTGGGGTCGATCGACCCCACCTTGGTGATCCAACAGCTCAAATGTTTATTACAAATTGTTCTCAAGGTTTTATTTATTATGGCTAACTATTTTGTCGAAAGAAATTATGCAGAATTAAAACTAAGAATGGAATTGAAAATGAAATGCAAGAATTGAAATGCAAAAAGTAAATATAAGATAAATACTAATTTACCTTACCAGCAAGGGCTCCATGTTTTAGGTCCATAGAGCAGGACCTCTCTGTCTTGTTCATTCCTCGGGTGCTTCGGTTGGTCCTGGAGATGGGGACCGTGATTGCACCTCTTTCTCCCACCACACTTGCTTGATTTGGCTTGTGGTTCAGCAGGTTCTTCCTTCTTTACTTTGATCTTTTTGGCTGACTCACCTTTCTTTTTATTCCTTCAGCTTGGGTTCACTAGTAGAGATATGACCTACCATGATGAACAGTTTTTGACACGCTAGGTGCGATCACACATATGTTTGGTGCCCATGGTGGCCGTTTGGCTGACATGGCGTGCTCAGGGTCTTCCACGTTCCAGGCTCCTAGAGGACCACATGTCTAGACAATGGTGAACCACGTGTCAATTTCTTATTGGCACAGGTTGCGTGTTACCATTAGCCCATTTGTCTCTATTTTATTGGACCATCTGTCATTTATTTATTTGTTCGCATGTCAATTTTTTATTGGCACACGTTTCGTGTCCCTGTTAGCCTACGTGTCCATGCTTCATTGGACCAGCTGTTGGGTTTTTATCTGTACATGTGGCCATCTCTCATTCTGCCATTGTGGCTTGCGTCCACGTTTCGTTTATTAATCTGCCACATGGCTTCATGCTATTCAACCGCATGTTGGCTACATAGAAACACATGTGTCATGCCATGGCAATTGCACGTGTAGAGCAACAATACGTTATTAATCAACCACGTGGGCTACCCTGGATCGCCCATAGCCAACATTCATTTCATCATAGAAATAAGATGGAATCATCCAAACACCCATTTGAAAACATCACAGAAACTGATTTACATTTCATATCATACAAACCAGCATGAGTCCACACATCAAACTGGCACATACCGGCACACAGGTCTACACATCAAACCACAAACGTTAATGACAGCAAAGCCATAGCAGCAGCAAACCTATAGTCAATTACCAGAAGAAATGGCGGCCAACAATTCCTCACGGAACTTCCTGTGCTGCTCTTGTTGCTATCTCTTGTAATCCCCAAAATCCATCACAATATTCTGAGACTTCATCTTCTGTTCAGCTACTTCCTCAACGAGGTAGCAGAACTAACCTGTTCCTCATAAAGATTTTGTCGAAGCATCCTCTCTGCCAATGTATCTGTTGAGCTTGTCTGGTTACCAGCATTCTTTAGAAAAGGGATGTTGCTGATGGGTGTCGGGGACTCATTCTTGTCGTGGGAGTCCCAGATGACCTTGCAAACAACATCAGCACTAGTCATTGGTTCCCCCTTTAGCAACACAGGCGGCTTGCAGACTTTCCATAGCTACCTGCATATGATAAAGTGTTAAAGTTTAGGTACCAGATAGTGGTATAAATGTAGCAGATAGTTGAAAACCTAGGAGATTAATCCATAACAACTAATGCATAGGTATTGCGCAACATATTGATGATAGGGAGCCAACAGAGATTACATAAGCACAATGTTCAGGTACCGTATAGATTGGTGTATAATTGAAATTTCAAGTAAATCAAGCAAAGTTACTTACAACAGCTTCTTTTCTAGTGTCACTAAGGCCTTTCTTCTTACTGGTATGGAACTCCTTGAAGACTTCCATAGCATTAACATTTACATTAGATCCCTCCTGTTGTCCATCAAGTCCTTGATTTTGTTGTGCAGCCTTCCTCTTATCCTCCATCTGTTCACATTGCACATGAATTTTAGTTCATATATATACAAAGTCCCAGTAACAATACAATGAAACCATCACTTACAAATTTGTGGAGCTTGACAACAAAGGATTGAGACCCTGTAGCCTCATGGTACTTAACTTTTGCACGATTTTGCTTATTCTTCGTAGATACATCCTAAAAAGTCATTGGTGTTACACTGCAGCACAAGTAGACCATAGCAAGAATAGACAAGCATTCGATGACTTCACACGCACCTTGTTCTTTGCACTAGACCAACATTTGACAAGGTCATTCCACTGCTTATCATTCATGGACTAGACAAGAGAGCACGTCATGATCTGATCAGCAGGGACTTTATTGTAGTAGAGTTTCTTCAACCTATAGCGTTCCTGCCTCACAACACACCTAAACACATTCCAACAAGCATCTCTCATTGGTGGGTGATGCTGGTCAAAGGCCAGCTTTGTTTGCAGTAGCGTGCATGCAAATTAAATCAGTTTCTTAGTTGCTCAAGGCATAGTTGAATGTAAGCAAGGGGTAGCGATGCATACAGATAGCTTATGTAGAAAATTTTCAAAATGGACCTTGCCATCAGGTGTCTTGTAATGATTCAAATGGGTGAAAATTGGTACTTGATCCACGACTACTATACTGGCCGCTGAGGCAAACTTGGCGGCTTGCAGTGCATCATGTGGCCGTCTGTTCCCCTTGGCAATAGAGATGGGCATCCTCATTCCTCCAAATGCACCAATCATTCCATCAAGCATAAGTCCCATACCTTTTCCCCGTCATTTCCTCTTTCTTGGCAGCAGTCGTTCTACACAGTTTTCATGCATTCACGTTGTTAATAGATAGTGTGAAATTGATTGATAGAAATATGCAAGTTAATACCAACCTTGGACAATTTCATTATTGTTCTGTGGGTCGGGGAAGACAGTAGCTTGTTCAGAAGTATCCTCTACGGCATGGGTATTGTCATCTAGCAGAATTTCTATTTGTTATACAAATAGCCTGGATGTCAAATAGCTATTGCAAATTAACAAATATAGATATGTAGGTTAATACCAACCTTTACAGCATTCGCTATTGTTCTGTGTCTGAACAAAGACAGCAGTTTGCTCAGAGGGACCCTCTCTGTCTTCAGCATGCCTACTGTTACTAGAGGTGAGAAGTTGCCCACAGGGCTATGGTCGCCTCCTCCTGATCCATCAAGCACTTTATGTTTACCTGACCAACTACAAACACCACTCAACTTAGGTGCTGCTGGCATCACTCGCTTCATACAACTTTGCCCAGCACCCATATTACCAAAGCCTTTTGTCCTACTGGCAGAGTCTCCTCTATGCCTTCCTAGAACCGAACATTGAAGGTTACGAAACAAAAATAAGTAGCAAGCATGAGCAGATTACATTGCCACCGAACAAAATACAGAACAGAACAAGCAACTTAACTGGTAGGGACTCTGTCTCAGCTTCAAAGTCTGAATCTGTTTCATCTGCTTCATAGCCACTGTCAGCTAACTCACATGGTTCAGGGATATACTCCAGATCTTCGCTTGACTTTTTTTCATTTTTAGGAGACATAGGGTTTTGGCCCGCAGACAGTCCAAGTTCTTGCATTTTTAGTTGAATGCTTGTGATATATGCAATCCATGTTTCTTCAAAATGATTTGGTTCCTCTACATCTACATTACATAGGCATTTATTAAACTAAAGTTTAAACCAAATATAAACAACAGAGCAGGGGTGTGCAAATATGTGTCAGTAGCAATCATCCTAGGTTCAACCACTAAGGCCTTAAAGGGATCTTGGTACCTGTTACTCCACCTTGACTGGCTAGTGTTTGTTGTCAGCCTCGAGGTCTCATCGTTGTCGTGGAGCTGGTGCGGCAGGTGTTGACAATGGCATACCAGATTGAGATCTGGCTAGGGTTCAGATCCGATGGATCACGATGGGTGCCGAGCTAGGGGATCCGGATCTAGAGTCAAGCTGCTCCGATGATGGCGCCTAGTGCTTGAAGCGGGGTGGCCTAGCAGCACGGTGGCACTGCTTGAAAATTTGAAAGTGGAGAGAGCGGGAAGAGAGACGGGTGCGGCTGGGCCCTGCGAGAATGGGAGATGGGGGCAGAGAAGGCCTATCCTTAAGCTTTTATGTTGCCACCACAATACCACAAATGCCCTTGTCTTAGGTGAACATATTTTCCGCATGTAAGGGCAAGAGAGACATCTACGTGTTGGCGGGCACGGAGCGAAAAGTTCGGCGAAAATTCAAACCTACCGGTGGGGAGACTGCCACATATTCTGCATTTTTAATAAGAGGAATTAGATTTGGACAACTATTGGGGGCTTTTAAACTACCCCACCCCTTGTTTCAGCTACTAAAGTCATGGATTCTATGGGATTTGAGGGGGGAAAGCCTCCACCTCATCCTCCTCGCTAGTTCTCTGCAGCTACGTGTATTTTACATGATGGACAGTGGTTGTTGGCCGGCGACGGCGCTGACTCTCTGGCTATAATAGCAGAAAAATGCCGTGCTGTGGGGCAGAAGGAATTTTCCACCCACACCAGTTGTACATACTGTACTGCATGAGTAAGAAAGTCCAACCATTGCAAATCTGACTACATCAGACATACCTCACGTTATCCTAATGTTAAAGTCAAGAAAGACCGCGCGTTGTATATCTCAGCAGCCGGATACCTATCACATCAAACATTGTGACATAATGACACACTAATGTAGCTGACACATAATAACAACGTCCATCATTGAGTCCATAGACAAGAAAACAACATTGGTCCATTTAAAATGTCATGAGAGACAGATACATCAAATGGATCCACATGAATCTGACATCAAGGGAACATAAGGAAGATAGACTGGTCTGTAGATGAACTTTTTTTAATGAGATGTCTACCATACCAATGGACACTATGATGGATGTCATGAACTTCTCTATGGTCCATGTTGTATGCAATGATTGTTCCATCCTTACCAGCAAAGAAAATCAAATTCCATTCTGGGTGAACTGTAATCACTGTGTGCTTGTCTTGCATAAGCTCACAGGAACTAAATTGCATATTAGTCAATCCAAACAGCTCCTGGGTGCTGACTGTATGCTTCAGTGTCCAATTGTTAGTATCATAGTCTTCAAGGATCCAGATTGAAAGCTAGGTTCTAAACGGAGTGTCATCAACAAGATACACACATAAGAGACCCTAAGCATGATGCATGGAGTGTATAACACCATCAGGCCTATCAATTTTACTCCATTTCTTTCCCTCCATATCCATAGCAAGTATCCTGGAGTAGTTAGAGTACCCCATAATGTGCAGAAAGCCGTTAAGAAACACACTCTATGCACTCAAAAATGTCACATCAGTTTCCTCGCCCCGTTGAGATTCCTTGTAGATCCATGCTGCAGTTTCAGATGAGTAGATCTCCACACCTACGCTCATAGCGTCTTCACTATCAACATATTCTATCACATGGATGTGCGACGAGGCTGTGGGATTGAAACACAAGCGAGCCTCACCAACAGCATGGCCAACATCCCTGGTGCTAGGCGGCAGTACCTTGAACTTCTTGGTCACTGGATTGCAAACAACATAGCGGTCTCCATCATACATGTGGCACCAACATAGGAGGAGGCCGTTGCAGCAATCTATGATGACTACCATTTCAATGTCAAAGGGCAAGAATTTCAAGGAGGGTGGTTCCCCTGTGACACTGGTGAAGTGTCGATAGCCATTATAAGTGACGTAGAAGAAGCCGACCATAGTTTGGGGCAGCAACTGAATGAACATGGGGTCTGAGATGAGTCTTTTCCAGGATTTACAGACCATTTTGTAGTAGAACAAGGAGCAGATGGGGAGGAAGCAGAGGATATCGACAACGATATCATCTGGGAGGCTTACAAACGTGCCCGTCCTCCTGTTGTGGGCCTCCTTTATTTCGTCAGTGTGTATTAAGCCTCAGTTTCCTAAATAATGACATAACTGGAGAGGAAAATAATACAACAAAGATTCATTAGTGAAATCCACAATAGCCTTGTGCTACAGGAAATACCTGAACATAGAGTAGGAGATCATCCACATTTAGAGTAGCAGGTATATATATGCAATCTAGACTAGCAGTTAGACCATCACAACATTAGCTAAATCAAGTCTAACCGTCATTAATTGGCATTCGTAGCAACAAGTGCACTGCAAATTCAAAATTAGTGGATCAGATGAAACGAACAGTAAAAGAGGAGGAAGGAGACCTGGGGATCAGATCTGTCGGCTCCTCCACGGATGCCACTGTCGCCGTGCTCCACCGGGAAAGCCCCGCTGCTGCCTCCAAATGGACGCCAGAGCCACCGTAGCACACCTAAAAGAGACCACCGGAGTACACCTTCCTCCGCCGCTGCAAGCCCAATGGGCAATGAAGATGTGGTTGGCGTTCAGAGGATATGTTGCATTTTTAATAACTGTGAGGCGCGCGTCGAGAATATATGGTTCGGTGACGAGATGTAGCACGAGAAACCCATCGCATGCGTGGGAAGAAGGCGGCAAGAAGGGGGATTTTTTTCCAATTTGGAAAGAGTATAGGAAAGAAGGATGTGAAGGTGTAGGAGAATATAGACAACTGTCAAAATTTTTGCGAAGGTAAGAAAGTCCAAACCCCGTGCATTTGACTGTGTCGGACAGTACCCTGCAAAGTTTATCCTATTTTTCCTATGATGCTTGTTACTCATTGTGCATTTACTCCTTTTCCTATGATGCTTGTTACTCATTGTGCATTTGACCACGTGGTTGTTGTTGATGTGGATGGAAAGACATGGAGGGCTAATTTGTGCAGGTTTTGGAATCTGAGCGCTTTTGATCAATTTTCCTCCAAAATCTTGTTGGTGCTGTTCCTTTTGAACTGAGCATTAACCACGTGGTAAGATGATGTTATCGTTTAGTGTTTATGGAAATACATACATGCCCTTGTTATATGTTTCTAAAATAGGTGTGATGTTTAAGTACCTCATAACCAATGTTTATATTAGTGTTTTGATTGTTCAATGGAGACAATTGTACCTTGATGTAATAATTAGCAGGGTTAAGCATTGTTGAGGGTGGTGTAGCATCGGTCGCTTGGTCATTTTTTAGCTGGTTTTGTGGCCCCTGGTGGTTCTTTTTACCTTATTTGTTGTAAATTTTTACCTTATTTGTTGTAAACTGTTGGCAGCGAGGAGTTCATCTCAACAAGTCTCGCCTCGATCTAGTGCAGCACGGATGAGATGTAGCTGTTTAGTTTTACTGCGAAAGCAAGAAAATCTGACCACTACATATTTGATCGCGAGGATGAAGTGCCAAGAGATGTCTGTTTTGAATGTCTTAGCAATTAATCTGCTGGCAAACTGATAGCTCCGCATCAGTTGCCAACCTGGTGCCTGGTGGATCCCATCTGGCAGTGAGGAGCCTTTCTCGTTGCATCCTAACGTAGAACTGAGGAGCCATTGGAGTTGAAATGCTATTTCGAACGTATGAAAGTTCGGCCCCTCTTTTTTTGACTGCGTCAGACAGCTTCCTCTATGGTTTGTCCTCGTTCTCCTGTGATGCTTGTTACTATGTCATTTATACTAGTTTAAGCGACTAACTTACTGTGCGATCCAACATAGATGAAAGCCACTAGTACTATTAATACATGGTTTCCAATGTTGTGACTGACTGCATTCCCTCTTGCCATGTATTATTCAACCCCCGTCGAAAGCACATTCCCAAAATCATGAAAACCACTCAAAAATAGTAAAAATGAAATTATATTAGTTTCCAATAATTTTTAGGGTACATAAGGCCATTCGAAAATATAACAAAAGTAAACTACATGCACCCGCCATTGTACTAGTACTACTAGATCTTCTACAACGGTACTAAGTACACCTACCGATCGATACCTCAACCCTCGAAGTCGTCTGTGTCGCCACCATCCATCTCGTCATGTCATCCTTGTCGTCGTCCTCCAATGAGAGAGATGGAGTGATCCGGCATGGCGAGGAACTTGAGGATTGCCTACAAGAATGGGTGAAGACCCGTAGACAAATCTTTCCTGCACCACAGGCAGGTAGTGTTCCCATCAAACCAATCTATTATGCAATTGCGGTGGAATGCTTGGCTGCAGCATGGCGTAAGCACATCAAGATAGGCCGCATCACTAGATCTAAAATCCCCCAAGCAGCTGCTGCATTCCCAATGCCCCGGTGGCGCTGCTTCTGTGCAGAGCATCAAGAGCACCAAGGACGCAATGAACTCCATTACTTGGTCGACCGCAAGCCCAAACTTCACTTGGGTGAAGCAGCCATCCTTGTAGGCCTCGTGCGACAAGGCGGTGAGCAGAGGAACCGCCGACTCAGGAAAGATTCTAGCCCACTGTCGATCACTAAGGGTCAGAACCTGCAATGGCAGGACTGACCTCAACAATTCATGAAGGACATCACGGACACCATCCTCGTCAATAGAGACAACTACGGCTTGATTCACGGTGAAGGTCCTATTTGCGTCGTGTCCTGTGTACAACATCTTCACCAACTTCTAGTGACCGCCGGCTTTGAGGATGATGGAGACCTTGCATTCTAGGGTCATAGACAAAGTTGCTTCACTAGCACCATACATAGTCAAGGATTTTTTCCACATCATTTTCGGTCGAAAGAAGTGACAGAAAGTGGAAAACTGGGGTGGAGGATTAGCGGTGGAGCTCATGGTGATGGCAACTCTATGGAGCTGGTGGAATAGTCTGTAGCTATGATTTTGGAGTTGGAGCGATTAGAGGTAGAGGACGCTTCGAAGGGAACCCGGTGTTAGATATCTACCGGATGAAAAAGGGGTAGCAATGCATTTGTATTATCAGTGGTAGTTGTAGTAGCAGTGGTAGTAGTAGTAATTCTCAAGAGTAGAGCCAGTTAGCTAGCTGGAGTTGGCTATACAAGGTGAGGCCAGGCTTTTGCACATCACAGTGATGGCAAGGCTGGAACAGTCTACTGACGTGACCGCACCACGTTCATCATTTTCTGAGTAGTGAAATTATTAGACGGCCGGACCTTCTCGGTGGATTAAACAGTGCACTCAAATGCCAGCAGTCCCATGATCGTAGCAGCAGAGAGGCAACATAGCTAAAGATGGCTACTAATACATGGAGTAAGCAGTGCAATCAAACCTCAGATCCTATTTTCTTTTGTAATTTGATTGCAAGTATGATGGTTAGAATTGATTTAGCTGAAATAGTAATGGAGGATCCACATAGCTATTCAAAATTACTGTGCACGCAAGAAAGTCCGAGGATCATGATTCGGACTGGGCCAGACACAATCGCCATTACTTTTGTTGAATCACTAATGGATACAGAGTTTAACAAGAACACAAGTCATCAACAGAGATCAAAGGCACTCATGAATGTCTAGCATATTATCGATTAGAGCAAAGACAACCTGAAAGAGATTTGTAGCAAGAAGCAAACCACAGGGGCTACAAACCAGGTACAAAATGATGTGAGCCACCGCGCTTAACAGATTTTAATGCACCTATTACAAAGTGCAACATAAGTTCACAAAGACATGCATGCAAATAAGAGTTCACATATCAAGGGCACCCTGCAGATCAAACCTAATCATGACAACTAATAATACTGATATGTCCCATAAATCAAGGGTTGAGATAGGCTCGCAGGATCTCGTCCACTTCAACCTTCGGTAAGATGGCGTTGGTGGCCGGCTCAAATTTGACCATCAGATATACGATGTCATCGTCCTTGGAACTCGGTGGAAAACCCTGCTCCACCACTCCAAGGTTCGCTGCCGTGCCAATCTGAAGCTAGGCAGTAGCCAGCGCTGCGGCTGCACCCTGATGAACAGCTTTGGACACCATGGCTCGAATATAGCGGACAAGTAGGGCAAGGAGGGGCTCATCTGGGGACGGCGCCGCCGTGGAGGAAGCACTGCACAATGCAAGCCAAGTTCAAACCCATAGAGCAGGAGAGCCATCTGATTGAGAAGAGAAATGACTTTTATCGAACTGACCGGCGTAGCACAGCATGGAGTCATGAGCGGCTGCCTCCATCAGGGGATGCCTCGCGGGACTGCTTTTCGGGCACAACCACGGATGGAGGATTTGGCTCCAGTGGCAACGGTCCTTAGGACGCAATCACGTCCATGTCCACCTATTGAGAGTAGGCAAGATCCAAATACTAATGTGAGCGTTTCTAGCATACTCTGGTGAAATGAAGATGAACAACATGTACAAGCGGTACGTTGATGATACACCTTCAAAGGGAGATCTAGCGGGTCAGAGACCACGCCGACCAGACTTCCCACCGTAGGTGCAGGATTGTTGGCGTGGACGGCCTCTGAGGCCTCCCCAACGACAGTCAAGCTCGTTGGCTCAGCCATTGTCTTGGTCAGAGGTGCAGTAGGGTGGAAGGAAAAAGCTTTGGGATGGAATGAGGAGCTCTAGAGAGAGAAGGCAGCAAGTATAACCTTTCTTGCGCCCCTTGTTTATGCTCTTATAGCTTGGAGGCCATCGATTAGGTTTTTTCTTTTTCTTTTTTTTACAAGAGAGGCCATCCAGTAGTTGACCACCCCACGACCGAGACATTTGCATGGGCCATGTCTCCTTGTGTCTCCACATCTGCAATCTAACTGATTGTTTGTGTTTTTATACTTTTCATAAAACACGTCACATGCTGATTTGAAAAATATGACATAACTGGAGTAAAATAATCTAGCGTGAGAAACTGTAGGAGGACGTCTTCTGGGTAGCTAAGATTTGAGACTGCCAGACCTTCTGTGATCCTGTAAAGTTTAAATTTCTAAATAAAGTAATCCTTGATTCGAGTTCTTGCGAGTACATAAAAATAAGAATAGTTGGGTTACAGACAGATCAAAGCCACTCATCACTACTACTGATACAAATGTTGTGATCGACTCGAAAATAAGAAGAGGTTTGTACTGCTAATTGTGCGATGAAACAAATGTGCCCAAAGTTGGACTTTCTTATGAGCCCAGTCTATATGCGTCAGGAAATCTGGACACATGAGGTGATTCGAGAAAAGGAGATTTGGCACGCGAGACATGAATGCCTGGTGTGGTAATGATAGGTCTTTTCATGAGTTAATTCACGTGAATCAAAAAAGTCATGCCAGTCAAGGGGAAGACCAAAGGCGAGTCCAGCTCAGTTGGATTTACTATGATCGGACTAGCTTAGCACAATAGTTACATATCCGGTCGATCAAATTTGCCATTACGAACGTTAGACTAGATTGAACTGTAGTATGCAGCAAGCCATGGCAGCCCCTTTCATATTTGACCTTGTGCATTTGGTGAGATTGAAGTGAATGCGGCAGGAAAACGGGGCAGAAGAGGAATCATGAGCTTTTGACCAACATGACACGCTTTAGACTTGATGACTGATGTGGTTGTGAGGTCTACAGTATATTTCACCCCAATCCAAGCAACAACAACAGTCGACGGGTAGACGTACTGATTGCCCCGACACTGAAAGATGACAACGCGTAGGACCGTTCGGACAAGATCAAAGACACAGCGGCCGAACATTTTGGAGTTCCTAGTCAAATGCAGTTTGATACTTATTACTTCCTCCGTCTAGAAAAGAATGCAATTTTAGCGTAGTAACAAGTTTTATTACCTTAAGTATGTCCACTTATATTATAAAAATACCATTATTTGGTCAAACTTTAAAACTTTGACTCCTCGGGAAACGCAACGGGCATTATTGTGGGGCGGTAGGCATGTTCGAGTGGACTAGTAGACGTCTGTTAACATTTACTACTGCAAACTCAGTAAAATCCACCTGTTGTACCTGTTCGTTTGGTCTTATCAGCGCATACAGATTCAGCAGTGTTTTCCACTCATGACAAATCAGCATCAGGCAGAATCAGCCAGCTAGAAATGACCAAATGAACAATTTGTCTGACTTTTTGACATGAAGTTTGACCACTCGTATTATTCAAAAAATATTAGTAAACATAGTCAAATTTAGGTCACTCTCGAAGATCCTTTGTTAATAAAGCAAGTCACAACAAAAGAAATGGTATTTTGAACAAATTTTCAAATATATCAGATAAGAGGACAATTCTTATGCCTGGTGGTTATGCATTATCTATAACCAGAGATCAAGATCAGCTTTGTGTATGTCTTCTTGAAGTTGTCAATCTGGCTGCCCTTTTAATCTGGCTTGGTAGACAAATCGATGTAATAATAGTTATGTTTGTTGTTAGGACATGTCTTCTTGATGTTATTAGGACATGTCTTTTTATATTTTTGTTGTAAACCGTTGCCAGAGAGGAGTTCATCTCAAGAGGCGGATGCAATAAAGTCTGACCCCTGCATATTTGATCTTATAGGACAAAATGTGAAGGGTTGTCTGTTTTGAATGTCATAGAAATCAATCTACAGCCGAGACGCAGAGATGAAGAAGCCCTCATTGAAGCTGCAATGCGGGTGGGAAGGATTTCTAACAGTCATGGCTTATCGCTCAACTTTAGTGTCCTGCTTTTAAAAATTTGTTCATGGTGGGCTCTAATTTGAGGGGAAACAACACTAGATAAGGTGCATGAGCAAAAAAAAGAATATAACTATACATTCATGATTAACAGCCATGTGAGATGGAGGAATAAGAACATAGTATGATGGAGGAACATAAGATGGAGGAACAAGAATAATGCATCACTAAGGGCAAATCACGAATGGCAGCACAACTAGCGTTGGAGCAGCTCATGAATGCCCTGTGTCTAGGCCCGTTGTCCGCTGGTGCCTGCACCGCAGGAGCCACCAGCTGGGGATGAAGCAAATGGTCCAAATCTAGACCGCATCCACCTCTCGTCGAAGTGCACTCCCACCACAGGCAACAGGTGCATGTGGCAGTAGTCAATAGGAACGGCGAGGGCTACAACCACCAGCCCTTCTGCTGTCATCAATCCTACCACTTCGCCCGCATGGTTTGAACCAATCTTCGATTCCACCAGCCACGCCATGAAGAACGGCGGTGTGGCCGCCATGGGAGGAATGAGAACCGTCCTGTACAGCGACATCAGCTTGTGGTGACCGAGCCTCCACGCCCACGATGTCGCCTGTGTCAGCGCGTGTGGGGAGGACACCGCCCCTCGCCATGGCGGAAGAGTAGCACTCTTCACCCAGCCACTCCCGGTGAGACCCGAGATGCACACGTTCTTGCGTTGCGCAAACTCAGTGATCGCCACGAGCACTTTGGATTCTGGTGGAACATGCAGCACGACCTACTACACTGGCAATGGAGCCACCACCAATGGCGGTGCTGCCAAGGGTTTAGTAGGGCCTTTCAAGGGTTATTGATAGTCCATCATAGGAAGTGGTGAACAAGGAACAGTTTGGCCTGGAGATAGATCAAGTCGTCGGTTGCTGGAGTTTATATATACTCTCTCCGTCTCACAATCACAAAGACCGTCATTGATGATTTGCTTATTCTATAAATAAATAACATTAATTTTGTGAATAAGACAAATGGTCAAACATGATGTCCAAAAGTCAAAAAGGGTGGCATGTTCCTTGTATTCTTGCTCCCGAGCTCTCAACCCGATGCAGCAGAACTTTGCCAGAAGGGTGGACTAAAGAGATCATTTGCTGTGCTGGGTGGGTGGACTGTTTCATTTATGCTGTGCTGGGTGGACTGAAGGGATCATTTGCCAGAGGCAGTTCTACATACAGCACGCGTAAGAATGTCCAACGATTGTGTATTTCATGGAGGCAGACAAACCTCACACGTTATACAAACCTCAGGGAGGATTAGTACACATGCAAGAAAGTCCGACCATGGCATATTTCACCAGGCCGGACACATATCAAGTTTACAAGAAGAAAGTGATTGGAGGTTCTTAATTATAAATTGTAAATTATAAACTGTATGTCTCACTTACCTCACTGCGGGTAGCGTCGTGTCAAGCGTAAGACAGGCACTCTGCCCACCATGCCCAGGCATGAGAATTGTCCAGCATAGAGAATTAATAAGTGTTGTGACACCTTGCATCCTGTCTAGGTTGGCTAGTGTTCTCGATCCGTTGCCTCCCTCCTCTATCCACACGGTGGTTCCTACTAGCATCTCAGCGTGCCGATTCGTTGGCATTCACACATCTGGGTGGTTCCTTCGTATCTTGTATATTAACCTCTGCCTCCATCACCAGTCTTCATTATGTATGCACATTTCATGCTATACTAGTATCATTCCATCTGAACAAGTTCATCCTTCTCGCGCTCCATGGATAGTTCATCTCGCTACCGCTTCTGTTCTCGCTCACACAAACATTCTAGATCATCCATCGACAACAACGGATGTACTGGCTTCCATTCCCGCTTCTCGAATGAAGAAATGACCATCATGGTCGGGGATAACGAGGTCCTGGTTATGATCACATCAAAGCCCCAGACGGTTGAGTGCTTTCTCTCAGATGTCTGCCGCGACAAGCCGCTCATCGTTGGTTTAGATGAGGAATGCCTTGAGAAGGAGAATAGGATGGCCCTCTTATAAATATGCATTGACAAGCAGTGCCTTCTCTTCCAGGTGGCTGTCACCAGTACCATCCCCAACGACCTCAAGATGTTCCTTGTGGGTGAGCAACAAATTTTTGTTGGTGCAGGAATCACCGGCGACATGGATCGGCTGAGACGCCACCACAACATCGAGCTCTCCAACACAGTGGAACTACAGGCCATGGCACCCTTCGTAATCAGAGGTAAGTGGAGCAAAGTGGGAAGCCTCAAGATTTTGGCTGAGACTTGCTTGGTGTGGACATGGAAAAAGGTAGTATTTCTCTTTGTACCAAAGACTAGAACCGGCCCAAACTATCAAATGAGAAGATCAAGTATGCATGCACGGACACCTTCGTATCGTACAAGATCGGGGAAATCCTGCAAAAGGAGCATGAATTTGATCTCCACCTCACTCAGTCTCCTACCGTTTGGGCTGGTGGAGGAGGCCTACTGGATGCCCGGCCTGCCATAAAGTGAAGAAATGGATGTGGAACGAAGCCATAGATCAATGTTGTGCGTCTATCTTCACATGATGATGACAAGATAAGAAGAAGCCATAAGCAACTGCTGCTCAACCATGGCTTTCAAGTTAATGAAGAGAGTGATGACAGCACGTCTGATGATGGAGAAGCACGAACAAGTGCAATGAAGCCCTGACACATGCATGTAGCTTTCTTTTCCTGGTAATATATGTAATGAGTTTCAACCATGTATATCGATGTGTTGCAGTGATTTGTTACCTTTGCTTGTTGTTTCTATAACTCTATTTGACAATTATTGTTAGTATGTTTCTTGATAAAGAATGTTTCTGCATTATCCAAATGTAACTTTTCTTTTGTTACTCCATTGAATATATCGCTTCATCTATACTGTTTGCAATCTAAATACAAATGGTCATAGTTGACGATGTTTGTGCTGGTCATAGTTGACGATGTCTGCATGTTTACTTGTTTGTGCTGGTCATAGTTGACGATGTCTGCATGTTTCTTCCTCTTAACATGTTTGTGCATATGTCAGAACATCTGACCAGCGTAAATATGACCAACCCGGACACACCTCATGGGTTATTTGAGCATCAAGGATGAGACGTGCCTCCTGAGTTTTACTGTGAACACAATTAAGTGAAGGGTTGTCTGCTTTGAGTGTCGTAGCCATCAGTCTACTAGCAAACCAATAGCATCACATCAATCTCCTCCCTGCTGGCTATTTCCCCACATGCTAATGCAGAACAGAGGAGCTAGCTGATACTGAAAAACTATTGTGCATTTGTGAAAGTCCGACTGCTAAACATTTGAACGTGTCTAATAGTAGCCTCCATAGTTGATCAGGCCAAAGTTGTTTGCGGACACCAGGACAGTCTGGCTAGCCAAGCTTTGACTTGGCCGGACCACAAGTGATCTGTCCGGCGGGCACTAAATCCTAGAACAAATTCTAAAACAACAAAATACAGTGGTGGCTCACTAGTTTTGCTAAAATAATGACAACATCCATCTAAGAGGAAATTTACATATCCATAGAACAAGCAAACAACATCTGCTAATGACTCCGGGAACAAGGGCGATAGGAGTTGTGACACCGTTGTAAATTACTTTGCATACCGAGTAAATAATTTGATTTGCAAATAGAACAAAGATGGCACGCTAGTTTAGCAGAAATAAGTACAACTTCCATCCTTTAGAAAATTAGCATGTCCATGAACAATGAAACAACATTTGGTCATATTTTTTTACAATAACACAGTACAACACAGAGATATATTAATTTGAGCTTTATTTTACTTCAAACAAGCAAACAACATCGGTCCATTTAAAATGTCGTGACTGGGATTCAAAAAGGGCAGCTTTATTTAGTGCTCTGCTAATGTCCGAGAAGAAGGGTACATAATCATCAAATCAGGCTTTATTTTACTTCTCTCAATGAATTCGAGAACAAGGGAACATAAGGAAGATATAATGGTCTAAAGATGAACACATCTTTAACGATACTTGTAACATACTCAAATTCACAGGCAGGGATGACATGAACTTCTCTGCTGTCCATGTCATATGCCAGCTTTGCTCTATCCTCCCCTTCAATGAAAATCAAATTCCATTCTGGGTGGAGTGCAATCACCCAGTACTCCTCATTACCCCATACATAGTCCCCAAATCCAATATCAATGCTTCCGAACAGCTCCAAGATGCTGACAGTATGCTCCAATACCCATACAACAACCAGATTGAAAGCAATGAATCATTGGGACCATGAAGAGTACTTACACACAAGTGACCCTGAGTTAGATGTATGGAATGCTCTTTCCCACAAGGCCAATTGACTTTCCTCCATGTTTTTCCTGCCATATCCACAGCAAATATCTTACAGCTTCCTCATTATAGTACCCCATAATGTGGTGACAACCATTTAGAAACACACTTGGTGACCTGTACCAATACAAAATCCCATCTGTACCTTCAGGCAATTTAGATTCCTTATTGGTCCATGATGCAGTTTCAGATGAGTAGATCTCCAACCCTGTGAACTCACTGTCTTCATCACGCACATTTTCAATCACATGGAAGTGCAAGGAAGCTGTCGGATCAAAACACAAGTGAGCCCCAATGCATGGCCAACAACACAGGTGATAGGCAGCAGTATCTCATACCTCTCAGTCATTGGGTTGCAGATGCAATATCAATATCCATGACCCCCAAGGCACTAGCAAAGGATGAGCCCGTTGCAGCAATAAGATACACCTACTAATTCCTCTATGAAAGGCAAGAATTTGAAGGAGGGGAGCATCCATCGGTGATGCTGATGAAGTCTTGTTTGCTGGCCGCACCAGCAAAGAAGAAGTCAGCCACAGTCTGGGGCAGTTTCTCCTGGTTCTTTGAGTCCGAGATGAGGCGGAGCCAAGTTTTACAGACCAATTTGCAGCGAATCAAGGAGCAGGTGGGGAGGCGGGGGATGATCTTGAAAACAAGATCCTCGTTAAGCCAGTCCACTGCGTCCATGTTCATGCGGGCCTCCTCTAATTTGAAGAGACTGCGATGGTCAGAGTGTGCAGTGTGATCAGAGATTCCTTAGTAATGTGATCCTTACAGCAGCAAAAAATCCAACAAAGATCCACTAGTGAAATGAGAGAAAGGAGACCTACGGATTGGATCTGTCGCCTGTGCCACGGTACACAACCGACGCTGACACAATGCTGCTACGCTCCAATGGGAATGCCCCACTGCCTTCCTCCAAATGGACGTTGGAGCCACCACAGCACACCGGGGATCCTTTGCCGCCGCTAGTGCCGCAAATCCACCAGGGATCCTTCGCTGACCGCAAGTCCAAACATGTTCCACACTAGGAGGATGACTCAGCAGGGAGCCGGGCATGACCCAGTTATCACACGGTCCATTAGGACTGTCCCTGGTACACAAAAGAGACATGGCTGGACTTTCCCATGGCACACGAAAGAGAAATGACCGGACTATCTTATGAGTCCCAAGTCTTGTCTCATCGTAGTTCATGTCTACGAACGCAAGAACGTCCAACCGCTACATAATTAAACTCATAGGACAAAACATAATAGGTTTGTTAGTTTTTCTTGTAGTATCCTGAGGCTGGAGAATCTATTCCATTGTCTGATGGCAACCTTTCTGGTCTGCTTTTGTTTCTAGGAAGCAGCACTTTGCTGTGGATTTTGTTGTTGATGGCCAGCGAACTCAGATCTAGGAGATGGTGAGGTTGGGGGCGCGGGCCCGGTCGGTGGATTTTCGTCATTAGCTTCTTTCTACTATGACTGCAAGCAAAGCTTGTATGCGATGCGGTCCCCTCTGTTGCACCTACTGTGACTGTAACCAAAGCTTGTACACGATGGGCAGATATTTTCCCATTTTTAGGGGATATATATTATAGGTCAACATGTTCCACACTAGGAGGACCCTTAGGAGCGGGGACGGCCCAATTATCACACGTGATATTTTGTTGAATTTAATATCTGGTTGTGTCTGCTTTGTATCCCCCATTGGTTGTTGTGAACCCTAAACCACAAATTTTTGTTGTAAACCATATGGAGCGAGGAGTCCATCTCAACAAGTCTTGCCTCGATCTATGTTAAAGTCTGACCATTGCATACTTGATCTTGTAGGATGACGTGTGAAGTATTGTCTGTATTGAATCTCTTCACAACCACTCTGCCGAGTGCTCACTGACGGTTACACTTTTGGTCAATCTGTAGTAGTGACATGAATGAGTTTAATAATATAAAGTTGAGCAATAGATCACGTGCAAAGTTATTGTTATAGCAAATTATTTTAAAGGAAATGTTGTTGGGCTATACGAAAGTCCGATCGCTGCATATTTGAGCGTATATGACAGTATCCTCCATAGTGACAGGCCTGACACGCCTGGTGTGGTTGTGATAGGCATTTTTGGTGTACTTATTTCAAAGAGCAAGTTCAGCAAGTCTTATCAAGGCAATAGTTTGTTTCACCTGTTTGTTGCGAACCGTTGGCAGCCAGGAGTTATCTAAACAAGTTTCGCCTCGATCTAGAGCATCATGTTTGAGACATGGGTACGGATGCAAGAATGTTCGGCATCAATGATGGGACGTAGCTGTTGTGTTTTACTGCAAACGACAGTCATGCTATTGCACATAAGAAAGTCTGACCCCTGTAAAGTTGAGCGCATCTGAAAGTATTCTCCATAGTTTATCCTCTTTTTCCTGTGATGTTTGTTACTATGTCATTTAGTAGTTTGCATGACTAACTCTATTGCAAAGAGTAATGATGTCTATGACATAAAATGCAATAGAGCACACCGAAGAAACATTTGAAACTATGGTTATGTCCGACTGCACTCCCTCCTGCCATATATGCTTCGCCCCTTCACAAGAACATTCCCAAAACAATAAAATCATATAAACATAGTTCGAACGACATTATATTGATTTCCAGTATTTTTTTGGGTACATGAGGCCATTTCAAAATATATCAAAAGTCCACTTCAATCATACCCACCATTGCACTTCTACTGCTAAAGACCCATCTGCACATACCAGTCGAGCTTGTTGATGAGGCATTCCCAGTGTCGATAGACCAATTTGCAGTGAAACAAGGAGGGGCCAGGGAGGCGGCGGAGGATATCGAGAACGACCTCATCTGGGAGGCAGGCAAATGAGACCGTCCTCTTGTTGGGGGCCTGCTCCATCTCGTCAGTGTGCAATAGGCCTCGGCTCCCTAAGTAATGATATCACTGAATGAAGAAGAAAATAATCCAACAAAGATCTATTAGTGAAGTTCACAACTTATACCAAAATGCAAATTTAACAGCCATTAACAATTTCCATGTTACGAGCTAGTCCAAATTTAGAGTAGCAGCACATAGACATAGACAACTCAAACTAGAATAGTAATTACTATGGCTATAACCATATTAGTCCAATACAATTTTGACTAAATCAAGTCTAGCTGTGGAAAACCCCTCGCCTAAATCAAGTCTAGCTACGGAAAACCCCTCACCAAAATCAAGTCCAATACTTTTTATAAGAAGCACCAGGGAACCCATGAACTTGCTCCTGGCATTCAGCCCAGCTGCGAAAAACCCCTTTCCTAAGGCCACGGAACACAACATAGCATGGATTCATCTTGAATCTGTAGAACCCAAATAGGTTGCCTTAGTTTTACATGTGCAAGTGCTAGTGACCATCATTGGCATGCGTAGCAACAAGTGCAGCTTAAAGATTAGTGGCACCTATTTGCCATGTCTTGTAGGGACTACCAGAACAAATCCACGTCTCGCATCTATCTAAAATTAAGGGATATGGCGGTATGCATCAAGGGTGATATCTCTAAGTGAAATCCCCAAGTCCTGTAGTAGATCCATGTCAAGGAAAAACAAAAATGAAGAAATGAACAGTAAAAAGGGGAGAAAGGAGACCTACGAATCAGATCTAATGGCTCTACCGCAGCACACATGCGACGCGGATGCCAATGCCGCAATGCTCCACCGGGAAAGCCCCCCCGCCTGCCTCCAAATGGACGCCGGAGCCACCACAGCACACCGGGTATCCCCTGCTGCCGCCTCTAGCTCCGCCGCCCAGCCAACTCAAGTCCAACAGGCAGATCTTTTCTCATTTTTTAGGGGATATATATCCAATACGACTTGTCCCTTAGGAGTGGGGATGGCCCAATTATCACAAGGCCCATATAAGGACTGTCCTGTGGTACACAAAAGAGGTATGGCCGGACTTCCCCATGATACACGAAAGAGAAACGGTCGGAGTGTCATGTCTCTTGATCTTGCAAGTCCCAAGTCTTGGCTCCTGGCAATTCATATCTGTGAATGCCAGAACGTCTGACTGCTAAAGAATTGATCACATAGGACAAAGCATAATGGGTATGTCAATTTTGATTGTATTATTATTATGGTCATATATTAAGTTCTAAATTTTTTGGTTCATTCCAGGTTTAGCAGCACATAGATATATATACAACTCAAACTAGATTAGCAGTTAATGTGGCTGTAACCATTAGTCCAATACAATTTCGTCTAAATCAAATCCAACCATCACACCTAGAATACCATTCAAATCAAACTTACGGCTAAACAACACAACATAGCAGGTATTGAGATCACTGAAGTAGAAAATAATGCAGCAAAGATCCATCAGTTAAGTCCATGACTCATACCGAAATGCAACTTTAACAACCATTAACAATTTCCATGGTATGAGCTCATTTCGGCTAAATCAAGTCTAACATCACACTAACAATACCATTATAAATTCTTAGCAAAATCACCAATGGGTAGATATTTTCCCATTTTCAGGGGAGATATATCCAATATATAGGTCAACATGTTCCACACAAGGAGGACCCTTAGGAGCAGGGTCGGCCCAATTATCACACGGCCCATTTGAGGACAGTCTCATGGTACACAAAAGAGATATGGTTGGACTTTCCCTTGGTACACAAAAGATAAATGGCAAGTCAGTATGCACCCATACATTGCATCAACCACACATGGATTGTACCAAAAGAGGTTGGAAGGGATTACATCCCCTATGCAATGAGACCAGTGAAGTTAACAACAGTTAACAATTTCCATGTTAGTAATAGGTCATCTGCATTAAAAGTAGAGGCACAAAGACATATACAAGTCAGCTAAATCAAGTATAACCATCCTGGGTACATGATGGCATTGCAAAATAGACCAAAAGTACACACTACAATTGCACCCTCCATTGCATTTCTACTGCTAAAGCTCCAACTGTTACTTTCGATCGACGCCGCTGTCCCCGCCGTCGTGTGTCTCACCACCCTCCTCCTAGTCTGAGTCTGACCAAGTGATGACTTCTATCGAGTCGCCCAGATCATCGTTGGAGTCTGACAAGGTGGCGTCTTCCGTCAAGTAGCCCAGGTTGTCTTGTTACCGATTAGTTGGATGATTCCATTTCCATAGGCACGGAGGGTAGCGTGCCAGTGGCACCAAATCCTCCTCCTCTAGTGACATATGGAATATATTTGCTTTGTTATGGATACCATCATCAACCACACATGGATTGTACCAAAAGAGGTTGGAAGGGATTACATCTCCTATTCTACAGTCCATGTCATATAGGGACTATCCCATGGTACACAAAAGAGAAATGGATGGACTGTCCCATCTCTTGATCCCGCAAGTCCCAAGTCTTGGCTCCTGGCATTGTCTCTGAACGCTAGAATGTCTGGCCGCTACATAATTGAACTCGTAGGACAAAGCACAATAGGTTTGTCAGTTTTGATTATAGTATTATTATGGTCATATAAAAAGTTTTAAATTTTTTTTCATTCCAATTGCTACATAATTGAACACGGGAATACCCATTTTCATTGATAGAGCAACAAAAATACATAGCAAGCTGTAGAATTTATAGATAAGTGGCCAGAGATAACAGAGCTTTTAGGAGAAGAAATGCCAACACCTCAACAACTACTCATAACAGTTATCAGCGATACCTTACTACACTCTCCACCCACAATAGAGAAGTAGTTTTAGCATGACAGCCAAGTTAAACAAAGGACATCAAACAAGTTTATTATATGCACCCAGAAAAGAGTGGTGCATGCAAAAACCCTGGTTTCTCAACTCGTTCTCAACACATTTTCATTTTTCTTCATCCTTGGTTCTGGTCGTCTTCTAGAAGCTCCTGAGCGTACACAAAAGAGATAGCACCAGACTTTCCCATGGTACACAAAAGGGAAATGGCCGGACTATCCTAAGTCCCAAGTGTTGTCTCCTGGCAGTTCATATCTACTAACGTAGAAAGTCTGACCGGTACATAATTGACCTCATAGGACAAATAATAATGGGTTTGTCAGTTTTGATTGTCGTATCAATCAGTGTGCACGGATACAAAACATCATTCTCCTACCTGCTGGCTCCCACATTGCAGCGAGGAACAAATCTCGTTGCATCATTATGCAGAATGAATCAAGGAACCATGTGGTCAAAATGCTATTGCGCACATATATCTGAAGAAAAGCAGCTTTAACAGCCATTAACATTTTTCATGGTACGAGCTCATCAAAATTTAGAATAGCAGAATATAGATATATATAAAAAACTAGGATAGCAGTTAATGGAGCTGTAACCATTACAATTTTAGCTAAATCATGTCTAACCATCACACTTACAATAGCATTACAATTTCAGCTAAATCAAGTTTAACAATCACACTAACGGTCAGTACACGAGCTCAGCTTCTTCCATATGTTACCGACATAGATAACCAGGATGACTATTACAACAATTTTGAAGGAGAAAGAGGGTCACTATTACAATAATTTTGAAGCATGACCCCACCTTTCTTACAAGCGACTACCCTCATATGATGGTACATAGGTTTAAAGTGATGGACTCCTCTGCCAGATCTGCAAGTTATGGATGTAGTGAATCGAATAACACGGGAACATATGGAAGATAGTAGGCTGGTCGGTACCATACTTCCTATGTAATCCAACATCTACGATACTCAAAGAGTCTGGTAGGGATGACATGAACTTTTCTACGGTCCATGTCATATGCGATGATTCAATTTTTGTTACGCCCAACTAAGAAAACCAAATTCCATTTGGGGTGAACTGCAATCAACGTGTGGGTCATAACCCATTGGATATTAATGCTTCTAAAAATGTTGTTAAGGATGACTGTATGCTGCAATGTCCAATTATTAGTACCATAATCTTCAAGCATCCACGTTGACAACATGCGTCGATTGTGAGGACCATCAATGAGACATACACACAAGTGACCCTGATATTGATGCAGGGTAAGCCAATCATTATTACCAATAGGCGAAGCAATTTCCTTCCATGTGTTTCCCTCCATATCCACATCAATTATCACAGATGTTGCCTCGTCCCTTGCCTCATCCCAAAAGTACGCCATATTGTGTAGAAAACCGTTAAGAAATACACCACCTCGCGTTTCTTTTTTCAAAAGATCACCTCACATTTCACCATTCTGTCTCAATACCCTTCTGCCATCCCCATTCCGTACTAAGCCATGTATTAGTTTCAGACAAGTAGATCTCCAAAGCTTTTGCAACTTCCAAATATTCAACGACATGGAAATGGGAGAAGACTGACGGATCGAAACACAATTGAGCCAACCTAGCTAATCGAACATGACCCTCCAAAGATAGGGCACAATTATGAGGGCTATCCGATAGTTCCTTATAATTCCATGTGATTGGATTGCAGACCACCCAGCAATATCCCATTGCAAAAGACCACAGGCATAGGACGAGGCCGTTGCAGCAATCTGAGACATCTACACAATCTGTGTGCAAGAAGTCAAAGTAGGGAAGTTCATCGGTGAAGTTGGTGAAGTGTTGGGTGTTCTTCTTCCTATGGAAGAAGAAACCGATCACTATCTGGCGGGCAAGCTTGTCATTGATGTCAGAGTTGTTGATGAGGTGTTTCCAGTATCAACAGACCAATTTATAGCAAAACAAGGAGGGGCAGGGATACAGCAGAGGATGTTGAGAGCGAGATCATGTGGGAGGCTAGCAAATGAGTTTGTCCTCTTATTAGGGGCCTGCTCCATTTTGTCAGTGCGCAAGAGGCCTCAGCTTCCAAAGTTATGAGATAACTAAAGGAAGAAGAAAATAATCAAGAAAGATCCATCAGCGAAGTGCACAACTTATACCAAATTGCAACTTTAACAACCATTAACAATTTCCATGTTATGAGGTCATCTAAATTTAGAGTAGTAGCACAAAGACATACAACTCAGACTAGAATAGCAGTTAAATCAAGTCTAACCATCACTGCTTAAAGATTAGTGGCACTGATTTGCTGCCTCCTAACAAATCCAATAGCCATGTGCTACAGGGACTACCAGAACCATTCCCCGTCCCGCATCTATCTAAAATTAAGGGATATGGCGGTATGCATCAAGGGTTATATCTCTAAGTGAAATTCCCAAGTCCTGTAGTAGATCCATGTTGAGGCAAAACAGAATTGAAGAAATGAATAGTAAAAAGGGGAGAAAGGAGACCTGCGAATCAGATCTAACGGCTCTACCGTGGCACACAAGCGACGCGGACGCCAATGCCGCTATGCTCCACCGGGAAAGCCCCCCGGCCTGCCTCCAAATGGACGCCGGAGCCACCACACCACACCAGGGATCCTCTGCTGCCGCCTCTAGCTCTGCCGCCCAGCCAACTCAAGTCCAACGGGCAGATATTTTCTCGTTTTTCAGGGGATATATATCCAATACGACTTGTCCCTTAGGAGCGGGGACGGCCTAATTATCACAAGGCCCATATAAGGACTGTCCCGTGGTACACAAAAGAGGTATTGCCGGACTTCCCCATGATACACGAAAGAGAAAGGGTCGGAGTGTCGTGTCTCTTGATCTTACAAGTCCCAAGTCTTGGCTCCTGGCAGTTCATATCTGTGAATGCCAGAACGTCCGACCGCTAAAGAATTGATCACGTAGGACAAAGCATAATGGGTATATTGTATTATTATTATGGTCATATATTAAGCTCTAAATTTTTTGGTTCGTTCCAGGTTTAGCAGCACATAGATATATATACACTCAAACTAGATTAGCAGTTAATGTGGCTGTAACCATTAGTCCAATATAATTTTGGCTAAATCAAGTCCAACCATCACACCTAGAATACCATTCAAATTAAACATGAGGCTAAACAACACAACATAGCAGGTATTGAGATCACTGAAGTAGAAAATAATGCAGCAAGATCCATCAGTTAAGTCCACGACTCATACCAAAATGCAACTTTAACAATCATTAACAATTTCCGTGGTAGGAGCTCATTTCGGCTAAATCAAGTCTAACATCACAATAACAATACCATTACAAATTCTAAGCAAAATCACCAATGGGCAGATATTTTCCCATTTTCAGGGGAGATATATCCAATATATAAGTTAACATGTTCCACACAAGGACCCTCAGGAGCAGGGTCGGCCCAATTATCAGACGGCCCATTTGAGGATTGTCTCATGGTACACAAAAGAGATATTATTGGACTTTCCCCTGGTACACAAAAGATAAATGGTTGGACAGTATGCACCCATACATTGCATCAACCGTAGTTGCATATTTGATCTAGTAGGACCAATTGTGCAATAGGCCTCGGCGTGCGTCCTATGCAATGAGACCACTGAAGTTAACAACAGTTAACAATTTCCATGTTAGTAATAGGTCATCCGAATTAAGAGTAGAGGCACAAAGACATATACAAATCAGCTAAATCAAGTCTAACAATCTTGGGTACATGATGGCTTTGCAAAATAGACCAAAAGTACACAATACAATTGCTCCCACCATTGCACTTCTACTGCTAAAGCTCCAACTGCAACTTTCGATCGACGCCGCTGCCCCCGCCGTCGTGTGTCTCGCCAACCTCCTCCTAGTCCGAGTCTGAACAGGTGATGACTTCTATCGAGTCGCCTAGATCGTCGCTGGAGTTTGACGAGGTGGCGTCTTCCGTCAAGTAGCCTAGATCATCTTGGTACCGATCGGTTGGATGATTCCATTTCCATAGGCGCAGAGGATAGCGTGTCAGTGCCACCAAATCCTCCTCCTCTAGTGAATCCAAGAATAGAGGAACATATGGAATATATCTGCTCTGTTAAGGATACCATCATCAACCACACGTGGACTGTACAAAAAGAGGTTGGAAGGGATTACATCTCCTATTCTGCGGTCCATGTCATATAAGGACTGTATCATGGTAAACAAAAGAGATATGGCCAGACTTTCCCATGCTACAGGAAAGAGAAATGGATGGACTGTCCCCTCTCTTGATCTCGCAAGTCCCAAGTCTTGGCTCCTGGCAGTGTCTGCGAATGCTAGAACGTCCGGCCGCTACATAAATGAACATGTACGACAAAGCATAATGGGTTTGTCAGTTTTGATTGTAGTATTACTATGGTCATATAAAAGTTCTAATTTTTTTGTAGCATGGGAAAGTTCTTAGGGCCAGCGCTATTAGCATCAGTAGCAACAAGTGCTGCCATGTTGCCCCGCGGCCTGCCATGAGATGGGCGTTGGATCCACCACAACACAAAGGGGATCCTTGAAGACGGCGGTGTAGCAGTGGGGTGTGTTCGACAAGCTAGTGGACCAAACTGGTACTCATCTTCACCATGACCAATCGAGGTCACCGCCACAAGATCGATAGTATTTTTTTGTCAGGACATGCTCACTGGATACAATTGTGATGTTGAACAGTTTAACTTGCTGTTGTAATGCCTATGGACATGATCTTCTATTGAACATTATAATACCCTGGTCATTACATGTTCATTGTAAACCGTACGCTGCTAGGAGTCCATCTCAACAAGTCTCGCCTCGATCTAGAGCTTCACGGGTGAGACCAAGCACTTGAATTTGACTACGAAAGCAAGAAAGTCCGACCGCTGCATATTTGATCTCATAGGACAAAATGTGAATGTTTGACTATTATGAATGTCATAGCAATCAGTCTGTTGGGAAATCGATAGAATTGCATCAATTGAATACAATTAGGCTCCCACCTTGCAGCGAGGAGCCATTCTTGCTGCATCCTGATGCAGAACAGAGGAGACATTGATGTTCCATTGCAGTGCGCACATAAGAAAGTCTAACCTATGTACATTTGGCCATGTCTGGCAGTACCCCCTTTAGTTTATCCTCGTTTTAATGTGATGCTTGTTACTGTGTGCTTTACTAGTTTAAGTGACTACTAACTTCATATGATAGAGTATCGACATCTATGACATACAGTAAGATGCAAGGGAATACACGATGATCGATACATCAAGTTCATACAAGCGAAACTGATAATTAAAAACATGTCATTACAATAGACAAGAATGACTTCCCTTTTTAACAAGCTACTTTCCTCATCTGATGACAAATAGTTTTCAGATAATTGATTCTTGTGCCAGATCTGCCACATATGGCTGAAGATACTACAGCTGTGGTGCGTTCTATCTAGGCAACCTTTGAAACCAGGCAGCTTGAGCAGCACCAAAGCCATGATATAAGGCTGGAAGATCAAAGGCTTGTTCGGGTTCACCCTGATGGCCACCATCTGCTTAACCAACCAATCAATAATATTTAGTCTTTTATGTTTTAGCACGGCCATTATCATCTCATCGGCCGTACAAGGTAGAACATTCTCATATTCACTATCATTTTCGTGGTCGGCCATGAATGTCTGCCTCACAAGCTGCCAAATAAGATTGGGTATCGTACCCAAAATTGCACCATCACCATTCTAAGCTGTATCACAGTAAAGGCTATCTTCCTCCATAACCGACAAATAAGGAAGATCAACCATTTGTTGGTGGTCCATAATGAGGATTTTATACCGCCAATAATAACCCAAAAAGGGGTGAATTAAATATTTCCTTGCACATATATTTTTGCTATTAACCCAATTCCACTTGTACTTAGAGAATTGTTATTTTACAGGAACATACAATAAGTACAAGAAATTCCATTCAGAAATGCGCTTTTTAGGAAGCGTAAAATCAAGGGATTGGAAAAAGGTCCATTTCGGTACCAAACTAGGCCGAGTGCACCATGCTACCATGGCCCAGGCCCACGGTGAACCCAAGAAGTGGAAGCTCAAAACCCGGTCCAACTCCAACTCGGGCTGCAGGAGTAGGCCCGAGTAATTTGGCCATAACTCACTCATCCTGACTCTGTTTTGGGCCATCCACTAGGCATTGGAAAGCGAACAACGAGGCACACACACCTGCAAAAGATGAGGCCCAACGGAGCCCAGAGTTGGGTGCACGACAGGTGAGGGGCATGCCCCTCCCAGGTGTCCAATCAGGCCCTTCCTTGGTGAGGCGGTTCAAACCTTCCTTATGAAGGTCAGGCGATGCTACACTCGTACAAGGAAGGTGGGAAAACCGATGTTGTGAGGTCAGTTTGGTACCTTCCAAGTGGGGAGGAGCATTTTACAAAGAGCCCCTCCACTCCAACTATAAAAGGAGGCTCTCTCACCCTCACTTACACACACCACACAACAAGAGCCTCTCTCCCTCACTTGTATCTTCTTTAGTAGTTTAGGATGTAGTAGTAGTAGCTTAGTTGGAGCAAGGCAAGCTTCATTGGAGAGCTTGAACCTTTGGGAGCAATCTCGATATGAATACGTTCCAGAGTTCCCTTTTGTTTATTCTATAGCTTGTTATGAAATTAGAGCTAAGTTCTCTTGCACATAGAACTTTATGCTAAATCTTTCATACATTCATGTTTAGACATAGAGCTATGTTGAGGTGATGGGTTCTAATCTAAGTTAGTCTTGGTCAAAGTTAGTTTGCGGGTTCAACGGTCGTTCTTGTGGCGGATGCTCTAGTGAAGGGCCCTCCTGTAGGCAACCCTTCATCACACTAGAGTAGTAGAGGTTGGCATAGACGTGGTGTCTAGGCCAATGTCTATCATTGTTTGCCTCGTTCACATACGGTTGAGGTGGTAGGCGTCGGGGAGTGACCGTGTCCTGTCCGTCCCTTGTAATCCCCCACGTCCGTGTTCGGTGTAGAGCTGTAAACCGGAGGTACCTGGCAGACCAGGTATAAGCCGGTGCCTGAAGTATATCAATGGTGGCCAGGCTAATTTACCTTAGAATCTCTGACCCTATATGAAGACATGTATTTGTATAATCCTGCTATCGTAACATAGCTATCATGAATGCCTGCTCCAGTTTAGGTTGTTCTTTATTCTTTGTTTTACCTTTATCCTTGCGTTTGGCTCGAGTGTGTGTGTCAAGTTATCCTATCTGTCATGTTTACCACCTGTTATGAACACTGGTCTATTATGCATTCATGTTATCTTGACCATGTCCCTGTTTAACCCCTTCCTTTGGGAAAATATAAATAACGATACCCTGAATACTTTCGGGTGAAATGCTACAACGGTATTTCCGTGCGCTTGCGGACTTGTTCTGTAAACATTGCAGAATACCTAGTGGTGTTTCTAGTGGCATTGCCAAGGACTTTGCAATCCTGTGATTACGCTAAGAAACATCAACAAGCATTTCTAGCGCCATTGCCAGGGATGGACTTTTAGTCTATCTTTTGTAACGATGTTAAGAAATGTCAACAAGCATTTCTGGCGCCGTTGCCGGGGAAGGCATTGGTTAAAACATTTTATTCGGACATGTTCTTGATAATATGTATGTGTAGTAGTCCTTGTTCATTTTAGGATAAAAAATATTTCTTTTATAAACTATATTTTGTTACCTAAAAAACATATCTTGAAATAAAACAAAAAAGGGTAATTTTGCATTTTCAAAAATAACATTTAGTAAACTGTTTTTTTGAAAAGCTTATAAAAAACTTATATAAATATTTAGCTCTTTCAAAATAATATATATATTAATATTTATTTGAAAAAATATACAAGTCATTATAACTGTTTTTAAATAGTTTCTTTAAAAATAGAATATGTCTTTGAAAAAATATACAAGTCATAAAAATAGTTTTTAAATAATAAATTTATTTGAAAACTTATATAGTAATGTTTTATACATGTCCTTTTATAAAAATAGAGATATAAATAGTTTCTTTAAAAAAATAATAAATGTTTTTAATAAATGTTGATTTGTTCTACAAGTTTTGCATGAAGCATGTTTTGGTTTGAAGTATGGTTGATGCGTGATCATATCTTCATGGGTGTTTTAATTTAAGCATGGCGCTTGGGTTAAATTACCTGCTTTGATTAAATGACACATCTAATCATTGTTCCACAACTGCTAAGTGTAGACTTTGAAAAAAATAAAGATATTTTGAAAATAAAGTTTAAATTTGAAAACCAACTAGCTCAATTTGCTTTCTGCATATGTTTTTCAATGCGGTAATCACAAGGGAAGGTAAGATCCCTTGTGATCTACCAAATCATGACCATGTAGGAGAAACCAGAAACGCAGGATACGACCCTGACCCTTTAGCTTGAGCTAGCTTGGGGGAGGACCACAACAAGGAGAGAGAGGAGCAGGTTGGCCCCACACATCCAAAGAGGAACACCTATGCCTGACTCTGCCCTAGCATCACTTTGCATAAGCAACAAGGGCTCACCCCAAGCCTTTGTTTCTACCATCACGACCATGGCCCATACACAATAAGCCATAAGAATGGTCTGGTGGTTCACCTGAGAAAAGTCATCATACCACAGCAACAACTCTAATGTATCATCCAGCCATGCTGCCGGTAACTAAACTCAGGTATGCAAAGGTAATGTTCCCCAATTCTTTTCACTCATAATTGTCTCCAAAGATTCATCATTCATGCTTCTTTATGGCATCATAAACAATAGAAATGACTTATATTGGAGATAAACCAAGGTTTGATTTACTCTGTTTTTATCTTAGCCTTGTTAGAGTTGAAATAGAAGTTGGTGGACAATGTTTTAGGGATAAAATATATCATATGGCTCTCTTGTTCACCTTTCAATGTTTCCACCTTTGTTTGATGATTCTTGGTAATCTTTTCATGCTTCCTTTTTCTATGCTTGTACATTTTGGTTTGGAAGTTTTGGTCATACATCTTTTAAATTAAGCATGGTGCTTAGTTTGAAGCTAGGATGTGAGATCATGCTTGTATAGGCTTTTTAATATAAGTGTAGTTCTTAGATTTTTGAGCCTACCTTAATCAAATTAGACATGGAGTCGAGTTTGATTTCTGTACTAAAGCTGCTGGTATAGATTTTGGTTGATCTTATGGACCAACCCCTGCAGGAATGTATAAATTTTATAAGGGTAAGTCCTGAGATGACTTTGGAGATGAAAACTTGTTTGGTGAAACAAAAAAATATATAATTTTTTATAATAATAATAAAATAAAATGAACCTTTCAAACCCAAGTTTGTTGTTCTGTTATTTTGATGACATCACAAGACAAGCTTGGGGGAGGGAAGCCTCCCAGCACACTTAAAGGAGGCCATGAACTACAAATCAGGCCATAGTGTGCACCAGCCAGTAACCTTCAAGGTGAAAGGTAAGTCAGAAGCTAGCTTGGAGGAGGGCTCCTACAAAGGTAACTTATATCTCAAACTTCTTTGAATAATTTGCTTATCTTATAGAATGATGAGATATAATAAAAATGATTTTATAATCTATATATGTGCTATGCAAATATCTAGTTCAACCCTTGTTGAGATGATGAATAGTTGCTCTATCTTGTGTTTCATCTATACCCATGTTATAATCAAGCTTTCTCTAAGATTTAAGTTTATCAGCTAATAATGTCTCATCCTAAAAACTTGAACTAGTGGGTTGCATATGCTTGATCTTGTCTAAGTTATTGTTTGATATGATATGGTGACATGGGCTGCGCTATGACTTTGTTCTGAGTGAGACTTGACATCCGGAGTCTTATTTTCAAAAATTCAAAAACAGAAGTTTCTCAATGATTATGAAATACCTACCAAGGCCATATGATATGTTTCAATTCTACAAAACATTTAGTCATATGCTTCTTGCAGAATGTTTAGTTGGGTCAAATTGTTGTGACCTTAGTGAGATTATGGTCATGCACCCATGATTGAGATTCACATGCACCCACCAAATAAAGCCAAATCTCACCCCGAGAGTTGCGCACAACATGCACCAATCCATCCACCAAAAATATTCCAACTCTTACCCTGAGAGTTGCGCACCTTTTCCACCAAATAAAAATGCCGACTCTTACCCTGAGAGCCGTGCATTTCTTATCCAAGAAAATGTACTCCTCGCATATCCAGCATGATATCTTTCCATCAAAAATTTCGTCAGGTGCCAATAAAGGATATGGGCTATGCTAAAAAAAGAAAAAAACCATGCCAAGGGGCATGAGGAAGAAAAAAAAGAGAAAGCATCCATGCCAAGGGGCATGAGGAATGCAATAAAAAGGGAAGGAAATCTAAATTCGCCATTCAAAAGAAAAAAAAGAAGAAGAGAAAAGAAAGAGTGTACCTTTATAGCCCATGTTCCTCCAAATATATCATCCATCCAATAAAGAGAGTCATGATGCATGGAGTACCAAAAATATTTAGCATTAGGATTCCACCATCATCATATTCCACACACATGCACATCTGAATCAAAGTGTATGACTTGTATATCCTTGTGTTCCGCTTTTTGACCTAGCAATATATGTGATGCAAGTATGCCCACCTTTTTACCAGCCCATAACTCCACTCCCAGCTTTAGTGGTAGGATATAAAAAGGCAATACTACAATGCCTTTGGTGAGGTAATCATACACATTGAGCGATCGAGAGAATCATTTGAGGAACTTAGTTTTCTTTGCAAAAACTGTTAAAACCTCCGAAAATATGGTTGATCTTGGGATAAATGATAAGCAATGCTTGTTGATTTATTCTATCTTACAATCGCCCAAGACCCCAGACCATGAACTACGAGCTAGCTTGGGGGAGGACCCCGCTCAGGTATCTACATTACATATTTAATTTCTTGCACTTTATTTTCTTTTTAGCATGTTTAAATTCCAGCATCTATGCATATAAAAAATCCAAAAATATTTATTCTTCCTTTATATATATGCAATGCAAATATCTAGTTCAACCCTTGTTGAGATGATGAACAGTTGCTCTATTTTGTGTTTCATCTATACCCATGTTATAATCGAGCTTTCTCTAAGACTTGGGTTTATCAGCTAAAAATGTCTCATCCTAAAAGTTTGGACTAGTGGTTGCATATGCTTGATCTTGTCTAAGTTATTGCCTGATATGATATGGTGACATGGGCTGCGCTATGACTTTGTTCTGAGTGAGACTTGACATCCGGAGCTTTATTTTTCCAAAAACTTCAAAAACAAAAGTTCCTCAATGATTTTGAAATACCTACCAAGGCCATATGTCATGCTTTATTCATACAAAACCTTTAGTCATATGTTGCTTGCGGAATGTTGAGTTGGTTCAAATTGTTTTGACCCTAGTGAGATTATGGTCATGCGCCCATGATTGAGATTCACTTGCACCCACCAAATAAAGCCAACTCTTACACTGAGAGTTGCGCACAACATGCACTCATCCATCCACCAAAAATATGCCAACTCTGAGAGTTGCGCTTCACTTTAGTCCACCAAATAAAAATGCAGACTCTTACACTGAGAGTTGCGCATTCCATATACAAAACTCTACTCCTTACATTTACCATCATGACATCTCTCCATACAAAAACCCTTAAAGGATATGGGTTTTGCTAAAAAAAGAGAAAGAGAGAATCCATGCCAAGGGGCATGAGAGAATAAACAAAAAAGAAAAAATCAAAATACCCATTCAAAATATATATATATAATAATGATCTTCAAGCCCATATCTCTTTGATCATTTTTTCTCCATCCAATAAAAGAGAGTCATGATGCATGGAGTACCATAAATAGTTAGAATTAGGATCCACCCTCATTTTATATTCCACACACTTGCACATCTCAATCAAGGTGTATGATTTGTGTCTCCTTGTGGTTCGGTTTTTGACTCAGCAATATATGTGCTGCAAGTGTGCCCACCTTTATACCTGCCCAAAAACTCCACTTTCAGCTTTTTTAGTGGTAGGATATAAAAGGCAACACAACAATGCCTTCTGTGAGGTAATCATACATATTGAGCGATTGAGAGAATCATTTGAGGAACTTACTTTTCTTTGCAAAAACTTTTAAAACCTCCAGAAAGAAGGTTGATCTTGGGATGAATGATAAGAAATGCATGCTGATCTGTTCTATCTTGCAATCGCCCAAGACTCGAAATAGCTAAAAATCCCCCATTAGTTCCGAGATAATAACAGGGTGGATAACATGCTGATTTTTTCAAATTGAAGTTGAAAACTTTGTTACAACCTTGGTAAATTTGAAATATGATCGGCATTGTAGCAACTCCTGATCAACAACCAAAGCCTAGCTTTGCTCGAGGATGAGCAAAGGGTAAGCTTGGGAGAGTTGTTGGTGGTCCTTAACGATGATTTTACAGGAACATACAATAAGTACAAGAAATTCCATTCAGAAATGCGTTTTTCAGGAAGCGTAAAATCAAGGGATTGGGAAAAGGTCCATTTTGGGACCAAACTAGGCTAAGTGCACCACACCACCATGGCCCAGGCCCATGATGAACCCAGGAAGTGGAAGCTCAAAACTCGGTCCAACTCCAACTCGGGCTGCAGGAGTAGGCCCGAGTAATTTGGCCATAACTCACTCATTCGGACTCCATTTTGGGTGATCCACTAGGCGTTGGAAAGCCAACGACGAGGCCCACGCTCCTACAAAAGATGAGGCCCAATGGAGCCAAGAGTCGGGCGCATGATAGGGGAGGGTCGCGCGCCCCTCCTAGGTGTCCAATCAGGCCCGTCCTTGGTGAGGCGGTTCAAACCTTCCTTATGAAGGTCAGGCGGTGCTGCACTCGTACAAGGAAGGTGGGAAACCGACATTGTGAGGTCAGTTTGGTACCTTCCAAGTGGGGAGGAGCATTTTACAAAGAGCCCCCTAAACTCCAGCTATAAAAGGAGGCTCTCTCACCCTCATTTACAAACACCACACAACAAGAACCTTTCTCCCTCACTTGTATCTTCTTTAGTAGTTTAGGATGTAGTAGTAGTAGCTTAGTTGGAGCAAGGAAAGCTTCATTGGAGAGCTTGAACCTTTGGGAGCAATCTCGGTATGAATACATTCCAGAGTTCCCTTTTGTTTATTCTATAGCTTGTTATGAAATTAGAGCTAAGTTCTTATGCACATAGAACTTTATGCTAAATCTTTCATACGTACATGTTTAGACATAGAGCTATGTTAAGGTGACGGGTTCTACTCTAAGTTAGTCTTGGTCAAAGTTGGTTTGTGGGTTCGACAGTCATCTTTGTGGCGGATGCTCTAGTGAAGGGCCCTATTGTAGGCAACCCTTGATCACGCTAGAGTAGTAGAGGTTGGCATAGACGTGGTGTCTAGGCCAATGTCTATCATCGTTTACCTTGTTCAAGTATGGTTGAGGTTGTAGGCGGCGGGGAGTGGCCTTGTCCCGTCCGTCCCTTGTAATCCCCCACGTCTATGTTCGGTGTAGAGCTGTAAACAGGAGGTACCTGGCAGACTAGGTATAAGCGGGTGCCTGAAGTAGATCAGTGGTGGCTAGGCTAATTTACCTTAGAATCTCTGACCCTATATGAAGACATCTATTTGTATGATCCTGCTATCATAACATAGCTATCATGAATGCCTGCTCCTATTTAGTTTGTTCTTTATTCTTTGTTTTACCTTTATCCTTGCGTTTGGCCCGAATGTGTGTGTCAAGTTATCCTATCTGTCATGTTTACCACCTGTTATGAACACTGGTCTATTATGCATTCGTGTTATCTTGACCATGTCCCTGTTTTACACCATGCCTTCCATTGGGAAAATATAAATAACGATACCTTGAATATTTCCAGGTGAAATGCTACAACAGTATTTCCGTGCGCTTACGGACTTGTTTTGTAAACATTGTAGATTACCTACTGGTGTTTCTAGTGGCATTGCCAAGGACTTTTGCAATCCTGGTGATTATGCTAAGAAACACCAACAAGCATTTCTAGCGCCGTTGCCGGGGATGGACTTTTAGTCTATCTTTTGTAACGATGTTAAGAAATATCAACACTATTATAGCCCCTCGCTTCATTGCCTGGTAATCCAATCTGCAAGCTCTTGCAAGATCAGAGAAAGAAGCCTCCAAAATCCCGGTGCCGATCATCCAGATGAGCTTCTCCTCCTCTTCCCTAATTTCTAGTGTGGCATAGAACTGTCTAATTATCATGTCATTCTAGTCTTGCTTCATCTGCATCATATCCTTCAAACCCATGACCTCAAACACACTAACAACACTCGGCATTAGGGGACACTTCTCCACCTGCTCCCAATTCACACACCTATTCTCTCCGTACAAAGGTCTCTTATCTAAGCCTCCTCGAAACAGCTTAAACTTTTTTCTTGTGTGAAAGTATTCTGATGGAGAATTTCTTGGTTGCTTGTTGTACTACTTCTCATACAAAGGAGATACGTCCCACAAAACTGCCACCAATGATGAAAACAAATATGAAATTAGAAAGCAAGCTACAATGCTTGATTCCATGCTTAGAACTTCATGACAAAGTACCATGGTATACAGTATAGAGCAAACATTTTGGATACACCACATAATTATATATGAGCAATCAATTTGGAAACATCAACACATTCACAGCCCCATCCAAATGAATTATAGATCAATAAAATTTGGTATCAAGTATCATGGTCATGCCCAACAAATTTCAAGAAAGAATTGTTTATGTCCTACACATTTTCAAGTTTGTTGTTTATAAATGTGTGTTTGAGGATGGTCCCCATGAGTGAGTGATGTAGAAAAAATTGGTGGGTTGGGGGAGGGTAACACAGCCCCCACCCCCTCCCCTGCCCCCGCCCCGCCTCTACCCACCCACACACACACACTAGAATCACCACCACATTGGCAAATCCACTGCTACATTTCTCCAAATGGAAATATGAATCCCTATGCAAACTCGAAAGGAACAAAGCAAATGAAGAGAAGGATGAGATGCTTGCCTTCCGGCCATGGGGGCTTCAATGAGGGCTTCTTCGTCTTCCCGTCGCCGGCCTTGGTCGTCATTTCCTCATGGAACCGGTGATGTGGAGTGGTGTGCGGCGCTGTACAGTAGCAATCAGCGTTGTAGGGTTTGGAGCGGCGGTGTAGCAAAGGGGGTGTGTGTGACGGCTTTTTTAGAGTGGTGTGCGCCGTTGTACGGCTCAATTATCAGTTGGCCCATTTATGATTCACTGTCTGCCACTGCAGAAAAGTGATACCGAAGGACTTTCCCTATCATTCTCTTGATATAATGCATGTCCCTGCAAAGATGGCCCTACTATGGCACACATGAAGGACTTTCCGGCATAGCACAAACAAGGAACGGCCAGACTGTCCTAATCAGCAAGTAAAGCAACAACAACAGTTGAGAGGCAGACTTTTAGTGGTACACAAAAGAGATACAGCTGGATTTTCCCTTGGTACACAAAAGAGAAATGGTCGGACTATCCCATGTCCAAGTGTTGTCTCCTAGCAGTTCATATCTGCGATAATAGAAAGTCTGACCGGTACATAATTGACCTCATAGGACAAATAATAATGGGTTTGTCAATTTTGATTGCCGTATCAATCAGTATGCACTGATACAAAACATCATTCGCCTACCTGCTGGCTCCCTGTTGGCGGTCCTTAACGGTTATTTTATACCTCTAATTAAAGACAAAAGGGGCGAATTATATATTTGCATATGCATATATATTTATTATTAACCCAATTCCACTTGTACTTTGAGAAATATTGTTTTGCAGGAATATATATATAAAGTACAAGAAATCATGTTCAGAAATATACTTTTCAAAAAGCATAAAATCAAGGAATTGGAGAGAAGCCCACCTCGGGGCCAAATTGGACCGAGTGCACCACATGGGCATGGTCCAGGCCCACTCCACAACCGACCATCGAAGGTCGGTCAGGGGGAGTCACCAACCAGGGGCACGCGCCCCTAGCCTAGCGTGCGACTGTCCCAGGGGGCCAGCCGGGCCCATCCTCTGGGAGGCGGTTCCTACCTTCCATGTGGAGCATAGGTGGTTGTGCACTTGGACGATACTACCCCTGAACCGCCTATGGCCAGCTATAAGAAGAGGAGGAGAGCACCCCCACATACACAAACCATTTAGAGCAATCTACCTCTCTCTCTACATTTGTACTTTAGCTTAGAAGTAGTTGTTGGAGCAAGGTTAGAAGCTAGCAAGGAGGGCTTGTCTCCCAGGAAGCAAGGCTACTCTTGGTAATATTTCTATGGAGAGCTCTTCCCTATTCAAGTTCTCTACTCTTATATACATTATCGCATATGAACTAGAGTATAGTCTTGAGTATGATATATTCGATGATTATGAACTAGACTGTAGTCCATATGAGAATTGTTCATCATGTTCATACATGTTCTTCATCGTTCATATGATATGCAAGAACGGTGATGATGATAGGAATAGGGTAATGGTTCGATGTTCCTTCGGGTTTGCCTATGTCCTAGCTCGTCCATACGTAGGGTGGGAATCCTAGGGGGATGTAGGTAGTTCCCTAGTATGCGGGCATGGTGTCCGGATATGAGGGGGCCTTCGGATATGACGGCGTGCCACGGTTGAGGGGTAGGCGGCGGGGAGTGACCTAGTCCCGTCTGTCCTTCATAATCCCCCATGTTCATGTGTCGTGTAGGAGTTCATAAATGTCCCCATCGACTGACAGATCAGCTACTGGGATCTCCCTGTTGCCTTAGACCCTGACTTGTCGCCTGACCTGTATATCATATGACTTAACTGTTCTATGCATATGTATAAGATGCACCTGCTCCACATAGTTGTTCTTTTATTCTTTCATTCGTTTATTTTTTATTTCTATTTATCCTTATGGTAGATCCAAGTGTATATCCACTATCTATCCAAATGATTATCGCTTACCCCTGCATAGCAATTGGCCTCCCTTTGATGATATGAAGTCATAACATTTCTATGCTAGAGGTACCTGTACCCACCTTCCTTTGGGAAAATATAAATAACGATACCCTGATAATACTTCTAGATGAAATGCTACAATGATAGATCCGTGCACTTGTGGATATTTCTAAAAGGTTAAGATCTATCATATGGTATCATATGGCAATCCTTATATCATTGCTAGAGAATCAATTCTAGTAGCGATGCTAAGAAACGCCAACAAGCATTTCTAGCGCCGTTGCCGGGGAAGGCATTGGTACGGTTAACTCCAGCATAAGAAAAAAATAAAACATATATATGACTTCATTAGGAGCGGCCATTGTTTATGCAGGCTAACTTTTATGTTTTCTCCTGTTGTGGATGAAAACAGGATAGTGTATGACTGGTTTCTCTCTGCTGGAAAACTTCGTTAACAATCCAGAGGCACTCATTAGGGAGAACCGGTCACATGCCGCTTCTTCTCGTGCCACCCCATCGACAGAAGAACCAGTCGCCACTGCACCTTTCGCTTTCAGCGAGATGGCCCAGAAGTCACTCCATGAGTTCTCCACCCCGGTTGTTGCCAACGTGCCCACTGGGCCCGCTGTCAACATTGGGGATAAGAACTTTGAACTTCAAACCAGGATCATCACTATGGTGCAGGCAAGCCCATTATGTGGGCTGCCCAATGAGGATGCCAACACTCATCTACAACACTTCCTAGAGTTGTGCGACACGATAGTTATCAAGGATGTTGCACCTGACACCATCAGGCTCTGTTTGTTTCCCTTCTCCCTTATGGGAAAGGTGAAATAGTGGTTCTACAAGGACAAGGAAGCTGTCAATACGTGAGTAAATGCTCCACTGCATTCCTCACAAAATTCTTCCCCATGGGCAAAACCAATGCTCTATGGGGAAGAATCGCCAACTTCCAGCAGACTTCAATGGAACCCATACCGAAAGCGTGGGAAAGGCTACAAGAGTACATTTAGGTTTGCCCCCACCACAGCATGGAGAACTGGCTGGTGCTCCAGAACTTCTACAATGGGTTAACATCCATGTCCAAGGGGCACCTCGACACTGCTGCTGGTGGCGCATTCTTATCGGTCACCGTCGACAACACTACGGCTTTGATTAATAAGATGGTGGAGAAAAAAGCTTGGGGGGAAGAAAGAGCCCCTGCTAAAGCACAAAAAGGCATGCATATCATAAAGGAGACGGATATGCTTGCCACAAAAATAGACCTCTTACTCAAGAAGATTGATGAACGTGCCGTTGATACGTCTGGCACCATCAACGCCATAGAAACTCGCATGACGTGCGAGGTCTATGGTAACGTTGGCCACTCGGGCAATGATTGCTCCGAGACCCATGAAGATGCCACATACATCAACGGGTATCACCAACAAGGAGGCAACAGTGGCTGGAACAATTAATCGCGCCCTCCTTTCCAAGGTAATTCGAACTACCAATCCAATTACAATTCAAATCAGCCTTCTTTAAAAGATCTTGTTCTAGGCCAGGAAAAACAAAAATCTTACTAAAAATATGCTTAATAATGATAAAATTTTGGAAAACATAAATAGCAAGATAAAAGGTTTATCTTCTGCCATCAAGAACCAGCTAAGCTTCAATAAAATGTTAGAAACGTAGTTAGCTCAGATAGCTGCTGCTATACCCGCTAATAACAGTTCGGGAAAGATCCCGGGGCAACCCGAGGTCTCGCTCGAATCTGTTAACATGATCTCAACAAGGCTTGATAAACCTTCGTCGTGGGGTATTTCTGTTCTTGACAAATTGGGTGATCCTAGCCGTCTGATGATAACGTTCGCCATCGGCCCCCACACGATCGACAACGCTTATTGTGATCTTGGGGCTAGCATAAACGTAATGTCCAAAGCGACATACGACAAGATCCTAGGTGGACCCTTGTCCCCCATGGCTTGCAAGTTACAGATGGCTGATCAATCCACCAGGCGTCCCGATTGACTGGCCGAGGACAAAATGGTAAGAATCAGGGACAAATATGTCCCCATTGATTTTATTATTCTTGATATGGGCGACAGCATCACACCCCTACTCATCCTTGGGAGGCCCTTCCTGTATACCACCAAGGCAGCAATCTATGCAGGAAAGGGAAGTATCGTCCTTAATTTCAAGAGTAAAGCAACAAACTTGCCTTTTAATGGTTATCATAAAAACATTAAAAAGAACCAGCCAGAAAGGCAACCCAAGCTCCTGTCTCTAACACCCAGGTATTATGTGTTAGAGCGGCACCATCCGGTCCCACTTCTTCTAGGATAGGTGCGTCCTCTAGAATCACCAGATGAAAAAGGAAGAAAGTCTTGCTCAGCGGACTTAAAAAGGTGAGCCTGACCGACAGGTAAACCGGTAAGTTATCTTTTTGAAAAAAATTATATATTTATATTTAAATATATAATAAATAATTTCTTTATATAAATTATTTCTCAACAAAATGCTTTCAAAAAGTTTTATTTATGAAAATCCTAAAAATTAACTTCTTGGAAAGCTCAGAAAATCCCATTTTATAAAATTATTTTTAAAATAATTTTGAAAATTCAAAATACCATGGAAATATGAAATCAGGATGAGAACTTCGAGAACATTCGAGTGCATAATGGCCACGAGTTTGAAATATCCGTTGGAGCCACCAGACAAAAGCTAGACAGCAGGCCAACTAGAACACGGGCGCGTGCCAGGCTTGGGTCGCGCGCCCCTGTCCTGAGCCTACAGGCATGGGGCCAAAGCCAAACGGCTAGTAGCCGTTGCCCTCCACCCCTCTAGCTGGTGCACTCACCTATAAATAGCAGGTATCTCAGGGTAAGCCTCACCCATTCCATTCTCTCCCTCTCATTTTCATACTTTCAAGCAATTTCCAACAAATTTGAGTGGAGCAAGCATTTTTGAGTGTGGAAAAACAACATTTTCCACTAACCTTTCCTACACCCGAGAATTTGGTAGCTTTTGTTCCACTATGGTGAAGCTAGGGAGGATCGTCGGGCAAGCTCTCGGGAGACGCTCCAAGCGTGGAGCGTCTCCATGAAGAATCAAGCTCCCAATATGAAGCTCCTGACGAGTTCGTGCAAGGGGAGCCGACAGAGGAGGAGCACGCGAGAGACAAGGAGGCCGAGGTACCCTAGGAGGAGGGTATCGATGACGCCGACGTGCCCTACCTCGAGCTACTGGAGGGACATAAGATGCAAGCATATCGCCACCTCAAGCATCGTCCTTCATCCACACGTAGATCTTCGACTCCACCATTCTCCAAGCTACAGGTATGGATGAAAAATTCGAAACCATTTGGAAGCATGTTGGTTGGGAGGCAATCGAGCCCATGGATGAGGATGGCTCTCGCCTCCTAACCATTCAATTTCTTTGCACCCTACAAATGCAAGATGATGGAGTTTCTTTCTGCCTTCATAATCAAGAACATCATGTTGCATGGAGAGATATTAGTAGGCATCTAGGCTTTAATCTCAGATGTTCTATTGAAATTGATCATGTTGTCTGTCGTTTTGAGCCAAACAAGTTTTGGGAAGATATTTCTTGTAGGGTAGAGGTTGGTACTTTCCGAGCTCTTCACATTCATATTCATCATCCTACCTTGTGATTTATTCATCATTGGATTTGCATGACTTTCTTCCCTACTGGCAAGATTAGATGGGTAGACAAAATAGAACTCAAGCTGCTCTATGCCATTGTTAAGAAGATTAAGGTTTCTCCTGTGAAGGAGATGGTTGTGCACTGGCTAGGCAACATTCGATATGACCATGCTATTTCTTGGACTTCCCTCGTTACTCGCATTGCCAATGCTCTTGGTGTGTTAGATGGTGAGCCTGTTGAGTTCATCACCATCCCACGCCCCATTTGCAATTACGCTATCTTGTTTCAGGGTCACACATTAAAGACAGAAGGTGAGTACTATGAGATTTTCTACTATTTCCCTAGCTATGCAAATAAGTACCGGTTACCTAACCCGGAACTTAATTCGTATAGTTGCTAGGTGCTAACCTTTGATCTTAAGACTGCTGAATAAGTCCGCAGGGAGAATATGGACAGGAGAACGCAGCGAGCTAGTATTGAGGACGAGGCAGGGCCTAGCCACCATGAGGAAGACGAAGGTGAGGCTAGATACCAGGGGGAGCACTTCCCTGAGTGGACCCCACCTGCATAGCAGCAGTATAATGAGTATGGATGGGACCAGTTTGTGCCCCCACCCCCAGCTGACAATGCAGGATGGGCAGAGGTGGATTCAGATGAGTGGGTTTGAGGCACACAAGGATACGACTCCGAGGGTTACCCACCACCTGTCCAACCACCTCACAACCCAAAGCTAGAGGCGCTCAACACCCGTGTTGGAGAGTTGCAGATTCAGATAGGCGAGCTATAGACCGCATTCAATGAGTTTGCACACAACATGACCCAGTGGCAATCCTAGCAGGACCAGAGGTGGGACTTGGTGACTGCATAGATGCAATAGCAACAAGAGCGATAGGAGGCCTTCTACAGGTTCTAGGGTTTTTACCCCAGACCATGAGCTATGAGCTAGCTTGGGGAGGACCCCGCTCAGGTTTCTGCATTTCATATTTAATTTCTCGCACTTTATTTTCTTTTTAGCATGCTAAAATTCCAGCATTTATGCATATAAAAAATCCAAAAATATTTATTCTTCCTTTATATATATGCTCTGCAAATATCTAGTTCAAACCTTGTTGAGATGATGAATAGTTTCTCTGTCTTGTGTTTCATCTATACCCATGTTATAATCGAGCTTTCTCTAAGATTTGGGTTTATCAGCTAAAAATGTCTCATCCTAAAAACTTGGACTAGTGGGTTGCATATGCTTGATCTTGTCTAAGTTATTGCCTGATATGATATGGTGACATGGGCTGCGCTATGACTTTGTTCTGAGTGAGACTTGACATCCGGAGCTTTATTTTTCAAAAAACTTCAAAAAAAAAGTTCCTCAATGATTTTGAAATACCTACCAAGGCCATATGACATGCTTTATTCATACAAAACCTTTAGTCATATGTTGCTTGCGGAATGTTGAGTTGGGTCAAATTTTTGTGACCCTAGTAAGATTATGGTCATGTGCCCATGATTGAGATTCACTTGCACCCACCAAATAAAGCCAACTTTTACACTGAGAGTTGTGCACAACATGCACCCATCCATCCACCAAAAATATGCCAACTCTGAGAGTTGCTCTTAACTTTAGTCCACCAAATAAAAATGCAGACTCTTACACTGAGAGTTGCGCATTCCATATACAAAACTCTACTCCTTGCATTTACCATCATGACATCTCTCCATACAAAAACCCTTCATAAAGGATATCGGCTATGCTATAAAAAAGAGAATGAGAGAATCCATGCCAAGGGGCATGACAGAATAAACGGGAAAGAAAAAAATCAAAATACCCATTCAAAATATATATATATAATAATGATCTTCAAGCCCATATCTCTTTGATCATTTCTTCTACATCCAATAAAAGAGAGTCATGATGCATGGAGTACCATAAATAGTTAGAATTAGGATTCCACCCTCATTTTATATTCCACACACTTGCATATCTCAATCAAGGTGTATGATTTGTGTCTCTTTGTGGTTCGGTTTTTGACTCAACAATATATGTGCCGCACGTATGCTCACCTTTATACCTGCCCGAAAACCCCACTTTCAGCTTTTTTAGTGGTAGGATATAAAAGGCAACACTACAATGCCTTTGGTGAGGTAATCATACACATTGAGCGATTGAGAGAATCATTTGAGGAACTTACTTTTCTTTGCAAAAACTTTCAAAACCTCCAGAAAGAAGGTTGATCTTGGGATGAATGATAAGCAAGGCTTGTTGATCTGTTCTATCTTGCAATCACCCAAGACTCGAAATAGCTAAAAAGCCCCCATTAGTTCTGAGATAATAACAGGGTGGATAGCATGCTGATTTATTCAAATTGAAGTTGAAAACTTTGTTATAACCTCGGTAAATTTGAAATATGATCAGCATCGCAGCAACTCCTGATCAACAACCCAAAAGCCTAGCTTTGCTCGGGATGAGCAAAGGGTAAGCTTGGGGGATCTTGTTGGCGGTCATTAATGGTTATTTTATACCGCTAATTAAAGACAAAAAGGGGTGAATTATAAATTTACATATGCATATATATTTATTATAACCCAATTTAATTTGTACTTGGAGAAATATTATTTTGTAGGAATATAACAAGTACAAGAAATCATTTTCAGAAATACACTTTCTAGAAAGCATAAAATCAAGAAATTGGAGAGAAGCCCACCTCGGGGCCAAACTAGACTGAGTGCACCACATGGGCATGGTCCAGGCCCACTCCACAACCAACCATCGAAGGTCGGTCAGGGGGAGGCACCAACCAGGGGCGCGCGCCCCTGGCCTAGCGCGCACCCGACCTAGGGGCCAGCCGGGCCCATCATCTGGGAGGTGGTTCCTACCTTCCATGTGGAGCATAGGTGGTTGTGCACTTGGATGATACTACCCCCAAAACGCCTATGGCCAACTATAAGAAGAGGAGGAGAGCACCCCCACATACACACACCATTTGGAGCAATCTACTTCTCTCTCTACATTTGTTCTTTAGCTTAGAAGTAGTTGTTGGAGCAAGGTTAGAAGCTAGCAAGGAGGGCTTGTCTCCCGAGAAGCAAGGCTACTCTTGGTAATATTTCTATGGAGAGCTCTTCCTATTCAGGTTCTCTACTCTTGTATACATTATCGCATATGAACTAGAGTATAGTCTTCAGCATGATATATTCGATGATTATGAACTAGACTATAGTCCATATGAGAATTTTTCATCATATTCATACATGTTCTTCATCGTTCATATGATATGCAAGAACGGTGATGATGATAGGAATAGGGTAATAGTTTGATGTTCCTTCGAGTTTGCCTATGCCCTAGCTCATCCATCCATAGGGTGGGAGTCCTGGGGGGATGTAGGTAGTTCCCTAGTATGCGGGTGTGGTGTCCGGATACGAGGGGGCCTTCGGATATGACGGCATGCCACTGTTGAGGGGTAGGCGGCGGGGAGTGACCTAGTCCCGTCCATCCTTCGTAATCCCCCATGTTCGTGTGTCGTGTAGGAGTTTGTAAACATCCCCATCGACTGATAGATCAACTGTCAGGATCTCCCTGTTGCCTTAGACCCTGACTTGTCACCTGACCTATATATCATATGACTTAACTGTTCTATGCATATGTATAAGATGCGCCTGCTCCATGTAGTTGTTCTTTTATTCTTTCATTCGTTTATTCTTTATTTTTGTTTATCCTTATGGTAGATCTAAGTGTGTGTCCACTATCTATCCAAATGATTATCGCTTACCCCTGCATAGCAATTGGCCTCCCTTCGATGATATGATGTCATAACATTTCTATGCTAGAGGTACCTGTACCCGCCTTCCTTTGGGAAAATATAAATAATGATACCCTAATAATACTTCTGGGTGAAATGCTACAATGACAGATCCGTGTGCTTGCGGATATTTCTAAAAGGTTAAGATCTATCATATGGTAATCCTTACATCATTGCTAAAGAATCAATTCTAGTAGCGATGCTAAGAAACGCCAACAAGCATTTCTGGCGCCGTTGCTAGGGATAGGTTTCTTACCTATCTTTGGTAATCACGCTAAGAAATGTCAACACTCCCACATTGCAGTGAGAAGCAAATCTCGCCGCATCGCTATGCAGAATAGATCATGGAACCATATAGTTCAAATGCTATTGCGCATGTATATCCAAAGAAAATCAGCTTTAACAGCCATTAACATTTTCCATGGCATGAGCTCGTTAAAATTTAGAATAGCAGCATGTAGATACATATAACAAAAACTAGGATAGCAGTTAATGGAGTTGTAACCATTATAATTTTAGCTAAATCATGTCTAACCATCACACTTACAATACCATTACAAATTCAGCTAAATCAAGTCTAACAATCACACTAACAGTGAGTACACGAGCTCAACTTCTTCCATATGTTACAGACATAGATAACCAGGATGACTATTACAACAATTTTTAAGGAGAAAGAGGGTCATTATTATTACAACAATTTTGAAGCATGACCCCACCTTTCTTACAAGCAACTTTCCTCATATGATGGCACATAGTGGATCGAATAACAAGGGAACATATGGAAGATAGGCTGGTCAGAAGCATTCTTCTTCCTCTGGTGCACTCCAATATTTACCATACTAAAATAGTCTAGTAGGGATGACATGACCTTTTCTATGGTCCATGTCATATGCGATGATTCGTTTTCCCTTATACCCAGCTAAGAAAACCAAATTCCATTCAGGGTGAACTACAATCAACTTATGGGTCATAACCGATCAAATATTAATGCTTCTAAAAATATTGTTAAGGATGACTGTATGCTGAAATATCCAATTATTAGTACCATAGTCTTCAAAGATCCACATTGAAAACTTGTGTTGATTGCGAGGACCATCAATGAGACATACACACAAGTGACCCTGATATTGATGCAGGGTAAGCTCATCATTATCAGTATGCGCAGCAATTTCCTTCCATGTGTTTCCCTCCATATCAAGAGCAAGTATCGCAGATGTTCCCTCAGCACTAATGTAAGCCATAAAGTGTAGAAAATCATTAAGAAATACACTTTGTGTTTCACCAACCTGTATATCAAAACCATCCCGCCATCCCAATCCCGTATTGAGCCATGTATTAGTTTCAGATGAGTAGATCTGCAAAGCTTCAAATGTACTGTCTTCACCGTCCACATATTTAATGACATGGAAGTGCGAGGAGACTGTCGGATCAAAACACAATTGAGCCACCCTAGCTAATTGATCAAAATCCTCCGAATGTAGGGTACGATAATGAGGGCTAGCCGGCAGTGCCTTATAATTTTGTGTGATTGGATTATAGACGATCAAGTCTTTTTCAAACCACACGCATAGGACAAGGCCGTTGCAGCAATCTGAGACATCTACACCATCACATGGGTGTAAGAATTTGAAGCTAGGATGTTCATCGGTGAAGTTGGTGAAGTGCAGGTGGCTCTTCTTCCTATGGAAGAAGAAACTGATCATAGTCTGGTGGGCCAGCTTGTCATTGATGTCGGAGTTGTTGATAAGGAGTTTCCAGTCTTGACAGACCAATTTGTAGTGGAACAAGGAGGGGCCAGGGATGAGGTGGAGGATCTCGAGAACGACATCATTTGGGAGGCTGGTGAATGAGTCCGTCCTCCTGTTGGGGGCCTACTCCATTTTGTTAGTGTGCAATAGGCCTCAGCTACCTAAGTAATGATATCACTGAATGCAGAAGAAAATAATCCAACAAAGATCCATCAGTGAAGCGCACAACTTATACCAAATTGCATGTTTAACAACCATTAACAATTTCTATGTTACGAGGACATCTAAATTTAGAGTAGCAGCACAAAGACATACAACTTAGACTAGAACAATAGCTAAATCAAGTCTAACCATCACATGTGCAGCTTAAAGATTAGTGGCACTGATTTGCTACCTCCTAACAAATCTAATAGCCATGTGTTATAGGGACTACCAGAACCATTCCTCGCTCCTCATCTATCTAAAATTAAGGGATATGGCGGTATGCATCAAAGGTGATATATCTAAGCAAATTCCCCAAGTCCTATAGTAGATCCATGTCGAGGCAAAACAAAAATAAAGAAACGAACAGTAAAAAGGGGAGAAAGGAGACCTAAAATTGGATCTGACGGCTCTGCCATGGCACACAAGCGACGCGGACGCCAATGTCATCGTGCTCCACCGGGAAAGCCCCGCCGCCTGCCTCCAAATGGATGCCAAAGCCACCATAGCACACCGGGGTTCCTCCGCTGCCGTCTTCGACTCCGCCGCAAGTCCAACAGGCAGATACTTATCCACTTTCAGGGGATATAATATATATCCCATATATAAGATATAAGAGAACTTAAAATGTACTTACATTATAATATATAAAGGCAAGGGGACGAGAACACACACAACTGCTTAGCGTAGTGGCAAAGACCTTCATGTCTTTAGTGCCAGGTCCCGGGTTTGAATCCTGGAGAACCCAATGTTTTTGGGGAATTCACATCGGTCAGAGTAGGGTGGTCCCACATGTCAGAGAAGGGTGGTCCCACGTGAACAGAGAAGGGTTGGTCCCACACGTCTGATGGAGAACGGTCCCAGACGGGGTCCTACATGTCAGTCGTGGAATGGTGGTGGGCATGTTAGTCGTGGAAGGGTTGTGGGCTGGATCCCATCTAACTGACACGCTGATCACACACGTCGAATGGAGAACAGTCCCAGATGGGTCCCACATGTCAGTCGTCCAAGGGTGGTGGGCTGGATCCCACATGTCAGTCGTCGAAGGGTGGCGGGCTGCGTCTCACATGTTAGTAGTCGAAGGGTGGTGGGCTGGGTCCCATTTAACTGACACTCTGATCCCACACATCGAATGGAAAAGGGTCCTAGACAGGGTCCCACATGTCAGTCGGTGAAGGGTGTTGGGCTGGGTCCCACATGTCAGTAGTCGAAGGGTGGAGGGCATGTCAGTCATGGAAGACTGGAAGGGTGGTGGGCTGGGTGTCGGGTCCCACATGTCAGTTAATGAAGGGTGGTGGGCTGGGTCCCACATGTCAGTCGATGAAGGGTGGTGGACTGGGTCCCACATGTCAGTCGTTGAAGGGTGGTGGGCTGGGTCCCATCTAACTGACACGCTGATCCCACATCATATGGAAAAGGGTCCCAAACGGGGTCCCACATGTCAGTCGACGAAGGTTGTTGGGCTGGGTCACACATGTCAGTAGTCGAAGGGTGGTGGGCTAGGTCCCATCTAACTGACGCGCTGATCCCACACGTCAGATGGAGAACGGTCCCAGATGGGTCCCACATGTCAGTCGTCGAAGGGTGGTGCCGTCAAGGTTCCCCTGGCAGGCAGGTCCCACAGGTCGGTCGGTGAAGTGTGGTAGAACGACGCCCATTCGAAACGGATGAGTAACGGCGGGTCCCATAACATCAGATAGAGAAGTGTCTGGCTAAGTGATGGGCGGGTCCGACAACTAACAGTGGATGGGGGGTACTAGTGATGCATGCTAATGGTGGATGGAATTATGAGCACAGGCGGCCCTCCCGCAGGCAAACGGCGTTGGCTCTTGTAGCCAAATGGAGCGGCACGGGTTTCAGTGATGAAGTGTGTTGGTCACAAGTCAAGGATATACATGAAATCATCATAATCCAGCGATGAACAATGCCGCAAATGCCTCTGTGATGATTCCATCAGGCTTTCCATGACTATTCCTGTGATCTTTTTAAAATACGTCATGAAAATGCAATTTTTGGGAAACCATCACATAGTTCCATGACCAAAGCGACCAAAACGTCCTGAAAACCACTCTTCGGTGACCATAACAAAATCACCATAAGAATTTTCATCATGGTAGGTCATATCTCTACTAGTGGTTGTAGCGAGGTTTGTTCTTTGGTTCCTTGTCCTTCACCTGCATGTTAGTCTTATAACCATTGAATGGACACTTTACCTTCCATCCTAGGAATTGGAGATGAATTTGGCCGGACCCCACATAGATGACGGCGTTAACTGTGTTGAGTAATGGCCTTCCTAGGATGATGGGGACTTCATTGTTGGCCCCCATATCCAATATGATGAAGTCAACAGGGACGTAGTTGTCTTGAACCTTGATTAGTATGTCCGTTGCCAGTCCCTCAGGGAACCAAATTGTTTGATCGACCATCTGCAAATGAACAAATGTGAGGTGCAAAGGCCTCCCTAGCAAATTTTCATAGGTTACCTTGGCCATGATGTTGACACCGATCCAAGGTCGCAGAAGGCGTTGTGGAAGATTTGTGTTCCAATCTGGCAGGTGAAGGTCAGGTGGCCTGGATCTTCCTTCTTGATGACGAATGGCGGATCAAGAAGATAGCTCCAATTTGATTGGATCGGAGGCTTACCAAACTTCATGGTTACTAATTTAACAGTTTCAATTAGATCCTCAAGTTTTGCTAGGATCTTACCTTGCTCAAAGGATGGGACAACTGCTGCTAATTGAGCTAGCTAATTATGTTTCTAGCACTTTATTGAAGCTCAATTGATTTTTATGGTAGAATTAAAGCTATCCATTTTCTCACTTAGATTTTCAAGAATCTTATCATTAGCCATCATTTATTATTAATGCTATCATTTATTTTAGATTGTCCTAAGACAAGATCTCTTAAGGAAGGTTGGTTACCAAAAGAATTATTGTAATTATTATTGTAACTGTTACCTTGATTTTGGTAGAAAGGGTGCGAGTTCCATCCTTGTTGTTGTTGTTGGGGCCGGTACCCATTGTTTTTGCTATTATTGTTGATGAAGCTCACCTCCTCCTTCATTTTAGGACAATTATTTCCGGAATGATCTTCTCCTTCGCACACCTCACACCATGGTTCGGCTTTGACGGCTCGTGCAGTGGCGTAATATTGAATGGCCTCTTGTTCCTTCTTGGAACCTTCTTCCATCGTTTCATCAAGAGGTCCATTTTAGCAGAGAGCATGTCCACCTCATTGAGGGTGTGGACACCTCTCTTCTTGGGTTGAAGGCGTTCCTCATTCCATCTTTGGTTTGTGACCATCTTCTTAATGAGGTCCTTGGCATCCTTGACATTGTGTTGCAAGAATGCTCCTCTAGCGGCAGCGTCTAGGTGACTACGGGCCAAACTAGTCAGGCCATGGTAGAAACCTTGAATAATGAGTGATTCCTCTGTCCCATGATGAGGATAGGTGCGAATGTACTCCTAGAGACGTTCCCATGCTTCGGGAATCATCTCATCAGCTTGCTATTGAAAGCTAGAAATTTTTCCATGAAGGGCGCTGGTTTTTCCCATCGGGAAGAACTTCTTGAGAAACACGTTGGTGCACTTCTCCCAGGTGGTGACTTCACTCTTGTTGGCGTAGAACCATTTCTTTGCCTTTCCCAATAGCGAGAATAGGAAATAGCAGAGACGGATGGCGTCTGCAGAGACATTCTTGATGGTGAAGGTGCCACACACCTTGAGTAAGTGTTGAGATGCGCATTGGCATCCTCATGCGGCTTCCCACAAAACAGGTTGGATTCCACCATATTGATAAGCGCAGGCTTAAGCTCAAAAGTCGCATCCCCCAAGTTAAGCTACGGACCCGTGGTGATATAGTCAGCTGATGGTGCAGAGTACTCAGAGATGGTCTTTTGGGCCATAGCTTCCTTAATAACTGGTGTGGAGCCTCCTTTCTTGAATGGATTTAGGTTCGAGATGAACCTCTGAGGTGGAACTTGACGATGTCTAGTTCTCCTCAACAATTGCTCAGGATTTTCAAGAAAATTTGACGGTAATTGGAAACCGCTCATGCACTGTCTAGTTTCACGATAACAAAAAATAAGACAAGTGAGGGATAAGCCCCTAACACTAATTGATAACTAGATTGATAGTAGACTCCGGATTCACTTTTATTAAAATTCCTAGGCTGACGCTTTCTGTGACAATGACGCTAGAAATGCTTGTTGCTATTTCTTAACGTCGCTACCAAAAATTGGCAACGGCATCAGAAATGCCTGTGTGGGTATTTCTTATGTCTATTGGATTATTCTGCAAGCGCACAGAATATATCGATGTAGCACTTTACCGAGGATGAGTATTCCAAGGTATTGTTATTTATTTTATCCCAAGGGAAAGCAGTAGCTAGGAATATTTAATAAAAGGGAAGAGAGATCCTTATGTCTACTATGATCTAGTATCAACTAGTGAAGAAGGGGGTAAACGAATTATAGGAAGGGTAGGTAAATAAGATAGCAAGAATCTAATCTAGGGATAACTAGTAGAGTGTTAGCTAGGTGGAAGCACAACGAGTGAGTAAAGGACTCCTATGTATCTAACTTTACTCCTATGAACTTAATCCTAACAAATAGATGTCGTAACTAGACTGATGCCTTACAACTTGTGTGAGAGGGATAGCCGAGACAGTAGAAGACAGAACCTCTACTAAAGTGACTACTTGGCTTATGGACGCCTTGCCTTTTAAGAACTAGCCCGAATGTGGTAAGAAATCATTAAAGCTGGGCAAGACCTGTCACCTCTTGCCAGCGCCCACGAACAGTCCATGTGGACCAGTGGCAATCAAAGGTAAGACTAAATCTGAGCACCACGCTCACGCTTACTCTCACAACTTTAGCTAACACACAGATAGCTAAAGCTCCTATGCAAAGATAGGACAATGATACACACACAAGGAGTTGGTTCCAGGAAACCAATCTAACTAAGACAACTATAATGCTAAGACAAGTGCACAATAAGACAATAATGAATATAGACTTGCACTAAGTAAATACTAAGTAAAGTAAAGTAAGAATGATATATTGATAAAAGGAAAGTCTTACAAAAAGAGAAAGATACAAGAGCTATACCAGACTCTCCAGAAGACGACTCTAGAGACCCCGAGCTTCGCTTGACTCGACTCTAACTCCTACAATAGACTAACTACTACTACTCTTGCTTCTTGATCTTCTGGGAAGTTTGGAGATTGGAGATGTGGAAGATGCTTCTCAAGGGTGGAGGCAGCCTCTATTTATAGGGGAAGGTGGAGTAGGGGCTACTCTACCACCACGTCAGCGATTCATATGCCTCCTATAACACCCAAGGTGTTAAGCATGCATAATCACTTGCATTCTTAAGCATAAGCATCATTATGCATGGCATTGATGAAAAGATTGATTATCATTTTATGTGGATGCTTGAATTATTCAAATTATGCTTGCATTTCACATGAATTGGATAAGTGGTATGAGTGTTTGGTGTTTGATGACCTCTAAGGTAACCTAGACATGATTAGGACACCAAATGAACCAAGGTTTATGTTCATGGTTTTCGTTAATTAAGCTTTGTTGTCATGGTTGACCAAGGTGGACCATGAAAGTGGTTTTGTTTGACTGATTTGAAAGTGGTAGCTAGAGTGCTTGCATGTGTGTGCACCCTAAATAAAGTTTGTAGAGAATTTCATAGGAACAAAAGTTGTAATTACCACTTTTCATGAAAATGCATGGAAGATGTTCAAAAATATTGAAAAAGGCAGATTTGGGGCTGTTTTTCTATTTTTAGGGATTTAAGGGGTATTTTCATTTGGATTTTTGTATTTCAAAATCTATACAGAATCTGGCCAAAATTTGTATAGATGAAATGTTCTACTCTTCTAGAGCTACATTTTCTCTAATATAAGTTTTGGTAATTCATCTTAGTTTGGGAGAGATAGGGCAGAAAAGTTTATATTAGGAGTCATGGAAATAGCATTTCAGTGACGGTTGGTCAAAGCCGTCAGGGAAATGGCCGGCCACCGCCGATCGTGCCCAGCCCGCGCGCTCCGCATGGCGCGCGTACACCGGCGGTCCAGGGCGGCCGCGACCGTCCCGACCGCGTTAAAGCGAGTGCGACCGCTCCCTCCTTTCTGTCCCCCTCTCATTCTCTGCTCTTTCCGCCTCTTTCTCCCACTCCGCGAGCTCGCCGTCGCTGCCGCCGAATGCGCTGTCGTCGCCGAGCCTCGCCGCTGCTCATTTTCTACTCCGAACGCGCGCATGGACTCACCTCGATGTGCGCTTGCTATTGCGCCTGCCAGCAGCCATCCTCGCCAAGGGTGAGGCCCCAATCGAGAGCTTCTTCCCCGCGGCCGGTGAGCCGGTGACCGCCGCCGCCGTGTTCTGGTCGATTCGGCCATCCTCTTCTCTATCTGACTCGAGCTTTAGCTGTGCCTTAATGTGTAGAAGCTGTAACCCTAGTCCATGAAGCCAGTGCGGGTCGTTCCTCGCCGGATTTCGACCGCGTCGTCGGTCGGGAAGCCGCCGTCCGCCCTATGCACGCAGCCGAGCCGCCACGGCCCCGCTCCGACCATGCCAGGACCTCGAATCGATGCGCCTAGACCCGCTCGTGCTATCCCTCGGTTCAATTTGGTCGGGGAGCCACGGCAACGGCCGGCGAAGCCGCGCCGACGCCGTCGATTTTCCCCTCCCCTGTGCAAGGACCTCGTCCTTGAATACGACGAAAGCCAAGGTGCTTCGTGCATATCTGCCAGACTCAGAAAACTTCTTTATAGGGCTTGGTGGATTTCTAAAAACCCCAGGGTCTTCGGTGCAAAAGCGTTTTCCTTTTTCTTTTAAAGAAACTGATTCCAGATCTTTGTTAAATCTTTGAAAAATCATAACTTCTTCATTTTTCATCCAAATGAGTTGGTTCAACTTGCAGTATTTTTCTTATGAGAAGATCTATGCATGAAAACTATGAAATGTGAAATTTTTGATACTTTTCTGTATACATTTATTTATTCCTATTAATTGCTTTTATCTTAGAAAATGCATAAGTAATTCTCTATTGCTGTGAGACCAAGTTTGTTAGTCTTCTTAGGTCATGCTCTATTTATGAAAAATGTTGTGAGGCTATATCCTGTGGAAAGTTTGTTCTATCTAGTTATGGTGCCTATTTCCATTAGATGATAAATAATTCATAATAAATAATATATAAGGAATTTGTGCATAAAACTTTTTGGAGAGTGTTTTTAGGCTAATCTAGAGCTAATGATATTCTGAGATCTGTTGTTTGACATATTCCTATGTATAAAGTATTTTAGGCCCATTAAATTATGCTGCCTTGTCATTTTTATGTAGGATAAAGTACTTACTGTTTTGACCTGAAATTTTTATGGTAGTCTACATTAGATATGCTTAAGCTCCTATAATTTTTGTAGAATTTTCTGAGTAGTCTAAAGTTATATTGCGGTTCTACCCTGATTTCTTTTAATAAGTAATAATACTTTAAAGCTATCATTTCATGTTAATAATAATGCTTTTTCTGATGTTTGTGATGCGTGTAATCTATTATTGCTTTTGGTTCAGTGGAGGGTAGTATGCAAAACAATGGTTGTTTATAATTCCTTATAGTGTGTAAGTAATTGTAATGCAAGGCTTGTTTAAAGATTTGTTTGTAGAAGAGAATGCAGATGGCATGTGCTTATCTTACATGTTTTAAAATCATGTCATTTACCTGTAACTGAGCATCCATTCACCATCAGCATGAGCATTGTACTTCTATGTACGCATGGTATTCATATATACTATGCATCATACAGGATCGTCGGAGCTCGAATCAGTAGTTCCCAGAGCACCAGAAGAGGAAGGCCAGCAGGAAGCTTTGGTGCGGAAAGTAGCAGTAGAAGAGGATCCCGATGTTGATCTTCTAGAGTGTCCCAACCATCAGCCAAGCTCTTTCCTAAAAGGCAAGCCCCGGAGCATTCTCCCTGTGGTTTGCAAAATATCTAACTTGAGTCCTTTACTTGTTTGATGCATTAAGTTATAGGCATTGTTTTTATACCATTGCTACATTGCTTATATTTCTTGCCACTGTTATACTTCAACCATGTTAGGTTCAGGTGCGATTATCTGCTTAGCCTTGCTTAAACTAGATCGGTAGAAGTCAGGTGATTTTCTGTCATCCGCGAGTTATAGATGGTTACTCGGAATGGTTGAATACGTTGTTATCTTGGATAACCATATGGAGATAATAAATTGAGACCGGACGGAATTGGTGTTGAGACTGAACTGGAGGTTCGATGTGGTTATCCCGTCTGTGTCGAACTAGGACCCCGTCCGTTGTACGTCCTTAAGTCATATTGAATTTATGCCTCACATTTAGCTAGAAGGATAAGTCATTCCGACCGCGAAGCCTAAGTTTGATTTGGGTTGGGAGTCGACCTGCTGTACGCATCGTATTGGTGAAGATGGGGGACCACGGGTTACGCGGAGAGTAAGTCCGAGGTCAGGGTCGCCCCGAATAAGGCAGCCGGGCGGTTCCTGGATACGATGGTACCTGTTGATCCCGCGCTTTTCCTGAATTGAATGTCGGTGATCTGTAGCTCACCGTGGCTGGTGAGTGTGGTTTGTGTGAAGAATACCTGCTAGCTGGTTAGTAATCGATTATAATCGCCATCATTCCTGGACAGTGAACACTTGACTTGAGCAGTGGCATCGTAGTAAGAACTTGAACAAAGAGATGAGATGGTTGAGCTCTTGAGATGGAAAGATACTCAACCGGATTGGTTACTTTACTATTGAATAATTATTACCATGTTTGTTTAGTATAGGTGCTAATGTAGCATGATAAGGTTAATCAGATTAAAATACATTGCTAGAAGGTTCTTGTTAATTGTTCCTTAATGCAAGCTTTTTCGCAATTAAATGAGTCAGTTACCCCTCTTATAAGGCCTTGCATACTCCTTGAAGTCAATTTATTTTTAGTTTATGAAGGGTAAGTCTAGCTGAGTACATCCTCGTACTTAGGGTTTTATTTCCCATGTTGTTGCAGATGGTGAGATGTTCTATGGCTATTGCCAGCACTGCTTCTATCCCGCGTTGGGTGATGACTAGACCTTGGGCATGGTCACTCTTCTCTACTTGATGCTTTTACGGGATGTTGACCGAGGAACTGGCACAATATTTGAAATGAGTGTGTGGTTTTTGAACTAATCGCTTCCGCTACTTTGAAACTTGGTTTGTAAAAATTTTATTCGTACTCCGATTGTGAAAAACCATGTGAGAACAATGTGCTTGTGAATGGGAACGCTAAACTATTACGATCTTGGTCATGCTAGAAATATTTGAAATCCCTCGAGATTTCAGAATGACTACCGGGTTTATTAGATCTCAATCATGTAATTTGTTGTATTAATGGTGAATTATGTGCTTGTGCTCTAATAAATTGGTTGGTTCTGTCACACCTCCCCACCTTGGCCCTTGGATGAACTGACCCTGAAATCGCCTCAGATGGATGGCAATGATGAAACCAGCTCGTGGGAGACATGCACCAGTTGGTGGGGAGCCAATCGATTTAGCTGCTCACTAGGAGGGGTCGGCCGACCCCCCTATGACAGGTGGGACTAGCCAGAGTCTTCTAGAAGGTGTCCCCGTCTATCACAGGGAGTGGCTCCACCAATTGCCAATTGTTGGTCACGTTGCTTGCTTCCTTGTGGGCCCATAGATCCATGTGCAATGATCTTTTACCATTGAATGAAAACACAAGTTGATCTGAGGGTTGAAATGGACTCCAGGGGTGTTGTCTTGGATCATGCTCGAAGCTCAGGCCAAGGTGGGCCCATAGGGGGTCGGCTGACCCACTATGTGGGTCCCCCTAAGCTCTGTTTTGTGTTACTTGAAATCAGAAGCTAAGAGTACAAGTGGAACTAGTTATTGATAAAATATGCTCATGTTATGCTATTCTTCCTTAAAACCGAGGCATGTTGATGGTGTTTTGAGTATGAATTTTTATGGCATATCCACCATCAACAAGATCCCCCAAGATTAACCTTTGTTCGTCCTGAGCAAACAATCAAACTGAGGCTCAGTGGATCAGGTATTGTTACTATGCTCACATTTCAAGAGTACCATGTGCACAACAAAGTTCTTCTCTTTGAATAGAAAAATTAGCTATGAAAACTCACCCATATTACCTTAGTCTTCTATGCGGCTTATGGCTTTTCCTTTGTCTTAGGTGGTTGAAAGACAGAACAGTTTGACTTGAGCACTAACTTTCTTGTTCCTAGCAAGTTTCATACCAGAGGTTTTGCAATATTTTTCAAAAGAAAACTTAATGTTCCTCATATGGTTCTCTCAAGTCACTCAAATGGTGTATGATTCCTCACCAAGTCATATGATAAGAGTGCCTTCTCTATTTCATCCTATATCTAGAAAGGCTTATGTGGAGATCAAGGTAGGGATGAAAGGAGATGGCATACTTACTTTGTATTTGTTGTGAATTCAAAGCTTGGATCCTTGAAGATTGGAGATTGGAGATGTGGAAGATGCTTCTCAAGGGTGGAGGCAGCTCTATTTATAGGGAAAGGTGGAGTAGGGGCTACTCTACCGCTACGTCAGTGATTTGTGTGCCTCCCTACCTTGGCCCTTGGATGAACCGACCTTGAAACCGCCTCAGATGGATGGCAGTGATGAAACCATCTCACGAGAGACATGCACAAGTCGGTAGGGGAGCCAACCGACTTAGCTGCTCACCAGGGAGGTCGATCGATCCCCTATGATAGGTGGGACCAGCTAGAGTCTTCTAGAAGGTGTCCCCATCTGTCACAGGAGTGGCTTCACCAATTGCCATGTGTTGGTCATGTTGCTTGCTTCCTTGTGGGACCATGGATCCATGTGCAACGATCTTTTACCGTTGAATGAAAACACAAGTTGATCTAAGGGTTGAAATGGACTCCAGAGGTGTTGGCTTGGATCATGCTCGTAGCTCAGGCCAAGGTGGGCCCATAGGGGGGTCGGCCAACCCCCTATGTGGGTCCCCCTGAGCTCTGTTTTATGTTACCTGAAATCAGAAGCTAAGAGTACAAGTGAAACTAGTTATTGATAAAATATGCTCATGTTATACTATTCTTCCTTAAAATCGAGGCATGTTGACGGTGTTTTGAGTATGAATTTTTATGGCATATCCACCGTCAACAGATACCTAATAGGTTGCACACTTTTTATTCGACTCTCCCCATGAGTATCAGACAAGGGTTTGACGGTAAACCTCTCAACATGATCGCTCAAAATTTTCCACTTTTTAGTAGATTATGCAAACAATACATATATCTGTTGTATGACACCAAAAAAAGTAATAACTTTTCTATAAAATATTGCCATATCACAAAGAACAAGGTTCAGACTATGACATGCACACAGCATATACGATGCTCTTGGATTAATTTCAAGCACACATGCCTTCACACCTTGATGTTTTCCCTTCATATAGGAACCCTTATCATACCCTTGACCTGTCATATCATCAATGTTCGAATCATGAGACTACAATGCATCCAACAGTACATTAAAAAGCACCAATCCTGATTTGTCATCAACCTTTAAGAACTCTAGAAAAAATTTCTCTACTCTTAGAATGGCACTTGACATATTAACACACCACACAATTAGTGTCATTTGTTCTTCATGGCTCATATTTGGGGTACAATCCAAGATAACAGAGAAGTACTTGGTACCTTTTATGATCTTTAAGATATGTTATTTCACAGCATCAGCAAGCATATCAATTAACTCATTCTTAACCTAGGGATAAGGTAATGATGATAGATTTCATTATTGTGAATGCGCCTAATATGTTCTTGCATGACAGGATCAAATTCAACAATTATTTCTACTGTGGCAAGAAATTACCATTATTTGATTGATAAAGTTTTGCATTGGTTCCTCAAAAGGCTAGATTTTGTTTACAAAGAAACTTGAAAACTATTCTTACTAAAACTTGTCTCCAACGCTCCTTCTCTTTTGTAATTTCCCGCTGCATTTCATCATCAATTGTTTTATTTTTTTTGCTAAAGTTGCGGCAAATGTACGCCCTGTACGTGATGCTTTGATGGCTGAAACATTGGCTTGTAAGCTGGCTTTAGAAGCAGCAGAGATGTATGGTATTTCCAGAATTGTTCTCAGGTCTGACAGTGCTCAGATAACCACAAGCAGCCGAGATTTAGCTTCAACCTGGCTTTGTTCAGCGGTATACAAGATTTCCTTGCTGAACATTTTAGTTGTAGTAGTATCGAAATATTTCACGCTTTTGTAATTCAGTAGCACACGAGATTGCTAGACTAGGTATGAGTTGGGACCCGGGTCAATCATGTGTTTGGTTGGACCCCTCCTAGAGTTTGTAAATACTCTAGTTGCTCATGATTTATCTGAGCATTTGGTTTCCAATATAAGGCCATGAGAGCCTCTTAAGTTTTTTTTTTAAAAAAAAAAGAATGAAGTCGCTTCTTCCTTTGGCTGTCGAGACTCGGGAGCATCTCGGGCACACGAGGGTACTTGAAAATCACTCCTGTTTTCAGGATCAGTGTGGAGGGCGTTCTAAAGTCCAAGCTTTAAGATAAAAATTGCACTGCGTCGTCCTTTCAATCTCATTCTGTAGAAGATCTTCGAAGATCATTAATTTAAGAACCCTCCCTCTTAATTTCTTGCAGTTAAGACGTCACTTTCGTTGTCGCCGTCACCGTCGCCGTCGTTGCGGATAGACAGCTGTGTTTCTCCGTCAGTCACGCGGTCACGCCTCACCATCCACCCCTCCCGGTTTCTGTTTGCCCGTCGCATTAGTTGGCAGTAGTTGCCACTTCACGTAGCACAGCATAGTTCTGTTTGCCCGTCGCATTAGTGTCACTGTATGTACGACACTTCTGTTGGCAGTAGTTGCGCCATCATCGCCTCGCCTTCATCCATCCTCTATTAATTTATCGTGGATCGGCTGGAAGTTAGCAGTAGTTATCGTCATACATGCATCAGTACGAGCTCCCCGTCCATGGAAGCCACGCCGGCCTGATCCATCGTGTTCTAAGCAGCAGTAGCAGCACTCTCCGTCGTCTCTTTCCATTACGTACGTGCGGCAGGTGTGGCTAGCTACCTCTTCCATTGTAAATATTAAAACTCCATTCACTTGTTTTCTTATATATATTTGGCTATATATATGAAAAAGCCTCTTTGTCTATCTCTCTGTTTTGAACAATCTTGCAGCAGTTCTGTTCCTATATATTCCGATCAGGAGGCCGCTTGTTGGCTCTACCTCTATAGGTTTTCAGTCGATGCATTGGGGCACTAGCTAATCGCCAAGGTTCCACAGTATATATAGATACTCGGAGTCCTCCCTTCTGGCCGCCACGTGCAATCCTGTCGTGGCCTTCACTGCAGCCACGTGGGTTGCCTCCATCACCGCAACCGCCGTTAGCAGCCATGTTGGCGGAGAACTGATGACCAGCGCTGTTGAGCACCATTCTCTGTTGAAAACTAATGAGTTGGGTGTACGTACTGCTACATATTTAAACATCAATGTCGGGAAAACCGATATCGATAGTGTTTCTAGGCACATCAGTGTCGGTTCGTAACTAGAACTAGCATTGATATAGCAGTGGTATGTTCTAACCAACACCGATAGTGTTTCTAGGCACATCAGTGTCAGTTTGTAACTAGAACCAGTGTTGATGTAGCAGTGATAGGTTAGAACCGGCACGGATGTGCCGGAGGCACATCAGTGTCGGTTCCAGACACGAACCGCCACTGATAATAGGTCATCAATGTTAATTCGAGCCACGGCCCACTACTGATAATGGGTCATCAATTGTTTAAATAATATTTAAAACATCAAATGATCTCGGTTGAAGAAGTCATGTACATAAGAGTTGTATAACTCATCAAGATGTACAATTCTGATTTTGGTCATTTTTCTATATGATAAAGTAAAGTAACATCATTCACAAAATGTACATATCTCTCTTATAGTTTAGGAAACTCTATGAAATCATATAAGTGATATGTAAATTTTGTCGACAAATGATACTATCGCTTTGTTGGATGAATAAATGACAAAAATAATTTTTTTCACGTATGTAGAGCACGGTTTAACGGCCGGAAAACGAGGATTGTATTCATTACTCACCGTATGTTAAACCTTGTTTTCATAAGGATAGATTGCTGATGCAGCGAGATGTTCTCATCTGATAATTTCGCTGGCGCCTGAAAATCCATACATATTTCATGGTTCTTCTATCACGTATACACTGATGTTCCATAGTGTGGAACAATTTGGAGATGCAGCTTTGTTTTTACACCAGAAGCCTAATTGGTAGCTATTTTCATTGCATAATGCCCTCGCCTATTGTTAAAGGGTTAAATTTGGATTAGCAATCAAGTTGTATAACCAGCTAAATCACCAGTCCGATGATATATAGCTGGGCTACATCTGCATATATCTCAAGTCAGAATCATTGTAGAATTCTGTCATTTCCTTTTCTTTCTTTGTGGTTGGCAGCAAACTTCCAATCAAGGACAACAATCAACAGATGGCATTTTGAACAGGGCAGCACTCGCTGGTTACTGGAAAGTGGAAACCAACAGTGAACGAAGTATTTTTTTTCCTCGCTCCGCCTCTAAAAGACCGTGGCTTCGCTTTCCGAGGAAAACTTTGATTAATTATATATTAAGAAATATAAGTATATATATGATATATAATTAGTATCATTAGAAAGATTTTTGAATCTAGTTTTTTAACAAATTTATTCAAAGATTTAAATGTTGCACGTATTTTCTATAAATTGAGTTAAACTTATGACACGTTTCCCACGACGACGGTCTTTCAGCAACGGAGGGAGTAATTGTAAAAAAAAGACTTTTTTTGCAGACAAAACTTGGTTTTTCATGAAAGTCGGCCCTGATGTGGAAGCATGTGAAAGGATGTCTTTGTCCTCTGCCGTACCATTGCTAAAAGAACAGTGAAACTGGGACCAAGGTTGAGGCACGTTTGCCTGCCAATTGCTGCAATAGCAGAGATTAAATGGATGAAGCTACAAGCGACAGATGATCTTTTTGGCCAAGAGGATCTTGGAGTAAGGAGGAGGATTTGTTTTCAGCAGAAGCACTTTTTCTTTTTTGTTTGAGGGGAAAAAATGGAAGCAGGAGCACTTTTTTTCGTGAGGGGGAAAAAAATGTAGTACATTATTGCACAGTCTTCAAAGCGTCAACAAATTTGTTGGACTGTTGGCACCGAGTCGCCGTCGCTCGTCACCGGCGACCTGTACAGTACTTGTACCCCCAGCTCTGTTTTCTCCGCCCGCGCCGCATCCGAGAGAGAGAGTAGAGGGAATCCGGAGCTGGGAGGATGCATCTGAGCGCGAACGAGGGGATCGAGGGCGTGCGGTTCGCGGTGACGGGCGGGCAGGGCTTCGTCGGCGCCGCGCTGATATTGATAATCTAGACAGATTGGGGGCCCAGATATCAAGATTGGGGGCCCAGATATCAAGACAGATTGGGTTTATATTGATAATCTAGTTCTTGCTCTGATATTGGCAAGCATGGGACTTTTAGATGACATTCCTGACAGGAAGGGAACCCCTGTAGCAGCTGGTCAGGCGTATTTCATCTGCGATGGTAATTGCCGTTAACCTTTGTGATGTTACTAAATCACATTCATGGAGGTGCCATCATTGTGCTTTGCTTTTCTCTTTTCATACTGCTATGTTTTATTACTTTACCCTGCGTAAGCAGGAGCTACATGCACTGGGGCTGCCCTTTTTTTTATTTTTTTATTAAAAAAAAAACTTCAATCTTAATTTAAGTAGAGAAGACATCCAAGTTTTGGTGTCTTGATTTTTGCAGTAATGTGATTGCCAATGATTTGTTTTCAGCTGATGTACTGCATAGAGTATAGATTCAAAAAAGTAGTTATTAGTGACCTCCTTTTCATTTGTTCTGAACACTAAAAGCTTAACACAATTCATTTTTTGTCCATAATCAGGTAACCCAGGATTCCATTATTTGAATAACAGAATTGTTCACAATACAAGGACATAGTGTTCTACGACTTATGTTAAAAGAAGTGAATAACTGAATACTGAACCTTTGTTTAGACTTGTTTTCCTTAAAGGAAGTATCACCTGAAAAGTTGTTTTATTGAAATGTCTGATATAGAGCACAGTGGTTATATTTGCAATTATACATTTCATTGCCTTATTGAGCCATGACTGTTTCACAGGATCGCCATGTAATACTTTTGAATTTATCATCAGCCCCCTATTTCAAAGTTTGGGTTATGCTGCTCCTCGACTGACACTGGGTACCTCTGTCGCCCTTGCCATTTCAAAAATATTTTTATTCATATCTACACTGTTCTATCCATGGCTAGATAGTAAATGGATCCCACAGCCTCTAATTCTTCCTGCTGAAGTGTATAAGGTCAGGCTCTTTCTCTTGTTGAATTTGGTCTCTCTTTTATGTTGCTAGTTTATCTAACCCAATGTAATGGTAAGATGCAAGTGCAATGGTCATGTCAATTTCGTCTTTAGTTCGAAAAATCAGCCCTTCTCAAGGGTATGTCTGCTGAAAACTACTCTTGACAAGGCTAACAGATTTGCAAAATAATAGTTATGTTTGATGTTGGACAAAAGTTAACATCATATGTAGATAGTACATCTGATGTTGCTTGCTAATTGTGATAGGTTGGTGTTACACACTACTTTTCATTCTTGAAAGCTAGAGAAGAACTCAGCTATGTACCTACGGTGAGCCCTCGGGAAGGCTTGGCTGCAACTATCTCGTATTGGCAGGAGCGGAAGAGAAGGGAACTAGATGGCCCAACCATATTTACTTGGTTGGCTGTAGCAATTGGAATGCTGGCTGTGTTTTCTGCTGCTTGTCTTCCACCAGTTGGCCCGTTGAAATGGGTGCTTGACATCCATTTGTTTGTTTTCCGCTCAATGCTGGTGATCCGGCTGGTCTTTGTAGCAGCAGTAGCAGCGCATCTTGGTGATGCTGTGTATGCCTGGTTCTTGGCCAAAAAGGTTGATCCAAGGAATGCTACAGGGTGGTTTTGGCAAACCTTTGCTCTAGGGATCTTCTCTCTCCGTTATCTTCTCAAGAGAGCCAGAGGGTGAATTTGTGTTGCTTGATTCCAAGGTCAGCTTCGTAGACATTGTCATCTTGGTCAATGCGAACTTAAGATGGCTGCATCACCAATCACTATGCCACTATGGTTTTGCTTCACTGTTGCTGTGGCTATGCTCCTCGAATGCAGTAAACTAGTTGCCGCGATGCCTTTGTAACACTATCCTAACACGCTGGAAGGAGCCGGAAAAGGGTCAGATAAGACTCAAGAGGGTTGGATGTATCGCGGGATTTGATCTATTACTACTTCATGAGAACAGATAGATAATGCAGTGAGAATGTAAGATGTTCTTGTCTGAACACGGCATCGCCCATTGAAGCTAAACCTACAGTTCTGTGGTTGTGTTACATCTAGATGTTCGTAATGAGGAACAGTTCTGAGATGCAGTTTTTTAAACTCAGAGCAAGAGCCATAAATGTATAATTAAGGAGCAGGATTACAATTTGGGGTTGCAGTTTGTCAACCTGTCCATCGTATGCATCTTGTAACTGTTCTAATTGAAGCTGATCCTTTCTTTCTGCTACTGGAGCCTAACAACAATTTTCGTTGCTCGATGCATTCCCCCACGGAGCAAGATCTTAATTTCGACAGAAACAGTTGTATCCAAACTGAGCTGAGCTACATCTCCATATATATTCAGCATTCACAACATAACTGTAACCTATAATCAAAACTGAGCTGAGCTACATCTCCATATATATTCAGGTACGTATCCCTTGGTGTATGACAAAATCTTCTGTCTACACCACCCGAATCATCTCTAAAACGGAAGCAATTAGGTCGTAGAGGAGAAAGAATGGAAAGAACATAAAGTGCGTTGAGATGACTTCTGATGTACCAGCAAACCTTTCATTCAAAGGGAACAGCTTAACCTTAACCATTATGCCTCCAAATTGTTCTCCAGTCATTTGTATCGAATGATTATTCTCCTGTAAGCTCATATCAACATGCCAGGTTCGTCTTAGATTTTGCTTTCGTTCCTCCCATACCGGAGGACTAAAAGACCACCTCATTTTCACATCTTCACCACTGAGTAAATCCATGGCCAGCTGTGGGTGCCTGTTCCTGCAGGCTGCAGTATGAACACTATTTGACTTCCAGTTCATTTCATGAGTTCACTGAAGTCCAGATGTTGAATTCATCCATTCTTAGAGTGAATGAACTCGAACTTTGTTTTCCACCTCCACCCTATGCCTAAATTTTTATGATGCGGCAAAAGAGATGAACAATCAATTCGAACTGTAAGGTCATGCAGATTTGAAGAATACAATTACAACAGTGGCATACCTTTGCAATCTCTGATGTATTAACTGTACTGTCAGTAGTCCTCAAGCAAACTTTTAGGACACCCCGTTGCATGAAGACCACTGCTCCAATTGGCCTTTGATGAAAAAGAAAACATTCTTCAATAAATTACCAAAGCAACACAAATAGGCATGGTTGTGTTCTGTTAAACCTGAATAGAGCTCATACCTTAATCCAGCAGCAGCACTATGACTTAGCTCCAAACCAATTTCATGGCTCAATTGTGTGTGTCCATCTGCTCTGATTGCCTTATAGTATGAAAAAAAATTACTATAGTAAATGAGACATTTTTAAAGCTAATTGTACAATATTTTTCCCAAAAATAACATTATATAAGCCATATAGGCCAGTCTCTAGAGCTGGTCATACTCAAAGAGTCAAGATCCAGCCAAGTTCACGAACAGTCAGGTACACAACAATCCAAGAACACATGTGGTTAAAATAAGCATAAAATCATTACGTCAATTTGCATCTAAAGTCCAGTTGAAGAAACTGGGCGAGCATGAGCTAGTACGACAGAACATCTTATACTGTGCTGTTGGAACATTGAAAAAGTATCAATCAATTAAAGATGAGAACATAAGGCTCAAGCACAAGCATTCAAATTTTTTGAACAAAACAAGCCTATCTCCACTAGCTAGTAGCATACTATCACTAAAGCAAGAGCACTCATGGAAGCAGGAAGTACCTGCCTTTGCTAAAGCAGTGCAGTTTTGGCTTCAGTAATCAAATAACCGTGCGTATGTTATGCAGCATGAAGCTACCAAAGGTAGACAAACACAAGTGATGAAATCAGTATAAAATGCAAGAACGTCACATACCAAGCATTCACCATATGACCCTCTTCCAAGCTGAATCCTGAAAGGCTTCTGTATGAACTCCCCTGCAGCCTGCAGGCGGTCATGAGAATGCAATTTCTCCCTAGCAAGCTGATGAGGGATATCATTTTGATAATTCTTGAAACATCTACTCATTCATGAAGGATCACCATAGCAAAAGCAAACTTGAATTTTGCTACTAAGAAGAAGAAGTCAATCTAAATTTTATCTCTAATACATGCTTCTTGAAGTCACTAGCTAAGAAGAAATATGATGTCATGGCATATGTCATACAAAAAGATACTAGGCTATTCTACAAGTTGTTCTAGTTGTCCATGAGTAATATGTGAGTTGTTGTGACTAGACTCTTAGTTGTCACATGGGTTATCAATTAGTAGGCTAGTAGTTGTCATATTAGTTGTATTTGAGTTGTCTAGGGCCTTAGAACCTATAAATAGATGCAATGTCCTCAAGTCATGTAACTTGTTTTGTATTCTCTACAATATCAATAGAACTTGATGTTCTTATCCTAGATCTTGGACTAGATCTCCTTGAGCTTTGGATTGAGCTCTTACTATCCGTGGATTCGGATTGTTGTCCGTGGATTCGGGCTGCCTTTAGGGCATTATCTACTAGCACGTTGAAGTTGTTCCTTCATCACTTGTGCTATTTATATATATCAGCACCTT